>CP106729.1:53975187-55194819 GCA_025506655.1 Gossypium rotundifolium | reverse complement strand
ACTTTTGCAACGAGTAATCTGTACGAACTGGTAAAAATAAGCAGTCTTCGTTAATCGATCTACTACTACCCAAACAGAATCTTTCTTAGTAGGTGTTAAGGGTAACCCATTAACAAAATCCATCGTTATCCGCTCCCATTTCCATAGAGGAATCTTTACCGGTTGCAATAAACCCGATGGTAATTGATGTTCTGCCTTCACTTGTTGACAAGTCAAGCATTTTCCCACAAAATCAGTAACCTCCCGCTTCAACCCTGGCCACCAATACTGCTCACGAAGATCCCGATACATTTTATTTCCTCCGGGGTGCATAGCATAAAGGCTACTATGTGCCTCTTGAAGAATCATTTGTCTCAAATCTGAATCTATGGGCATACAAACTCTTCCACGAAAGCACAACATGCCATCCTTGTTCAATCCAAAGTTTCCTATTATACCACTTTCAACTTGTTGCATTAAAGGACCCAACTTTTCATCTGATAATTACTTTTCCGTTATCTATTCTAACAACAATGGCTTCACATGAAGTTCCGCTAGCAGACTGCCATCCTCATACAAACTAAGATGAGCAAACATTGCTCTCAACTCGATACAACCTTACGACTCAACGCGTCTGCCACAACGTTAGCCTTTCCAGGATGGTACTCGATTGAGAAGTCATTATCTTTTAACAACTCCACCCATATTCGTTGTCTCAAGTTCAACTCCTTTTGAGTAAGGAGGTACTTAAGACTCTTATGGTCCGTATAAATGATTAACTTCTCACCGTAGAGGTAGTGCCTCCAAATCTTTAAAGCAAACACTATCGCAGCCAACTCCAAGTCATGAGTAGGATAGTTGACCTCGTGTGGCCTCAGCTGATGAGAAGCATAAGCCACCACTTTTCCACTTTGCATCGGTACACATCCTAAACCCGTGTGTGACGCATCACAATAAACGGTAAACTCTTTTTAGCCTCAGGTTGACTCAATACTGGCGCTTTCGTCAAAATCTTCTTCATTCTCTCGAAACTTTATTGTTGTTTATCGGTCCACACATACGGTACTCCCTTTCGTAACAACTTAGATAGGGGTGCAACAATCAACGAAAACCCCTCAACAAAGCATTTATAGTAACCAGCAAAACCCAAGAAACTCCAAATTTCAGCCACTGACTTCGGTGGTTTCCAATCCAACATAGCCTCTACCTTTCGAGGATCAACTCTTATTCCTTCGGCTGACACCACGTGATCCAAGAAAGTCACTTCCTTCAACCAAAATTCGCATTTACTGAATTTGGCATAAAGTTTCTTATCTCACAAAATTTGCAACACAATGCGCTAATGTGAGTCATGCCCTTCCTCATTCCTCGAATATACCAAGATATCATCTATGAACACCACCATGAACTGGTCTAGATAGGGTTGAAAGACTCGGTTCATCATGTCCATAAATATAGCTGGTGCATTGGTCAAACCAAATGG
This sequence comes from Gossypium rotundifolium, assembly GCA_025506655.1. NCBI lineage: Eukaryota > Viridiplantae > Streptophyta > Magnoliopsida > Malvales > Malvaceae > Gossypium > Gossypium rotundifolium. The sequence goes on along the minus strand of CP106729.1, from coordinate 55,193,357 downwards.
CATAACCAAAAACTCATAATGTCCATAACGAGTCCGAAATGACGTCTTATGAATGTCGGCCTATTTCACCTTGAGTTGATGATAACCCGACCTCAAATCAATCTTGGAGAAAACTGAAGCTCCTATCAATTAATCAAATAGGTCGTCGATTCTCGGCAATGGATACCTATTTTTGATCGACAACTTATTCAACTGCCTATAATCAATGCACATACGCATCGACCCATCCTTTTTCTTAACGAACAAAACTGGTGCTCCCCACGGAGACACACTCGGTCGAATAAATCCCCGATCTAACAATTCTTAAATTTGAGCTTTAAGCTCCGCTAACTCCTTTGGCGCCATTCTATAAATAGCAATGGACACCAGAGCCGTTCTGGGAAAAAGCTAAATGCCAAACTCTACTTCCTGATCTGGAGGTAGTTCCGGAAGTTCTTCGGGAAAGATATCTGGAAATTCTTTCACCGTTCTCACACCTTCCACCGATAATTCCTTGGCATCCAAAGCACTAACGAAAGCTAGGAATGCTCCATAACCTTTTCGCACCAACTTTTCTACCTTCAAAGCATATACCACATTTGCCAAAAAGTTCCTTCGCTCGCATATCATTACTACCTCCTCATCATCCACAGTCCTTATTGACATCCACTTTTCGGTACAATCCAATTGCGCCCGGTGCTTCACCAACCAATCCATGCCCAAAATAAGATCAAACTCGCCAAAAGGCAATTCCATCAAATCTGCCAAAAATATTTCACTTTGAATCTCCATGGGCATGTCTAAACAATTTATTCACGACTACCGACTATCCTAAAGGACTAAGTACCAACATCTCTCTATCGGTAATCTCAGATCTACTATTCAGGTTTCCAGATATGGCACTAGCAACATACGAGTAGGTAGACCCGATATCTATCAAAGCAGTAACAGGTACATCAGAGATGAAAAATGTACCAGTTATCACATCAGGTGCATCGCCATCTTCACGACGCCTGACCGCATAGACCAATCCCGGCTGTCTTGCCTCCGCGTTACCTCTTAAGCCATTACCTCGACCCGGTGCACTTTGACCACGACCAACACCATTACCACCACGACTTGGCCCACGGCCTCTTGGTGGCTGCTGAGTGCCTCTAGCTGGCTGAGTATCAGGGTTACGAGCTTCCTGAGTTGTATCAGTCCATCGAGGGCAATTCTTATACTAATGATCCTTGGAACCACATTTATAGCAGTTACCAGTTTTCCTCCAACATTCCCCGGGGTGTCATCTTCCACATCGGCACATTCTCGACTCAGACTGGTAGTCACAGGTGCTCTAGCTTGAGCTGGCTCGTCATTCTATGGCATATTCTAAAACCTTTTAGAAGAACTTGTGTACTTAAAATCCCTCTTGCCTCTAACTCTTTCCCAATTCTGGCATTCTGAATTCTTAGCCTCTTCGGCTATCTTGGCTTTCTCTACAAGCGAGGTAAAGTCCGTACTTGTTGTGGGGCTATCAGTACCCGCAACTCATCATTCAACCCATCTTCAAAGCGTACACAACGCTCATGATCAGTCGGCACTATTGTGCGAGCATAACTGCTCAAGCGAAGAAATTCTGCCTCATAAGCTGCCACCGTCTTACTTCCTTGAACTAGATTTAGGAATTCCTTCCTCCGGGCATCTACATAACTTGTCCTGACGTACTTCCCTTGAAAATCAACTTTAAAGAAATCCCAAGTAACCAATGCAGCCTTGGTGCCTTCTCGAACAGTAAGCCACCATTGATACGCCTCGTCCCTTAGCAAGGACACGACTCCTCTCAGCTTCTGCTCGACGGTGCACTCCAGATCATCCATAATTCGTTCTACAAACTTGAGCCAGTATTTCACAACATTCGGAGCTACACCGGAGACACCTCTAAAAACCTCAACACCACTTGACCTGAGTCGTTCCGATATTGATCCACGTGCTGTTGGCCTAGTTCTAGTCCCAGCAACCCTCTTTAGGACTCTCAACATTGCTTGAGTCAAAGCATTGTCCTCTATCGAATGGTCATGTGATCCAGTCTCACTCCCAAGTGACGCAGGTGCATCCATTTTCGGCATATGACCCGGCGCTTCAGACTCAACCCTAGCACCTCGTCCTCTACCACGGCCACGTCTATTGTGTCCACTACCACGTCCTCTAGTGCTCATAATGACTAATTCGATTTAATCTGATTACAAGTTTTATGAATCAGAATATTATTTCAGTATTTATTAAAGATATTTTATGAGATATAAGAAATAAATTTTTTTTGCAATCACATCCTATAGTCTCAATATCTACCGTTTTCAACACCTAAAACTAGAAGTTCTAGAGTGTTCCTATGATCATGTCACAATAATAAATATTTAATATACAAATACATACTTGACTTGATGTCGGATGCTCGTGGTGCCATATTACCTTTAAAACATAAAATCTAAAAGTTTCAGTAGTTTTTAAACAGAAATTATTGTTGAACCCAAACCACAGCCGAGTTTTGAAACTGGCTTTGATACCATAAAATGTAACACCCCAAACCCGGCTTATGCGTTAAGACCGGATTTGGCATGCCACACAATTCAAACTCACACCTAGTCATTAATGCCTTTAATGAAAACAATTCTTCAAAATGATTTTGAAGTTGGAGTTTATCAAAAATCGAGATTTATTAAAAAAACCATAATTTTTAAACATAAGAGTTTACAATTTAATTTTTAGAGAAATAATTGTTTAAAATCTGAATTAAGAAAAACCCTCTTTTTATACGTAAGTTTAAGAAAACATTTATAGAAATTAAAACAGTCCTATTCAAGTATCTAAAACATTTTAAAATCCATCCACGAAATAAAAATCCATGAAAATAATTCTAGAGGATTTATTACATCGCAAATAAAAAAATATTTAAAAGAAGTTCAAAGTTTTTATAACTCATCATTCGTAGTATGGCCTCCACACGAAGTCATCCCCGGACCAAACCTTCATCAATAATTATTACCTGAGAAGGGTAAGAAAAATGGGGTGAGTTACTTAGAACTCAATGTGTAACCCACTTACCGTGTTCACTAGACCAAAACCATTTAAGCAATTAGTTGGGCTTGAGCCCATTTACAAATGCACAATATATATATATATATATATATCAAATATATATAAAAAAGTATATATGCATGTGATATGCAATTCCCAACCAAGCCTAATTTCCATCCGCTACACACCACCCGTACCAACCAACACACCTGTGGGGATCAAGTCAACCCACCCCGCCAACACACCAATAGCAGGCATTAAGCCAATTATAATATTTGTGGCAGAGCCACCGAACTAGAGGCATTAAGCCATTTAAAATATTTGTGGCAGAGCCACCGAACTAGATTTTGGCAACAGGCCTTTCTTCTCTTCATCAATTATCCCAACCCATGCAGTCATGTATATATATATATTTAATGCATAACAATATATTCATAAGGTAAATTTCAACAAAAGCCCATATTACAAGTTATCAATTTGGCCCATTTGTAAGTCTAGCAAATTTTTGCCCATTAGTCACATGAGGCCCTTTTCACAATATTCTCACTTGGCCAATTTATCAAAATAAATCATATGGCCCAAAATATCACTTTTTAACAATATAGCCCATTAAGGGCAAATCCATAATTTTTCACAACTTTAACACTGTTTCCATGCTTTCACACAAAAAAGTGCTAATAAACCGTATTTTCCAATTTTACTGATTTATGAGTTTTATTCTAATACTTACGGCATAGTACAACCCATGAGATAAGTGTGAAGTTACACACCTGATTACGGTGAGAACTATACTTTCCCGCTTGTCAATACATAAATATTTATCATGCTTGATTAGAACACTAATATTTAATATAAAAATATACTAACGATGAACGATCTAAATCCTTACCCTCAGAATCTCGAATGACAACTATTTATCGATTCTCCTCGATTCACAGTTCACAACCCGATGGGAAATCCCGAACCACTAATGGCTCCGAACTACGAACAACTTCAAATAATCAATTTTCCTCAGATGATGGTCCACAAACCGGTGGAAAGTCTCGGATTGCTGAAACAGTCCTTCGTTTGAATTTAGGGGAAATAGCGGAACCACCCCTCTTCCAAACGCTATTAACAACCCTTTTTGTCCCTATCTTGTTTACCACAAAAATAAATATCCTTGTGTTCTCAAGATAAGAATCAAGCGATAACGTCCCCTAAAACGAAATTGATTAGTAGTCCTTCTATAATGATATGACGAGTAATATAGAAATCATTGATAGGAACCCTTACCTTACATTTCGACTCGATTTCTAGTGAGTCACTAATATAACAAATACTCTGAGTTCGGCCTTCTTTATGACACTAAAAAATATGAAAGATTGTCTAAGAGAAAAGAACATTATAATCGGTCATAAGACCCTCCCAAACTTGTATATATACGGATAAGAAAAGAAGAGAAAAGAAAAGATTCGAAAAGAGTTCTTACCGATTGCTTAAACGAAGGTTGAAAGAATAATCAACAAAACAATATAGATGAAGAGAAGATTCGACTTTGATAAAAACAAAGAGAGAAAAGAATGGTTTGAATATGGAGGTAGTCTAACATTCGGCCATGTAAGAAAAATGATGAAGGAAATATGGTTGAAAAGAAAATAAATGAAGAAAGAAAGAGAATAAGGATGTGAGGTTTAAGATTTAAATTTTCAAAGATAAGAGAAAAGCAAAGAGAGAGGGTTTGAAACAATGATGCATTCGGCCATGGGAGAAAAGGAAGAGATGATGTTTGTTTTTGATGTTTTAGGAACTAGAAAAGAGACACAAGTTGAATTGATAAAATATGACCAAAAAGATGAAATAAAGATAATTCTTCCTAGCCAATACAATTCGGTTTTGGGAGCATGAGATGAAAAAGGAAAAATGTATTGTAAAAGCAAAAGTGACCAAATGGTATTACCCAAAAGCTACTAACCATACCAAACTTATCACCAAAAGTTCGACCTTCCCCTCTTAGCCCCATAAACCATCCAAATACATGTTCAAACTTGGCCATCTTAACTTTCCAAAACACTCTCCCTTAAGAGGTGCCTTATGTTCCTCCACCTTCCAAAAGTTTAGAAATCCTATCCCCAAAATCAAGCAAATTCTATCCCTAAATACATATTTGCCATAACCTTTAGCCACCTTACCATAAAAGAATTAGTCCATCCTTACCCAGAATAGAGCTTGACCAACATTTTCTAAGAAAGAGCAAAAATAAATGTCACCAAAATGCTATCCATGGGATTCGAACCGCTCCCCTCAAGCTACACCCATGGCACCTATTCCACCTTGCTACTAGCTCATCTTATGCTAGTTTTTGCCACTTAATTACCTTAAGCATCAAGGTCACTTGATCCACTTCAATAAAGTACTCAAAATTAAAATTTATTCTAATACCGAATAAATCCCAAGCCTTCTCAAGACTATATATTAAGCACATAAATTTAATCATTCACAAGCTAAACACCAAAACATGCAACATATCGATACTCATATTTTTAGGATGTTACAAATGGGGTTTTATTTTGAACTTTAGATTTTTATTTCTATTTACTTTATTATTTGGGGTTTTTATGTTGTAATAAGGCCTCTAAAATATTTTTATTTTGCTTTATGTTGGAAAAACTTATTATTTTGCTTAAATTACTTTAAAATGGGAATTTTTCTAAAAACTTAAATAAAGATTTTCCAAAATAGATTAACAAATGGATTTCATAACAAACTTCTACGAATATTTTTAACTCGAAAATTTTCTCTCGAAATATCAACGATATTTTCAAAGGTCACGGTTTATAAAATCTCTAGTTCAATTTATCGATTTATCAATCAATCTTCGAGGTTAGTAGTATTTTATCAAATATTTTAACTCAAACTTGTTCTCTTGATTTTAACAAATCAATACATATTTTAGGACGAATAAAAAGGAGTTAACATGCTTTCTCATGTGACATGTCAGATCCGGTCATAACACATAGGTCGGGTTTGGGGTGTTACAACGAATATTATGAACATGAATTGTTCCATCAGCACAACCAACAACAGTAACATCTAGTGCAGGGGATGAAACACAACTTCAGATACTCAAATTCCATCCTTTGAATTCATGAAGTTTTTTCTTTGCGCTAATGTTCCAAAGCTGCAAAGAACCCTCCTGACTCCCAATAAAAACCTATTCAAATCTTTTTAGTTATACACTTTCATTTTATCATAACATATAAATTCATCTATTACCATATTAGCAACAAATCAGGGACTGTTACCTTGTTTAAGTAAGTATCTGGATGCATTATGCAAGTAGGGGTGAAGTTGGCATCTAGCTTAATATGTTCAATTGGAGCAGGATTTTCTTCAATTGCTTTAAACAACCATATGAAAACATTACCATCAGCATTTACCCTTAGAATGTGGTCCCCGAATAAAAGCAAAAATTTGACTTTAGCACTGTGTCTGCTCCAATTTGCTACTTACGAATGCATTAATTTTATCACCAAATCCAAAAGAACAAAATCTTAAGGATAAAAAAAAGTTCTACATAAGATACGGTGCTTAAGCCAAGAGACACATTCATATTAGCTTAACCATTTGAGAACTAAACTTGAAATAAATAAAAGACCAAAGATAAACCTAGTGAGCTCGTTTAAATACGACAATATCATTCCATAGGCAAGAAACGTGAAATCACTCAGACGAAGCAAGGGCTCGAATCTTCTTCAAGAGTTGAGGACCTACATGAATGTAATTAGGGCCAAGAAAAAACTTTAACCGAAAGCTAAATTCAAACACACACACACACACCAATAAGCATCAACTTAAGGTTTGAGCGAAGGCAAAAGGAAGCTAAAAGTGAGAAGATGAATAATTTCAACATCGAAATTAGAGGGAGAGAAGAAAGATTAGCATCGACGTTGTAAATCAAAAGCTTTGTTGACGTGAATCAGAACGAAAGTTTCGGTGCCCAATCGCTGAACCGAGAAAGGAACTCCGCTAGTTATGTAACCTATCGCTCTGTAGGGCTAAAATTTGAAACTAAAATGCTTTGGGCTTTTTTGGAGGGATTTGGCTTATTTTCACTTTCTAATCTTCTAGCTTATTTTTTGTGGCGTTTTTAATAAAAATGCTACTATAGTTCTATTTTTTGTGGTATTTTTTACAAAATGCCACTATTACATAATTTTAATTTTTTTTATTTTTAACTTATATTTTTTATGTTTTTTCATTTAAAATTTGTCTTTGAGATTATTATTTTTTGAATTTTTATTTTATTATATTTTGATTATTGAACTTCTTAACTAAAATATTAAACATTAAATTTTGAAGTTTTTAATTTTTATTATTAAATTTTAAATAATTAATTACCATTATCAACTCTTTTAGGAATTTCTTTTTCTTTCTTTTTACATCAACATTATTCTTTTAAGTATAGTCTGCATTAGTTGTTTAGATTTTTATATAAATGACATTTAATTATATGTACACACCTAAATTTTGATATAGATATATATCTCTAATTATATATGAATTTTGGCTTAATGTGTAATTCTAGATGTGAAATTCTAATTGTGATTTAAATGTATAGTTGAAACTTTAATTTTGATTTAATCATACACATTATTTTAAAATATAAATACATCAATATATTTTATATTGAATAAATATAAATTTTATGTATGCAATATATAAATAAAAAATAATGTTAATTATATCAATAATTGTGTTAATATTTTACAAGATCTAGATCAAATTAAAGTTCATGTATAAAATTATACACTAAACCATTGTTCATGTATGCTTTTGGGATTTAGCCCATTTTGATATATATTTTTTAAAATAATAATTTACATTTATCTTATTTTGATTTATATTCTAAAAATCCAAGATTAATCCTTAAATCATAAACCTTAGACCCTAAATATTATACCCTAAACCACAAACTCAAAAACCCAAACCATAAATCCTAGATCATAAAACTCAAATCCTAAACTCTAAACCACAAACCTTAAACCATAATTTGAGACCAAATTTTTTGGAATTCATGTGGCCAACGTTAGTGTAGTACAAAACATATATATTTTATATTCTTATATTAAATAATATGGGTGTAGTACAAAATAGCATAAACCTTAGTAAATTCCAATTGTTTTTCGGTTTTCAAACAGTATCCTTAAACCTTAAATCCTAAATTCAAACTATAAAACCCTAAATCATAAACCCTAAACTATAAAACATAAACCCTTAAACCAAAATAATAAACATTATATCATAAACCCTAAAACTCTAAACTATAGACATTAAATCTTAAATTCTAAAGTCTAAACCCTAAAATAAAATATTTTTTTGTAGCGCTTTTATAAAAAAGCCACTAAAGCTTACCTTTTGTGGCTTTTATAAAAACACCGCTAATGCTTAGATCTTTAGCGGCGTTTTTAATGAAGCGCCGCTAATGCTCAAATCTTTAGCGGCGTTTTTACGAAAGCACCGCTAATGCTCAGATCTTTAGCGACGCCATTAATGCTCAGATCTTTAGCAGCATTTTTACGAAAGAGCCGTTAATACTCAGATCTTTAGCGGTGTTTAGGCCAAAAACGTCGCTATTGCTCAACTTTTTGCGGTGTTTTCTTTCAAACGCCGCTAATGTATAATATTTGCGGCATTTTTTTTATTAAAACGCCACTAAAAACACCGCTAAAAGTCTGTTTTGGTGTAGTGCAAGCCTGTGTGGTCAGGCAGTGTGGCCAACACGCCCATGTGACTTACCTCGCTCTAGGCCATGTGGCTTCACACGCCCGTGTCCCTAGCCCGTGTAGTTAATTTTTATTTTCAAATTAGGTGCAGGATTCATACGGCCGTATCACATAACAAATCATTTCATAAGAAATTGCATAACTGAAACATTTCCACTCTTTCATAAGATCAATTATATTTTCATCTAAGCACTTACCATTTCAATGCACCTTATAATTAAACATATTACCATTCAACCAATAATTTGGCACTTGCGTAAACTTCAAGCAACAATATTGGTTAGTATACTTTAATATTGACAAACTTATTTTCTCAACATGTCTCACTTGAATTTATTACTCGTCTTAAAATACATAATATTCCTTGTATCAACGTATCAAAGTATCATATTTACATGTCATGATGCATATCATTCTCTTGCTGTTTCTTCATAAATATAAATTACTCATGTAACAACCCAAACCCGACCCAAAACGCCACACCGAATTCAGAATGTTACAGAGAAAAAGGTTGAAAATGGTTTGGTTTCATAAGTGAAAAATGGGTTTTAAATTCTAAAACAAAAATTCCATTTAAAGTGGGTTTCTCGTTCAAACTTAGCAGTTTGGCGATGAATAAAAACTCCCGGGCTATATAGGGTTCAAAACGTTACTATTGCTTGAGTATCCAAAAACCGTTTGTTTATAAGTGATCCAAAATTTTGAACAAAACTTCTATTTGTTACCCTTATGTTAGTGGTATCTTAATACCATCTTTTAATTAATCAATGGATAGGAAAACTAACTTAAAACCATAATAATAATCCCAAAACATTTAAAGCGGCCTTATTACAATAAAAATATCCCAAAAAGTAAGGCAAAGTTTAGAACGTGAATAGAACTAAGAAAAATAGCTTCTGTATGGCCACCTCGAATCCTCTCCAGCCCGGTCCAAAGTATCATGTATTACCTGCATTGTTTGAAAGACAGGGTGAGTCGTTTTGACTCAGTGTGCAATTAATCCACATATTTCCACAATTGGGCTTAGCCCCAAAACCACATCAAATCCATATACCATATATTATCACGCATAATGTAAACCCAACCCAACCTAATATCCAACCGCTACACACCACCTATATATCCAACCACCACACACTAGGGGATTACTAAATCGACCCTCCATCCGCTACACACCTCTTTGGCAGTCATGCTACTCAAAGTCCACTTAGTGGCCTAACCACATATCCACGTGATTAAAATCACAATATCCACGATGAGACTCTAGGTCATCATCAATCCACGATGTGCGTGAAGCCATCATTAATCCACGTATATATAAATATATATACACACTTCCCCTTTACAATATATACCAAACCCCATGCACATGCAGCATGTTGTGATGATATGGCATAAAACGTGTGAACATGTCCAAGTATACAAATTTTACATGCTTACATAGATCCACATATATCCCACCACATTTTTTACATAGGAAATATACTAACCTGATTACTAGATTAGCCGTTTATGGGTAACAATACCATCACAGCCACTAACTCGGCTACCACACATATCACATGCATTTAATTAATTCAACATGTAAAGTAAAGAAACAGTGTGCTAATTACACACCTGATAACCTATAATACCAAGCTCTCAACGTCGACGCTATCACTAACCGACACTACCGCTATTTCCCTACGATCCTATTCCAAGCTGGCCCACACTCCGTTGGCCAATCCCGAACAGCTGAAACTGACCGCTTCTTAAACTTAGGGGTAGGGACTACGTGTCCAACCCCTTTCTCTCCTTGGCTCTTACTCGCATCCATCGAATAGTACTTAATCAGAAGACCCGATTAAACGTTAAATCAGATCTTAAATGAAACTAAATAATATCTAAATCAATAACCTTACCAAAGTCGACTCAAATCCCAAAGATTCTCACTTGATCTTGAAAGCTGTTGAAATCCCTACATATGCAAATATCAGATTCGGCCTAACCTTAATAGACAAAGAAATGGCCTTTGGCCGTACCAAATATCTTCTTACCTTGCTTGGTCAAATCCCGAAAGATCCTTAATACTCCTATCGTTGGCTTATACAGAGAACCCAAACTCCCTCCTTCACAGATTTGGCCATACAAGAAAATAAGATTAGACTTTTGGTTTCGGTAAACCAAAAAGAAAAAGCAATATTCGAAATAGAAAAGAACCCCTTACCCCAATAGTAGAAATCGACTGGAAGAGTTGACACTAGATGAACGACGGCGCTCCATCTAACAAAAGATAATCAAAAAGTGTTACTACCCGAAAGAGACCCGGCTTTATAAAATAACAAGAGATGAAATAAGAAGAATAAAAAAAGAAAGAAAAAAAATAAGGGAAAAGGAATAGCTACAAGATTCGGCTACCAAGAGAAAAAGATTATTCAGTTTTTGACAAAAAGAAATGAGGGTTCTCCAAATGAAGAAAAAAGAAAGGAGAAGGAATAGGAGGTATAGTTCGGCTTTGAAATAGAGATGAAGGTTCAAGGCTTCCAAAGTGAAAAGAAATAAAGAAGAAGGAAGAGTTTAGGCTTAGGAGGTTTCGACTATGGTGAGGGTGGAGGGTGTGTCTCAGTTTTTGGAGAGTGAAGGCTCAAAGTTGACAAAGTGAAGAAGAAAAGGAAAAGAAGAGAGAGTAGTGGTTTGGTCCTTTGAATGGAGATAAAGAAAAGAGGAAACGAGGGTGAACAAGATGCCTAAATGGTCATCCTTACCTTCGATTTTTGGTCAAATGGAGAGAAAAAGAATTGAAGAGCTTTTGACTAACACATTCAGCAAAGAGAACTAAAGAAAAGAAAGAAAATGCCAAAAAGATGGACACACACATACTAGCTCAATTTCGGCACCTACTCTCCCCTTACATGACCGAAATTGCCATCCCCCTAGAGTCTCAAATTCGGCCAACACTCATCCCTTCACCAAATCCCCCTTTTCCCTCCTCATTTTCCTCTTCTCCTCTCATTCAAACTCATTTGAATGATTCAAACCTTCTATCCCACTCTCAAACACACATTCAAACACCTTGACCAATTCAAACTCCCACTTTCAAATGCCATAGCGAATCCAACTCTCCACTCCCCTTGACGCAAAAACAAACCCCAAAATGCTCTTCATGCTGCTCGAACCTCCTCCCCCTTGGAACTCCTTTCATGCAAAGTCTCCCCCTTGCTCCCATGCGTTACCTTGCCACTCCACCACTTTCTTTCTTGTGTCATAACCTCCTCATTAATTCCCTTAAGGCCTAGCGCCCCTTTCTCTCACCTAAAGGCTTAAAAACAAAAATTTTTACTAAGGCTCCTACCTAACCCCAAGGTTTCCCGTAGCCCCCAAACACACTCTAACAACATCCAAAGCATACTAGCACATAGAAATAAAGTAAAATGCGAGACCCCTAAATCCCAGATGTTACAGTTCTACCCCCTTAAAGAAATTTCAGCCTCAAAATTGCCTGGTCAAAATAAGTGAGGGTATTGTTGTCTCATCGCCTCCTCCGGCTCCCACGACGCTTCTTTCAAACCATGGTCCCGCCATAACACCTTGACTAGAGGAACTAACTTCTTCCGCAGTACATTCACATCTCGTTCCAAAATCTGAATTGGCTCCTCCTCATAGGACAAGTCTGGCCTTAACTCAACTTCTTCAACTGGTACCACATAAGATGGATCCGATTGATAGTGTCGTAACATCGAGACGTGGAACACATCATGCTTCTGCTTCAACTCTGAAGGCAACTCCAACTGGTACGCTACTGGCCCCACTCGCTTCAAAACCCGATAAGGTCCTATAAACCTGGGACTCAGCTTACCCTTACGTCCAAATCTCATCACTTTCTTCCAAGGGAAAACTTTTAGGAATACCCAATCACCCACTGCAAACTCTATCTCTTTCAGCTTAAGATCCGCATATGACTTCTGTCTGTCCGATGCCTCCTTCAATCTAGCTCGAATTACCTTAACCTTTTCCTCTGACTCTGCCACTATCTCTGGACCTAAAACATGGCGTTCACCCAGTTCTGTCCAACAAGTAGGAGTCTGACATTTCTGCCCGTGCAATGCTTCATACGATGCCATTCGAATACTAGCCTGATAACTGTTGTTGTACGCAAACTCTGCTAAGGGCAAGAATTCCTCCTAACTACCTCTAAAGTCTATAACACATCCACTAAACATATCCTCTAACACCTGAATCACCCTTTTAGACTGGCCATCCGTCTGCGGATGAAATGCCGTGCTAAAGTCCAACCTGGTGCCCAATGCCTGATGCAACGCCCCCCAAAATCGCGACGTAAATCTAGGATCCCTATCTGATATCCCCATGCAGTCTCACAATTTTCGCCACATATAACTTCGCCAACTTCTGTAGAGAGTAATCCATACGAACAGGTATGAAATGAGCGATTTTTATCAACGATCCACGATCACCCATACCGAGTCCTTCTTAGTAGGTGTAAGAGGAAGCCCACTAACGAAGTCCATCGTGATTCTCTCCCACTTCCACTGCAGAATCTTCACTGGTTGCAGCAGTCCCAAAGGAACTTAATGTTTAGCTTTGACTTGCTAGCACGTCAAGCACTTCCCCACAAATTTCGTAACTTTTCGCTCTAAACCAGGCCACCAAAATTGATCTCGAAGATCCCCATACAACTTACTCCCTTCATGATGCATAGCATAAGGGCTAATATGCGATTCCCGAAGAATCTTTTGCCTCAATTCCACGTCTTTTAGAATACAAACCCTACCTAAAAAACACAGGACTCCGTTACTGTTTACACTATAGTCTCCTAATCCCCCATTCTGTACTTGCAGAAGTCTAGTACTCAAGACATCATCCACCAACTATTTCTCTTTTACCTGACTCAACCATGTCGGCTTCACCTGCAGCTCAGCTAACAAACTCCCGTCACTATATAGGCTCAGATGAGTGAACATCGCCCTCAGGTCCAACACTACCTTTCGACTTAGTGCATCCGCCACTACATTTGCCTTACCCGGGTGATATTCAATCGAGCAGTCGTAATCCTTTAACAGCTCCACCCCCTTCGCTGTCTCAAGTTCAGCTCTTTCTGAGTCAGCAGATACTTCAAACTCTTATGGTCCGTATAGATCACTGACTTCTCTCCATATAGATAATGCCTCCATACCTTTAAAGCGAAAACCACTGCAGCCAACTCTAGATCATGTGTCGGATAGTTAACCTCATGAGGCCTTAACTGCCGATACGCATAGGGAACAACCTTCCCATCCTACATCAGTACACAACCTAACCCCGTATGTGAAACATCACAATATACCGCAAAATCTTTCCCCGTCTCAAGCCGAATTAAAATTGGAGCCTTAGTCAAAACCCTTTTTAGCTTCTCGAAACTCTTATAACATCCTGATTAGGTGGGTCTATGCACTTTGAGTGTCAGGGTTAGCTAGAGCTTTGGAAATGTGTATTGGGCTCAGGTTTGGGCTTAAACCTGGGTTAACTTTTCTAATAAAGAGCTACAGGACCTAATTTAAGTGAGGTATCCATGTTCAGTAGCAAGTTGGGCTTGTGGCCCAAAATTTAGTGATGCTGTAAGGGGCATGTAGGTGGCGGCACTAAGGAGGGAGTTGGGCCAAGAGTTGCCGTATGGGCCCAAGTGTTTTGGGGCAAAAATTTGGCATTCCAAGGGGGAGGGAGAAGGGACGGCACATGTGCTATAATTTGGGAGTTTAAATTCTTTTATTTTTGTTAATAAAAAGCTGATAATAAGGAAGGGAAGAGTTGGTTTTAGGGAGGTCTCATCTAAGGGAAAGATAAAGATGAAGCTGATAAGGGTGGATAAAAGCTATCAGGAGAAGTGAGAGTTGGCCGAAACTCCAACTCTAAGAGTGTGTGTGTGTTGCTGAAATTAGTAGCAAGTGATCATCTTTTGTTTCATTTTTATTCTTTCTTTCTCACCTATTCTCTGAAAAAGCCAAAATTATTTTCTCTTTTGGGTGCCTTTTCTTTTTATCAAAACCGAAACTCCCTAGTTTTCTTCTTCTCTTCAAAATCTTTCTAAAATTTGAATTCTTCTTACTCATATTCCCATCTCCCACAGCTGAATCTTGAAGTTCATTTTTTTTCCTGAATGTGCACCATAGCCGAATAGTCTTCAAGGGATTGGTGAGTTTTGTTTTCAGGGTTTTCTTCTCCGCGATTTATCTCTTTTTCATTAAGTTCCTAACTCGAATCATTTTTTTTCTATGGCCCTATCGGTTTCACTCTTTGCTCTTAGGAGTTGAATCTTGTCTTGTTGTGATCTGTGGTGCCGATTTGTAAAGGAAACTGAAGGTAGGTGGTGTGGGTTTGGTCGAATGGCCACTTTCTTGTTCCTTTGTCGTTGGCCGAATGCCATAAGGTACTAGATGGGTTGTGATTATCAGTTTAGTTTGATACTTTGGTGGTGGCCGAATGTAGGTATGGTGGAGACGCTTTCTTAAAGACTTTCGGGTTTCGATAACTAGGTAAGGGTTTCATTGTAAGCATTATGATTACCTTTTAAATCTCATCGTTTAATTGGTTTAGTGACCAAGGGATTATTATGGACTCAAATAACAGTCAAGCAATAGGAGGGGTTGGATCTATAAACCCAATGCCTAAATACAAGAAACGATCAGTATCAAGAGTGCGAGACTGGCCATCGGGGTGTGGGCCAACGTCAAAAAAAGATCGTAGGCCAATAGTGATAGTCTCGTGTGATAATAGAGTAGAAGCAGTGAGAGCGTTAGTATGAGAACCAGGTGTGTAACTCTTACACACTTTCTTTACTTAATATGTTAAATGTCATGTGATGATAAAAGCCAAAGTGACGACAGTGATTACTAAGTTACCCTTGTGGGTAAAACGAGGATGCCTGGTAAGTTGTTATGGTTGCTAGCGTTAATTATAATGTGATCTATAAGTGCATGCCACTCTTTATACAACATTGTACACGTTAAAGCATAATCATACTTGTATTGTGAGCACGACCATGTGATATGGGTGATGAGTGGAGGGGGAAGTATGATCTATCAGACTGTCACCAGTGGTTAGGTACCACACAGTGGGTTTGCCCCACATATTATAATATTGTGACTATGTCTCAGTGATTTGGCACCACCAGTGGTTTGGTACCATATATGTTTATTTCTGTAACTTCGGTTACTAGTAGTCTGGCACCACCAGTGGTTTGGTACCACAAGGGGTAGATTTGGGAGACACGGATGGATATCTAGGTTGATGGGATGCATGACATGCATATTTGTATATGAACTTGTGTAAGAGCATAACTTCTTCGGGATGGGGATTTACACACCGAGTCTAGGTGACTCACCCTTAGTTATATTTTGCGATAAACCATAGATCGTGGATATGGAGCGAGAATAGACTCGAGGTGGCCATGCTCGATTATTCATTTTATTTCAATGTTTTCTATATGGACTTAGTTATTTTCTTTAATTTGGGTTTCGGTTACGTAATAAGGCCGCTTAAGTGTTATTTTGGGACATTTTATTTAGTTGTTTTTTAAAGGTTCTATTAAGCTTGATGGTTAAACTATGAATTGGGTGTTTTCAAAACTTTAAACAAATACTCGTTTTCTGAAATATACAATGATTAAGTAATAAGTACGGAGTAACTATAAGGCAACTAAGTTTTTTTGAAACAAGTTTCAATATGTTTTAAACATCACAAGATCCAACGACGTATTCTTTAAAACGTTACAACAAAATTCTCTTTAAATAAGTCGACAAATCGATTTTCAAAACATTTTCTTTCCCGTGGCACGCCAAATTCAGTTGTAGTGTTTTGACCGGGTTTGAGGTGTTACATTTTGGTATCAGAGCCTGGTTCAAAAGCTCGGTTGTGCGTTTAAGGCCCAAAATATGTTTTAAGAGTTTGTAAAATGATTTTTAAGAAGATGAATATCCCGAAAAGCATGGCACCTGAGTCTCCGGTGCCGATCCACCCAGGTAAGTACCTTCACCATTGATGTGATGTTTATATGTTGGGCTTCGTGGGTTTTAGACCTAGACAAGCATGATAGTACTGATGAACCATAGGGCTAGTTTACACAACTCCTTAATTGCATAAGAGTTAAGTTTAATCAAACAAACCTATGAGTAAGTCGCAGAGCAAGGGTGTGGCAACAAGCATGCGCATGTCTAGGATTGGATTTAGGGAGAGCCTAGTATTTAAGCAGTGCTAGTGACTCACCTCTTCTTCGCTGAAATCCTACCTAGTGGGTAGTGACTGTTCACTCTAACCATGAGGACTTGTTCACAGGCTAAACCTCATAATTAAAACCCGAAAGGGACCAACCACCCTGTCAACACTAGTTGTAAAATTACCAAATTACCCCTTGATTTGTTATAACTACCTGGATTTGAAAAATGACCAAAGTACCTTTGGTTTGTAAAATTACCAAATTACCCCTGACATACAGAATTACCGAAATACCCCGAGTTGTAAAATTACCAAAATACCCCTACTTCACAAAAATTACCAAAATACTCGTATTTTGAAAAATCACCTGAAACTTTATTTTGGAAAATTTAAAAAAATACCCCTATAGGTTAAAATTACAAAAATACCCTTGGGTAGTGAAATTACGAAAATACCCCTACATGTTGAATGTAAGTTCATGGAGGTTGTTGTGTGATGAATGTATGTAGTATTCAAAATTAGGAGATAAGCCTGGAACTGAAACTATAGATAGGTTCGAACTCGAAAGAATCACTTTTAAAACTATCTTTCATAAAATTGTTCGTGGATAAACAGTGAACAGAGTTAATAATTCATAAAATTCTTAACTAGATAAGTGCGAACGAGAAGAATGAGTACAATAGGTCGTGGACGTCCGCCGCGTGGCCGTGGTAGGGGTAGGATGACCGTGTCAGAGCTAGTAGGGTTTGGCCATGGGTTAGGAAACGTGATGTCAGATTTGCCAGCTGTGAAAATAGAGTTTCAAGACCAAGCTGGTGGTGATGATCTGATATCTCAAGCGAAGATGCGAGTTTTGGAGAGAGTTGTCAAAGGAGCACGGGTTTAGGAGCGAAAATTCATGGTGAGCGACTCGGGCTAACAGAATGAAGTGTTCGGGGAGTTTGGTGTATCTCCCAACACCTTGAGTCTTGGTTAGAATGACAGAGGCGAATAATGGATGATTTGGATTTCTCGATTGAGGAGGAGTTGAAGGGGATAGTGTTTCTTCTCCGGGATGAGTCGTATTAGTGGTGGCTCACGGTCAGGGATGGTGCAGTGGCCGATGATATCACCTAAGATTTCTTTAAGACGACCTATCAGAGGAAGTATGTGAGAGCTAGTTATACTGATGCGCAACATAGGGCATTCTTGAATTTGGTTTACGGGAGTAAGTTGGTACCCGAGTACAAGGCGTAATTCTTGATTTGAGTAGGTATGCTTTCGGGGTATGGTGGCTCTGAGCATGGCTGTGTTAGGTTTGAGGACGGAGCTAAGAGATGAGGCTGCAGTCTTGGTTGCACCAGAGAGAAAGGGAATTTGTCGTTCTCGTAGAAAAGGCCAAAATAGCTGAGGAGGTGTAGCAAACCAGGAAACAAAATTAGGATAGAGGTAGGGATAAGAGAAATTTTGGGCCATCAGGGTCTGTTGGGAGTTCTCAGAAGAGGGCTAGATTTGGTGGACCGGATCGAGTTCTGGGTCGATTCTAACATTCGATGGCCACTTGATTAGGTGCTCGATATGGAAAGTCTCATTTGAGAGAGTGTTGGGCTGGTAATAGAGGGTGCTTTGAGTGTGGGTCGATGGAGCACCGGATAAGGGATTGTCCACGGAAGTCAGCTAGGGCACAGGCTAGGGCACAGGCTCAGTTCAGGAGAGATGGCCACCAAGCACAGAGGGGCCGAGGCACAGCTAGGGGTGGTAATGATAACGGTCGAGGCCGTGGAGCACCTGGCCGAGGTGCTGGGGGTGCTAATGCAAGACAGCCTGGATTGGTCTATGCAGCGAAACGTTGAGAGGAGGGCAACGCACCGAACGTCATAACCGATACGTTTTTAATTTCTGGGTTGCCTTATACTACTTTGATTGATGTTGGTTCAACACACTCTTATGTTGCTAGTGGAATAGTGGGAACGTTGAACTTAGCTTATGAGATTTCTGCTAGGAAGATGTCGGTAATAAGCCCTCTAGGACACTTTGTGGTAGTAGAAAAACTGTATAAGGATGTACCCCTAGAACTTCAAGAGGTAGTGTTTCAAGCTGATTTGATGGAACTACCCTTCGGGGAGTTCGATTTAATCATAGGAATGGATTGTTTGTTTAAGCACCGCATGTAATCGGATGTGTAGCTAAGCGCATGGTACTGAAATCGGTCGAGGGTGAGGTAGTGGTGATGATAGGTGAGAGAAGGAATTACCTCTCTAATTTGGTGTCCGCACTAAAGGCGGAGAAGATGGTAAGGAAAGGTTGTGAGGCGTTTGTGGTTTATGTTTGTGCCTTGGAAGTTAAGGAATCAGCTATAGGAAGTGTTCGGACGGTGAAAGAATTTATCGATGTTTTTCGAAGAGCTTAGGGTTTGCCCCGGACCGTGAAGTGGAGTTTGGTATAGACCTTCTAATGAACTCGCACGGTGTCTATTGACCCGTATAGGATGGTGCCAAAGGAGTTGGTGGAGTTGAAAGCACAGATTCAGGAGTTGTGGGATAGAGGTTTCATCTAGCCAAGTGTATCACCTTGGGGAGCGCCTGTACTCTTTGTTAAGAAAAAGGACGAGTCCATGCGAATATGCATAGACTGCCGTCAGTTGAATAAATTGACAATTAAGAACAAGTATCCGTTGCCGAGGATAGACGACTTGTTCGACCAGCTTAAGGGAGCATCGATCTTCTCCAAGATAGATTTGAGGTTCGGATATCACCAACATAAGGTGAAAGAGGCAGATATCCATAAGAAGGCATTTCGTACTCGATACGGGCACTATGAATTTTTGGTAATACTGTTCGGGTTAACGAACGCACCAGCCGCATTTATGGATATGATGAACTGGGTGTTTCAGTCGTATTTGGATTGGTTCGTCGTAGTACTTATAGATGATATTCTGGTATATTCGAAATCGGAAGAGGATCACAACACGCATTTGCGGGTGGTGTTGCAGATTTTAAGGGAAAAGCGTTTATACGCAAAGTTTAGTAAGTGTGAGTTCTGGTTGAAGGAAGTTACCTTCTTGGGTCATGTGGTGTCAGCTGAGGGGATTAGAGTGGACCCTCGGAAGATCGAGGCTGTATTAGATTGGAAACCACTGAAGTCTATGGCAGAGATTCGAAACCTGGCCCAAAACACCACGGCTGAATTCAAAATGTTACAGAGAAAAAGGTTGAAAATGGTTTGGTTTCATAAGTGAAAAATGGGTTTTAAATTCTAAAACAAAAACCCTGTTTAAATAGGGTTTCTCATTCAAACTTAGTAGTTTGGCGATGAATAAAAACTCCCGGGCTATATAGGGTTCAAAATGTTACTCTTGCTTGAGTATCCGAAAATTGTTTTTTTATAAGTGATCCAAAATTTTGAACAAAACTTCCATTTGTTACCCTTATGTTAGTGATATCTTAATACCATCTTTTAATTAATCAACGTATAGGAAAACTAACTTAAAACCATAATAATAATCCAAAAACATTTAAAGCGGCCTTATTACAATAAAAATATCCCAAAAAGTAAGGCAAAGTTTAGAACGTGAATAGAACTAAGAAAAATAGCTTCTGCATGGCCACCTCGAATCCTCTCCAGGCAGGTCCAAAGTATCAAGTATTACCTGCATTGTTTGAAAAACAGGGTGAGTCGTTTTGACTCAGTGTGCAATTAATCCGCATATTTCCACAAATGGGCTTAGCCCCAAAACCACATCAAATCCATATACCACATATTATCACACATAATGTGAACCCAACCCAACCTAATATCCAATCGCTACACACCACCCGTATATCCAACCACCACACACTAGACTAAACCCCATGCACATGCAGCATGTTGTGATGATATGGCATAAAACGTGTGAACATGTCCAGGTATACAGATTTTACATGCTTACATAGATCCACATATATCCCACCACATTTTTTACATAGGAAATATACTAACCTGATTACTAGATTAGCCCTTTATGGGTAACAATACCACCACAGCCACTAACTCGGCTACCACACATATCACATGCGTTTAATTAATTCAACATGTAAAGTAAAGAAACAGTGTGCTAATTACATACCTGATAACCTATAATACCAAGCTCTCAACGTCGACGCTATCACTAACCGGCACTACCGCTATTTCCCTACGATCTTGTTCCAATGTTGGCCCACACCCCTTTGGCCAACCCGGAACGGCTGAAACTGACTGTTTCTTAAACTTAGGGTAGGGCTACGTGTCCAACCCCTTTCTCTCCTTAGCTGGTACTCGCATCCAACGAATAGTACTTAATCAGAAGACCCAGTTGAACATTAAATTAGATCTTAAATGAAACTAAATAATATCTAAATCAATAGCCTTACCAAAGTCGACTCAAATCCCAAAGATTCTCACTTGATCTTGAAAGCTGTTGAAATCCCTACATATGCCAATATCAGATTCGGCCTAACCTTAATAGACAAAGAAATGGCCTTTGGCTGTACCAAATATCTTCTTACCTTGGTTGGTCAAATCCTGAAAGATCCTTAATACTCTTATCGCCGGCTTATACAGAGAACCCAAACTCCATCCTTCACAGATTTGGCCATACAAGAAAATAAGATTAGACTTTTGGTTTCAGCAAACCAAAAAGAAAGAGCAATATTCAAAATAGAAAAGAACCCCTTACCCCAATAGTAGAAATCGACTAGAAGAGTTGACACTAGATGAACGACGGTACTCCCTCTAACAAAAGATAATCGAAAAGTGTTACTACCAGAAGGAGATTCAGCTTTATAAAATAACAAGAGATGAAAGAAGAAGAAGAAAAAAAATAAGGAAAAAGGAGTAGCTACAAGATTCGGCTACCAAGAGAAAGAGATTATTCGGTTTTTGACAAAAAGAAATGCGGGTTCTCCAAATGAAAAAAAAAGAAAGGAGAAGGAATGGGAGGTATAGTTCAGCTTTGAAATAGAGATGAAGGTTGAAGGCTTTCAAAGTGAAAAGAAATAAAGAAGAAGGAAGAGTTTAGGCTTAGGAGGTTTCGGCTATGGTGAGGGTGGAGGGTGTGTCTTGGCTTTTGGAGAGTGAAGGCTCAAAGTTGATAAAGTGAGGAAGAAAAGGAAGAGAAGAGAGAGTTGCGGTTCGGTCCTTTGAATGGAGATAAAGAAAGGAGGAAACAAGAGTGAACAAGATGCCTAAATGGTCATCCTTACCTTCGATTTTTGGTCAAATGGAAAGAAAAAGAATTGAAGAGCTCTTGACTAACATATTCGGCAAAGAGAACTAAAGAAAGGAAAGAAAATGCCAAAAAGATGGACACACACATACTTGCTCAATTTCGGCACCTACTCTCCCCTTACATGACCGAAATTACCATCTCCCTAGAGTCCCAAATTCGGCCAACACTCCTCCCTTCACCAAATCCCCCTTTTTGCTCCTCATTTTCCTCTTCTCCTCTCATTCAAACTCATTTGAATGATTCAAACCTTCTGTAACACCCTAAATTAGGGGTTGTTGAAAATTTAATTAATTTCCTATGTATGTGCTTGTAGAAATAAATATTTTGATTCTAAGCATATTTAAGGCCTTGACATAACCCTAAATTAGGTCAGATGTGGAATGAAAAATTTCTTCTTAAGGGTTTAAAAGGAAGGAAGCTAGGGGATAGGGGCTAAATAAAATTTTGGGTGAAATGTGACATAAAGAACAGCATGGCTAAGTGGCTTTCATGCGCCACTTAGGTGCCTTGGAGGTGGCGTCAAAGGGGGTCTTGGGTTCGAGACTCGGCAGTATCAAGGGGGAAATGTTTTTTTTCCTTTTGGGCATTAGGGTCAAGAAGGCATTAAAGAAATTTTGGGCAAGGTTTGAGCATGAAAGTCGGGGTGGTGGAGTGGCTTGGGGCGCCACCTAAGGGCTTTGGTTTAAGGTCTCGGGTTCGAGACATAAAGGACGCAAGAAGTTTTATTTTTGGGCTTTGGCGTTAAAGGAGGAGGACAGGAAGAAGGCCTTATAATTAAATGGTGGGGTAAATTGACATGAAAGTCTAATGGGAGAAGTGGGAAGGGCGTTAGAGGAGGGGGCTGCGGTGGGGTGTGAGTTCGAACCCAAGCTGCATTGGTGTTTTATATTTTTTATCTTTGAAAAGCATGGAAAGGGATAGTAATGGCATGGATTTGGACTCCAATTTTGATAGTGATAAGGCTTATTTCTTTTACATATTCGGCTGGAAGGGGGTAATGGTAGGTAGTCTATTTGCTATTAAATTATTTAGAGGAGATTAAGGGATAGAAAGTAGGATAAATCTTGTTTTTTTTTTTATAAGTAGAGGCTGGAATTTATCACCAACAAGAGGGTGATTGCCAAAATTTGGACTCCTTGGGGGCTGTCCATATTTGTTTTTGCTACAGCAAAGGAGTGCCAAAAGTTCAAACAATTTCCTTTTCTTTCTCTCCAATCTTGCCGCTGCCGAATTCTCCATTAATTCATAGCAAAAATTCTTCAAAAATTTCCAGCTTCTCTTGTTCCTCCTTAGCCGAATACACTCTTCCTTCTTCTCAAAATTCCAGCCCTTCCATTTGTGTTGGCCGAATCTTCTCCCCTCCCTAGCTAAGGTGCTGCCGAATTTCAATAAATGTGGTAAGGGATCTTTTTAAGTTTTATTCTTTTATTATTGTTTTGGCCAACCGAAACCATGAGGTTTAACCTTGAATTCTTGTGTTTAACCGAACCAATTCGTGGTCTTGGATTGGTAACCCTCTCTAGAAACCAGCATTAAGGAAAATTGAGAAGTCTTCCGGATTTAATGTGAGCATGATATGTGGATGCACCATTCGGCCAAGGGCCTTTTGTTAAAAGTTATTGTTTAAATGCTGGAACTAACATGTGCCATGAATTTAGGGGCTAATTAAGGCTTCGGGATTTGTTTGGAAATCAAATCCGTTCAAGGTAAGGCCATAAAGGAGCCTTTGATATTACTTGGTTTGGCCTAATAGACCTAAGTCCCTAACCATGATTTTTGGCCGATTATAGGACAAGAGATCTAGCGACGTAGATCAGATCTTCGGGATCTAGGTTTCGTGGTAGTATCAGGTGTGTAGAAACTTACTACACACTTTATTAATTTACATGATTTAATTGTTTGCCTTTAATCTTTTGGTTGTGATAGATTGTGGCACAATCATGGTTTCCTGTAAGTCCCTAACCTATTATTTTTGATATCGATTTGCATGCCATCACATGATATTAAATGCTATGACATGAAATATGATAATTGATATATAAGCATGTGATGGTGGGGTTGATGAGAGGATTTTCTAGGGGATGATGGTTTTGACCACAAGATGGGTTGGCCCCATCGATTATTTGTGACCTATGGTCATCGATGGTTTTGACCACAAGATGGGTTGGCCCCATCAGATTATTTGTGACCTATGGTCATCAGTGGTTTTGACCTCATCGATTGATAAATTGCGACTAAGTCCCAGTGGTTTGGTACCACCAGTGGTTTTGACCACACTTGATTATTTGTGACCGATGGTCATCAGTGGTTTTGACCACACGATGGATTGGCCCCATCATTTAATTTGTGACTTTAAGTCATCAGTGGTTTTGACCACATGGGGTAGTTAAGGAGTATGGATGGTTAGGTTGGGTTGCATATTTGCATGTTAATTAATATCTTGTGTATGAGTGCTTTTAGGGTGGGGATTTACACTTTGAGTCTTGGTGACTCACCCTTTCCCTTAACATTTTGCGATGAGTAGATCGCGGAGATGGCGTAGGAGAGGACTCGGCGGCCATGCCATCATTGGATTTGAAATTACTATGTTTTAGTTAATCTTATTTATTTTTCTAAGTCTTTTATTTTGGGATTGTAATAAGGCCGCTATTTAATATTTGGATGTTAAACTATTTTACTTATGTTATGTTACAAATGAAGTTTTTAAATGATAAGTGAACCGGTTAAAAGTAATTTTTCAAACTTAATAAACTTTTACGAGTTTTCAAAGATGTTACCATCGGGTAACCAAAAATAAACTTAGTCAACTACAACTTGATGATTATAAAATGTCCATGATCAATTGTTTTCAAAAGGGTTTAAAAAGCCCAACTGTATTTATAAAAAGGCCCAACTGAGTTTTCAAACTCCGTTTCCATACCTTAGCCAAATTTTACCAAGTTTTCACCAAACTATCAAAATGACTCAAATTATTGTACTCCATGACATACCGAATCCGGTCAGGACTCACGGGTCGGGTTTGGGGTGTTACATTTTGTATCGAGCCAGTTCAAAACTTCATTGTGTGGGGGCCGGGGCCCAAAATGTTTGGTTTTTGTTAGTAGGCCTTATTGAAATGTTTTGGAAAGTGATTCTGGTTTGAACAGCATGGCACCGAGTCTCCGGCACCTATCCGCCCAGGTAAGTACTTCTATCCATTCTTGTGATTTCTTTTGAAGAGGGGTAGAAGGGTAAATCGGGAACGTAGACTATTGGAGTAGAAACTGTTGAACCCTAGGGCTAGCATACCTCAACTATGCATAAGATTTAATAAATTCCCTAAACAAACCCTGTGAGTTGTCATTGAGCAAAAGATGTGGCAATCGTATATGCATGTCTAGGATTGGATTGGGAGCAGGTATTTAAGCATCCTCGTGACTCACCTCTACTCACTCGAATCCTACAGTGCGTAGTAACTGTTCATCCTAAATGAGACGATGTGCTCACAAGGCTAAACTTGATAACTAAAACCCGAAAGGGATTAGCCGTTTTGTTTTTGAAATAAATTAAAACTTTATCTTTAAAAAAAAGACCAAAATACCCCTCAATTTGAAAAATGACCAAAATACCCCTAGCTTGAAAATTTCCAAAATACCCTTCATATGAAAAGGTTTCAAATAGAAATTTTCAAAATATCTTTCTTTTGTAAAATCACTTAGAACTCAATTTTTGGAAATCATTTTTGTGAAAATTCCCTGATTATGTAAAATTACTAAAATACCCTTGGGGTAAAATTACGAAAACACCCTTGGTTTATGACATTCCCAAAATACCCACAGTTCTAGTCAAAAATTTCATCACATAAAAAGTGCTCAAAAACCTTAAATTGCAAAAACGCCATGATTTTAGAAAATTACAAAATTACCCCTAACCTACAAAATTACCAGAATGCCCCTGACTTTCAAATTTTTGCAACATCACTATTTTGGAAAATACAATTATCAAAAAGAGCCCTCAAAGTTTTAGAACTTTTAAAAAATCGCTGATTTACTAAATTTTACCAATTCACCCTGATTTTTGAAAAATTACCAAAATGCCCCTGAGTTTCAAGATCAACAAAATACCCCCGGAGTTCAAAATTTTTCAAAATACCCAGAAATTTAAGAGTTCCAAAATATTTTTTGACAAAATCATCCGAAAATTTTCACTTTTGAAAAATTACGAAAATACC
The DNA here is from genome assembly GCA_025506655.1 of Gossypium rotundifolium. Taxonomy (NCBI): domain Eukaryota; kingdom Viridiplantae; phylum Streptophyta; class Magnoliopsida; order Malvales; family Malvaceae; genus Gossypium; species Gossypium rotundifolium. The sequence goes on along the minus strand of CP106729.1, from coordinate 55,166,938 downwards.
CCTGTAGGATAAATTACGAAAATACCATTGGGTAGTGGAAAAATAATCACCATGAAAACCACAACGTCTCTTTGAATGAATGAATGGAAAACTGTGTGCTTGTATGATTACGAAAGAATCACTCTTAAAACTCCTATCATAAAATTTTTCGCGGATAACCTAGTGAAATACTAATGCATAAAATTCTTAATCAGATAAACGCAGACGCTAGAATGAGTTCAAGAGGTCGTGGACGTCCGCCGTGTGGCCGTGGTAGAGGTAGGATGTCCGGACATGGGTCAGGAAATGAGATACCGGATCTACCGACGGTGAAAACTGAGTTCCAAGATCAGACGGGTGGCAATGACGTCGTATCTCAAGCTGTATTATGGGTGTTAGAACGAGTTACTGAGGCTGGCGCGGGTGCAAGAACTCGTAAATCCGTGGCTGAACGACTCCGGGCTAACGGAGCTGAGGTGTTTAGAGGAGTTTTCGGAGTGGCACCTAGTGCGGCAGAGTATTGGTTAGAATCCACTGAAAGGATTATGGGTGATTTGGATTTCACCGCTGAGGAGAAGTTCAAGGGTATCATCTCTTTGCTTCGGGATGAGTCATATCAGTGGTGGCTCACCGTGAGGGATGGAACGGTGGCAGAAAATCTTACTTGGGAATTCTTTAGAGAGGCTTATCAAAAGAAGTATATCGGAACTAGTTACGTGGATGCACAGCGGAAGGCTTTCTTGAATTTGGTTCAAGGCAATAAGACGGTGGCGGAGTATGAGGCCGAGTTCCTCCGGTTGAGTAGGTATGCTCGTGGTATTGTGGGTAACGAGCATGAGCGTTGTGTCAGATTTGAAGATGGCCTGAGGGATGAGCTGAGGATGATGATAGCTCCACAACAGGAGCGGGAGTTTGCTGTCTTAGTGGAGAAATCAAAGGTTGCTGAAGGAGTAAGACAGTCGGTTAGACGAAATCAAGATAGAAATTGGAATAAGAGGAGCTCGGAACCTTCAAAGTTCTCGGGTAATAAGCAGAAGAGGACGAGGTTTGATGGGTCGGATCAAGCTGCTAGGCCTGCTGCTGCTGCTAATCCTCAATGGCCGCCACGGTGTGCTTGGTGTGGCAAGTCTCATACGGGGGAATGTTGGAATGGTAATCGGGGATGCTTCGAGTGTGGGTCCTTAGAGTATCGAGTTAGAGATTGTCCGAAAAAGGTAGCTAGACTGAGATCAGAGGGTCAGGATCGTGCACCAAACGGGAGGGATAACCAACAGCCACAGAGGGGTCGAGGTGCAGCTAGGGGTAATGGAAATAGTAACGGGCGTGGCCGAGGTGCTGAAGGTGCAGAGGCGAGGCAACCAAGGTTGGTTTATGCAATCGGCCATCACAAGGAGGAAGATGTGCCAGATGTGACAACGGGTATGCTCCTTATTTCTGGAATACCCTTAATTGCTTGATTATTGTAGAGTTTTCTTATTTTAGGGGACGTGCACGAAACCTTGGTTGTGAATTTAGAGATGGTGCTTAGGAAGTAAGATAGTTTTATTAAGATCGAGTCTGTGACATAAGCATAGTACGGTGAGTTAAGATGTACGACTATTCGTTAGTAAGTAATTTCGAGGACGAAATTATTTTTAAGAAGCGAAGCTGTAACACCCTAAATTAGGGGTTGTTGAAAATTTAATTAATTTCCTATGTATGTGCTTGTAGAAATAAATATTTTGATTTCTAAGCATATTTAGAACCTTGACATAACCCCGAATTAGGTCAGATGTGGAATTAAAAATTTCTTCTTAAGGGGTTAAAAGGAAGGAAGCTAGGGGATAGGGGTTAAATAAAATTTTGGGTGAAACGTGACATAAAGAACAACATGGCTAAGTGGCTTTCATACGCCACTTAGGTGCCTTGGAGGTGGCGTCAAAGGGGGTCTTGGGTTCGAGACTCAGTAGTAACAAGGGGGAAATGTTTTTTTCCTTTTGGGCGTTAGGGTCAAGAAGGCTTTAAAAAAATTTCGGGCAAGGTTTGAGCATGAAAGTCGAGGTGGTGGAGTGGCTTGGGGCGCCACTTAAGGGCTTTGGTTTAAGGTATTGGGTTCGAGACATAAAGGACGCAATAAGTTTTATTTTTGGGCTTTGGCGTTAAAGGAGGAGGCCAGGAAGAAGGAATTATAATTAAATGGTGGGGTAAATTGACATGAAAGTCTAATGGGAGAAGTGGCAAGGGCGTTGGAAGAGGGGGGCTGCAGTGGGGTCGCGGGTTCGAACCCAAGAAACTGCATTGGTGTTTTATATTTTTTTTTATGCTGGTGCGCATGGAAAGGGAGAGTAATGGCATGGATTTGGACTCCAATTTTGATAGTGATAAGGCTTATTTCTTTTACATATTCGGCTGGAATGGGGTAATGGTAGGTAGTCTATTTGCTATTAAATTGTTTAGAGGAGATTAAGGGATAGAAAGTAGGATAAATCTTGTTTTTTTTTTTTTGATAAGTAGATGCTGGAATTTATCACCAACAAGAGGGTGATTGCTGAAATTTGGACTCCTTGGGGGCTGTCCATATTTGTTTTTGCTACAACAAAGGAGTGCCAAAAGTTCAAACAATTTCCTTTTCTTTCTCTCCAATCTTGCTGCTGCCGAATTCTCCATTAATTCATAGCAAAAATTCTTCAAAAATTTCTAGCTTCTCTTGTTCCTCCATAGTCGAATACACCCTTCCTTCTTCTCAAAATTCTAGCCCTTCCATTTGTGTTGGCCAAATCTTCTCCCCTCCCTAGCTAAGGTGCTGCCGAATTTCCATAAATGTGGTAAGGGATCTTTTTAAGTTTTATTCTTTTATTATTGTTTTGGCCAACCAAAACCATGAGGTTTAACCTTGAATTCTTGTGTTTAACCGAACCTATTCAGGGTCTTGGATTGGTAACCCTCTCTAGAAACCAGCATTAAGGAAAATTGAGAAGTCTTTCGGGATTTAAGGTGAGCATGATATGTGGGATGCACCATTCGGCCAAGGGCCTTTTGTTAAAAGTTATTGTTTAAATGCCGAAACTAACATGTGCCATGAATTTAGGGGCTAATTAAGGCTTCGGGATTTGTTTGGAAATCAAATCCGTTCAAGGTAAGGCCATAAAGGAGCCTTTGATATTACTTGGTTTGGCCGAATAGGCCTAAGTCCCTAACCATGATTTTTGGCCGATTATAGGACAAGAGATCTAGCGACGTAGATCAGATCTTCGGGATCTAGGTTTCGTGGTAGTATCAGGTGTGTAAAAACTCACTACACACTTTATTAATTTACATGATTTAATTGTTTGCCTTTAATCTTTTTGTTGTGATTAGCTTGTGGCATAATCATGGTTTCCGGGTAAGTCCCCTAACTTGTAATTTTTGATATACGATTTGCATGCCATCACATGATATTAAATGCTATGACATGAAATATGATAATTGATGTATAAGCATGTGATGGTGGGGTTGATGAGAGGAGGGGGATGATTTTCTGGATTGTCGCCAGTGGTTTTGACCACAAGATGGGTTGGCCCCATCAGATTATTTGTGACCTATGGTCATTAGTGGTTTTGACCACAAGATGGGTTGGCCCCATCAGATTATTTGTGACCTATGGTCATCAGTGGTTTTGACCACATCGATTGATAAATTGTGACTAAGTCCAGTGGTTTGGTACCACCAGTGGTTTTGACCACATTTGATTATTTGTGACCGATGGTCATCAGTGGTTTTGACCACACGATGGGTTGGCCCCATCATTTAATTTGTGACTTTAAGTCATCAGTGGTTTTGACCACATGGGGTAGTTAAGGAGTATGGATGGTTAGGTTGGGTTGCATATTTGCATGTTAATTACTATCTTGTGTATGAGTGCCTTTCCGGGTGGGGGATTTACACACTGAGTCTTGGTGACTCACCCCTTTCCCTTAACATTTTGCAGATAAGTAGATCGCGGAGATGGTGCCGGAGAGGACTCGAGGCGGCCATGCCATCATTGGATTTGAAATTACTATGTTTTATTTAATCTTATTTATTTTTCTAAGTCTTTTATTTTGGGATTGTAATAAGGCCGCTATTTAATATTTGGATGTTAAACTATTTTACTTATGTTATGTTACAAATGAAGTTTTTAAATGATAAGTGAACCGGTTAAAAGTAATTTTTCAAACTTAATAAACTTTTATGAGTTTTCAAAGACGTTACCATCGGGTAACCAAAAATAAACTTAGTCAACTACAACTTGATGATTTTAAAATGTCCATGATCAAATGTTTTCAAAAGGGTTTAAAAAGCCCAACTGTATTTATAAAAAGGCCCAACTAAGTTTTCAAACTCCGTTTTCATACCTTAGCCAAATTTTACCAAGTTTTCACCAAACTATCAAAATGACTCAAATTATTGTACTCCGTGACATACCGGATTCGGTCAGGACTCATGGGTCGGGTTTGGGGTGTTACACCTTCTATCCTACTCTCCACAACACATTCAAACACCTTGACCAATTCAAACTCCCACTTCGAAGTGCCATAGCCAAATCTAACTCTCCACTCCCCTTGACGCAAAAACAAACCCCAAAATGCTCCTCATGCTGCTCGAACCTCCTTCCCCTTGGAACTCCTTTGACGCAAACTCTCCCCCTTGCTCCCATGCATTACCTTTCCACTCCACCACTTCCTTTCTTGTGTCATAACCTCCTCATTAATTCCCTTAAGGCTTAGCTCCCCTAGCTCTCCCCTAAAGGCTTAAAAACAAAAATTTTTTCTAAGGGTCCTACCTAACCCCAAGGTTTCCCATAGCCCCCAAACACGCTCTAACAACATCCAAAGCCGAGACCCCTAAATCCCAGATGTTACAATTCAATTCATTATGAAAATATGTCATATACCATCATTTTCATGAGTTTAGTGTATATTTTTTCCAGTAGCAGTTCATAATCTTGAATATGCATAATTATTAGACAAGTTTCACATACATGTATTTTCCATATCATATTTCAATATATTAAATAATTATCATTTTTATGTATTTCAAGTTTAATTTCATGATTTTAAGTACTTACCATTTTCTATATTTATCCCATTGAATTTCTCAAAATTTCAATGGATTTCCAGTAGTACACTTATAGTGTACAATCTCATTAACCGTCAATTCATACAAATATATACATAAGTCCTTTTCAGAGAGCACACTCGCCACGAACCTCATTTCTTATAGCGGGATTACTAGTCCAGGCTAAATCCCCTGTAAGAGAGCACACTCCCACGAAGCTCATTTCTTATAGCGGGATTACCAGTCTAGGCTGAATCCCTTGTAACATATGCTCAAAGAGTATTGCCGGGATTACCAGTCAAGCTAAATCCCCCGCAATGACAAATACTCTATAGAGCTTTGTCTGGATTATCAATCCAGGCTAAATCTAGACTCACATTTACTTCAGATTATCTGAGTTAAATCCTTTTCACACATATTCTTCGGGAGGGCTTATATCAGGATCACCAGTCTGGGCTAGACCCTTCTCACACATATTCTTCGGGAGGGCTAATACCAGGGTCACCCGTCCGGGCTAGATCCTTTTTACCGTCAAATCCTTTTCAATGATCCATCGAATTTCATTCCATCCAACCTGGATTTATTTCTCTTTTTATCAAGTATTATCAACATTTCATCTATTATCATACATTAAACATTCAATTCACATTCATGTCACATAAATATACAATTCAAGCATTCAAGAATTCAATTCAAGTTACACCAACATACCTCGTTGCTTGTTCGTGTTTATAATTTCATTAATCCGATGTCTTTTCTTTTTCACGTTCAAGTCCCGTATTTGAGTCATCCGAATCTTTATAAATAAATTTGATCATCATTTTCATTCATTTCATATTCTGATACATTCAATTAATGCTCTAGGCAAAATTACCATTTTGCCCTTAAGCTTTTAATTAATGACGATTTCATCCTTAGGCTCAGAAAAATAAAATTCTTGTAAATAAATCCTTGTTTCATGCCTAATTATTCTCATATATATTTATAACAACCCATGAATTCTATGAAATATTAGAATTTTCCATAATTTCAACACTTTTCAATTTAAGCCCTAAAACATGTTTTCACTCGATCTTGATCTAAATTAATAATTTCATTCAGTTTTGTAATTTAAATAATAAAATAATCCATTTCATGCAATTTGGTCATTTCTGACATTTTTACAAATTGCCCATAAATTTTTACTTTTATTCAATTTAGTCCTTGAGCCTAAAACATTCAAATTAACCATGCTAGCTGAATATTCATATATATTTTCATCCTTCTCCTCTCCATTCCACATCCTTAATTTATATACAATGCTTATAAGTAACATTATCTATGATTTCACTATTTACTTATAAATTTATTTAAAGTCATCCATTTGAGTCATAGTAACTAACATATTTATATCATGAGCTACATAATTCCAATTTAAGATTTGCTTGATATTTTAGAAAGTAGACTCAAATATTTTTCTACCATAAAAATTTAAAAATTTATAGTTTAGCCAATAAGTACAGTAAAATCTTCAATTTTAACTCTGTTCTGCTGTTTGACAGCTTCTACCTTTTTTTATTAAAAATTAATTATCTCTTAGTACGAGATTTGGATGATGTTCCTGTTTGTTTCTATTAAAAATAGAATTATTAATAATTTAAACATGTAAATTTAAGCCCATAATTATTTTTCTTCAATTTTTTATGATTTTCCAAACTCAGAATAGGGGAACTCGAAATCATTCTGACCTTGTCTCGCAAAATTTATTATAATTCATAATTTACAATTCCATTGCTTACATTGCTTCTTCTATGAAAACTAGACTCAATAAAGTTTAATTCAATATTTTATTCATCCTATAATTCGATTTCCACAATTTCTGGTGATTTTTCAAAGTTAGACTACTACTGTTGTCCAAAACTGTTTTAGTGCAAGATATTAATTACCATGTTTATAACACCCTTATTTTCTTTCTCTACACTATTTCTCATCACTTTCTCTTATTTTCTCTTCACTAACATATCAGGAACATAGGACCATATATAATAAAACTTTACATTAACATCATTTTCATACTTTTTCAATAATATCAAACTTAAAAATATATTAAAATCTTGATGTTCTTACGTTGTCATATTGATTTCAATCTTTAACTTGATTTTTCTGTAACACCCCAAACCCGACCTAGATGTTATGGTCGAATCTAGCGACATCACATGATAGTGCTTTGGAAAACATAATTGCGCTAAAACCATTTGTAGATAATTAGAAAACATAATTACAATAATGCCCTTTTCAATATTTTAGGTTACCGTAAAAATGCATCATTTATCCCTTTATTGACCATTTTCAAAACGTTATACGTTGCGGAAGCTTTTTAAAAGTAATTTGCAAATTCGTGTGTTTTTAATAAAACATTTGTTTACTTTGAAAACTCGAGTCTTGTCCTACTGCTAACAGTTCATAAAATAATAATCCCAAATTTTAAACAAAACTTTGAATGGCCTTATTACATAACTTTTATCCAGATATAATCAAACCATAAATAAAAATGAAATCGTAAAATAGAAATCCAGAACCGTGGTCACCGCTGAGTCCTCCACCGCACCAATCCATCTATTGCTGGGGATTACCTGAATAGATTAAACAGAAAAGGGTGAGTTTTTGCAAACTTAGTGTGTAATCCCCACAGAAATCATACAAACAGAAATATCAGATGATAGACATGATGTTCACAACTCGGGTCTGAACCCATTACAGAAACAGTGTGGACCTTAGGCCACTCAGATACAGATTCAAACATATCACTGAGCCTTGGCCCATTTAAGACAGAATATGTAAACAACAGAGTCTTACCCACCAACTTCTACACACCAACTCTGTCAAACCCTACACACCATGTGGGGATAAAATCAACCCACCCAGCCCTACACACCAGGTTGGACCGAATGTGGCACATAATCAGAGATTTGCAGCTGAGCTGCCAGATATCAGGCTTAAGAGCCTTTTAGATACTTCCTCCAATCATAATCAACCCACCCAAATACAATGCAACATACAGGAATGACATGCTATTATGCAAATAAAACTCATATATTCAATCAGCATACATGCTTAGTATAGAAATCAAACAGACAAAGCATTTACTTAGGGGTCTAAGTATTGCTTATTGACCCTACGGTAGGTCCACAGTTGACTTGGGCGACCCGTGCAACCTTATAGAGTTTTCCAAAAAAATGGGCTCACATACCCATGGGCCTGCCCATGTGGCCTACACGGCCCAAATTCGAACCCATATGTTGCACACGGCCTTGCTCGGTGCATGGCCGGGCTCGTCGATCACACGACCATGTGATGACTTACAGTCCTACACATGGCCTACCACATGGGCGACCACATGCCCGTGTGGTGTCGATAGAAAGGTTTTTGGCTTTCGCTGAAACCTCATTTTTTACATTTTTAGGTACACACCTGGTATCGAATTGATGCTAACACAATCCCGAGAAATCCCAAACCTATAATTGACAATACAAAACCCAGAATTAGCCCATATTCACGATTTAAACAAATCCATCATTCCAATCACGAGTCCACCCAACCACTTAACACTTACCTCCAAACGAACAGTAAAAATTCCACAACCTCCCACCATTAATAGCTAATCTCCAGCCTTGATGGACTCCTAACAATCAAAATAAAAACTTTTCTTAAGTCCCTTATCCACGATCATATTCAGGATAAAACATAATTAAACTTATCCACGACTATTGAATAATAGAAATTCTGATCAAAAGTTAAACGTGAAAGTTTATTATAATACCAATCCCTGTGGACTCGACCGTACTACCACTATTTACTACTATTTAGAGTTATTTTTGTTAGAATTATTATTGGTGGTTTTGACACCTATCAAATTTTGGCGCCATTGCTGGGGATTGGAGATATTTTTCTAATTTTTATCTGTTTACCTTATGACCAGATCAAAATCGGGAACTCTAGAGTTTGAACCAGAAATTGAGAAATTGACTTGACAACTGTGAAGAGAAGCCATTCAATGTAGTAAATGACCAAATCTTAGATTCAAAACCATATCTTACACTAAGGAAATTTTCTTGTTTGACGAACCATACGAGACAATGAACAAACTAGATGCCAACTCGCAATTGCATCGGATGAACAACAACCCATATGTATAACCTATCTAATAGGAGGTACACCATTCGATTTGAAGTCGGGTTTGATTCATTTGCTACCCACCTTCCATGGGTTACAAAATGAAAATTCACACACCCATCTCAAAGAATTCCATATGGTGTGCACAAGCATGAATCCTCAAGGAGTAAACGAAAACCAAATTAAACTTCGTGGTTTTCCTTTCTCATTAGTAGCTTTGCTACAAAATGGCTATTTTATTTATCTCTAGGATCTGTTAACACATGGTCAGACATGTCTCATTTGTTTCTTGACAGGTTCTTCCCTGCAGCTCGAGTGATCGAACTATGGAGGGACATCGTAGGAATTTGCCAGAAGGAAACTGAATCGTTGTATGATTACTAGGAGCGGTACAAAAAGTTATGTGAAAGTTGCCCACAACATTGACTGATTGAATAGCCACTCTTGCTGTATTTCTATGAGGGGTTGCTCCCGATGGAAATGAAAATGATAAATGCTTCAAGTGGAGGGGCACTTGTTAACATGACTCTTCAGAGAGCATGAGAGTTGATATCGACAATGGCTGCTAACTCTTCGCAATTTCGACCGGTTACAAAGTCCACGAGACAGGTTAATGGGTTAAGTTCTTGATCTTTAGAAGAAAAATTTGATAAGTTGACTAACGTTGTTCAAAATTTTCTTACAAATAAAATGGGCCCAGTAAGGTTGTGTAGAATCTGCGCTAAGCCAAACCACCTGACGGACTTATGTCTAATTTTACATGAGGATTCGACAGAACAAGCAAATGTTGTTGGGAACTTTCTAGGACTGCCCCAAAACTGATATGACCCCTACTCAAACTCATATAATGTGGGGTGGAAGGATCACCCAAATCTAAGTTATAGGTCAAATCCTCAGTTCAATCAACCTTTCCAACAAATGCCGCCTTCGAATGAACAATTACCGCCCCTAAAGTCATCTTTGGAAGCCATAGTGGAAAGGCTAGCTAATAGTATTGAAAAGTTTTAGCAAAAAACTGAAATGCAATTGTAGGAGTTAGATAATTAAGTGAGCAAGCTTGCGCTCACAGTTAACCATTTGGAGTCCCAAGATAAGCTACCATCCCAAATTGAGCCTAATCATCGACACAATGTAGGTGCTATGACGTTGAGGAGTGGGAAGGTTTTGGAGCCCATACCTGGTACGACTCGTGCCCACGACGCTGGTCGAGATGATAATAAACTTTACATAGAGGAGTCAACACCATAAAAATCATTTGCATTACCACCCGCTTCTTGAAAGACTTATCCAATGTAAGAAGGAGCGAGAAGAGAAGGAGATGATTGACACCTTTTGAAAGGTAGAAATCAACATACCTCTTGATGTGATTAAGTAGATTCCACAATATGGAAAATTCTTAAAAGAATTATGCACAAGTAAGAGGAAGTTCCTAGGCAATGAAAAGGTGAGTGTCGGAGAAAATGTCTCTATCATTTTACAAAAGAAAATACCGCCTAAATATAAAGACCAAGGTATGTTTTCCATATTTTGCAAAATAGGTAGAGTTGGTATTAAAAAAGCCATGTGTGACTTAGGTGCATCAATTAATGTTATGCCTTTGTCAATTTATAAACTACTTAATATAGGTCCTTTGGAGGAAACATGTGTAATTATTCAGCTTCCAGATAGATCTGTTGTGCATCCGGAAGGACTGTTAGAGGACGTTCTTGTTAAGGAAAATGAACTAATATTTCCTACAGACTTCTACATTATCAACATGAAGGATGACAACTCGACCAATTCATTTGATATAATTATTGGGAGACCATTCTTGAGCACCGCGCAAATGAAAATTGATGTTTGGAATGGAACACTACCATGGAATTTGACAGTGAAGTGGTTAGGTTTAATGTTTATGAGGATATGGGACATTCCAATGATAAGTTACAAATTGTGCCTTATAGGAATATAGATCTCGATGTTAAGCAAAAGGAATTATCGATGATCAAAAAACCAATATATGAAGCTGTCATGAAAGCCTCGAAATTAGAGCTCAAATCGTTTCTAGAACATAAAAGGATTCCAACAGAGAAAAATGCAAAGATGACTGAAGAATCTCAAAGACGCCTCAATCCACTAATGATAGGCGAATCCAGAAAGGGCTTTAAGGATAGTTGGTAAGGGTCGTAACCTTTCTGCAAGAACATCCAAGTGCACAAGATGGAGAAATTATTCTCAATGAGCCAAACAGTTAACATTTAAGGTCGTCGAGTAACGACGTTAAACAAAAACACTTTTTGGGAGGCAACCCAAATTTATTTTCATTTATTTACTTTTAAGCTTTAGTAGAATTTAGGTTGAAAATAAAATAAATAAATTTTATTTAATCCAGTTAATGTGATATTTCCAGGAACGTAATGGAGGTTGTGAATTTTTCAAAATTGGATACTGATGGTGGTGTGGGCCCGTCGTACTAAGTGCTGACATTTATTTCCCTACAATTGAAACTCAACATCCCTAACCCAAATAAAAACCCCAACCCGACAACACCATTAGAAACACATGGGGAGTATTCTTAAGGTTTCTCTTTGGTTGTTGTTTGGGTTACTGTACTTTATTGCATATAAAACATGCTTGAGGACAATCATAGATTAAGTGGGTGGGTTGAAATGGTAAGTATGCATGATTGATCGATTTTTGCTGCATGTTTCTCTTTTGCATAAGTTCAATCTTATGCTAGTTTTATTCAATAGTTTATTTGACATTGAGTCTCAAATCTCATTACTTAGTCAATTTGGACAATTGGGTAATTTTTGAATTAAAGTGTTCAAGTATCTAGATTAATAGACATGTGTGTTTTAAAGTTGATATGTGTAACTAGATTTTTCATAAAAAAATGGATTGTTTGGAAAAAAATATTTGCTTGTACATAAATAAATAAATAAAATGAAAAAAATTAATAAATGAATAAAGGCTCAAGTTATGAGTGAAAGTTTTGAAAAAGTGACCGAATATAGTAACAGGGATGAGGTGCTTGGGTTGTCATCTCATCTCGCCGTAAAAGGGTTCAAGTGACGAACCAAAAACTTACAAACATTCCTCTAACTAAGCTTCCAAAAAATAAAAAAAAAAAAAGATTGTTTGAACTAAGTAACCGAGGTAGGGTGCTTGGGTTGTCATCCATGTCTAAAAAAAAAATTTACTGCATGATTAATTAATGATACCTTGCAAATTTTGGTTCAAACTCAATTTAGTAAAATGATTGAGTTCACATGTTTCAATTTTATGACACTTGTTGATCAAACTAGGTATTTTGAGCATTTATTTATTTTTCCCATATTATTTACATTGATTATGGATGCGAAAAAGAAGCTGGATTTTTAATAAATTGTTGAAAAATTTCTAATGTTTGAAAGTACAATATGCTTAAGGGCAAGCATGAGCTAAGTAGGGGGATTTGATAACATGTTAAATTTCCATGATTTTTTGCATTTAAAACGGTTAATTCTTGAATTGATCCTTGCTAAATTAGTGATTTTATGTTTTAATCCTATTAGGAATGCAATTAGGATGCTATGAGTTAAAAACGAGCAGAAAAGGACCAATTTGTAGCACAGTAATTAAAGTGGGGCCAAATCAAAAACGTGAAAATAGCCAAGGACGTATCAAATTTCTTTTGACTTTGTAAAAGCCAAAATTAGAAAAAATTTGATTTTTTTATTAAATTTTAATTATGTATTGGGTGGTTAAGCCAAATTTAGTAAGTGATATATATATATATATAAGGCTTTAAGGTAGCTTGAAAAATACACTTGACACTTGATTTCATTTGGATTAAATAAGAATTATTTTATTTCCCTTCCAAATTCATGCGTCAATAGTTATTGCAACTCCATTTTCATTTCCTTGTTCTTTGAAAATTTTGTTTAATTGCTTTCCGATTCCTTTCCTTTCCCAATTTCCAACATTTTCATTCAAATCCATTCTATTATCAACCAAAGCATGTATAATTTTATGCTTCACTAAATTCCAAATTAGCTTTAGGCCGGTGTTCTTTCCTATCAAGAATCGTAAGATACGTATTTGTACTAAAAATCCTTCCAATCTGTATTCACATTTTTTCATAAGTATCAAAATTGACAACTCATCCCTTAAAGTTAACTCGATTTCAAATCAAAAAGTGCATTGGGTTGGAGTCGTGTTTGCGGACGATTGGGGAAATTAGTCAGCCGTGCTCTATTTGAACCTCTGAGAACAAATTAGGGAGAAGTGATCGGGTTTAAATGACATGGGCGGTTGAGGCCGTTAATCCGAGTTGGGTTCTTCAGAATACATGGCTGTCGGAACCTTGAATTGGGAACGAATGTATCTCGGTTAGATAATTGATAAGGGATGGTTTGCATGTCGTACTGGGACTAACTACGAGAGGAAGAATTGGTGGTTAGGAAGTTCTTAACTATTATAACCAGCTTATCATTTGGAGGAGAAAATTAATTTTCGAGGATCGATTCTAAATTCGGAATCCACCGAGTCTAGGGCTAGGGCTTATTATCTCTAATTACAAAATTCAAATTTAATTTCCAATTTAATTTAATTTCCAATTTATGTTGTTTCAAATATTTAATTTCTAAACATTTCAAAACTCCCCTGATTTATTTGTTTATTTTTCAGCAGGTCCGTTTGGAGTCGTGGACACGATTATTGGCATGACTATTGACACGACAGAAATTCTGATCACAAGTTAAATGTGAAAGTTGATTATAATACCAATCCCTATGGACTCGACACTACTAAAACTCTTTACTACTATTTAGAGTTATCTTTGTATGAATTACTTTTGGTGGTTTCGACGCCCATCAGTACTCTCAGCACGATATGCGACAAACTCAGCCATTTCGAACTCCCAATGGGACTCGACGAACAAATTTACTAAAGACCTAGGAATCGACTCCCACAAGGCTTTACTTGCATGGCCCAACCATGGAACACCAAAAAATTTTTATTTTGAGTTGACTTCATCCTATTAGAAAATTGGTCGGAGATGTAATCCCTTTCAATTTTATTCATAAACGTCAAAAATATACATAATATTTATAGGAAAGATATATGATATATTCCTAAATATATGGAAAGATGCATAATATATTCCTAAATAAATGTCTATGTAACATCGTAAATATTCGATTATCATTATGATGCTAAGTGTTAGCTCGGGTTTACTTGGAGTTAGAATAAATATTAGTAAAGTGTACTTTAGTGTAAAGAAATTAGGTAACCATGAAACTTAAGTTAATTAAGTACTAAAAGATGGCATAAGATGAGCTAGTGACAAAGTGGTGATGGCGCCATAAGTTGGACATAAGGGAAGGAGTTCGAATCACCTAGCATGCAATTAGGGAATTTTATTTTTTACTTTAGCATAGCATGTGTCGGCTAGGGATAAGATTAGGATGAGTTGGATTGTTTTTTTTTTTTTTTTGGTAAGAAGACTAAGGATTATGGAAAGCTTAAGATAGGGGATAGAATGTCTTGAATTGGGGGATTTTGTCTCTCCAACTTAAGGAAAAAGGAGGAGGATAAGGCTTAAGATTAGGGAGATGTTTTGGAAACTTCCTAAAAGCCTTTTGACCATGTATTTGAACGGCATAGAGGCTAGGGGGGATGGCCAATTTTGGGTTGATTGTTTTGGTAGGCTTTAGTGTTGGTGAAACACTTTAACTTTGGTCATTTTTTTTAGCAAAACATATTTCCTCTCCATTCATTTTCTCTCTAGCCAAAATTTGCCAACATCCTTGAGTAAGCAACTCATTTTTTGTGTCATTTTCTTTTGACCATTTCGGTTTAGAAGCTTTTTTTCTCACCCAAGTCTTTTCTCATTGTGACTGAAAGCACTTATGCAAGCAAGGATTCTTCCTTATTTTCTTTTTCTCATTTTTCCTCCCCAAAACCGAATGCACTTTTCTTCTAAACTAAGTTCTCTTTTCTTCTCTTTTCTTTTTCTCTTTCTCTCTTGAAATCGAGTCATATCACTTCCATTTTCCCATTCTTTTATTTTCTTCTTCATTAAAATCTCTCCAATACTTTCACCCATGGCCGAATGTTAATATGCTCTTGTGCCAAAATCTTTTTCATTTCTTTGTTGGTCATAATCGAATTCTTCTCACTCGATTTTCTTTTCAATCGTGGGTATAGTGAGATTTTTGGAGGGCAGAAACTCAAAGTGTCTTGAGTATTGGGGAACATTGGAATCAATCTCAAGTTAAGGTAAGGAGATTATTCAAAGGATTCTCACTTTATTCATTATATTGGATTAGTTAGTTCTTTAATCGATTTCGTTATAGGGACATAATCGCTCGATCGTTTCTTCGAGGAACGAAGATAATCGTGGTAAGCCAATCTCAAATCTTATAAATCGTTAGCCATATTTCGATAATATTTAGTCGGACTAATGATCTTATGTCTTTAGAGACATTCAAGATAGGGCAGAAAAGGGCAGTCCATAGTCTTCGAAAGAGGGGCGATTCTACTAATCCCTCTAAATATAAACAAAGGGCTGCTTTGGGAATCTGGGATTTTTCACCGGGTTGCGGACCTTCATCCGAGGAGAATCAATTGTTTGAGGCTATTCGTACTCCAGAGCCTTTGTTCGTGGATTCTCATCGGGCAACGAATCAACAATCAAGGAAAAACCAAAAATAGAAGTGGTTCAAAATCAAGAGGGTAAAGATTTAGATCGTTTACCAATGGTGTATTTTAATAAATGAAAGTGTTCTAATGGTTCGTGTTACGTTTAGGTGTTGACGAGCGGGAAGGTTTAGTACTCACGATAACAAGGTGTGTAACTTCACACTTATCTCGGGTTAGATGTCATACCGTAGTTTTGAGCAAAACCGTAAAGACGACAAAATAGGTACCATACGTAATAATTGGTATTTTTGGTGAAATTACATGAAAACAGTTAAAGTTGTGAAAAATACAAAAACGCCCTCGATGAGTTAGTTGGTAAAATGTAAATTTTATGTCTCATGTGTAAATGGGTCGAAAACCCTGTTAGATCATAAAATGGGCTGAAATCTATACTAGATCGTTAAATGGGCCAAAATCCCTGATAGATCGTTAAATGGGCCGAAATCTCTACTAGATCGTTAAATGGGCTGAAATCTATACTAGATCGTTAAATGGGTCGAAATCCCTTCTAGATCGTTAAATGGGCCAAAGTTGCTAGATTGTTAAATGGGCTAAATGATATTTTGTATTATGGGCCTTAATAAAAACCTAAAATATTGACTCATATGTAAATTGGGCCTTTTTGCTAAAACCATCATATGTATATAGATTATTTTGCATACATGTTGCATGGGATGGGATTAATGATGAAGAGAAGAAAGGCCTGTTGCCAAAATCTAGTTCGGTGGCTTTGCCACAAAATAATTAAATGGCTGATTGCCTCTAGTTCGGTGGCTTTTCCACAAAATAATTAAATGGCTCATTGCCTCTAGTTCGGTGGCTCTGCCACAAATATTTTAATGGCTCAATGCCTCTAGTTCGGTGACTTTGTCATAATCTAGTTCGGTGGCTCGCCACAAATATAAAAATGGCTTTATGCCTACGATTGATGTGTTGGCGGGGTGGGTTGACTTGATCCCCACAGGTGTGATGGTTGGTACGGTGGTGTGTAGCGGATGGAAATTAGGTTTGGGTTGGAAATTTCATTTTGCATGCATCTCATTATTTATCTTTGTTAAACTTTGTTTATGGGCTCAAGCCCAAAATTTATGACTTGATGATCGGCCCGATGGATATAGTAAATGAGTTATACACCGAGTTCTAAGTAACTCACTCCTTAATTTTTTTCCATCTCGTAATGGAAATTGACGTGGACTTGGGCGAGGATAACTCCGTGGAGGCCATATCGCAAACATGGGTTTAATAAACTTTGAACTTTAAATAAATACTTTCTTTAATTTACTATTTTGAATATGATGTAATAAGGCCTCTATTATTGTTTTATGGATTTTTATGCGTGGATGGATTTAAATTATGTTTTGGACATTTAATATGGGCTCATGTTTATCCTATAATGTTTTCTTAAAATACTATGGGTTTTCGAACATATGAGATTCTTTATCTATTCTTATTTTCAAATCCTTTGAACTCTTATAAAAATTACTTTAAGGTTTTGATAATTAAATTTTAAATAAAGAGATTTTCAACTAATGTTTTTTTTAAATTCATCGAACTTAGAATTATTTCTCTTGGTTTTATTAAGCTTTATTTTTAAAATGATTTTGTAATTACCGATTCACCTAAATCATTAAGATAGTTCGATCTATGTAACAAACCAAATCTCGTCTTAACGCATAGACCGGGTTTGGGGTGTTACATTTAATGGTATCAGAGCCAGTTTCAAAACTTGGCTGTGGTTGGGTTCAACAAATAACTTCTGAAATTATTTCAATTATGTTTTAAAGATTAGTATGGCACCACAAGCATCCGGCACCAAGTCAAGTAAGTATTCGTTACTGAATAATTATTATGATGATAATATGATCATATGAACACTCTAGAACTTCTAGTTTTAGATGTTGAAAATCGTAGAGATTGAGAATATAGGATGTGTTTGCGAAAAACAACTTTATCTCTCAAATCTCATAAAACATCGTTAATAAACACTGAAACAATTTTTTGATTCATAAAACTTGTAATCAAATTAAATCGAATTAGACATCATGAGCACTAGAGGACGTGGTCGTGGACGCGATAGACGTGGCCGTGGTAGAGGACGAGGTGTTAGAGGTGCAACTGAAGCACCAAATCATATGCCGAAAATGGATGCACCTGCCTCATTTGAGAGTGAGACAGGATCACATGATCATATGGAAGAAGATAATGCTTTGACACGAGCAATGTTGTGAGTCCTTGAAAGGGTCGCTGGAACTAGAGTTGGGCCAACAACTCGTGGGTCGATATCGGAACGACTCAAGTCTAATAATGCAGAAGTTTTTAGAGGAGTTTCTGGAGTAGCTCCGAATGTGGCAGAATATTGGCTAGAAGCTGTGGAGCGGATTATGGATGATATGGAATGCACTGTCGAGCAGAAACTAAAAGGAGCTGTGTCCTTGCTAAGAGACGAGGCGTATCAATGGTGGCTTACTATTCGAGAGGGCACTGAGGCTACATTGATTACTTGGGAATTCTTCAAAGCTGCCTTCCAAGGGAAGTATGTAGTAACCAGTTATGTGGATGCCCGAAGGAAGGAATTCTTGAATCTAATACAAGGCAATAAGATAGTGGCAGCGTATGAGGCTGAGTTTTTACGCTTGAGTCGCTATGCTCGGACAATAGTGTCAACGGATCATGAACGTTATGTACGTTTTGAGGATGGGCTGAATGATGAGTTGCGGGTCCTGATTGCCCCACAACAAGTTAGAACTTTTGCCACGCTTGTGGAGAAAGCCAAGATAACCGAAGAGGCTAAGAACTCAGAACGTCAGAATCGGGAAAGATTTAGAAGCAAGAGAGATATAAAACAGTCGGGTTCTTCAAGAAGGTTTCAAGAGGCCTCGAATGATGAACCACTCAAGGTACAAAGCACAGTAGCTAATAATCAAAATCGAGATTGTCTTGAATGTGGAAAAAGGCATTTTGGAGAGTCTTTGGAGGAAAGCGGTGCTTGTTACAAATGTGGTTCAATGGATCACCAATATAGAAATTGCCTCGACGTATGGATATGACTCGGGAAGTTCGAATATTGATGCAAAGCCGCGGAGGTACTCAAAGACCACCGAGAGGTCATGGACCGGTCGTGGTGGTAATGAAATGGGCGTGGTCAAGGTGCACCGGTCGAGGTAATGGTCCTAGAGGTAACACAGATGCAAGATAGCCAGGATTGGTCTATGCAGTTAGACGCCGTAAGGATGGCAATGCACCTGATGTAATAACTGGTACGTTCTTCATCTTCGATGTACCTGTTACTGCTTTAATAGATATTGGTTCTACCTACTCATATGTTGCTAGCGCCATATCTGGAAACTTGAATCTAGAATATGAAATTACCCAATAGTGAGATGACAGTAATTAGTCCTTTAGGACAGTCGGTAATTGTAAATAAATTGTTTAGATACATGCCCTTAGAAATTCAAGAAGAAGTATTTATGGCGAATTTGATGGAATTGCCTTTCGGTGAGTTCGATCTCATTCTGGGCATGGATCGGTTGGTTATGCATCGGCGATTTGGATTGTCTTGAAAAGCGATGTCAATAAGAACTTGGATGATAAGGAAGTAATAATGATAGGTAACGAAGGATTACTTGGTAAATGTGGTATCTGCGTTGAAGGAAGAGAAGTTGGTGCGGAAGGGATATGGAGCATTCCTAGCTTTTATTTGTGCTTTGGATGCCAAAGAGTTATCGTGGATGATGTGAGAACGGTGAAGGAATTTCGGATGTATTTCCTGATGAACTTCCTGGTATACCTCGGATCGAGAAGTAGAATTTGGCATTAAGCTTTTGCCCAAAACTGCTCCAGTGTCCATTACTCCTTATAGAATGGCACCGAAGGAGTTGGCGGAGCTTAAAGCTCAAATTCAAGAATTGTTGGATTGGGGTTTATTCGACCGAGTGTGTCTCCGTGGGGAGCACCAATTTTGTTCGTTAAGAAGAAGGATGGATCGATGCGTATGTGCATTGATTATCGGCAATTGAATACATTGACGATCAAGAATAGGTATCCTTTACCGAGAATTAATGACCTATTTGATCAATTGAAAGGAGCTTCAGTTTTCTCAAAAATTGATTTGAGATCGAGTTATCACCAACTTAAGGTGAAAGAAGTAGATATTTATAAGATGGCATTCTGAACTCATTATGGACATTATGAGTTTTTAGTGATGCCGTTTGGGATAACCAATGCACCAGCCACATTTATGGACATGATGAACCGAGTCTTTCAACCATATTTAGACCGGTTTGTGGTAGTGTTCATAGATGACATTTTGGTTTATTCAAGAAAAGATGAGGAGCATGACACACATTTGCTTATAGTATTACAGCTACTTCGTGATAAACAACTTTATGCCAAATTTAGTAAATATGAATTTTGGCTAAAGGAAGTGACATTCTTGGGTCATGTGGTATCAGCTGAGGGAATAAGGGTGGATCCTCGGAAGATTGAAGCTGTACTGGATTGGAAACTACCAAAAGCGGTAGCTGAAATTTAGAGTTTTTTGGGTTTGGCTGGTTATTATAGACGTTTCATTGAGGGATTTTTGTTGATTGCTGCACCCCTAACTAAACTGTTGCGGAAGGGGGTACCGTATGTTTGGACTGAAAAGCAACAAGAGAGTTTCGAGAAATTAAAGAAGATTCTAACGGAAGCACCAGTTTTGATTCAGCCTGAGGCTGAAAAAGAATTTATCATTTATTGTGATGCGTCTCACACGAGCTTGGGTTGTGTGCTGATGCAAAATGGAAAGATGGTGGCTTATGCTTCTCGATAGTTAAGACTGCACGAAGTAAACTACCCTACTCATGATATGGAGTTTGCTGCAGTGGTATTTGCTTTAAAGATTTGGAGGCACTATCTCTACGGTGAGAAGTCTATCATTTATACGGATCATAAGAGTCTCAAGTACCTCCTTACTTAAAAGGAGTTGAATTTGAGACAACGAAGATGGGTGGAATTATTAAAGGATTATGATTTCTCAATCGAGTATCATCCTGGAAAGGCTAACGTGGTAGCTGACGCGTTAAGTCGTAAGGCGGTATCTGAATTGAGAGCAATGTTTGCTCATTTGAGTTTGTATGAGGATGGTAGTCTATTAGCAGAACTTCAGGTGAAGCCTCTGTGGTTAGAACAAATCCAGGAAAAGCAGATATCAGATAAAAAGTTGGGACCCTTATTTCAGCAGGTTGAAAGGGGTGAAATAGAAGATTTTGGTATAAACACGAATGGAGTGTTGTGTTTTCGTGGAAGGGTTTGTATGCCTAAAGACTCAGAATTTAGGCAAATGATTCTATGGGAGGCGCATAGTAGCCCTCATGCTATGCACCCTAGAGGAAATAAGATGTATCGAGATCTCCGTGAACAGTATTGGTGGCCAAGGTTAAAGCGTGAGATTTCTGAGTTTGTAGGAAAATGTTTGACTTGTCAACAAGTGAAGGTGGAGCATCAATTGCCATCAGGTTTGTTACAACCAGTAAAGATTCCTCTTTGGAAATGGGAGCGAATAACAATGGATTTTGTTAGTGGGTTACCTTTAACATCTACTAAGAAAAATTACGTATGGGTAGTAGTTGATCGATTGACTAAGACCGCCATTTCTTCCGGTTAAAGACGGATTATTCATTACGTAAATTGGCAAAGTCAGTATGTATCTTAAATCATGAGGTTGCATGGGGTACCAATGTCTATTATATCAGACAGGGATCCTAGATTTACATCACGATTTTGGAAAGCTCTGCATGAAGCTTTGGGAACAAAGTTAAACTTCAGTACGACTTTTCATCCTCAATCTGATGGTCAGTCGGAAAGAGTAATTCATATATTGGAAGACATGTTAAGGGTATGTGTGATCGACTTCAGAGGTAGTTGGGAGGATTTTCTACCATTGGCAGAATTCGCGTATAGCAATAGCTATCAGTCTAGCATTCAGATGGCACCCTATGAGGCATTGTATGGTCATAGGTGCCATACTCCTACTTGTTGGACTGAATTGGGTGAACGGCAGATGTTGGGTCCTGAGATGATATCTGAAACAGAGGAAAAGGTAAAAGTTATTCGAGCACGATTAAAGGAAGCTTCGGATAGACAGAAGTCATATATGGACCTAAAGTGCAAGGATATCGAGTTTGCTGTGGGAGAGCAGTCTTTCTGAAGGTATCACCTTGGAAGAAAATTTTAGATTTGGAAAGAAGGGAAAGTTGAGCCCTAGGTTCATCGGGCCATATCGTATGATGAAGCGTGTTGGTCCAGTGGCTTATCAGATTAAATTACCTCCGGAGTTGAGTCAAATTCATAATGTTTTCCATGTTTCCATGCTGAGACGCTATAGATCGGATCCATCTCACATAGTACCGGTAGAGGAAGTGGAATTGAAATCAGACTTGTCTTTTGAGGAAGAACCAGTGGAAAATTTAGACCGAGATGTTAAAGTGCTAAAAAAGAAGACTGTACCGTTGGTCAAAGTTTTATGGTGTAATCACGGAGCGGAGGAAGCTACGTGGGAGCCTGAAGATGCAATTCGGCAATAATATCCTCACCTCTTTTAACCAGGTAAATTTCGAGGATGAAATTTTCTTTAAGTTGGATAGAATTGTAACATCATAAATATTCAATTATCATTATGATGCTAAGTGTTAGCTCGGGTTTACTTGGAGTTAGAATAAATATTAGTAAAGTGTACTTTGGTGTAAAGAAATTAGGTGACCATGAAACTTAAGTTAATTAAGTACTAAAAGATGGCTTAAGATGAGTTAGTGACAAAGTGGTGATGGCGCCATAAGTTGGACATGAGGGAAGGAGTTCGAATCACCTAGCATGCAATTAGGGAATTTTATTTTTTGCTTTAGCATAGCATGTGTCGGCTAGGGATAAGATTAGGATGAGTTGGATCATTTTTTTTTTTGGTAAGAAGACTAAGGATTATGGAAAGCTTAAGATAGGGGATAGAATGTCTTGAATTGGGGGATTTTGTCTCTCCAACTTAAGGAAAAAGGAAGAGGATAAGGCTTAAGATTAGGGAGATGTTTTGGAAACTTCCTAATGGCCTTTTGACCATGTATTTGGACGGCATAGAGGCTAGGGGGGATGGTCGGTTTTGGGTTGATTATTTTGGTAGGCTTTAGTGTTGGTGAAACACTTTCACTTTGGTCAGTTTTTTTAGCAAAATATATTTCCTCTCTATTCATTTTCTCTCTAGCTGAAATTTGCCAACATCCTTGAGTAAGCAACTCATTTTTTGTGTCATTTTCTTTTGACCATTTCGGTTTAGAAGCTCTTTTTCTCTCCCAAGTCTTTTCTCATTGTGACCGAAAGCACTTATGCAAGCAAGGATTCTTCTTTCTATTCTTTTTTCTCATTTTTCCTCCCCAAAGTCGAATGCACTTTTCTTCTAAAATAAGTTCTCTTTTCTTCTCTTTTCTCTTTCTCTCTTGAAACCGAATCATATCACTTCCATTTTCCCATTCTTTTATTTTCTTCTTCATTAAAATCTCTCCAATACTTTCACCCATGGCTGAATGTTAATATGCTCTTGTGCCAAAATATTTTTCATTTCTTTGTTGGTCATAACCGAATTCTTCTCACTCGATTTTCTTTTCAATCGTGGGTATAGTTAGATTTTTGGAGGGTAGAAACTCAAAGTGTCTTGAGTATTGGGGAACATTGGAATTGATCTCAAGTTAAGGTAAGGAGATTATTCAAAGGATTCTCACTTTATTCATTATATTGGATTAGTTAGTTATTTAATCGATTTCGTTATAGGGACATAATCGCTCGATCGTTTCTTCGAGGAACGAAGATAATCGTGGTAAGCCAATCTCAAATCTTATAAATCGTTAGCTATATTTCGATAATAATTAGTCGAACTTATGATCTTATGTCTTTAGAGACATTCAAGATAGGGCAGAAAAGGGCAGTCCATAGTCTTCGAAAGAGGGGCGGTTCTGCTAATCCCTCTAAATATAAACGAAGGGTTGTTTCGAGAATCCAGGATTTTCCATTGGGTTGCGGACCTTCATCCAAGGAGAATCAATTGTTTAAGGTTATTCGTACTCCCGAGCCTTTGTTTGCTCGTGGATTCTCATCGGGCATCAAATCAACAATCAATGAGAAACAAAAAATAGAAGTGGTTCAAAATCAAAAGGGTAAAGATTTAGATTGTTTACCAATAGTGTATTTTAATAAATGAAAGTGTTCTAATGGTTCGTGTTACATTTAGGTGTTGACGAGCGGGAAGGTTTAGTACTCATGATAACAAGGTGTGTAACTTCACACTTATCTCGGGTTAGATGTCATACCGCAGTATTGAGCAAAATCGTAAAGACGACAAAATCGGTACAATATGTAATAATTGGTATTTTTGGTGAAATTACATGAAAACGGTTAAAGTTGTGAAAATTATGAAAATGTCCTCGATGAGTTAGTTGGTAAAATGTAAATTTTATGTCTCATGTGTAAATGGGCCAAAAACCCTGTTAGATCGTAAAATGGGCCGAAATCTATACTAGATCGTTAAATGGGCCGAAATCCCTGATAGATCGTTAAATGGGCCGAAATCTCTGCTAGATCGTTAAATGGGTCGAAATCTATACTAGATCGTTAAATGGGCCGAAATCCCTGTTAGATCGTTAAATGGGCCAAAGTTGCTAGATTGTTAAATGGGCTAAATGATATTTTGTATTATGGGCCTTAATAAAAACCTGAAATATTGACTCATATGTAAATTGGGCCTTTTTCCTAAAACCATCATATGTATATAGATTATTTTGCATACATGTTGCATGGGATGGGATTAATGATGAAGAGAAGAAAGGCATGTTGCCAAAATCTAGTTCGGTGGCTTTGCCACAAAATAATTAAATGGCTGATTGCCTCTAATTCGATGGCTTTACCACAAAATAATTAAATGGCTCATTGCCTCTAGTTCGGTGGCTCTGCCACAAATATTTTAATGGCTCAATGCCTCTAGTTCGGTGACTTTGTCACAATCTAGTTCGGTGGCTTTGCCACAAATATAAAAATGGCTTTATGCCTACGATTGGTGTGTTGGCGGGGTGGGTTGACTTTATCCCCACAGGTGTGATGGTTGGTACGAGTGGTGTGTAGCGGATGGAAATTAGGTTTGGGTGGGAAATTTCATTTTTGCATGCATCTCATTATTTATACTATTAAACTGTTTATGGGCTCAAGCCCAAAATTTATGACTTGATGATCTGCCCAATGGATATAGTAAGTGAGTTATACTTTGAGTTCTAAGTAACTCACTCCTTAATTTTTTCCATCTCGTAATGGAAATTGACGTGGACTTGGGCCGAGGATGACTCGTGGAGGCCATCTCGCAAACATGGGTTTAATAAACTTTGAAGCGTAAATAAATACTTTCTTTAATTTACTATTTTTGAATATGATGTAATAAGGCCTCTATTAATGTTTTATGGATTTTTATGCGTGGATGGATTTAAATTATGTTTTGGACATTTAATATGGGCTCATGTTTATCCTATAATGTTTTCTTAAAATACTATGGGTTTTAAACATATGAGATTCTTTATCTATTCTTATTTTCAAATCCTTTGAACTCTTATAAAAATTACTTTAAGGTTTTGATAATTAAATTTTAAGTAAAGAGATTTTCAACTAATGTTTTTTTTAAATTCATCGAACTTAGAATTATTTCTCTTGGTTTTATTAAACTTTATTTTAAAATGATTTTGTAATTACCGATTCACCTAAATCATTAAGATAGTTTGATCTATGTAACAAACCAAATCTCGTCTTAACGCATAGACCGGGTTTGGGATGTTACAGTCTAAAAGATATACAATATATTTAGACATTCCTAAAAGACAATATCTCATAATAATATATTCCTAAAAGATATATCATAATAATATCCTAACACCTCGCTCAAGTTGGAGCATGTAGATCATAAATGCCCAACTTGCTGAGAAGATATTCAAATTGCGGTTTACCAAGCGTCTTTGTAAAAATGTCAGCCAATTGAACTAATGTTAGAACATAAGAAGGTGCAATCAACCCATCCTGGATTACATCCCTAACAAAGTGATAATCTATTTCAATATGTTTAGTATGCTTGTGAAATACAGGATTCTATGCAATATGCAATGTAGATTGACTATCACAACATAAATGAATAGCTTTAGGATGATGAACACCTAAACTCAATAGCAAGGAATTCAGCCACTTGACCTCACAAGTGACGAAAGCTATAGACCTATGCTCAGCCTTAGCGGAAGAACAAGAAACAGTATATTGTTTCTCAATTTTCCAGGAAATAAGAGATTGTCCTAGAAAGACAAGTCAGCCAGAAAGCGAACGTTGAGTTAATGGACAAGCAGTCCAATCTGAATCACACCACCCCTTTAGGGACAAATCATTATAAGATCTTAATGGAATTTCTTGACTAGGATAGCCTTTTAAGTACCGGACAACCCGTAGAGTCGCGTCCTACTACTCCTGCCTCGACTTATGCATAAAATGAGATAAGACATTAATCATGTATGCTAAATTAGGTCTAGTCACTACCAAATAGATCAAATAACCCATTAATTATCTTTACAACTCAAGATCAGTCAAAACTACCCCTGTAGTATGCGTCAATCTATGATTTTGCTCTATTAGGGATCCTGCAGGCTTTGTTCCCAAAAACCCGTCTCCAAAATAATATCAAGTGCGTATTTCCTTTGACAAAGAAATACCCCCAAAGAACTGTGAGCTAACTCTATCCCCAAAAAAATTTTGAAAACACCAAGATTTTTCATATGGAAGCAATAATTGATATACCCCTTAAAATTCTTCAAAGCAGCAGAATTGTTCCCAAAAATAATCAAATCATCAACATAAACTAGCACATTAATGTGGACAGATCCTTTAGTGTATGTAAAAAGAGAATAATTAAAATATGATTGAATAAACCCATACATTTTAGTGCAGTAACTAGCTTAGCAAACCAACATCGAAGAGTCTATTTTAATCCATATAAAAACTTGCGCAAACGACAAACTAGTTTCAGCTTATCAGGGGCAAAACTTGGAGAAAGCTTTATGCAAACCTCTTCATTAAAATAACCATGTAGAAAGGCATTATGTACAACTATCTTATGTAACTCCTAATTTTTCAAAGCTACAATAGCTAATAAAGCACAAACAATCACCATTTTCGCCATAGGAGTGAAAGTTTCATTATAGTCAATACCTTTTACTTGGTGACTACCAAAAAACGACAAGACAAACTTTAAGTCTCTCAATACTTCCATCGAAGTTATATTTAATCTTGTACCCCAACTTACTAGCCAAAGATTTCTTTTCAAGAGTCATTATCCTTTAAAGCATGAATCTCCTTTTGCATAGCATTACGCCATCTTGCATCATTCACAGCCTCTTTAAAAGACCGTGGCTCGATCCCTGCAATAATAGTTGCAAGAAAATTTCAATGTTTCACAATTTGTCACAATCAACATAATACGCTATAGGAAATGGAGTATCTGAGGAAGGCTCTAAAGTAGGTGAGGTAGGAGATGGACTTTTCTTTATGGCGGTATGAGTGACAAAATCCCAAAGCTTGTCGCGTGTGAATATGTAATGTGAATGTGTAAGTATACACGTCAAATCAAGTAAAAAAGTGATAAGTGAAATCGTCTCCATAGGGATCGGAATAGGTAAAAATATGGTTGAGTTATTACTATTAACCATACTAATTAGCCTTCTGGAAAAGTAAAGAGAATAGTGATTTGAAGTGAAGTATTAATGTATGAAATATAAAAATCAAATAATGAATAAAATGGTGTAGCAATTCTAAAAGACAAAGTTGAGAGGATTGATGCTGTTGAATGGAAAAGGTCGGAATTACTTGGATTATATCTTAACAACATAATAATATCATGGAAAAATCTTGACCAAATTACTGCTCAAAGTATAGCTACTGCATTCTTCTTCTTTTGGGAGTTAGAATTAAAGGTATCATTCTAAGTCTTCGTATTAGAATTAAAGGTATCATTCTAAGTCTTCGTATGTCTACAAGACTATAGAGAAATACCTAACAATATTCTTCCTTCCTCTGTACAAATCATAACTCTATGTCTAGAGTGCTACAAGTGTTCGCTCGAGTACTCGCTCGTATCATTCGATCACTTTCCAACTTATTTAACCTTTTCAAAATTAAATTAAGTCTAAGGATATACCATGCATTCATTTATGTCTAGAGCTTACATACATAACTTTAAAATAATTCAAACTGAATAAAGCAATAGATCTACTCAAAATATCACCATGGTCATCAATATATAAAGATAAATCAAGTAATTCTAACCCAAATGAAATTAGCTCATTGGCTGGGATTTAAAATCTAAAATCAGAATAACATTTAACATCATCACTAACAGTTTAGAAATCACAAAAATTAATTAACAGAATGAAGGTAGAACTACAGAAAGCTTTCATCACTCCAGCTTTCACTTTGATGCTGCTGAATTGCGCAGGACGCAAGGCTGATTACTCATTCCTTTCCTTGCATCTCTGCTCTCCTCTTAAGCTGCTACCCTCTCATTTTTCTCTAGAATTTTTCATGAGTTTTTTTCGAGAAAAACTACTCTCCAAGTCCCCCTCTAAAATCCTTTTCCTTTTTCTTTGTTTTCTCTGTCCTCTTTTATAGGGTAGGTCCCCCTCTCTCGACACACAATTTTCTCCCTTTTTCAGGTGGATTTATCTAGTACATGTATACCTGACCTAGAGTGACGAGGACTAAGTGCTGCATCAAAATTTTCCTAGAATTTCCATGGCATTTGTGTTGGCAATTCATCCAAATGTTTTCCATGGCATTATTTCACTTCATTCTTTTCCTCCTTTCTCTCCTTCTCTGCATCCTTTCTACACCTGTTGCATACAATAACCAATTCATTTCTTCCTAATAGTAAAAGTAACATGAAATGACATTTAAGGCACAATTCAAGCGTTATTATGCAATGTTCTAAACATAACCTAAAAATGCAAATATATCTATTTAAGTGCAGACATTTATCAAGCTTAGATGTTGGAAATATAACTCTTTTCAAGAGTTATCAAAGCTTCAGTGAGAGAAATTTCTCCTTATGCCCTCGTCCCAATTCGAGCACATCATTACCCAAAGCCCTTTGTACCATTCTGTCATCGAAGGAAGAAGAATACACCACAGGTGGCAAAAAATCTATCGGTGGAGAACTCATAGGCTGTGGAATGACAAGAGAAGGTATTGTCGCGAGCTACAAAACCTCTAACTCACCAAAATATGTATAAAAAATTGTGTTTATGTAACACCCCAAACCCAGCCTAGTAGTTAGGCCCGAATATGGCGTGTCACATCGAAGTGTTTTTCAAAAATCATGTTTTCATTTAAAACCATTCTTGTTTAAAAGCTTAAGTAAAATCCCAGTTATGTTAGTTTTTCTTAAAATGTGGTACATTGAAAAATTATTAACTTTATTCCCAAAATATCCTTTTAATTGCGGAAGCTAATTTTAAGAGTAATTGATTTATGAAAAAGACTAAGTCGCGAAACCATTTCGAAAATGTTGCAAAAAATGTAGTGTTGTTTTAAAAATAGTTAATATTTTGGAAAATCGCGATTTACTTCTAATGGATATAATTCAAACATAAAAAAAAAAACCAAAGCTAAAATCTAGAAACTTAAAGAGGCCTTATTACAACCCCAAATCAAAATACTTGAATGTAAGTAATCAAAACAAAAAACATAAGTAGTGTGTGTCCTTCTCCGAGTCCCTCACAGCACCGATCCGTCTAAGGCTAGGGATTACCTACACAGTTAAAAATGGGGTGAGTTTACAAGAACTCAGTGTGTAATCCCCTCCTAACAAAAATAGTTAGTAAAATAGACAGAATTCAGAGTCAGTTTGGGCTGGAGCCCAATACAGTAATAGAACGTGTGTGGGTCTAAGCCCAGTACAATTTCACTCGGGTCTCGGCCCTTATCAGAATCAATTGGGCCTAGCCTATTTTAGAATCAATTCTATATGCATAATGTGTGATGCATGCTAACCCATCCGATCCAACCCTGCATTTGCCTTCGTCTAACCCTGCACTACCTACGGGGAATAAATCACCCACGCCATCCCTACACTTTCAATGTTAGCACCGGTTGTGGCACTAACCAAAATCACAGCATAGCTACTAGTATTTATTTGGCTTTAAGCCTTCAGTAACGGTCTCATAATTGGCACATAGCCATCGGTAACTGTAATAAGATGGGCACATAGCCATCAGCTACGGTAATATAACTGGCACACAGCCACAGGTAATTATGATCGACACAGAGTCATCAATATATAAGTTAGGCACATAGCCACAGGTAAATACTATTGTCACAAAGACATAATCAAGATGGCACAGAGCCATATTTAGGTTGGCACAGAGCCATAATCAGATTACGCGACTGTAAGCCGTCCGTCGACCCAAAGTCAACTTATGCGACACGTGCGACCTTAACTGATCAATACTAGATCCACAGTCCTCTCATGCGACCCGTGCGACCCTATCAGAACTTCCTCCGTATCAATGTCCCAACCCCATGCAATATGTAGTGTATGTCATGCTCAATCAGCACACTTGTATGCAAAATGGCCATGCTCAGTATCATTCATTTAAATATATTTTAAAAGCATATCAGTCATACAGCCACAGTCAAATCAGTTAAAACACAGTCATACATTCCCAGTTAAATCAGTCATAGTCCTAATCAGTCATTTACCCACAAGGGCAAAATAGTTATTTTACCATATAAGGGTATTTTGATAATCGTACCCTTCAAGGGTATTTCATTAATCTACCCTATAGGGTATTTAGGTAATTTTGCAAATCGGGGGTATTTCAATAATTTCCCAAATCGAGGGTATTTCGATAATTTTACAAATTGGGGTATTTTAGTAATTTTACAATTGGGGATTTTAATAATTTTACAAATTAGGGGTACTTTGGTAATTTCACAAAATAAAGGTATTTTGGTAATTTTGCAAATCGAGGGTATTTCAATAATTTTCCAAACTGAGGGTATTTCAATAATTTTGCAAATCGGGGGTATTTATGTAATTTTACAAATTAGGGGTATTTTGGTAATTTCATAAATCGAGGGTATTTCGATAATTTTACAAGTCAAGGGTATTTCAATAATTTTGTACACCAAAGGTATTTCTGTAGTTTTGTAAACCAAGGTATTCTAACTAGAGATAACGATGCAAATGGGCTTAGAGACCATTCTCAGCCCAAATGGGCCTACACGCTCGTGTGGCCCATTTAGCCCATATCTAGCCACAGATATGAGATTCACATAGTCCAGTCTAATATTTACTACACAATCATACAACTTATCCGATTGGGTCTATGGGCCCATTGGCCCCTTTCGGCCCATTGTGGCCCAAATAGCCTAAACCCAGAAGAACACTCATCATGGCCTCAACTATCACGTTGAAGCTCCCACACGTGCGCTTGCACGCTCGTGTGGCTACCATCGCCATGTGATCGGCATTTCGGCATTTGCCGCTCTACAGCTAGAGTAGTGCAAAATACACACCTGATAGGAATCTAGAGTTAATCCGCGCTCCGAACACTCCTATGCCTAAACGCCAACCAAGGTATGCGTACTCTCCTCATAGATTGCTCTATTTAAAGCCAGCTTCTTGCCTACTCTCATGCTAGCTTCCCAATGTGGGATCCCTCCATCAATTCTCCAAAATCATCCCAAATTAGCAAGATAGTCACATTTCGCATTCAAGGGGTTTCAAACTTAGGCTCCCCTGCAACTTAATCTACGCCGCTAGCCACCTTACCAACTAGCTCCTTGTGTAACAAAATAAGCACAACTAAATATAAGCCTATGGGCCAAAGTCTAAGTTCATTTGAAAGGGAATCAAATGAATTGCAAGCTCCAAGACTTGAACCCATGCTCCCTTGCAACCTTAATGACACCTTACCACTAGACCACTCACTTCCTTGTGTCACATTTTATCCTCAAATATTTATAAAGCCTCCCTGCCGATATCCAGGTTCATTCAAGAAAAACCAAAAATTCTGAACACGCTATAACTTGAACCTCAGACCACATGTATCCTCCTAATGTCACTTGCCACTATAACACAAGCTCCTCTTGTGTTATAAATTATCCAAAAAAATATTCTTAAAACCTACCCTCTAACATCAAGGCTCCTTTAAGAGTAAACATAAATTTTTGCTAAATCCCAGGTTTGAACCCAAGACTTCTCTAGACACTCCCAAACACACCCAAATCACTTAACCACTAAAGCAGATAGTCAATTGTGATATTTCTTGCATGCATAAAATTTTATGTGCCGTCTCTTAGCGGTTACCATGCACAAGGGCCAACACTTCTAAGTCCAAAATTTAGGCGTTACAATTCTACCCCCTTAAAGAAATTTCATCCTCAAAATTTCCAACTATCTAATAGTCGTTTAACACAGACTACCTTACTACGCTGACGCTGCGCACTCTCATCCCAATAGCACTAATACACTTTTAACTTAATCTTAAAACATCTTACACAACCAAACATCTAACCATGGAAACAAAAGATATTTATCACACATGCATACAATTTCTATATTCAAACATCACATCCAAACAAAACACACCTAACTTAAAAGGGACTGTGCAATCCCTCTTTCTGCTGCACTCCAAGCACCTAGCTTGAAGTGTTTCACCATACGCCTTAACTCTTGCCTCAAACACTTCTTCCAGCACTTCCCTTACCAACTAGGCTAGTGCCTCCATATCAAGCTCCGGGTTATCGCTACCCGAAGTTGGCAGACTTACCCCGACCACCGCCTCTTGAACCATCTTATGTTCCAGAGAGACGGGCAATTCCTCGCGACCTTGCTTGCCTTCGAAATCCATCACATCACTGTTGCTAGCTTTAAAAAATTAAAAAATATAAATCTGCCTTCCAGAACATACACTAAATAAATACAAAATCTAACTTTTAATATTGTCTAATAGTAGAATAAATGGGTTCGTGTGTCGAGAGAATGGATTTTGTCGTTAAGAAAAAGAAAAAAAAGAAAGGGAATAATGAATTAAGTGTGATTAAAAAAATTATGATTTCATGTTTAGTTTAATTTTTAGGTGACTTAGGAAAGGTTGGTAGTGTTGGAAAAGTCCTAGGCTCGATCTAAGGCTTTAGAAAAAAAAATTATTTTTACCCTTAAGTGAGGTTGGTGTTAGTAAAAAGGCTTTTAAAATATTTTTAGGTTAAAAGATGGCACAATGAATTAGGTGGTCTGGTGGCCTTGGGCGTTCTGTATAAGCTGGTGGTCAAAGGTTCAAGTCTTGGACTTGGCAATAATTTTTATTGCGCATAAGTTAGTATGAAGGCTACAGTTTAGGCCTTATAATTAGTTGTTGCTGATTTACAACACAAAGAAGCGGCTGGCCTAGTGGCAAAGGCGTTAGGAGCAGGAGGGGGAGCAAGGTTCTAGTCGTGGCGATGTTGTTTTTTTTTTAGTAAACTTGGATCATGGCAGAAAGGGTTATAATTAATTAGGGAGGAAATATGTCCAAATAAAATAAGCGGCGCAGTGGCAATGAACGTGTGTCATAGTGAAGAGGTCGGAGGTTCGAAGCTGGGTGTTTGCTATTGTTTTTTTAGATTTCTTTGGGTAATTCAATTGCTGGGAAATAGGCTTTAAAAGAAGTCGAGAATGGAACATGTCACAAGCAAAGTTGTGGTGCAGTGGCAAGAAGCATGTTGTGGCACCTACAGGTTACGGGTTCGAGTTGCCTTATGCACATTAACTTGATATTTTGCTGCTGACATGGGAAAGGTGTTTGGAGTGGACTGAAACACCAAAGGGTGGCTGCTGTTCGGGGGAAGTAATTTGAATGTAATTCAAATTGGATTTTTGGCTAAACAAAGTAATTTTTGGATGAGGATGGAGATAAAATTTAGAGATAATAAAGGAATTTAATTGGTGATAAGTTTGAGTCAATTAGGGAGTGTAGGTTTATTTTATTTATTTATTTATTTATTTTAGAATATATATGGGTGCCAAAATTCTCTATAAATAGGGGGATCTCTTCAATTCTGGCATTTGAACCCTATTCTTTCCTCATTCATTTGCTTAAAACTCTTAGTCTTTCTCTGCAAGTTCTTCTCTTTCGATTCCTTCAGAAGCCAAAACCTCTTATTTCATTCTCTTCTTCATTCTTTTTCCTCTTGTGTCGATTTCTCCATTAAGCCAAAATCATAGACCCCATTTGATTTCTTCATTAAGTCAAATCTTTATAGATCTCTTGAGATCATCTCTTCTCGTTGATCATCTCAAAAGCCAGAATTCCCAAGGAGTAGCCAAATTCTCTCTAGTAGGGTAAGTGTCGATTCTTGTTATCTTTAAGGTCTCTTTCGAGTTTTGAAGATAAATCCGAAAGGCTAATGGTTTAATGGTTTCATGTATTTTATGTGTTTGGCAATATTCAAGCAGTGAAGTAGATCAAGTAGATCTAAAAGCCAGAAATCGTTAGTCTCTGATTTCGAGATTTCACGGTAAGGATTTTGATTCTCCTTAAGAGTATCAATTGGTTTCTTTTTGTTATTCGTGCCTTAACCAATCGTTTCATTAAGCTATCGTTATAGTACCTCCTGACCAAAATCATTCATGGATTCGAATGTCAGCAAATCAAATGAAGGGGTTGGATCTGTAGTTGCAGCCCCAAAGTTCAAGAAACGCGCGGTGTCTGTCATTCGTGATTGGCCACCAGGTTGTGGACTAGCGTCAGAGTAGAATCTTAGGCTATTAGCAACCATAGCGAATTCCGATAGTGCCGACTTTGACAATATTATCTTGTCAGTAATCAGGTGTGTAGATCTTTATCACTTAAGTCTCCTGTGTAATATCTATTATGGGTTGAAAAGCTGGAAAAGGCTATGTGACAATCAAATAACCCATAGGGGGTTGGGCTTGGAATGCCAGGTACGTAAACATAGGATTATTTCTATGTGTATCGATGTACGTGTTATCCTGTTATCCAGTAAATGATTTAGTGCTTTTGATATGACATGTGTGTATGCATGGGATATGGGTTTGATTTGATGAAGGGGAAGAGCATGTATTTAGGTCACAATAGTGATCGTTGGCTATGCCACCTTATCATGTTATCCTGATTCCTGAATATTATAATCGATAGCATGACTGTTAAATTGGCGTGTAAAGGTTGGTGGGTCGATTGTAGAAATCCCCGAGGTGTGATGGTTGGTAAGGGTTGGCGTGTAGAGGATGTACTTTTAGGTTTTGGGATGGGCCATATTGCATGAAATATTCTGTTGCCTTTGTGTATGGGCCAAGGCCCATAACGTGTTTGTGGGCCCAAGGCTTTTATGTGATTTCGGGATTTGCCCACTGAGTCTTTGTGACTCACCCTTTTGTTTTTCCCACTTTTCAGATGAGCAGTGATTCTTGGACATGGGAGTTGAGACGGACTCGATGGGCCATCAAGTCTTTCATCTTCATAGACTGCTTTCAGTTATTTTTTTTTTAAGGTTTAATTTTTGGGATATTTTCTTGTAATAAGGCCTCCATCATTTAGGGTTTTATATTATTTCTCTTTGTTAGGTTTTAATAAACTTATGTTTTTTTTTTCGAAGTCTTAATTATAAAGTAAAATGACAAATGGGCTTTTCAAACATGACCCACGCAGAGGTTTAAAGTTATTTTCAAAATTTCACTTTTAATAGATTATTCGGATATAACAAATTAAATATTTCCAAAACCTAGAAGTAAAGTTTTCAAGATTCAACCCGTAGCATACCAGATTCGATCCTGATGCATGGGCTAGGTTTGGGGTGTTACAGTCGAGTTTTGCAATCGGGCTCTAATACCACTAAATGTAACACCCCAAACCCGACCTAGTAGTTAGGCCTGAATTTGGCGTGTCACATCGAAGTTGTAACACCCTTTACCCGTAATCCATGCTGGAACTGGGCCCGAGGCACTACTGGATTAAAACCATATGATGGAAATTTAGGCTCATTGATTACTCTCTTAAGTCATCTCTACAACCTCAATCTCGACTTACGATGCCTCACTCATACATGCAAGAGTCTCGAGACCCTTTCAAAAACTTTTGCGATTTTAAAATTTTCTTCACCTAAACAGGGACTACACACCCGTGTGAGGTAAGACACGCTCGTGTGAGGTCACACACACCCATACCCTCAACCCATGCATGAAAACCCAAGCATTCTACCAATGTCTCACGGCTATGGCGGCCCGTGCTCACCACCCGTGGTGAACACTGACTTCACCACATGGCCTAAAGTCTAGACACATGCCCATGTGGCTAGCCTGTGGTTTATACTACTCGAATTTGTCAAAGAGACACGGCCAAGGCACATGTCCATGGGTTGGCCATGTGTCACACATGGCCTGGACACATGCCTGTGTGTCTAACCACGTGGACAAGAACAAAGTTAATTGCCAAGTTCTTTTCACTCCTCAAGTTCTTACAACATATACTCAAACAACACATTCATAATCAACTCAAATTCAAACACAATCTTACATGGATAACTACATCTTTTCATATAATAAAAAGCC
Organism: Gossypium rotundifolium; assembly: GCA_025506655.1. NCBI lineage: Eukaryota > Viridiplantae > Streptophyta > Magnoliopsida > Malvales > Malvaceae > Gossypium > Gossypium rotundifolium. The sequence goes on along the minus strand of CP106729.1, from coordinate 55,130,445 downwards.
AACAACTATGGCATTATACAAAATAGATTATCCATGTACAAGCTAACACATCTTATCCATTTACAACAAAATTCACTAACTTGTATAGCCCTATACATGCCATATACAAAACATTTAGTCTAATGTACCGGAGTGAGCTGATAGTGTGGGCGATCTTTCGATTAATCCATGTTTCTAGATTCAACCCTCTTTCTCTATAAGACAAGGGAAAGAAAAGGAGTAAGCCTTGAGCATAGTAAGTTTACACATAAACAATTTAAGCATTCTAGTATAAACTAAACAACAATTAGCATTACACTACCAAATAAATTCACATCCACAATTATGCTTACTCTTTCTATCCCTTACCACATTTCCAAAACATTACGAGTCACATACTCATAATCATTGACATGCACCCCTGCACTCAATGCCACATTTACTTGAAAATACAACACATCATTGAATCACACTAATACATCCACACAGCTAAATTACTCGGTGGTTTCGTACTCAGCCCACCACAATCAGGTAATAAGGTAATATCGCACATAGCCTACCAAGAGGTACTCATAGTGGTTTCGTACATAGCCTACTAAATAATATACTTAACTATGGTATCACACACAGCCCATAGTTGTTAAGTATTAAGGTGGTATCGCACTTAGCCCACCATCAAATATTATCACTACTCATCCACATATCTACTTACTCATTCAATCATGATATCTACCACATTCATTCCATTTGAACCGCATAAGTTCTCAATTATTCTCATTCATTTTCATTCATGCTACACACTAGCTAGCATTAAGAATGTATAAGTAGAACGCATTGATTATGCATAAACTTTCCTCGGTACTCAAAAAGTATAAAGATGTGTAGTTTAGTCCACCACCTTGCTCTTGTCTCGATTTCGATCCGGGCTTCGTCTTTCTTGATCTATAATGATAAATCAAATCGTTCACTACACACATTGACTAAATTGACATTATCTCATACTTTAGCAAAATTACCATTTTGCCTTTAAACTTTTTCATATTTATACTTTTGGCCCAAGGCTCGTAAAGTGATTATCATTCGACTTTCTAGCCTTTCATGCATAACCGAACCAATTATTCAACTAAAGCAATCATCAATTCTCACTAAATTACACATGTATGACCAAACTCAAAACTTTCATAAACAAGTCCCTACTTGCATTTTTCATGGAAAGCACTTAGCAAAAGATGTTTTTACTACATGAATCTTTCATATTCTTCCATTAAACATCAAAATACATGCATGTCATACATGGGTACATTGTTGAACATCCATCTTAGCTCAACATTTAGAGAAAAATAGCTTACTCATGCTGCTAGGACCTAAAAAATACGAGGAATATTAAAAACAGAGCTAGAATACACTTACTAGCTAGCTTGAAAAGTTGAAGAGCCCTAACAATGGGTTCTCTAAATTTTTGATAGCCTTGGGGAATAAGATGAATGAAAATTCTATCATCTTTTACCATTTTAATCATTTAATTGACCAATGACCAAAATGCCCTTTTGTCCAACTTTCCAATTTTAACCCATTCATGCCCAATTTTTTCCAAAAATTAAAATTTGGGAAAATTACTATTTAAGGACCTTTAGTTGGTAATCCAAAGCTATTTCACACAAATAGCTTCCAGAATATCACATTTTGCAACTTTTGTAATTTAGTCCTTTTGGACAATTCAACCGTAATTTGATAAAACTGCTTCATGAAACTTTCACAGTAACATGCAAACATGGCATAGACCTCAAAAACTCATCCATATACCTCGAATTTGTGGTCTCACACCACTATTCTGACTAGGCCCTAAATCAGGATGTTACAACTCTCTCCCTTTTAGAGATTTTCGCCCCCGAAAATCTTACCAGTAAAGAGGTTTGGATGTTGCTCTCTCGTAGCTTCTTTCGTTTCCCACGTAGCCTCTTCCACACCATGCTTTTGCCACAACACTTTCACAAGGGCTATGTTCTTATTCCTAAACTTTTTCACTTCTCGAGCCATAATTTTAATCAGCTCCTTTTCATAAGACATATCCGGTCTTATCTCAATTTTCGCTGAAGGAATCACATGTGAAGGATCAGAGCGATATCCTCGCAACATCGACACATAGAACACATTATGAATCTTTTCTAATTCCATTGGAAGAGCCAAACAGTAAGCCACTGGTCCAATTCTGTCGGTAATTTCATACGGCCCTATGAATCTTGGACTCAATTTCCCTTTTCGTCCAAATCTCATAATCTTCTTCCACAGAGATACTTTCAAAAACACTTTGTCACCCACATCAAACTCAATTTCTTTTCTTTTCAAATCCGCATATGACTTCTGTCGGTCCGAAGCAGCTTTCAGACCATCACAGATCACTTTTACTTTCTATTTAGTTTCTTTCACTAGATCGACCCCATGGATTCGCTTCTCACAAAGCTCGATCCAATATAAAGGAGTTGAAACTTATGACCATACAAGGCCTCATACGGAGCCATCCGTATACTCGACTGATAACTATTGTTGTAAGCAAATTCGACTAGAGGTAGATATCTCTCCCAACTACCTTCAAATTCTAACACATAGCATCGAAGCATATCTTCAAGGACTTGAATCACTCTTTCAGACTGACCCTCAGTTTGCGGATAGAACGCAGTACTAAAATTTAGCCTTGTACCCATGGCTTCTCGCAACTTCTTCCAAAACCTCGAAGTTAACCTCGAATCTTTATCCGATATTATAGACATAGGCACACCATGCAATCTCACTATCTCTGCAACATACAATTCAGCTAACTTATCCAGTGAATAATCAACACGTACTGGAATAAAGTGAGCCAACTTCATCAACCTATCCACAATAACCCACACAACATCTTTTTTTTCGGAGACATCGGTAACCCCGTCACAAAATCCATGGTAACCCGATCCCATTTCCATTCGAGAACCATCACTGGCTAAAGCAATCCCGAAGGCACCAAATGCTCAGCTTTCACCTGCAAACAAATCAGACATTTTGCCACAAACTTCGAAATGCCTCTTTTCATACTCGGCCACCAATAAAACTTTCTCTAGTCGTTGTACATTTTTTGTACTGCCCGGGTGTATTGACAAATAACCAGTATGCACCTTATGCAAAACTTTTCGGATTAACTCTTTATCTATTGGTACACAAATCTGTCATGGTACATCAGACAATCATCTAGACCCACTCAAAAATGAGAATCACTTTTCGGTCCACACTTAGCTCTCTTAGCTTGTATCTCACTATCATTTCATTGACTCTCACTTATCCATTAAACAAATAGTGGTTTAGCTCTCAACTCTGCTAAAATAGCACCATCATCAGAAAATGCTAAGCTCGTGTTCATAACTCTTAGAGCACCCAAGGATTTCCTACTAAGAGCATCCACAACCACATTCGCTTTTTAGGATGGTAATCAACGACTAACTCATAGTCTTTTAACAACTCAAGCCATCACCTCTGTCTCAAATTCAGATCCTTTTGATCCATCAAATACTTCAAACTCTTGTGATTCGTAAAGATTCGAAACTTTTCTCCATACAAGTAATGTCGCCAAATCTTTAACGTGAAAACAATCGCAGCCAACTCCAAATCATGAGTCAGATAATTCTTCTCGTGTGATTTTAACTACCTCGAGGCGTAAGCGACTACCTTACCCTCTTGCATCAACATGCAACCGAGACCATTAAACGATGCATCACTGTAAACCACGAACTCTTTTCCCGATTCTGGTTGAACTAAAACTGGTGCCTCAGTCAACAATGTTTTCAACCTCTTGAAACTCTGTTGACATAACTCAGACCAGTCAAACTTTACATCTTTATGTAACAGTTTCGTCATCGGGGTAGCAATCACAGAAAATCCCTATATGAAACGTTTGTAATATCCCGCTAAACCCAGAAAGCTTCTAACTTCTGATACGTTCTTCGACTATTTCTAGTCCACAATAGCTGATTTCTTACTTGGATCAACTCAAATACCATCACCGACACAATGTGTCCTAGAAATCCTACCTCTCGGAGCCAAAAATTTCTTTTGCTAAACTTAGCATACAACTGCTTATCTCTTAAAGTTTGCAAGACAATTCTCAAATGTTCTTCATGATCGTTCTCATCCTGAGAATAGATCAATATGTCGTCAATGAAGACAACCACAAACTTGTCCACATAAGGTCTGAAGACACGGTTCATTAGATCCATGAAAATTGCAACTGCATTCGTTAAAACAAACGGCATGACCAGAAACTCGTAATGGCCATACCTTGTTCGAAATAAAGTTTTCAACACATCTTGCTCTTTCACTCTCAACTGATAATAACCAGACCTTAAGTCTATCTTGGAGAACACTAAAGCTCCCTTCAGTTGATCAAAAAGATCATCAATCCTTCGTAAATGATACTTATTCTTGATCGTCACCTTGTTGAGTTGTCTATGGTCTATGATAATCTCATAGCCCATCTTTCTTCTTTACAAATAATACCGGAACACCCCACGGTGAGTAGCTCGGTCTCACAAAACCTTTATCCGTCAACTCTTGCAACTGAACCTTCAGTTCTTTCAACTCTATAGGTACGATCCTATATGGAGCAATTGAAATAGGTGCCGTTCCCGGAATCAACTCAATCCCAAACTCAATCTCTCCCACTGGAGGTAATCCGGGTAACTCTTCCGAAAATACATCCAGATATTCACATACCACCTGTACCAATTCAATCTTTACCTCAGACTCTTGAGTATTCAATACAAATGCGAGATAGGACTCACAACCCTTTCTGAAGCATTTCTCGGCCACTAAGGAAGAAATCATCACTGGTAGACTATCTGATCCACCTGATTCAACCCGAATAACATCTCCACCCTCACATTTTAACTCGATAAACTTACTACCATAGTTTACTAAGACACTATGTGCAGTCAACTAATCCATACCAATGATTAAATCAAACTCATCAAACGACAACAACATTAGGTTTGCAGGAAAACAATGACTCCTAATCATCAAATGACAGTTCTTACACACTTTGTCCACAAACACATGCTTACCTAACGGGTTTGACACCTTAACCACAATGTAGGAATTGGTAAACCTTAGGTCAATTAAAGCAATAACAAAGGTGCCATAAAGAGAAAAAGTACCCGTTATCACATCTGGGGAGGATGCCTCTTCACGAGTGCAAATAGCATACGTCCTAGCAGGTGCCTGACCCTCCAGTCTCATAGTAGAATCTCATGACGCACCTTTACCACTAGTCCCCCCTCTCGGGTTCTTTAGTAGCCTACCCCTCGTAGGTACATTGTTAGATCTTATCTGTTGCTTCTCTTCCTTGTCATCCCTCTCAGGGAAATTTCAGATAAAATGGTCAGGGGAACCACACTTATAACAGTTTTGACTGTAACCCCAACACTCTCCAGTTTGATATCTACCACAACATGGACACTTCGATTTGTTCTTCGGATTGCCCACACTTTCCATCGAGGTGGCTTGAACTCTTGAACCCGAACGAGTGTTGTCTTGATCTCGAGGTGAATATCCAACTAGTGTAGTGGTCCGAGGATTCGCCTCTTTTGATCTTTTGATTGAGGTTGGTATGGTTTGCCCATCAGCAGTTTTCTTGTATCTCGGGCCTCATTCACCACTCTCCTCTTTTCCTCACTCGGCTTTTCAGCCTTACTTTCCCTATCAACTAACACTACGAACTCTTTCAACTCCAAAATACCAACCAGGAGTTTGATATCCTCATTCAGTCCATCTTCAAACCTTTTACATAAAATGGCCTCCGTCAACACACATGCTTGAGCGTATTTACTAAGCTTAACAAACTTGCGCTCATATTCTACCACTGACATTCTTCATTGCTTCAACTCAAGGAATTCCTTCCTTTTCCGATCGGTAAATCTCTAGCTTATATACTTATTCTGGAACTCTTCCAGAAAGAAGTCCCACGTCACCCGTTCTCTTTGGACTACCGACGTTAACGTCTTCTAGCAATGGTATGCTAGTCTCTTAGTAAAGATACGGTACACTTCAGGCTCTTTTCGGGTGTAAATGAGAGTTCATCAAACACCCTCATTGAGTTCTCTAGCCAGAACTCTACCTTCTTAGGGTCATCATCAACCTTAGCTCTAAACTCCTCAGCCCCATGTTTCCTAATCTTATCCCTCGGGGCTTGTTACTTTCACTTCTTCTATACCATGAGGAGGCATTTGAACTGGCTGAGGTATAGGAGGAGGTGGAGGAGGTTGAGCGTTAGGGTTTGCTCAAACATACTCCGAGTACCAGTTACTCATCATCTGGAGAAAGGCTTCTCGAGCCTCATCTCCTTGACCCCTACTCTCGGTTCACTCTGTACAAGCACGGTCCCTTGCGCGGGAGCTGACGCATTACTAGCTGTGTCATCAGCAGCTGATTGATCGGGATCCATACACTATATAAAATAAGTTTAAAATCATCAGAAGCCACCACACTATCATTATACGCTTATGGCATGGATAGCTAGACCCTTACACCCGCTACGGTAGTCCTAGAACCGACTAAACCTTAGCTCTGATACCACTAAATGTAACACTCCTTACCTATAATTCATGTTGGAATCGAGCCCGAGGCATTATCGAATTAAAACCATATGATCGCCACTTAGGCTCATCGATTACTCTCTTAAGTCATCTCTACAACCTCAATCTCGACTTACGAGGCCTCACTCATACATGCAAGACTCTCAAGACCCTTTCAAAAACTTCTGCGATTTAAAAATTTCTTCACCTAAATAGGGACTACACACCCGTGTGAGGTGAGACACGGTCATGTGAGGTCACACACGCCCATGCCCTCAACCCGTACATGAAAACCCAAGCATTCTGCTAATGTCCCATGGCTACGGACGGCGTCTGTGCTCACCATCCGTGGTGAACACTAACTTCACCACATGGCCTGAAGTATAGACACACGCCCGTGTGGCTAGCCCGTGATCTATACTACTCGAATCTGTCAAAGAGACACGACCAAGGCATGTGCCCGTGTGTCTAACCACATGGACAAGAATAAAGCTAATTGCCAAGTTCTTTTCACTTCTCAAGTACTTACAACATATACTCAAACAACACATCCATATTCAACTCAAATTCAAACACAATCTTACATAGATAACTACATCTTTTAATATAATAAAGTAACCAACAATTATGGCATTATACAAAATAGATTATCCATCTATAGGCTAACACATCTTAGCCATTTACAATAAAATTCACTAACTTGCCTAGCCCCTATACATGCCATATACAAAATATTTAGTCTAATGTATAGGAGTGAGCTGATAGTGTGGACGATCTTCGATTAATCCACGTATCTCGATTCAACCCTCTTTCTCTATAAGACAATGGAAAGAAAAGGAGTAAGCCTTAAGCTTAGTAAGTTTACACATAAAAAATTTAAGCATTCTAGTATAAACTAAACAACAATTAGCATTATACTACCAAATAAATTCACATCCACAATTATGCTTCCTCTTTCTATCCCTTACCATATTTCCAAAATATTATGAGTCACATACTCATAATCATTAACATGCACCCCTGCACTCAATGCCACATTTACTCAAAAATACAACATATCATTTTATCACACTAATACATCTACACAGCTAAATTACTCGATGGTTTCGCACTCAGCCTACCACAATCAGGTAATAAGGTAGTATCGCACATAGCCTACCAAGATGTACTCATAGTGGTTTCGCACATAGCCTACTAAATAATATACTTAACTATGGTATCGAACACAGCCCATAGTTGTTAAGTATTAAGGTGGTATCACACTTAGCCCACCATCAAATATTATCACTACTCATCCACATATCTACTTACTCATTCATTCATGATATCTACCATATTCATTCCATTTGAACCGTATAGGTTCTCAATCATTCTCATTCATGCTACACACTAGCTAGCATTAAAAATGTATAAGTAGAACGCATTGATTATGCATAAACTTTCCTCGGTACTCAAAAAGTATAAAGATGTAGTCCACTACTAGCTCTTGCCTCGATTTTGTTTCGGCTTCATCTTTCTTGATCTGTAATGATAAATCAACTCGTTCAATACACAAATTGACTAAATTGACCATTATCTCATACTTTAGCAAAATTAACATTTTGCCCCTGAACTTTCTCATATGTACACTTTTGGCCCAAGGCTCGTAAAGTGATTTTCATTCAACTTTCTAGCCTTTCATGCATAGCCGAACCATTTATTCAACTAAAGCAATCATTAATTCTCACTAAATTATATATGTTTGACCAAACTCAAAACTTTCACAAATAAGTCCCTACTTACATTTTTCATGGAAATCTCTTAGCAAAAGATGTTTTTACTACATGAAGCTTTCATATTCTTCCATTAAACATCAAAATACGTGCATGTCATACATGGGTACATTTTTTAACATCCATCTTAGCTCAACATATAACTAAAAATAGCTTACTCATGCTACTAAGACCTAAAAAATACGAAGAATATTAAAACCGGAGCTAGAATAGACTTACTAGACAGCTTGAAAAGTTGAAGAGGCCTAACAATGGCTTCTCGAAATTATCGCCAGCCTTGGGGAAGAATATGAATGAAAATTCTATCATCTTTTCCCATTTTAATCATTTAATTGACAAATAACCAAAATGCCCTTTTGTCTAACTTTCCAATTTTAACCCATTAATGCCCAATTTTGTCCAAAAATTAAAAATTAGGAAATTACTATTTAAGGACCTGTAATTGGTAATCCAAAGCTAGTTCACACAAATAGCTTCTAAAATATCACATTTGATAACTTTTTCAATTTAGTCCTTTTATATAATTCAACCGCAATTTGACAAAATTGCTTCATGAAACTTTCACACTAAAATGCAAACATGGAATAGACCTCAAAAACTCATACATATACCTCGAATTTGTTGTCTCGTACCACTATTTTGACTAGGCCCTAAATTAGGATGTTTTAGAAGTGTTCTTCGAAAATCATGTTTTTATTTAAAACCCTTCTTGTTTAAAAATTTAAGTACAATCCTAGTTACGTTAGTTTTTCTTAAAATATGGTACATTGAAAAATTATTAACTTTATTCCCAAAATATCCTTTTAATTGCAGAAGCTATTTTTTAGAGTAATCAATTTACGAAAAGATTAAGTCGCGAAACCATTTTGAAAATGTTGCAAAAATGTAGTGTTGTTTTAAAAACAGTTAACATTTTTGGAAAATCGTGATTTACTTCTAACGGATATAATTCAAACATAAAAAAAACCAAAGCTAACATCCGAAACTTAAAGAGGCCTTATTCCAACCCCATATCAAAATACTTGAATGTAAGCAATCAAAACGGAAAACATAAGCAGTGTTTGGCCTTCTCCGAGTTCCTCATAGCACCCATCTGTCTAGGGTTGAGGATTACTTGCACAGTTAAAAATGGGGTGTGTTTATGAAAACTCAGTGTATAATCCCCTCCTAACTAAAATAGTTAGTAAAACAGATAGAATTCAAAGTCAGTTTGGGTCGGAGCCCAATACAGCAACAGAACAACGTGTATGGGTCTAAGCCCAATACAATTTCACTCGGGTCTCGACCCTTATCAGAATCAATTTCATATGCATAATGTGTGATGCATGCTAACCCATCTCATCCAACTCTACACTTAGCTCCGTCCAACCCTGCACTACCTGCGGGGAATAAATCACCCACGCCATCCCTACACTTTCAATGTTAGCACCAGTTGCGGCACTAACCAAAATCGCAGCATAGATGCTAGTATTTATGTGGCTTTAAGCCTTCAGTAACGGTCTCATAATTGGATCATAGCCATTGGTAACTGTAATAAGATCAACACATAGCCATCAACTACGATAATATAACCGCCACACAGCCACGAGTAATTATGATCGACACAGAGTCATCAATATATAAGTTAGGCACATAGACACAGGTAAATATGATTGGCACAAAGCCATAATCAAGATGGCACAGAGCCATATTTAGGTTGGCACAGAGCCATAATCAGATTAGTGGCTGTAAGCTGTCCGTTGACCCACAGTCTTCTTATGTGACACGTAAGACCTTAACTGATCAATACTGGAACCACAGTCCTCTCAAACGACCCGTTCGACCTTATCAAAACTTCCTCCATATCAATGTCCCAACCCGATGCAATATGTCGTGTATGTCATACTCAATCATCAGACGTGTATACAAAATGGCCATGCTCAGTATCAGTCATTTAAACATATTTTAAAAGCATATCAGTCATATAGCAACAGTTAAATCATTTAAAACATAGTCATACATTCACAATTAAATCAGTCATAGTCCTAATCAGTCATTTACCCGTAAGGGCAAAATAGTTATTTTACCCTATAAGGGTATTTTGGTAATCCTACCCTTTAAGGGTATTTTGGTAAATTTGCAAAGTAAGGGTATTTTGATAATTTCCCAAATCGAGGGTATTTAATAATTTTACAAATTAAGGGTATTTCGATAATTTTATAAACTAGGGGTATTTTAGTAATTTTGCAATTTGGGGTATTTTAGTAATTTTGCAAATTAGGGGTAATTTGGTAATTTTGCAAACTAAAGGTATTTTGGTAATTTTACAAATCGAGGGTTTTTTAGGAATTTTCCAAACCGAGGGTATTTCGATAATTTTACAAATCGGGGTATTTGGTAATTTTGCAAATTGAGGTATTTCAGTAATTTCATAAATCGAGGGTATTTCGTTAATTTTACAAGTTGGGGGTATTTCAATAATTTTGTAAACCAATGGTATTTCAGTAATTCTATAAACCAAGTTATTTCAGTAATTTTGTAAACCAATATATTCTAAATAGAGATAACGATACGTATGGGCCTAGGGCCCATTCTCGACCTAAATGGGCCCACATGTTTGTGTGGCCCATTTAACCCAAATTTAGCCACAGATATGAGATTCAGATAGTCCAGTCTAATATTTACTACATAATCATACAACTTATCTGATTGGGCCCACGGGCCTATTGGCCCTACGTGGCCCCTTTCGGCCCATCGTGGCCCAAACAGCCTAAACCCACAAGAACACTCATAATGGCCTCAACTATCACGTCGAAGCTCCCACACGTGCGCTTGTACGCTCGTGTAGCTACCATCATCTTGTGACCGGCATTTTGACATTTATCGCTCTACAGCTAGAGTAGTGCGAAATACACACCTGATAGGAATCTGGAGTTAATCTGTGCTTCGAACACTCATATGCCCAAACTCCAACCAATGTATGCTTACTCTTCTCATAGATCATCTATTTAAAGCCAGTTTCTCACCTACTCTCATGCTAGCTTCCTGATGTGGGATCCCTCAATCAATCCTCCAAAACCGTCCCAAATTAGCAAAATAGTCACATTTTGCATGCAAGGGGTTTCAAACTCAGGCTCCCCTGCAACTTTATCCACGCCACTAGTCACCTTACCAACTAGCTCTTTTTGTAAGAAAACAAGCACAACTAAATATAAGCATATGAGCCGAAGTCTAAGTGCATTTAAAAGGGAATCAAAATGAATTGCAAGTGCCAATACTTGAACCCATGCTCCCTTGCAACCTTAATGACACCTTGCCACTAGACCACTCACTTCTAAGCCCAAATATTTGGGGCGTTATAGTCTACACTCCCCATATGGTAAAGCAATATTGTCGGGCTCAATGGTTGCAATGTTCATATACAAATATAGAAAAATATCCTCAGAAAATTTCACATCATGGGACACAGAAAACTTCTTAGAATCTATATCATATAAATATCAACCCCTTCTTGCCAAAAAGATACCCAACAAAAATATTTTTTTGACTTCAACTAGCAAACTTATTATAACACTCCAATTCTGACGTGTGCAAGATTTTGGTAAGTTGGCTCAAATTAATATGTTTGGCGGGGTAGTATCCGCCTAAGAGTTTCCTTTGGCATACAGAATGAGCGTATTCCTAATAGTGTTTAAGTCGATGGTGGTTTAATGACAAATCATTATGTTAGTTGGAATGAGATAACAGCCAAGAGAAGAGATGATTATGGAGGGAGTACTCACATAAGGTGTAGTGCGTCATGTTATTAGAGTTACTATGCTAGTTGCTTTGTAAGTATAGTAGTTAGGGATCCTCTGGTTAGGGTAACTGGATATTGCCTATATTGGATTCTTATTTATAATCGCATTTACAGTCGTAGACCAATAATGAAGATATTTTTGAAAGAGTGTGACACATGTCAAGTTTCATTACGAGAATATGGGTCTTATCTATAAATATATATTAGTTAAATGGGCTTGAAAAAAATGAGTTTTTCTTCTTCCTCCTATTAGGATGTTACTACAGGCTTCCTCTAGAAGTTGAATACAGTTTTCCATCTTTGAGTTGGAACTGAATATCATATCTAAAGTAAGAGATTTCATCATATCCTAGGTGAGTATTTCAGTTATACATGTGGAATCCTGAAGAGTAAGTTTGTTAACTTTGGTAAACATTAAGAGTAAAGGAATAAAGGGCTTTATATTAGGGTTGTCAATGTTTAAGAAGATGGTAAAATGTATATAAATGGTTTTGATGATGTTTCTATGTTCTTTGAGCAGTGATGACTGTTAATTTCAAGTTGGATTTAGCGTTCAAGCTACTATAGGCAGGTGTCAGGTGAATCTCCACTTTGTGAATCGTATGCATAAGATTTACTGAACAATGATAGACCTGGGGAGTTGAGTGGATGAGTAAAACTTAGAAAACATGATACAAGAGCAATGATAGTTTATGTAGACCTTTCATGACTTAAAAGTGGATTGATGAGTATACAGGTAAAGTCTGAGTGCAAAAAGATATAAACTTTCTTGGCGAATCCTAAGACAAACGCCTATAATTCTTCTAGGTATGTGTGTTATGAGTTTTGATTTGGTAATCTGATTAAGGTATATAGATGGTTGGTGATGAAAATTGTTTGTGCATTTGACAAAAGGATTAGATGAGTCTAAATTCATGATGATTGGTGCATAGGTAATTTTTACGCTGAGTTTTGTATACATGAATATGAAATGGATGGTTGTATGTTTATGCCTGAATTGTTTGTTATAAGTTGAGTGTTAGTTAGGTATATGTTAGTAAATTAAAGTGAGTCTTAGACAACGACAATACGTGAAGAGTCTGTCAAGTAAGCCTATGTCTATTCACTGTAGTGGAGTCTAAAAAGGTCCACTGGGACTAAAAACACGAACATTGGTATGAACCTTTAAAGAAAAATCCCATGGTCATGGAACCTTCTGAAAGGAATTAAAGGATGGTGATTACCCAATAGGGTTCTCTGCGTGTCCCACAACGATGATAAGCAAACCTCACATACCTTGAGTTTAGGTAAACTCATATTGTAAACACGACATGAAAGATAGTTTTTTTACGAATAATGAAATAATAGCCTCTGTGGAGAATTATGAAAGAGTAACTGCTGTGGTGATCTCTAAAAGGATAGACTTTTTGGCGATAAACTGAAAGAAATGCCCCTATGGCGCAATCTAAAAGGATGGCTTTCGTGGCGTACCCTAAAGAAATGTTCCTTGTGATGGATTCTATATTAAGTTGATTGGCATAATTAGTATGGTTCTTAAGTGTAATCAATAAGACCAAAAATATATAATGCCTTTATGGTTTACACAGTAAAGTGTTATATAAGATGGTGATTCGATTGAAAATAATGAATTGAAGAGATATAGAGAAGTAAAGGGGTTGTATTGAAAGTGTGACCCAAATAAGGATTTAAGTTTGATTGTTCGAATGAGTTATCTATCATCTATGTATGTGTTCATTCTCAAATTGTGAAGATATGATGGATCAAAGATTGAAAGATGTAGTGATGTATCAAAGACATTGACGAAAAAAGAAAAGATTACAGAGTAAGGTAATGTATTTGATGAGTATAAGAATAGAGTTAGAGGAAGTGCTCACAATAGACAAAGTTAAAGGTTAAGAGCGATAAGATCGTTATTATGATTCACTAGTTACAGTTTGCAAGTATTATTCAAGTAAATGATGTTTCCCTCACTAAGTTCTTATGTGTGTATTGTGTTTAAGGTGAGACAATGTGAGTCTGAGCCAAAAAGGATGATGCTAGAGTTTCACCAAATGAAATGGCATATCAGGTTATTATGCATACAGATCAAGATTGGTGGCATGTTCGAAGTCAGAAATATTAATTAGAAATTCAAATTTTGGGATAATTGTAATAGATGGGGATTTCAATTGAGATTTCTTGTAATTAAATTACCATGTACTACAGTTCTATTTACCTATTGTGTATGTATATGTAAATTAGTTTGAGTCGTTCTATAGTTAAGTTGAAATTAATTGTAGATTGTATAAGTAGATTAAGTTTTGTTTGTATTCGTGTGGTAATACCCAAGACTCGAATTTGACAAATCGAATCAATTTTAGGGTGTTACACTTATCACCTTTAGAATGTTGATTATGAGCAAAACATAAGCAACCAAACACACGATGATCATCAAACAAATGAGATCTACCAAGCAACATTTCATAAGGTGTTTTACCATGAAGAAGAGGTGAATGAGCTCGATTGATAAGATGAGAAGCAGCCAAAACACACTCCCCCAAAAAAGATATATGCAAATTTCCTTAGAAACATAAAGCACGAGCCACATTTAAAATATGCTAATGTTTCCTCTCGACTCTCCCTTTTTTTGAGGAATACCAACACAAGATATTTTAAAAATAACATCATTTGTAAGAAAATAATTCTAAAGACAATTAAATTTCGTCCCATTAACATTTTTTTTACAAACTTTATCTGCTGAGAAAATTGACAATCAATCATAGCAATAAATGAAATGAAAATCTCCTTCTTATTTTCCAATAGATATACCCAAATAGCACGGGAGAAATCATCAACATATGTCAAAAAAATAATAAGATCCACAAGATGGAGTGTCATAAAAACCTTAAAATTACAATGAACTAACACAGAAATATGAGTGGCTTTTATCTGTCAATTAAACCATTCCTTCTTGGGTAGCCACCACTGTTTGGCCATTAGGAAGCCCTACAGAACATGATACAACTTCTCTAACATTCGTCAATCATATAAAATCACTCATAACATAATTTGAACACCCGTGTTGATAATCCAATTATTCTTGGACTTACCATTCAACCAATTGGTTGTAGATTGTGTATTACTGAACACCGCTAGAAGAGACTGGAATTGCTCAATGGTAAAACTAAGACATGGTGGTGGTGGAGAAATAGAATCGCCGATAACCATTGAGAAAAAAATAATTTGTGTTAAACATCTGGCTTAAATGCCATGACAAAATACAATAATCCCTTTCAATCTTATTCATAGAACTCAATAGCATACATAATGTCACATCCCAAAAACCAGGTTAGAAGAAATCAGGTTGGTGAAAACAAGAGTGGTTACGTCCGGCTTTTGAGCTAAGGTTGTGAAAATTTTGTAAAGTGAATTGATTTGGTTAAATGGTTAAGGGATTGTGCTTGTGTGAGGGAGGTCCTAAGTTTGAATCCTTTCCCCTATATTTTTATCAATTTTGTCTAAACCCTTAGCTTTGGGTATCTGATTTTAAGAAATATTTATGTGCATATGCTGATAAGAATGAGTCTGCGGGTTTAGTGGTAAGGTGTCAGCTTACATTTTCGTCTTCTGTTCGGATGCCTATGTGTGCAAAGTTAAAATTATTTTTGTTTTAAACTCTAGGAAAATTTGATAAGGATAACTAATCAGATTTAGTGGGAGTTAATGGGGATATGGGTGGTTTAATATTGAAAATCTTTTTTAAAAATTATTCCCCAAAACTCTCCCACTTCCTTATCACCTTTTCACATTATTCCCTCCCTCTTTCTTTGACGTTCCACTTTTCTTCTTTCTGTCAATTTCTTCTTTCTTTTATTTTTCTTCTATTTTCCCCTTTTTTCCTTTTGTTATATTCTGTTTGTTATTGCTGTCATGTAAGATCTGGGATTTAGGGGTTATGCATTTTCACTTAAATGAATGTGATTGCATGCTTAAGTATGATTTGAATGTGTTTTGGGGGCTTCAAGAACCTTGGGATGTAGGTAGGAGCCTTAGAAGTTATTGGAACTTTTAAGCCTAAAAAGGGGAACTAAGGGAGCTAGGCCTTAAGGAGTTTATTGTGTGGCTTAGGACACAAGAATTAAGCTGGTAAGGTGGCAAGGAGGCGCCACTTAGGGCCTTGTAAGATAACGCCACAGGAAGTGTAAAGGGGTCTAGGTTCGAGCAGCAAGGGAAGCATTTTGGAGTTCTATTTTCAAGACGGAGGCCGTGTTGGGCCAAGACAAGGACACTTCATAGATGAAGTGTAGATTGGGTCAAAAGCTTAGAGATTGACTAAGTAGGAGTGAAAAGGGGATTGGGTGGAGAGAGGAAGAGTTGGCCGTGATGGGACTTTGGGGAGGGGTTTATTTGGTCATGTGTGGGGGAGTAGTGCCAAAATTTTTGAATTTCTTTTTGCTCATCTCCCTCCTTTCTCTTTTATTTTGCTAAGGCCGAAACTCCTCTATCATCCTTCTCCACCATTGCCGAAATTCTTAAAGTCCCAAACATCCTTTTTTTTTCTTTCTTCTCCATTCCATATTTTACTTTCCATAGCCGATTTCATCTTACTCCTTGTTGAACCGATTCCTTTTTTGTTACTTTCTCAAAGCCAACCAACCCTCTGTTGTGGCCGAATCTTTCTGTGCTCCAAGCAAAGGTGTTCAATCGATTTCGGTAAGGGATAACAATTAGTTGAGTTCTTCTCTTTTTTCCTTTGTTTAGCCGAAAGTCAAAGACTCTAATTCCTATTTTTCTTTTGGCGAACCATGAAGGAGATCTCTCGAGATTCTTATAATGAAGCGGTTGGAAGGTAATCTTTTCAGATTTAAGATCCAAGGTAAGCAAGGCATACCGTTTCGGCCAAGGGCCACTTTTATTTATTCTAAAGCTATGTCGATTCTAACTATGGTGTTTTAGGGGATCTTTGATGATCTTGAGATTTGGCTAAGCAATCTAGGTAAGGGTTCTAGTGTCTCAGATCTGTTCCTTATTCGTTCAAAAGCCGAAAACTAACAGGTTGAGTGTACTAGTGCTTAGCCGATTGCAAGGGGGGATCATCACAAAGTTTCGGGATTTGGTTGGTAACCAAATCGGCAGTAAAGTAAGAATTTCGGTTGCATTAACCCTTCGGGATTTGCTGTATAGCCGAATGGCCTCTTTGCTAATGTTCTTAGCGCTGGCCGAATGTAGGAAAAGGGATCTAGTGCATTAGATCAGGATTTTCAGGATTTCGATTAGATCTACGAATAGTTAGGTGTGTAACCCTACACTAAAATTCCCAATAGATTAATGTTAAGCATGTGTTAATGAAGTGACGAATAAACATGGCTAAGGTACCATTTTATGGTACAATGAATTCAGGTATGTACCCCTTAATACTCGTTAATATTGTTTAATAACATTGAAGTGAAAATATGTGGAAATCCGTTATGATTTTGGGGGTAAGGTAAATTGCATGATAAATGTATGTTTTGAATGTTGCATGGGCATATGGGTGATTATGTTAAAGGGGAAGTGATCTGGTGGTTTCTACCACATTATCTGGTGACTTATGTCACATATTATGAATCTGGTGACTCTGCCACATTATCTGGTGGCTATGCCACAATTATAATGGTGATGTGCAGTTTACTGCAGTGACTGCCTTCGATGGTGTGTAGCGGATGGAGGGTCGATTTAGTAATCCCGACGGTGTGATTGGTAGGTACAGGTGATGTGTAGAGGTTGGATCTAGGTGGTTTGGGTTGCATCATTGTTTACAATTATTTTATGTGATTTAATATGCCTTGAATATTTTGGGAGTCCGTGATGGCTGTTACACACTGAGTCTGTTGACTCACCCTTCGTGGGCTAACATTTTGCAGATGGCACTCAGTAAATGGACCGAGTCGGCAGGAACTTAAAGGTGGCCATGCACAGCTCAGTTTTTTTCAGTTTTTGTTATTAAGTTTATTTTTATTTATTTTGGGTTATGTTTTGATGTAATAAGGACATTATAACTTAACTATTTTATTTATGCGTTTTGAATTTTATTATGATACGAACAACATCAAACAAGACAATTTAACATTTTTCCTAAAATAACATTAATTGTTTTGAAACCCAAACACCTATGGTTTTTTTTCAAGTTAATAATAATAAACTCTAAAGTCTGGCATTTCTTTTAACTTGTAACTTTTGAAATATGAAAATATCGTTTTAGTACAAAGCTAAACTACAACACGGTTTTAACTTGAGAACAATCCAAATTTATATTCTTCAAAACCATCAAGATTTTTAAAATATCATTCCGAAACTTAACTACATTTTACTCAAGGAGCATGCAGTGCGGTCGGGGCTTGTGGGCGGGTTTGGGGTGTTTCAATTTGGTATCGAGCCCGATTCAAAACTCAACCTTCAGGGCTTTTGGGCCCAAAACATTTTTCTTATTTTGAAATTGAGTTTTATTAAAGAATGAGCAGGGTTTTCGGCATGGCTTTGAGTCTCCGGCCCGTAGTCCACCAGGTAAGTACCCCAACCATTGTATGATTTGTATGTGGGTATTAAGGGGCGTAGGCTAGTAGACTAGGAGCTAATGAACCTTAGGATTAGCTTACTCCAATATAGAATTACATAAAATTTAAAGTCTAACCAAACAAACCTGTGAGTTAGTCACTGAGTTAAGGGTGTGGCAACCGTTGTGCACATGTCTAGGATTGGATTCAGGGGGAGCTTGGTATTTAAGCAGTCCTAGTGACTCACCACCTCTCCGCTCGAATCTTACCTGGTGTGTAGTGACGGTTCACCCTAACCAAGAGGACTTAATCACAGGCTAAATTCAATAATTAAAACCCGAAAGGGACTAGTCACCTTGTCTTGTACAACCCTAAAATTAAACCTTGGATTCAAAATTACCAAAGTACCCTTGATTTGAAAAATGACCAAAATACCCCTAATTTGCAGGTTGACCAAATTACCCCTAACTTGAAAAATTACCAAAATACCCACGGTATGGAAAGTTGTCGAAGTACCCCCGAATTGAAAATTTCCAAAATACCCTTATTTCGTAAAATCACCTGGAACCATATTTTACAAAAATTACCGAAATACCCCTGGTTTGTAAAATTACAAAAAATACCCTCAATTTATAAAATTACCATATTACCCTTGAATCTTCTTATCAAAAATATTCTTATTTTGCAAAAATACCCAAGAACCTCTATTTTACGAAATTTCAAAATACCCTGATTTGGAAATATTATAAAATACCCTTGGGTAGTGGAAAACAACAACAATGACAACCACAACACTTTTCTATAATGAACGCAAGTTCATGAATGTTGATGATCGAATAAATAAACTTGAGACTATGTGTGTGAATTCGAAAGAACTACTTTTTAGAACTATTAAATATAAGACTGTTCGCGATAAATCAGTGGAAAGAAATAATGATTCATAAAATTCTTAATTAGATAAACGCAACTAGGAAGAATGAGTTCTAGAAGACGTGGTCGTAATGTGCGTGGCCGTGGTAGAGGCTGAATGATCGTATCGGAACCCGTTAGGTCTGGTCAAGGGTCCAAGAATGAAATGCCACCACCACCAGCTGGTGGTGTTGAATATCGAGGATCGAGGCGGGGATGATGCGATATCATGGCGATCTTCGCGAGCCTTGAGAGGGTGGCTGGAGTAGGTGGATGTATGGGAGCTCGAAAGTCTGTACCTGAGCGACTCCGAGCCAATAGAGCTGAGGTTTTTCGTGGTATATCTGGTATGGTACCCAATACGATTGAGTATTGGTTGGAGGCGACAGAGCGAATTATGGACGATTTGGACTTGACTGCTGAGGAGAAACTGAAAGGGGCAGTGTCGCTTCTCCGCGATGAGTCATACCAATGGTGGCTCATGGTACGGGATGGTGCTGCAGTAGATGATCTCACTTGGGAGTATTTTAAGGTGGCATATCAAAAGAAGTACATTGAGACCGGCTATATTGATGCACAGAGGAAGACGTTTCTGAGGCTGGTTTAGGGGAATAAGCCCGTAGCGGAGTACGAGGTAGAATTCTTAAGGTTGAACCGATATGCTCGAGGTATTGTGGCTACGGAGCATGAACGATGTGTCTGATTTGAGGACGGACTGAGGGATGACCTGAGATTGTTGATCGCTCCACAGTAGGAGCAGAAGTTTGCTGTGTTGGTAGAAAAGGCTAAGGTTGCTGAAGGAGTTAAGGAATCTGTGAGACAAAATACGGACAAGAATAGACAAAAGAGAGGTTTTGGATCATCAGGGTCATTTGGGAATGTCCAAAAGAGACCTAGAGTTGATGGGTCGCGAGGTCAGCAAGTTGTTACGGGAGGACAGCACCGTACCTATGCTCAGTGTGGAAAGATGCACCTAGGAGAGTGTTGGAAGAAGACGGGAGGATGTTTTAAGTGTGGGTCCAAGGATCATATGATTAGGGGCGCGCCTATGAAAATGAGCGAGGAGCCGACTAGCGTGTCGTGGTCTTAATCAGTGGAAGGGTGGGCGGCAACCACCGCAGGTCGTGGTCGGTGGCGAGAGGTAATGGTTACGGAAGAGGTCGGGAACACAGGCGAAGTATTGGTAACACGGAGGTGAGACAGTAGGGTCTAGTGTATCTGATTAAATCGGAGGAGGATGGTGGCCTTTTGATGTCATAACCAGTATGTTCCTTATTTCTAGATTACCCTTTATTGCATTGATAGATATTGGGTCAACTCATTCATACATTGCTAGTAAGGTGTCTGGAACTCTGCATGTGAATTCTGAGACTGTACCTAGGAAGATGACTATACTTAGTCCTTTAGGGCAATCGGTAGTATTAGACAAACTCTTTAGGCGTTACCTTTGGAAGTTCGAGGCGCAGTTTCGGTGACTTAATGGAGTTGCCATTTGAGGAATTTGATCTAATCTTAGGCATGGTGGTTAGTGAAGTACCATGCAAATGTGGATTGTGCTTCTAAGCACATGTCGTTAGAACTTCTGACGACAAAGAGGTTGTGGTGATGGGCGAGAAACGGAATTACTTGTCAAATGTAGTATCTGCCCTTAAGGTAGAAAAGATGGTGAGAAAGGGGTATGTAGCTTTTCTGATGTTGATAAGTGCCTTGGAGGCTAAGAAAGTAGCTGTAGGAGGAGTTAGAACAGTAAGAGAATTTGTGGATGTCTTTTCGGAGGAGCTGCCTCGGTTACCCCCAGACAGGGAAATGGAGTTCAAAATTGATTTACTGTCGGGTACAGCTCCTGTGTCAATTACTCCATACCGAATGGCACCAAAAGAGTTAATAGAGCTTAAAGCCCAGATCCAAGAGTTAATCGATCGTGGGTTTATTCGACCTAGTGTGTCTCTATGGGGAGCACCGATTCTATTCGTAAAGAAGAAGGACGGGACTATGCACATGTGCATAGATTACCGGCAGTTGAATAAGCTGACCATCAAGAACAAGTATCCATTGCTAAGAATTGATGACTTGTTCGATCAGCTTAAGGGGGCCGCGGTATTTTTGAAGATAGATCTAAGGTTAGGATATCATCAGCTTAAGGTGAAGGAAGCAGATATCCATAAGACGGCTTTTCGGACTAGGTACGGGCATTATGAGTTCTTGGTAATGCCGTTCGGATTGACAAATGCCCCAGTCGCGTTCATGGATATGATGAACTGGGTTTTCCAACCCTTCCTGGATCAGTTCGTTGTTGTGTTCATAGACGATATCCTAGGGTATTCCAAGTCTGAGGAAGAACATGATGGGCATCTCTGAGTTGTGTTGCAGGTGTTAAGGGAAAAGAAGCTATATGCCAAGTTCAGCAAGTGCAAATTTTGGCTGAAGGAAGTTACGTTCTTAGGGCATATGGTGTCTGCCGAAAGAATAAGGGTGGATCCTCGAAAGATTGAGGCCGTATTAGATTGGAAACACCCTAAGTCTGTGGTGGAGGTTCGTAGTTTCTTGGGGTTAGCAGGCTACTACAGGAGATTTTTCGAAGGGTTCTCGACAATAGCAGCACCTTTGACGAAGTTGTTGAGAAAGGATATACCTTTCGTATGGGCGGATAAGCAGTAGAAAAGTTTTGAGAAGCTTAAGAGAGTATTGACAGAAGCTCCGGTTTTAATTCAGCCAGAAGTAGGGAAAGACTTTGTGGTATATTGTGATACTTCCCATACAGGATTGGGATATGTTCTCATGCAAGAATGGAAAGTGGTCGCTTATGCGTCTCGGCAGTTGAGGCCACATGAGGTGAACTATCCGACGCATGATCTGGAATTGGTAGCGGTTGTATTCGCTCTTAAAGTGTGGAGGCACTATTTGTATGGAGAAAGGTCGGTGATCTACACGGACCACAAGAGTTTGAAGTATTTGTTGGCCCAGAAGGAGCTGAATCTGAGACAGCGAAGGTGGGTGGAGTTGTTGAAAGACTATGATTGCTCAATAGAGTATCATCCGGGCAAGGAAAATGTTGTGGCGGATGCCTTAAGTCGAAAAGTAGTGTCAGAGTTAAGGGCGATGTTTACACATTTGATCCTTTATGATGATGGAAGTTTGCTAGCGGAATTACAAGTGAAGCCGACGTGGTTAGGTCAGGTAAAGGAGAAACAATTGGTAGATGGTGAACTAAGTGCTAAGCTGCTACAAGTCTGAGAATGAGGAGTTGGAAGACTATGGTGTAAGCGGTGATGGAGTACTATATTTTTGAGGTAAGGTCTCGTATCTTAGAAGGATGATGGGTTAAAGCGGAATTCTTGAGAATTGCATAGTAGCCCTTATGCTATGCATCCCGGAGGAAGTAAGTTATATAGGGATCTACGGATCGCTTTTAGTGGCACGGTCTTAAGCGGAAGATTCTGAATTTGTAGGGAAATGCTTAACGTGTCGACAAGTCAAGGTTGAACACCAAGTACCATCGAGATTGCTTGGTAGATAAAGATTCCGCAATGGAAGTGGAGAGAATTACCATGGACTTCGTTAGTGGGCTTCCCTACGCCTACTAAGAAGGACTCGGTATGGGTGATGTAGATCAGTTGACCAAGTCTGCACATTTCATACCAGTGCGGGTTGACTATTCTCTACAGAAATTGGCAAAGTTGTATGTGGCAAAAATCATGAGGCTGCACGGAGTGCCAATGTCGATCATCTCGGATAGGGATCCGAGGTTTACATCTCAGTTTTGGAAAGCATTACATCAATCTTTGGCCACCAGATTGGACTTTAGTACGGTATTCCATCCGCAGTCAGACGGCCAATCTGAGCGGGTAATTCAAGTGCTAGAGGATATGTTGAGAGGTTACGTGATAGACTTCAGAGGGATTTGGGAGGAGTTCTTGCCTTTAGCGGAATTTGGGCACAATAACAGCTATCAAGCAAGTATTCAGATGGCACCGTACAAAGCGCTATATGGACGGAAGTGTCGTACTCCTACATGTTAGACAGAACTACGGGAACGTCAGGTTTTGGGTCCAGAGATTGTGGCAGGATTGGAAGAAAAGGTTAGAGTGATTCAGGCACGGGTGAAGGAGGTGTCTCATAGACAAAAGTCATATGCAGATCTTAAGCGAAAGGAGATAGAGTTTGCTGTGGGAGATCGGGTGTTTCTCAAAGTTTCACCGTGGAAGAAGGTGATGAGATTTGGCCGCAAGGGAAAGTTAAGTCCTAGGTTTATAGGACCTTATCGGATTCGGAAGAGGGTTGGACCAGTAGCGTATCAGTTAGAATTGCCTTCGGAGTTGAAGCAGATGCACGATGTGTTTCATGTTTCGATGCTACGTCGTTATCGATAGGATCCATCTCATATAATACCAGTTGAGGAGGTGGAGCTGAGACCAGATCTGTCCTATGAGGAAGAGCCGATTCAGATTTTAGAACGGGATGTAAAGGTGCTACGGAGGAAATCAGTCCTTCTGGTCAAAGTGTTATGGCGTAACCATGGATCGGAGGAGGCTTCGTGGGAGTCAGAGGAAACAATGCGACAGCAATACCCTCACTTATTTTAGCAAGGTAATTTCGAGGTTGAAATTATTTTTAAGGGGGTAGAACTATAATATCCGGGATTTAGGGGTTATGCATTTTCACTTAAATGAACGTGATTGCATGCTTGAGTATGATTTGAATGTGTTTTGTGGGCTTCAAGAACCTTGGGATGTAGGTAGGAGCCTTAGAAGTTATTGGATTTTTAAGCCTAAAAAGGGGAACTAAGGGAGCTAGGCCTTAAGGAGTTTATTGTGTGGCTTAGGACACAAGAATTAAGCTGGTAAGGTGGCAAGGAGGCGCCACTTAGGGCCTTATAAGGTGACGCCATAGGGAGCGTAAAGGGGCCTAGGTTCGAGCAGTAAGGGAAGCATTTTGGAGTTTTATTTTTCAGCAAAGAGAGGCAGTGTTAGACGGCACAAGAACACTTCATAGATGAAGTGTAGATTGGGTTAAAAGCTTAGAGATTCGGCTAAGTAGGAGTGAAAAGGGGGATTGGGTGGAGAGAGGAAGAGTTGGCTGGAAGTAGGACTTTGGGGTGGGATTTATTCGGTCAAGTGTAGGGGAGTAGTGCCGAAATTTCTGAATTTCTTTTTACTTATCTCCCTCCTTTCTCTTTTATTTTGCTAAGGCCGAAACTCCTCTATCATCCTTCTCCACCATTGTCGAAATTCTTAAAGTCCCAAACATCCTTTTTTTTCTTTCTTCTCCATTCCATATTTTACTTTCCATAGCCAATTTCATCTTACTCCTTGTTGAACCGATTCCTTTTCTGTTACTTTCTCAAAGCCAATCAACCCTCTGTTGTGGCCGAATCTCTCTGTGTTCCAAGCAAAGGTGTTCAATCAATTTTGGTAAGGGATAACAATTAGTTGAGTTCTTTTCTTTTGTCCTTTGTTTAGCCGAAAGTAAAGGACTCTAATTCCTATTTTTCTTTTGGCCGAACCATGAAGGAGATCTCTCAGGATTCTTATAGCCGACAGTTGGAAGGTGATTTTTTCAGGATTTAAGATCCAAGGTAAGCAAGGCATACCATTCGGCCAAGGGCCACTTTTATTTGTTCTAAGGCTATGCCGATTCTAACTATAGTGTTTTAGGGGATTTTTGACAGATCTTCGGAATTTGGCTAAGCAATCTAGGTAAGGGTTCTAGTGTCTCAAATCTAATCCTTATTCGTTCAAAAGCCGAAAACTAACCGATTGAGTGTACTAGTGCTTAGCCAATTACAAGGGGGATCATCAAGAAGTTTTGGGATTTGGTTGGTAACCAAATCGGTAGCAAGGTGAGGGATTTTGGTTGCGTTAACCCTTCGGGATTTGCTGTATAGCTGAATGGCCTCTTTGCTAATGTTCTTAGTGTTGGCCGAATGTAGGAAAGGGGATCTAGTGCGTTAGATCAGGATTTTCAGGATTTCGATTAGATCTACAAATAGTCAGGTGTGTAACCCTACACTAAAATTCCCAATAGATTAATGTTAAGCATGTGTTAATGAAGTGACGAATAAACATGGCTAAGGTACCATTTTATGGTACAATGAATTCAGGTATGTACCCCTTAATACTCGTTAATATTGTTTAATAACATTGAAGTGACAATATGTGGGAATCCGTTATGATTTTGGGGGTAAGGTAAATTGCATGATAAATGTATGTTTTGAATGTTGCATGGGCATATGGGTGATTATGTTAAAGGGGAAGTGATCTGGTGGTTTCTACCACATTATCTGGTGACTTATGTCACATATTATGAATCTGGTGACTCTGTCACATTATCTGGTGGCTATGTGCAGTTGACTGCAGCGACTGCCTTTGATGGTGTGTAGCGGATGGAGGGTCGATTTAGTAATCCCGACGGTGTGATCGGTAGGTACGGGTGATGTGTAGAGGTTGGATCTAGGTGGTTTGGGTTGCATCATTGTTTACAATTGTTTTATGTGATTTAATATGCCTTGAATGTTTTGGGAGTCCGTGATGGTTGTTTATCTTGAGTCTGTTGACTCACCCTTCGTGAGCTAACATTTTGCAGATGGCACTCAGTAAATGGATCGGGTCAGCAGGAACTTAAAGGTGGCCATGCACAACTCAGTTTTTTTCGGTTTTTGTTATCAAGTTTATTTTGATTTGTTTTGGGTTATGTTTTGATGTAATAAGGCCATTATAGCTTAACTGTTTTATTTATGCGTTTTAAATTTTATTATGATATGACAACATCGAACAAGACGATTTAACATTTTTCCTAAAACAACATTAATTGTTTTGAAACCCAAACACCTACGGTTTTTTTTCAAGTTAATAATAATAAACTCTAAAATCTGGCATTTTTTTTAACTTGTAACTTTTGAAATATGAAAATTTCGTTTTAGTACAAAGCCAAACTACAACACGGTTTTAACTTGAGAACAATCCAAATTTATATTCTTCAAAACCATCAAGATTTTCAAAATGTCATTCTGAAACTTAACTACGTTTTACTCAAGGAGCATGCCAGGTCCGGTCAGGGCTTGTGGGCCGGGTTTTGGGAGTTTCGTTATTATACTGTTGTTCTTGGAGAGATCAAAAGTGGGATATCTAAAAGAGATTATTTGAATTTAAATCATGGCGTAAGTATTGCTATTTTTTGATGTGATGGTTTGGTTAGTTCTTTGCAATCATATGATGTTTTATCGTGTTATGAACCTCGTTAGTTATCAGATTGGTTTTCTAGGTAAATTTTGTGAAACGTCTAACCCTTCTATGATTTAGAATCTATTGGTGGGCTAATGTTCGATTAGGTAAGTGATTAATGCTTTCGATTGGGGACTGTTTTGGTTTTTGAGGCCAATTATTAATAGCTGTGGCCAAATATTTAGTGTTTTAAAACTAAATTGGGTCATTTAAATCACTGATTTTAGGTTCTGGAATTGTTACGGTGTGTCGACATTGAAAAATAGTTAGGTGTGTAATAAAAAATTAGAAAAATAATAAATGGGACGATGCCAAAAAATCTACTATCAACGTCACACAGTCATGTGATAGGCCGTGTGATAGGTTGTGTGGGCCACACGGTCGTGTGGCAAACCGTGTAGGTCATACGATCGTGTGCCAGGCCATGTGAGCCACACGAGCATGTGTAGGTTGTGTTAGGCCATGTGGGTCAAACGACCGTGTGGTAGACCATGTGGGTCACATGGTCGTGTGACAAACTGTGTGGGTCACACAGCCATGTGTCAGGCCGTGTGGACCACACGGGCTGGGCTAATAGGCCGTGTGGGCCACACAAATAGGTTTAGGTTGCTTGTTAGGCAGTATAGGCCACACAAGCTGGGCCAGTTGGGCTGTGTGGGCCCATTTTCTGGAAAACTATCACTTAGGGTCGTTTTGATCTATGATTCATAATTGAACTTTCCATAGGGTCCATACTGCTTAATAACACTTGAAAACAAGGTATCTGTTAATATGCTTCTGTATGTGATGTGTTTAAGGTATGTAAATTATATATGTATGATTAGTGTTATGTCCATTCTGATGGTATGTTTTGTTTTGTTATGTTGGGTATGAAGATACGATGTCTGAATCTGTTAAATTTAGGTATATTTGGATTTTTCCATATAACCATGCATGTGACGTTATGGTGAAAGTTATTTGTTTATGTTTAATTTATGATACGTCTATTCTACTAAAGCATAGAGTGCCATGCCTCCTGATTTTTGATATTGTACAACTGAAAAAGTAGCAGGAGCATTTGTCAATCAAAATGGCATTACCAAAAACTCATAGTAATCGTAACAAATTTTGAAAATAGTCTTTGACACGTCACAATCCTTAACTCGCAAATGTTAATACTCGGATCTGAGATCTATTTTCGACAACACTGTGGCACCTTTTAATTGGTCAAACAAATTGTCAATACACGACAAGGGATACTTATTCTTTATTTGACATTATTCAACTGTTTGTAGTCAATATACAATCTTAATGATCCATTTTTCTTTTTCATAAACAACACAGGTGCATCCCAAAGAGATACGCTCGGTTGAATAAACCCTCTATCTAACAATTCTTGCAACTGTTCTTTCAACTCTTCTAACTCATCTGGTGCCATACGATACGAGAATATCAATATCAATGCAGTTCCAGAAGCCAGATCAATTAAAAACTCAACTTCATGATCAGGAGGCAAACCTAGTAACTCTTTAGGAAATACATCAATAAACTCACTAACAATTGGTAGTTGATCTAGCTTCGATTCTGAATCTCTAGTATCAAGGATGTAAGCTAGAAATGCCTCATGTCCTTTACGTGTCAGTCTCTGTGCAGACATAGTTGAAATAATTCTAACAATACTATTTGGGGTGTCAAACTCAACTGAAATCATTTCTCCCGCCTGGCATTTCAAATTGATCCGTTTCTGTCTACAATTCAACACAGCATCATGTAACGATAACCAATCCATACCCAAAATAACATCGAACTCCTGAAAGGTTAGTAACATCAAATCAACAGATAATTCACAGCCTCTAATTTTTAGTGGACATTTGCGACAAACTAAGTTAACTATCACACTCTTACCTAGTGGATTAGTAACTTGAATATCATATTCAGTTGATTCAATAGGTAGTTTTTTTTCGCTACTAATGCAGTGCAAATATAAGAATGAGTTGACCCAGGGTCAATCAGTGCATACATAGTAACATCAAAGAGATAGAATGTACCAGCAATCACATCAGGTGTAGTAGCTTTCTCCCTGGTTCGGATGGTATATGTTCGAGCAGATGCTCTAGTCTCTGACCGTACAACTGTATCTTTTGCTCTTGTACGAGGAGTCCTAATAGTGTTGTTTTGGCCTGGACGTTTACCTTTCTGAGACGTAGAAATTTGATTTTCATTGCATTCTTCATTTTCCTTTAACTATTTTGGAAAATTTTGGAGAAAAAAATCAATCGATCTGCATCAATAGCATGCCCTTAATTTAGCTCTGCACTCGCCAAAATGACATTTTCCACAATGATTACAACTAGGCTTCGGAGCGTTTTGTACACTTCCCATACTATCAACTGGTTTTGTAGGAGATTTAAAATCATGCTGAATTGATTTATTTTTGTTTAGGTGCTCAGAAACTAAAGTAGCTTGAGTAAAGTCTTCTCTTTTCTTCTTCGTTGGTGGTAAAGAAAATGTCTTAGAAGAGCCTTTCTTATTAAATTCTCAAATCCACCAATCTC
Source organism: Gossypium rotundifolium (assembly GCA_025506655.1). Lineage (NCBI taxonomy): Eukaryota > Viridiplantae > Streptophyta > Magnoliopsida > Malvales > Malvaceae > Gossypium > Gossypium rotundifolium. The sequence goes on along the minus strand of CP106729.1, from coordinate 55,101,145 downwards.
TCTGTAGCTTGCGATTGTACACTTTTCTATTTTCTGTGTAATAGCCCGATTTTAGGGCTAGTCAAAATAGTGGTTTTGGAACCACTAATTCAAGGTCGGATAAATTAGTTTTAATAATTTTATATATGTTATATCATGATTATATGGGTGCATGAAAATTTTGGTGCATTAATTTTGGTGATTGCATGTTTAATTGCGAAAAAGGACTAAATCGCATAAAGTGCAAAAGTTTCATTTTCCAAGCTAGAGGTGTCTAATAGCTATGGAATATTAAATTGGAGGTTCTTAAAGTGCAATTAGGCCATTGGGGAAGTGATGGATGGCCATAGGGGACAAATTAGAGTCATGGTCAAGGGTTAGGTGAGTTGATGACTTAATTGAATAAAATAAGAGAGAAATAAAAAGCTATCATCTTTTCCTATTCCCATTTCTTTGTCCACTGATTTTTACACTCAAGAAGGGCCTTGGGGAGCTTGAAATTTCAGCAACTTATCCTCCTTGCTAGTAATTTATTTTTGAGGTATTTCTTGATAATATTTATACTTTTGGAACCCCTAAAGCTTAAGCTAGCTAAAGAGGGGACTATTTTGCAAAATGATTGAAAGTTTAGAGTTTTGCCATGTGAGCATTTATGTTGTTTGCTGCATTTTTATGGAATAAAATGAGTCTTATTTGTTAAATAAACAACTTTTGTGAAAGGTGTTACCATGAAAACACCTAAAAGGACCTATTTGTAAAGGTTGCAAATTGAGTACTAAATGCATGAAATGATTGGTATTGTGAATTGTTATAAGAGTAATAAATGTTCAGCTAGGCTTGCTAAATGAGAAAATTTGATGAAAAATTATTTACGAGCCTAGGGGAAAAATTGTAATTTTGCTAAAGTATAAGGGCAAAACGGTCATTTTTCCAAAATAGAGATTTTGAAGTGTCATGATTTATGTAGTGATTAAATGAGTAAATTTTATTATTATAAATCAAGAAGAACGCGAAAACAACCTTGACCAGGGAAAAGGAAAGGTTACGGGCTAAGACACAAATTAACATATTTTGCACCGAGGTAAGTTTATGTGTAAACGATACACCCTTATTAGATATGTTTTTACCTATTGATGCATTGTATGGATGAAAATGCTTATTGGTGAGATTTATTGAAATGGTAGAAATTGTGTAATTCTCTAATGAACCTTGGAATAGAAATGTGAGTACAGATAAATATCCGTAAATAGGTAATTATTGGTGGGCTGTGTGCGATACCACCTTATTACATATCAACGATGGGCTATGTGTGATACCATCGTGTTTATTAATACCTTGGTGGGCTATGTGTGATACCACCGTAATTATCATTGTTGGTGGGCTATGTGCGATACCACCCTATTATTGATTAATGGTGGGCTGTGTGCGAAACCACCGGGTATCTTGCCATTCCGAAGGGTTCATCAAAAGACTTGTTTAAGTAAATATTTTATGTGGTTTTGTGGTGATAAGTGCATGGTAAATGTGCAATTAATTGTGGGCAATGTTTATGATATGTGTTTGGAATGTGGTAATACTTGAAATGAGTAAGCATGATTATGAGGATATGAATTGTTATTACATAGCATGTAATGTTTGATTGATGGTCTCGAAACTAACTAATATTTTGACAAAAGCAAGTGCACCTATCGAACAGTAGTATAGTTGTAGTGAGTCTGGAATATCGTATCCTCAAGGACTAAAATTACTAGTAATAACTATGTTTTTATTATCTAGCCTAATAATTAAGGGGTTTTGTTTTTAATCTAAAATTAACTAACTAAATGACTATGAACGCGATAGAGAGTGAAGAGAATAATCGAATGAATAAAGACAATACCCAAGAAAGAATCCACCTAGACTTCACTTATTATTTTGACTCTGAATTAAATGATTTATTCACTTGACTTGATCTGTAGGAATCCCTAAATTATGTTAATATCTCTTTCAAGACTAAGAACAACTGACTCTGGGTTGATTAATTGAAATCTCTTTCTAATTAAAACCCCTACCATCTTATTAACTCGATCTATGGATTCCCTTATAAGATTTGACTCTAATCCGGCAGATTTATATCGTCCTATTTCTAGGACTGCAATCAACTCAGCTTAATTATGTTGGATCTTCTCTTAAACAGGGGCTTTTGCTCCACTGAATAAGCACATTAAACTTAAATTAATATTCTTGAAAACATCAACACAAGGATTAAGAACACATAATTAAGAACAAGAACAAGTATTTATCACGTAATTCAGATTTATTGAATAATAAGATTCATCTAGGTTTCATCCTCCCTAGGTATTTAGGGAGTTTAGTTCATAACGTAAAAGGAAAACATCATAGAATTAAGAAAACAACAAGACATAAAGAACCCAAAAAATTTTAAAGAACTCAATAGAGATCTTCAATCTTGGAGTGAATCCACCTTCTAGATGATTCTGATGGCTTCCTGCGAGTAATTTTGGCAATCTACTCTACGTGTCCTCTTAGGTCTCCCTCTGATGTGTATTTATAGACTATAGAAGGCTTAGAAACCTTAAAAATTGGCTTTTATCGCATGAAAACAAAGCAGTGTATGATAGAGACACGGGCGTGTGCTCAACCCGTGTGAGAGGCCCAGGCCGTGTGGGAATTTGCATGGCTCTCGATCGACACGAGATGGCACACGGCATGTGTCCAACCCGTGTGGTTCACATGGGCATGTGTTTAGCATGTGTGATGCGGGCTTTGGCCTTGTGGATCCTTAAGATGGCTTGTTTTGTTCGGTTTTGGCCCGTTTTCCGTTCCTTTTGCAGCCCTATGCTCACCTAAGTATAAAATTACAAATTCAAAGGATTAGGAGCATCAAATTCAGCAAATTATATAAATAATCATACAAAAACACGCTAAGCGTGGGATTAAAATGTTTTACTTTTTTGATTTATCAAATATCCCCACACTTAAGCATTTGCTTGTCCTCAAGCAAAATCCTCAACTCACAATTAAAATTAAACTTCCTCAATTCATAATTCTCATTAATAATGTCTTATCATAATTCATAGATAATTCATACATTGATAATTTAACTAAAAGAGTCCTAAAGATTCAAACAATTTAAGTTACAAATTTTTATTGCACAAAAGCGTAGGTGTTTCCCCTTATCTAAATAATTACCTTTGACTTAAAACCGACAAGAATTGACATCCTCACTAAAGGCTCACTCAAATCACTCAAAGTGTTTAAGGTTCAAATTAAGCACTCAAAAGTAAAACATGAAAAGTAATTACCATAGGCTTGCATGAAAATCAAATCTCCACCACTATAAAATGAGATGATACACAAATCAAAAGGTATTTGAAAGGGTTGTAATGGGGCTTGGGTTAAAGTTCTGGATAAAGGCTGAATTAGAGGGTTAGAATCGAGATTGAATTGATAATTTACCTAACTAGAAAAATAAACTAATGCTGAATAATTACATCAATTAAAAACTTATCACTAATAATATGAGCTTCTTCTCAAAATGTGAATTTAACCGTTTAAGCTCAGATAACATAGAACTAATAATGAATGTATTTCCATTTTTTTATGTACAAAAATAAGAAATAATTTAACAATTGAAATAAAGAACATAGTTAGGCAACTGCTCAACTCAAATCTCGACAAAAAGGGGCTAATACAATAGGAAAAATTCCCAATGAATAAAAAATAATGGGTTTTGGGTTAATATTGAGGGTGAGTCAAGAAACGGTTTATTAGGCTCAAAGTGGTTTACTAGGGGTTAATTATAAGGATAGGCTTTTTGGGATAAGTGGGTTAACACCTAGGTGCCTTTATCATCTCAGAATATCAAATCAAAAGTGTGGGGTCGTCATGCATAATTGAAGCAAGTTCTAGAATAACAAATCAATATTGACACACTCATAACCAATAAAGTGAGCAAGAAAAGTGTATGCTCTAAAGGCTCAAAATCTCACAAAAATTATGGTTTTTGATGTCAACCTTACAAATTTCAAACTTCAAAGTAATATTTAAATTTAGGAAAACAACTTAATAAAATTTTAATTTTGAAAATAGACTTATCATGCTTGATTCTCTAATGTCTTAAAGTTTAAACCATCAATACACAATTACCTATGACTTAATCCAAAACATATCAAAAAAATCATAAGTCAATAGAAGTTTCATTCTAATAGTAATATGAGAAAGTTACTTAAGAAGAAGACATAATTCAAGGATTTTTCTGATAATCAATTAAATAACCTCCACACACTTAAGATGTACATTGTCGTCAATGTACAAAGATAGATAATAGCAATGTAAGCAGAAAATCATAAGAGAGGGAATGAGGTGAAACTTCCTGAATGACGGATGAACTCCTTAGAAATAAGCATGATGAACTAGGAAGAGGTGAAGGTGGGGAAGAATACTCCATTAGTTTGTTCGTTCCTTAGTAGCACCTTGAACCTTTTGAAACTGCGGAGTCATCAATAAAGTTTTAGGGAGTTACAGTAATGGACTTTGTTATGGGTACTCGATAATAAACAGCTAGAGATATAAAGAAATCAAAATATACTAATATAAATCAAAGACAAGAAAGATAAAGAGAAAGAGTTTAAAAATTAAAATAAAAAAAAGAAAAAATAAATGGACTCAAAGGTCAACATCAACAGATGGTTCGCGAGGTGGGGGTGGTGGTGATATGTGGAAGTGCTGACAAATTTGTTGTAGAGTCAGCTCAAGGCCGTCGAATCGTCAAGTCAAAAAAGTAGCCGCATGAACTAGACTATGAGGAGGTGGTGGCATATCTGCTGTAAGGTGGTCGCACATGGGGAGACAGCACCGGGACCCTTCCGCTTTTTTGAAGTGGGGACGGCGGCCTTGGTCTTGCCTCGATTATTAGTCATTGTATACCTAAAAAGCAATAGCAAATTAGAAAATTCAGTAAAATATTACTAATACCTATTCCTATATGTGCTAATACCTAATTATGCAAGAACTAGCAGATTAGTAGTTTAAACTGACAGCCTACAAACTAATTAATTAAAAATAATAGACGAAACAATTAGGGACATTAATGCATAGAAAGACAACAAAAAGCCTAATATAATTAATGAATAATCAAGCCATATTAAAGTTATCAAACTAGGAATATGAATGATGTAGTAATAATACGAATAATCATAATAAAGATAGCCAAGAATAACAACTAAATAATGAAATAGGAACAATGAAATAAATAAATAAAATAAAAAATAATTAATAATTAATTAATTAAAAATAATCATAATAAAATAGGGGAAAAGGAACTGGTCGGTGATGGGCAGACAGCGTGTTGGGCAGAGAGGACGGTGGTTTCGGAGGTTGGTATGTGCGCAAGGAAGGGGTGAGGCGAGAGTAGCGTGGGGTGGGTGTTCGACGAGGTGTTGACTAGGTTGAGGGGCTAGCGTGCGACTAGGGTGAGGTGAAGATAAGGGGTAATGGAGCGGTGGTCGGGGTTGGGATGTGGTAGTGCAAAGAGAAGGGAAAGGGAAGGGTTTCGGGTTGGGAGAGAAGGGAAGAGGGAATGGGGTTTTGGAAAGGAGAAGGAAGAATGAGGGAAAAAGAAGCGGGGTCATCGGTGGCCGGTGGCTGGAGTTGTGGCGGAGGTTGGGGCAGCTTGGGTTTGGGGGTTGGAAAGGAGAAGGAAGAAGAATAAAGAAATTAGGTTTTAAATAGGTGACACGGTCATGTGTTAGGTCACACGGTTGTGTCACACGCCTGTGGCTCAATTCTAGCCCGTGTTCATTGCGAAATCTAAAAATTTAGTATTCACACGACCTTGGACAAGCCCATGTGTCCAAGACGTGTGGTCCATATGGCCATGTCGCACGGCCGTGTGCTAGGTCCTTCGCTTTTCACACGCCCGTGTTGAAATCCACAAGCCTGTGTGATCGCTCACACGGCCTTGTGTGTTGCCTGTGAAGTCTCCTAACTTGTTTTAAATTTTGAATTTTTGAAAATTTGAGCTCCAGTTTTCACACAGCCTAGGACATGCCCGTGTAGGATTTTGACACGCCCATGTGATATTACACACGGCCGTGTGTCGTGTCCGTGGAGCCCCCTGTTGATTTCTTTGAATTTTAAAAACTAAGTCCCCACATTCACATGGCCAGGGACACGTCCGTGTGTCCAGGCCGTGTGGGACAAAAACATGTATTATAAACATTAACGAAGCAAAAATAAACTAATTAGTAAGGTTGGCATTCGGGTTGCCTCCCGAGAAGCGCTTATTTAGGGTCTAAGTTTGAATCACCTTACACTTGCATAAACATAGTGGTTCGAGGAGTTGAAACTCCTCATTCCTACTATTAATTTTGTTAAAATAAGGTTATAGACGAGTACTATTTACCTTGAAAGTGCCAAATTTGGAATGAGTCACCTCGACTGTACCGTATGGGAAAATATTAAGTACTGTGAAAGGGGTTGTTCCATTAGGTTCAGAATTGGCAATACGAGGATCTGTATTATCCATTAGAACTCGGTCTCCAACCTTAATTTGACTCGTTTTATTTTTAGGCTCGTCATGGCTTTGCTTTGGTTCATCGTGTACTTTCAATTTCTCCTTAAACTGTGTTTGCCATTCATCTAGTTCCTCGATCTGGAGCCTTCGTTCCTCATGAACAGTTCTATTCTCAATATGAGAGCTAGACCATGGCTCTATCATATTTTTTCGAGGGATTTCCTGCAAAGAAGATTGAACATTATGTTTACTTACATTAACAGGACTTGAATCATCTTAGTCACTAGATATTCTGACAGAATCACGTGCTTGGAGTTTAACCATTTCATTACCTACACGAAGTATTAATTCCCCTGTACCAACATCAATAATGGTCCTAGCAGTTGCTAAAAAAGGGTCGTCCTAAGATTACAGGAACGTCACTATCCTCATCCATGTCTAAAACAATGAAGTCTACTGGGAATATGAATTTATCAATTTTGACTAGCACATCTTCAATTATACCCCTAGGAAATCTAATGGTTTTATTAGCCAATTGAATGCTCATCCTAGTTTGTTTGGGTTTCCCAAGACCTAGCTGTTTAAACATTTTATAAGGTATAACATTGATACTTGCCCCTAAATCAGCTAAAGCATTATTAATAGATAAACCACTGATAAACCGTAAAAGTAACATATTTTAACCCCATATTTAATAGGCTTTTGGATAATCTAGCCCTTGATTTTTGTAAAAAGGTGCTTTTAATCCTTTCTTTTCATGTTTACACTCATGAAAGAACCCGAGGATAAAAAGAATACAAAACGGGCTTAAAACGGAGTAATTGGGCCTTAGCAAGCAATCAACACGGCCTGGCCCCAATCCCACAAGATCATGCCTCGCCAATTACCTAGAGCACAGCCTCAACTCCGTAACACTCGGTCGTGCAACATCCATTTATCACATGGACATGCATGGTGATCTACATGGCCGTGTCCAAATCGACAGACCTGAAGCACGGCCTGAATCTTGATCTACATGGCCGTGCCCAAAATGACAGAATTGAGACAAACCTAACCACGAGTTACACGGGCGTGTGCCATGGCCGTCCCCCTATCGCAGGAGAGAGCAATTTCACTCGGATTTGGATGCTTGAAGCCAAAGAAACATACTCCTAAGTCTACTCTAACACCCTAGTGATAATTCTACTTCAAGGAGGTACTTAGGAGCCAAGTATAGCATCCCAAAGCCTATATAAACAACCCAAGGCAGACATAGAAGAGAGCTTTTTCGCAGAGGCTTTTACCGAAGCTTTCATCTTTTAGGAAGTCACTTGAAGATAGCCAGTTGATCCATCTCAAGAATCCAAAACTCCATTCAAGACGGAGGATCTCTCCTTTTATTCCTTCAGAGGTTTTAGGGATTTCTTATGTTTTGTTTATTATTTACTCTTAAGATGTTTTCGTATTTTGTTATGAACTAAACCCCTCAGATACCTGAAGGGGATGAAACCTATGATGGATTTTTTTATTTGATTTCTGAATTATATGATAAGTAATTAGTTTATTCTTAATTATGTTGCTTAATTTAATCTGATGTGCTTAGGTGGAGGAGGAATAGACCCTACCTAAGAATAGATCTAGCATAATTGAGCGGAGTTGATCGGGCGTCTAGAGATAGGGTTATGAGATTTTACCGGATTAGGGTGAAACCTAAGATGGGAATCAATTGATCGATTTACTGCTTCCTTAGGGGGTTATTATAAGAGAATAAGAGTTCCACTAATTAACCTAAGGTTAGACGTTATTCGCCTCGAGAGAGGGTTTAATATAGGTTAGGGAGTCTCACGGATCAAGCTATGTAAAGAAATCATATGGTTTTGGGAATAAATAATAAGTGAAGTCATAGGTGGATTCTTCCTGAGGGTATCGTCTTTATCAATTGAGTTTTCCTAAAGTCTTTCTCCAATTCATTTTTTTTTTGTCTTTGCATTTAGTTTAAAGTATTTCATTAGTTTAATAATTCAATGACTTCATATTGCAGGCTAAATAATAGAAAGAAAGTGAGTAGTAGTACTTTTAATTTCCCTTGAGTTCGATAAGATATTCTTGCCTAAACTATATTACTGTTCGATAGATGCACTTGCCTCTATCGTTGTCATAGTTAGTCTACAGGTTCAATCATTCTTTTATAAATATTAAAACTCGACTGTTTGACACGATCAAGTTTTTGGTGCCGTTGCCAGGGAACATCTAAAATATTAAGAAAGCTCTATTTCTATTACATTAGCCATTATTTTTATTTTTGAAATTTCTCTTATTTTTATACATATATTTTTGTTTTTCTAAATTTTCTTTCTTTCTTTTCATAGCAGGTACCTTTAGTTTATGACTAGAAGGAACCCGAGAGGACCATTAGAATACAAAAGTGACATTAAATATACCGCTCGCAGAAATCGCAGAGAAATTAGACGAGCCCTAGACTATCAAAGAGAAGAACAACAAAGATCTAATCCTACTGAAGGGATGGATGAGAACAATCCACCAAATGTGCAAGAACAGGATGCTCCGTGTACTATGTATGATTATGCTAAACCTAATTTGATAGGAGCAGAATCTAGTATTGTTAGGCTCACTATAGCTGCTAATAATTTTGAATTAAAGCCTAACACAATACAAATGATTTAACAGTTTGTTCAATTTGATGGTTTGCAAGATGAAGATCCAAATACTCATATATCTATTTTTTTTAGAATTCTGTGATACCTTTAAAATAAATGGCATTTCTGACGATGCCATACTTCTTCAGTTATTTCCTTTTTCATTATGGAATAAAGCAAAACAGCGGTTGAACTCATTACCACGAAGGTCAATCACCACATGGGATCAAATGACCGAAAAATTTCTTTTAAAATATTTTCCACCAGCCAAAACGGCTAAATTTAGGAATGATATATCTTCTTTTGTGCGAATGATGCGAAACATTATATGATGCATGGGAAAGATACAAGGATCTCTAAGGAGATGCCCACACCATGGATTACCTTTGTGGCTTCAAGTCCAAACTTTTTACAATGGTGTGAATTTTCCAACTAGGCAGATGATTGATTCATCAGCCGGTGGAACTTTGAATAATAAAACTCCTGAAGCAGCATACGATTTTATTGTGGAGATGCCATTGAACACCTATCAATGGCAAATTACAAGAGCTAAACTAAAAAAATCAGCTAGAGTTTTTAACATAGACGCAGTGACAATGCTGTCAACACAAGTGGAGTTAATGAATAAAAAGCTTGATAATTTATATTTTTCACAGGTACATTCAGTCATACAATGCGAAGCAAGTGGGAATGTGGCGAATTCTGAGTACCCACCCTACCAACCAAGAGTAGAAAACGAGCAGACAAACTATATAGGTAACAATTTCCAATCTAATAATAATCCTTATAGTAACACTTATAATGCAGGTTGGAGGAACCACCCAAATTTTTCGTGTGGAGGACAAGGAAATCAAAGGCAACAACCTACTCCAAATTACCAAAATCAGCCCTATCCACAGGAAAAAACATAAAACCTTGAAGAGATGCTGATAAAATTCAGGGCAGCTACAGATTCTCATCTCCAAATGACGGAAGTAACACTTGATGAATAGCAAATCTTACTCAAGGGAATCAATACTCAGGTGGGAGAGCTTATTACGTCAATGGGAATACTTACTGAAATAGTACGTGAAATAAGGACGAAAATTTTTCCAAAGACATAGAGCAAGTAAGGGCAGTCACACTAAGGAGTGGCAAAGAGCTAGTTGAACCACAAAGAAAGACACCACATGATATTATCAAGGAAAAAAGTGATGAAGTTGAGAATGACAATACATTGCCTAAAGAAAATAGAACACAAATTCCATATCCAGAAAAATTGAAGAAAGAAAAAATGGATGCTCAATACGGTAAGTTCCTTGAACTCTTTAAACAAATACATATTAACTTACCTTTTTTTGAAGCTATTTCCCAGATGCCCAAGTATGCAAAATTCTTAAAGGAACTTCTCACAAACAAAAGGAAGCTTGAGGAAGTATCAAAGGTGGAGCTTAATGAAGAGTGTTCAGTTCTTCTCCAAAATAGACTACCACGAAAGTTAAAAGATCCAGGGAGTTTCACTATTCCTTGCTTAATTGGTAGTTTAAACATCACGAAAGCATTAGCAGACCTAGGCGCTAGTATCAACTTAATGCCTTCTCGATTGTTTAAACGGCTAGATCTTGGGGAACCAAAACCCACTAGGATGAGCATTCAATTAGCTGATAGATCTATTAAATATCCTAGAGGAGTTATTGAAGATGTATTAGTAAAAATTGATAAATTTATTTTCCCCGTTGATTTCGTTGTGTTAGACATGGATGAGGACATCAATGTTCATTTAATCTTAGGGCATCCTTTTTTAGCAACTGCTAGAGCTATTATTGATGTAGGTGACAGAAAACTAGCACTAAGGATAGGTGATGAAGAAATTATTTTTCCAAATTTATGATGCCATGCGATATTCTAAAGAGCAAGATGATTCCAAATTTATGATGCCATGCGATATTATTAAAAATTCATTACAGGAAATCCTGCAGGATGACACGATGGAACTGTGTCCACCTCAAGGAGAGGGGGAAGAGGATGAAGGTAATGAGATTAGTTTGAATATATCATCATTCAGACAAATGAAAGAAGAAAACATTGAAGAAGATGACGTATTAAAATAGAAACCCTCCATCGAAGAGCCGCCCAAATTGGAATTAAAACAGTTATCAAAACATTTAGAATATGCATTTCTCGGGGACAATTCTACGTTACCAGTAATCATCTCTTCAGAACAAGAACCCAAGAGAAAATGAGGAGCTGATAAAGGTACTAAGAGAACACAAGAAAGCCATAGCTTGGAAAATTTTTGACATCAAGGGAATAAGCCCCGCGTTTTGCACCCACAAACTTTTAATGGAAGAAGAATGTAGACCATGTGTGCAACCTCAGAGACAATTAAACCCCAACATGAAAGAAGTGGTCAAAGCCGAGGAATGACAGCACTTGGGTAAGTCCTGTGTAGGAAGTTCCAAAGAAAGGAGGAATGACAGTAGTGCCCAATGAAAAGAATGAGTTAATTCCCATAAGAACGATTCTGAGTTGGAGAGTCTCAGACGACTATAGGAAGCTGAATGATGCCACCAAAAAGATCACTTTCCTCTACCCTTCATTGATCAAATGTTAGAAAGACTATCTAGGCATATGTACTACTGCTTCCTAGATGGACTCTCCGGCTACTTCCAAATCCCCATAGCTCCTGAAGACAATGAGAAGACGACATTTACATGCCCATACGGTACATTTACTTATCATAGAATGCCTTTTGGATTATGTAATGCTCCTACCACTTTTCAGCATTGTATGTTGGCAATCTTTGACGAACTTGTAGAGGACATCATGGAGGTATTCATGGATGATTTCTCGGTATTCAGTAATTCTTTCCAGCCTTGTCTTAAAAATCTAAAACGAGTTCTAATTAGATGTGAAGAAACAAATCTTGTTTTGAATTGGAAAAAAATGCCACTTTATGGTTAGAGAAGGGATTATTTTAGGACATAAGATCTCTAGAAAAGGGATTGAGGTAGATAAAGCAAAAGTTGAAACCATAGAGAAATTACCTCCTCCTAGTTCAGTGAAGGCTATTAGAAGCTTTTTAGGACATACATGTTTTTATAGAAGATTCATTAAAGACTTTTCCAAAATAGCTAAGCCTTTGACAAAATTACTAGAAAAAGATGTTCCTTTTAATTTCAATCAGGAATGTTTAGATGCGTTCAATATCCTTAAAGATAAATTAATAAATTCACCAATTATAATCGCACCTGATTAGAATTGACCCTTTGAACTAATGTGTGATGCAAGTGACCTTGCAGTAGACGTAGTTTTGGGACAATGAAGAGACAAGCATTTTCAGCCAATCTACTACGCTAGCCGAACATTAACACCCGCGCAAGAAAATTACACCACGACTGAAAAAGAACTGCTAGCTGTAGTTTTTGCTTTTGACAAATTTAGACAATATCTAATATTGTCGAAAGTTGTCGTTTACACTGACCATTCAGCTCTTCGTTATCTTTTAACCAAACCTGATGCAAAACCTAGACTTATACGATGGATTTTACTCTTACAGGAATTTGACCTGGAAATACAGGATAAGAAAGGAGCTGAGAATCTGGCAGCAGATCACCTCTCAAGTCTCGAAAATCCACACACCAAAAAGCTTGATGAACAAGAAATAAATGATTCATTTCCCGAAGAACAACTCTTTTCTTTAACACATTCTGAAGTACCATGGTTTGTAGATATTGCAAACTATTTAGCAGCTAACATCTTGCCAAGAAAACTAACACATCATCAAAAGAAGCGATTCTTCGCTAATGTGAAAAATTATTTTTGGGAAGATCCCTTTCTTTTTCGCATATGTACGGATCAGGTAATTCGAAGATGCATTACAAAGAGAGAAGCAAGCAAAATCCTGGAACATTGTCATTCAGGACCATCAGGTGGACATTACAGTGGTATTAAGACAACACACAAAATACTCGAATCAGGTTATTACTAGCCCACTCTATTTAAAGATGCCAACAGTTATGTTACCGCGTGTGATAAATGCCAATGAATAGGTAATATTTCTAAACGTGATGAAATGCCTCAAACATATATGTTGTCATGTAAAATATTTGATATATGGGGTATTGATTTTATGGGACCTTTCCCTAGCTCATTTGGAAATAAATACATCCTAGTAGCAGTTGATTACATGTCAAAATGGGTAGAAGCGGAAGCCTTACCTACCAATGATGCTAGGGTAGTAGTTAAATTTCTCAAGAAACTATTCTCCCGATTCAGGACACCTAGAGCATCATAAGAAGCGGATTTTGTCGATGGGACCATACATTACAAGGTTGGCTAGGCACTTTGACCTCCTAAACTCTGACGATCAAATCATCTCCCTAACACTAATGGGGAACATGGAACCTCAAGGCATCCAGACGATGCTACATATGCGAATGATTAAACACTGTCGAGGGACCGACCCTCCTCAATATCAACTAGCGACACCCACGGACGAGGGGGAGCCTGAGGATATTAATGATAATATCCCACCACCATCAAAGGAAGCACCAAATCTGAGCCAACACCATTACAAAACATCACCATCATTAGTAGGCATCTCTACAAGACTCGATCAGTTCGAGTTATATTTCAATGAGAACGCTTGGCACCTAGATAGAATGGATGAGACTCTTCAGCAAATATACCAACATCTTTATATCTCATCCCAAGCACCACCATCGGCACCAACCAATGATGAGGACCTCTGAATCCTCTTAAGACAATTATTTTTATCCTATTCTCTATTATTTTTAGTCTTAATTTATCTTATGTTATTCGAAATTGTTGAAAACCATTAATATTGGCTATTCATGATTCCATACCCGCATCTCTTTTATAAAAGTATTAACTTAGCGACTGAGCAAAATAAATTACACACTTCACTCCCACAAACACACAATTAAGAAACATCCAATGAGTCATCATCACCAAGGATACCAACTCCAGGATCATCCAGATTTCAGGGAGTATTACTTTCCCCGCTTATCTTTTTGATTTGGCATCTAGTTATCATTATCAACCTTTGTACATTGAGGGCAATGTACATCTTAAGTGTAGGGGTAATAATGCCTAACTTTTTGCATAATTCTCGAAACCCTAAATTTAGTCTTGATCTTAAGTATTTTTCTCATATTATTAATTAGGGTGAAATTTCTAATGATTTATGATTTTTATTGATTTGTTTTTGAATAAGTCATAGTTAATTGTGCATTGATGATTAAATTTGAAGAATACTAGAGAATCGAGCATGATAAGTCTACTTTCTAAAAATTAAAATTGATAGGTTGTTGAACTGAATTTGAGTATAACCTTGAAGTTCAAAATTTATAAGGGTTGATGTCAAAACACCCATAATTTTTTGTGAGATTTTGAGCTTTATAGAGCATATATTCTTTTTTGTGCTCACTTGAATTGATTATGAGTGTGTTAACTTTGAATTGTTATTCTAGAACTTGCCTCGTTTATGCATGTCATGTAACACCCCAAACCCGGCCCATACGTTACGACCGAATCTGGTATGCCACAGGGTGAAGTAAAATCAAGACTTAGTTATAGTTATGAAAAACCAGCGATTTGAAAGATAACTTTTTCCCGATTAGTATGTGGTCTTTTGAAAACATGATGATTAGTTTAATGAAACTCCAATTTAACTTTAATATTTAAACCACCGAGGTGTCGTGTTTGATATAAACCGCAAAATAATAAGATAAACCGAAGTACAACCTTGAAAGGCCTTATTACATAGTGAAAATCCCAAATTAAAATAAACTTATAGAAATGCCAAACTATAAGGAAAAGGAATCGAAAGTATGGCCTCCGAGAGCCCGCCTCGGCTCCTGCATCCATGAGCTACATCTCACCTAAAAAGTTAAGGAAAAGGGTGAGTCACCAAGACTCAGTGTGTAAAACCTCCCACATTATACATACTGTATGAAGCCCACAGTCACACATTGGCCTTAGCCCACATATCAACATACAACGCATGAAATGCAATAAGCCCAACCCAAACCTAGTTTTTTTTCCATCCGCTACACACCAACCCGTACCAACCAATCACACCGTGGGGATTTCTACAATCGACCCTCCATCTGCTACACTCCATCACGACAGTCATGCTGCCAAGTATACACGATCACTAGGTGACCAAATAATATTTCGTGGCACAGCCACCGATCACTATGTGACCAAGTAAAATATATATACATCGTGGCAGAGCCACCGATCACTACGTGACTAATTAAGCACTTCCCCTTCATATCAAACCCATACCCATGATCTACATACAATCCTAACAATGCAACATGCTAATCATAACACATTAGTCTAACATACATACATTCGGCTATACAAAGTAACGATACAGTCATGTACCTGGCAATCCTAGCCTTACCCCAAGGGTATCACGACTGTCTACACAGCCCTTTTCTGGCTTTTCAGCCCACTCAAGCATTAATACAGTTATAGTATAGTGTGTGAAAGTCTACACACCTGATAACACGTAAGACGACACTCTCTATGTCGACGCTATCACTGGCCAAAACTACCGCTATCTGCCTACTATTCTGCTCAGCGTCGGCCTACAACCTGGTGGCCAATCACGAACAGCAGACACCGCGCGTTTCTTAAACTTTGGGACTGAGACTACAGATCCAACCGCTTCCTTCAATTTACTGACATTCGAGTCCATGAATGACCTTGGTCAGAAGGTACTATAATGATAGCCTAACAAAGCATTAGATTAATACTCGAATAATGAAAGGAAACCGATTGAACCACTTAGGGAGAATCAAAACCCTTACCTTGAAATCCCGAAATAGTAATGCGGTTCGAAGGCTAACGATTTTGGCTTAGAAATCTAGGCGACTAGATCTCCTTCAAATCCTGGAATGCCGCCCAAAAAGAACATGAGATCAGTGAAAACGTCAAACTAAAGATGGCCCTAACCACCCACTAGCCATTTGGCTTTGGCCTCAAAAGCCGAAAAAGATTACAAAAATAATAGCACAAGTCAACACTTACCTTTACAGAGGATTTCGGCTACCACTTGCAAGAAGATTCGGTAATTAAAGAAGAAGATTGAAACGATGAAAGAAATAAAACCAAGCCACAAACGAGATCTAGGAGTTTTCACTTTTAAGAAAGATCCGAAAAAGAGATGAACAAGAAAAAAGGCTAGGCGTTTTCGGCTTTAGAAGAATAGAGTTAGGAGTTTTTTTTCTGATTTTTGGCAAAAAGAGAAGAAGAACCCTTGATTACCAAAATGAGGAGGAGAAAAGAAGAAGAGAAAGAAACCAAAAAGCTATGCTTTAGGAAATAATGAAATTCAGCACACCCTTCACAAATGAGAATTTCGGCATACCCTTAGCCATTCAACCGATTTTCCCTTGCACACAGTCCCACATTCGGCCATCTCTTCCCCCTCTATCCTATCCCTCATTTTTCTCTTATCCTTATCTTCCTATCTTGTGACTCAATCCACACCCACTCCTTTAGAGTCCCAGCCGAAACCACCTCTCACTCCTCAGGCACATATTATAAAAAAACACTCATTTTTGCTTAGCATGGGATTCGAACCTGCTCCCTCCAAACATGCTTGTGGCGTCACTAATCTGCTCTCTTAGTGACGCCTCCTTGCCACTTTACCAATTGAATTTTTTTGTGTTAACTTTTCCATTCAAGTACCCTTAAGGCCCACTTCACCTAGTTTTCCCTTTCAGTGACTAAAAACAAAATTTCTACCAAGGCTTAGACCTAACCTCAAGCCTTCCCGAAAGCTCTAAACACATCAGACACACACACACAGCATGGCATACATACACAACACATCACAAATGCAGAGCCCCCAATCTAGGATGTTACAATTCTACTTCCTTAAAAGAATTTCGTCCCCTAAATTACCTGGTCGAAAGACGTGAGGGTATTGCTGTCGTATAACATCCTCTGGCTCCCATGTAGCTTCCTCTGATCCGTGATTGCGCCATAGAACCTTAACCAAAGGAACCAATTTTCTTCGCAAAACTTTAACATCGCGCTCCAAGATCTGGACAGGTTCCTCCTCAAAAGATAAATCAGGCTTTACTTCAAGTTCCTCCAACGGTATCACATGAGATGGGTCTGAACGGTAACGTCGCAACATTGAAATATGGAATACATCATGAATCTTATTTAGCTCCGTATGTAGCTCAAGCTGATAAGAAACTGGTCCTACACGCTTTAACACCCGATAAGGCCCGATAAACCTAGGGCTTAGCTTACCCTTCCATCAAACCTTAGGATTTTCTTCCACGGTGATACCTTCAAGAAAACCCGATCACCCATTGCAAACTCTATGTCCCTTCATTTCAGGTCAGCATAAGAATTCTGCCTATCCGACGCTTCCTTTAACCTAGCCCAAATCAACCCAACCTTATTCTCCGTTTCCAATACTAGTTTGGACCCAAAATCTGTCGTTCACCCAACTCCGTCCAACATGTAGGAGTACGACACTTCTGCCCGTACAATGCTTCATACGATGCCATCTGAATACTGGACTGGTAGCTGTTATTATACGCGAATTTTGCCAATGGTAGAAAGTCCTCCCAACTACCCTTGAAATCGATAATGAAACCTTTCAACATGTCTTTCAAAATCTAAATCACCCTTTCTGACTGTCAGCCCATCTGTGGATGAAATGCCGTACTAAAATCCAACTTTGTCCCCAACGCTTGATGCAATGCCCCCAAAAATCTTGACGTAAAACTAGGATTTCTGTCCGAGATAATGGACATAGGTACTCTATGCAACCTCACAATCTCTGCTATATACAACTTAGCCAACTTTTGTAGAGAGTAATCAACCCAAACTGGTATAAAATGAGTAGACTTAGTCAACCGATCAACGACTACCCATACCAAATCCTTCTTAGTAGGCGTAAGGGGTAGCCCACTAACAAAATCCATAGTGATTCTCTCTCATTTCCATTGCGGAATCTTCACTGGCAGCAACAACCCCGAAGGTAACTGATGCTCGCCTTGACCTGCTGACATGTTAAACATTTACCCACAAATTTGGTTACATCCCGCTTCAGACCTGGCCACCAAAATTGTTCTCGTAAATCTCGATACATTTTGCTTCCTCCCGAATGCATAGCATATGGCTACTATATGCTTCTTGAAGAATCATCCACCTCAATTCCACGTCCCTCGGCACACAAACCTTCTTTCGAAAACACAGAACCCCGTCATCGTTCAGCTTATAGTCCCCTACTTCACCATGTTGCACTTGAGATAGTCAGGCACTTAAGTCATCATCCTGCAACTACTTCTCCTTAATCTTATCTATCCATGTCGGCTTTACCTGAAGCTCAACTAACAAACTCCCATCTTTATACAGGCTTAGATGAGTAAACATCGCCCTCAGATCCGAGATCACCTTCTGGTTTACCGCATCCGCCACCATGTTAGCTTTACCCGGATGGTATTCAATCGAACAATCGTAATCCTTTAATAGTTCAATCCACCTCCTCTGCCTCAAATTCAACTCCTTCTGGGTGAGGAGATATTTCAAGCTCTTATGATCTGTATAGATGACGAACTTCTCTCCATATAGATAGTGTCTCCAAATTTTCAAAGTAAAAATCACCGCTACCAATTCCAAATCATGCATGGGATAATTTAGCTCATGAGGTCTTAACTGTCGAGACGCGTAAGCAACTACTCTTCCACCTTGCATCAACACACATCCTAACCCGATGTGTGAAGCATCACAATAAACTACGAACTCCTTCCAGCCTCCGGTTGAATCAACACCTTCTTCAACTTTTCAAAACTTTCCTGCTGCTTGTCACCCCACATAAAAAGTACTCCCTTCCTCAATAACTTGGTTAAAGGTGCCGCAATCAAGGAGAATCCCTCAACAAACCTCCTGTAATAACCAGCAAGACCCAGGAAACTCTGAATTTTCATCACAGACCTGGGTGTTTTCCAATCCATGATAGCTTCAACCTTCCAAGGATCAACTCTGACCCATTCAGCTGACACAACGTGTCCTAGAAAGGTAACCTTCCTTAACCAAAATTTGCACTTACTGAATTTTGCGTACAATTGTTTCTCCCTCAGGATTTGTAATACCACTCGTAGATGCGAATCATGCTCCTCCTCTGACCTTGAATATACTAGGATATCATCTATAAATACTGCCGCGAATCGGTCCAAATAAGTTTGGAACACTCGGTTCATCATATCCATAAATGCCGCTGGTGCGTTAGTTAACCTAAATGGCATTACCAAGAATTCGTAATGGCCATAATGGGTCCTGAAAGCTGTCTTATGAATATCCGATTCTTTTACCTTAAGCTGATGGTATCCTGATCTCAAATATATCTTTGAGAATACTGATGCCCCTTTCAGTTGATCGAAGAAGTCATCAATCCTTGGCAACGGATACTTGTTCTTGATGGTCAACTTGTTCAGCTGACGGTAGTCAATTCACATACGCATTGATCCATCCTTCTTCTTGACAAATAGCACCGGTGCTCCCCAAGACGATACACTTGGTCGAATAAAACCCCGATCCAACAATTCCTGAATCTGGGCTTTCAGTTCCACCAACTCCTTGATGCCATCCTATATGGTGTAATAGATACTGGTGACGTTCCCAGAAGAAGATCAATTCCAAATTCCACCTCACGATCCGGAGGTAGTCCAAGAAGTTCTTGTGGGAAAACGTCAAAAAACTCCCTCACTGTTCTAACGTTTCCCACAGTTGAATCCTGAACCTCCAAAGCACAAACAAAAGCTATAAATGCCCTACACCCTTTTCTCATCATTCTTTCAGACTTTAGAGTGGATACTACATTAGACAAGTAGTTCCTCCTTTCACCTATTACCACCACCTCATCCTCCTGACTAGTCCTTAGTACCATACGCTTGGCTGCACAATCTAGGTTCACTCGATATTTCACTAGCCAATCCATACCTAAGATTAGATCGAACTCCCCAAAAGGTAGTTCCATTAAGTCCACTGGAAAGACTACCCCTTGCACTTCTAGAGGTACATCCCTATATAGTCTGTTCACCACTACCGACTGACCTAGTGGGCTAATTATAGTCATCTCCCTAGAGACAATCTCAAAGTCTATACTTAAAGTTCCAGAGACTACACTAGCAACATAAGAGTGCGTCGATCCAATATCAATTAATGCAGAGAAAGGCAACCCAAAAATCAAGAACGTATCGGTTATGACATCCGGTGCATCCCCCTCCTCTCAGCGTCTTACCGCATAGGCCAACCCCGACTATCTTGCATCGATGTTCCTTGCACCTCTGCCTTACGTTCCACGGCCCTAACCAAAACCATTACCACCTTCGGCTGGACCGCGACCTCTCTGTGGTTGTGGACCTCCTCTACCAGGTTGAGCGTTAGTCTGTTCTACCGGCTCTGCACCACCCCGATCCTGTAGACAGTCCCTAACCAGATGATCCGAGGACCCACACCTAAAACATTTCCTGTCACTTACCAACATTCGCCCGAATGAAATTTATTACATCGACCACACCTCTGAGGCTGACCATTACCCCCAGATCTCACACCCTATCTCGGCCCATCCATCTTAGGTCCTTTCTGGAAACGCCCCGTTGACCTCGACGATCCAACATTCCTCTTAATCCTATCCCTATCTCTATCATTATTTCACTTTTAGGTTTGCTTAACTTCCCCGACTATCTTAGCCTTTTCCACTAAAACTATAAATTCTCGCTCTCATTGTGGAGCTATCAACACCGCAGATCATCCCTCAAACCATCCTCAAATCAAACACAACGCTCATGCTCGGTGGCCACTATCCCTTGGGCATAATGACTCAAGCGCAAAAATTTTGCTTCATAAGCAGCTATCGATTTACATCCTTGAATCAGATTCAGAAATGCCCTACGCTGCACATCCACATAACTCGATCTGATGTACTTACTCTGGAATGCCGACTTAAAAAACTCCCAAGTAATGAGGTCAGCCATCGCACCATCCCTGACCGTAAGCCACCACTGGTACGCTTCATCCCGAAGAAGAGACACCACTCCATTCAGGTTTTCCTCTTCCGTGAAGTAAAGATCATCCATTATACGCTCCACTGCTTCCATCCAATACTCAGTTGTACTAGGAGCTACACCGAAAATTCCCCTAAATATTTCTGCTCCATTAGCCTTATGTCGCTCTGGCACAGATTTTTGAGCTCTCGTACCCATGCCAGCTCCCGTAACTCTTTCAACACTCAAACCATCACTTGAGGCACTGCATTGTCTCTGCCCGTTTGGTCCTGATACTCAACCTCCACAACTGGTGGCACTAGTATCTCATTTTCGGACCCATGACCAGACCCTACTGGTTCCGACACAGCAATCTTGCCTCTACCTCGGCCACGCACACCATGTCCCCTAATGATCATATCTTGCGTTCATAATTTATCTGGTTAAAAGTTTTATGAATTAATACTTTCTTCCACTGATTAATAACGAACAGTCTTATGAAAAGTAGTTTAAACAGTAGTTCTTTTAAATTCAAAATCAATGTTAAGTTTGTATCTCCTAGTTCTAGAAATCATATACATTCCACATCCATATACATCACATAACAGTCAAACACAAAAGTGACATCCATAGACTCACCTTCGTCACATAGGGGTTTTTTTGTCATTTCACTACCCAAGGGTATTTTCATAATTTCACCCTATGGGGTATTTTTGTAATTTCGCAGAATAAGGTATCTAGGTAATTTTACAAAATAAGGGTATTTTGGTAATTTTGTAAATCAGGGGTATTTTGGTAATTTTGTAAACCAGGGGTATTTCAGTAATTTTTTCAAACCTAGGGTATTCTGGGTAATTTACAGAACTAGGGGTATAATTAATTTTACAAAAATGGGGTATTGGTCCCTTTCGGGTTTTAGTCATGAATTTTGGCCCATTAACAAGTCCTTTCGGCTAAAGTGAACAAACACTACGCACCAGGTAGGATTCCAGCGAAGAGGAGGTGGTCCACTAAGACTGCTTAAATACCAAGCTCTCCCTAGATCCAATCCTAGACATGCGTATGCCTGTTGCTACACTCCAACCCAACGACTTATCCATGGACATGTTTAATTAGAGAAATTAAGTTTTATGGATTTCAAGAGTTGTGTACCTAGGCCTAAGGTCCATAAACCCTAGCATACTCGCCTATGTCCCCATAAAGCCCATTAAATCCAATCATGCATACCACATCAAAGGTTAGAATACTTACCTGGGTGGATCAGGTGCCGCCAGACTCGAAGGCCATATCTCAACCCAAAACATTTTTCTCAAACTCACTTCAAACTATAAAACACCACTGGACCCAATTCACAGCCCGAGTTTTGAATCGAGCTCTGATACCAAAAATGTAACACCCCAAACTCGGCCCATACGTTACGACCGAATCTGGTATGCCATAGGGTGAAGTAAAATCAAGACTTAGTTATATTTATGAAAAATCGGTGATTTGAAAGATAACTTTTTCCCGATTAGTATGTGGTCTTTTGAAAACATGATGATTAGTTTAATGAAACTCCAATTTAACTTTAATATTTAAACCACCGAGGTGTCGTGTTTGATATAAACTGCAAAATAATAAGATAAACTAAGTACAACCTTAAAAGGCCTTATTACATAGCGAAAATCCCAAATTAAAATAAACTTATAGAAATGCCAAAACTATAAGGAAAAAGAATCGAAAGTATGGCCTCCACGAGTCTGCCTCGGCTCCTGCATCCATGAGCTACTGCTCACCTGAAAAGTTAAGGAAAGGGGTGAGTCACCAAGACTCAGTGTGTAAAACCTCCAATATTATACATACTGTATGAAGCCCACAGTCACACATTGGCCTTAGCCCACATATCAACATACAATGCATGAAATGCAATAAGCCCAACCCAAACCTAGTTTTTTTTCCATCTGCTACACACCAACCCATACCAACCAATCACACCATGGGGATTTCTACAATCGACCCTCCATCCGCTACACTCCATCATGACAGTCATGCTTCCAAGCATACACGATTACTAAGTGACTAAATAATATTTTGTGGCACAGCAACCGATCACTATGTGACCAAGTAAAATATATATACATCGTGGCAGAGGCACCGATCACTATGTGACCAAAAATAATGTATGAACATATGTATATATATCGTGGCAAAGCTACCGATCACTTCGTGACCAATTAAGCACTTCCCTTTCATATCAAACCCATACCCATGATCTACATACAATCCTAACAATGCAACATGCTAATCATAACACATCAGTCTAATATACATACATTAGGCTATACAAAGTCACGATACAGTCACGTACCTGTAAATCATAGCCTTACCCCTAAGGGTATCACGACTGTCTACACAGCCCTTTTTTCGGCTTTTCAGCCCACTCAAGCGTTAATATAATTATAGTATAGTGTGTGAAAGTTTACACACCTGATAACATGTATAACGACACTCTCTATATCGACACTATCACTAGCCGAAACTACCGCTATCTGCCTACTATTCTGCTCAGTAGTCGGCCCACAACCCGGTGGTCAATCACAAACAGTAGACACCGCGCGTTTCTTAAACTTTGGGACTGGGACTATAGATATAACCCCTTCCTTCGATTCGCTGACATTTGAGTCCATGAATGACCTTGGTCAAAAAGTACTATAATGATTGCTTAACAAAGCATTAGATTAATACTCGAATAATAAAAGGAAACCGATTCAACCACTTAGGGAGAATCGAAACCCTTACCGTGAAATCTCGAAACAGTAATGCGATTCGAAGGCTAACGATTTCTAGCTTAGAAATCTAGGCGACTAGATCTCCTTCAAATCTCAGAATACCGCCCAAAAAGAACACGAGATCAGTGAAAATGTCAAACTAAAGATGGCCATAACCACCCACTAGCCATTCGACTTTGGCCTCAAAAGTCGAAAAAGATTTCAAAAATAATAGCACAAGTCGATACTTACCTTTACAAAGGATTTCGGCTACCACTTGCAAGAAGATTGAAACAATGAAAGAAATAAAACCAAGCCACAAACGAGATCTAGGAGTTTTCAGCTTTTAAGAAAGATCCAAAAAAGAGATGAACAAGAAAAGAGGCTAGGCATTTTTTGGCTTTAGAAGGATAGAGTTAGGAGTTTTTTTTTCGATTTTTGGAAGAAAAAGAGAAGAAGAACCCTTGATTGCCAAAATTAGGAGGAGAAAAGAAGAAGAGAAAGAAACTGAAAAGTTTTACTTTAGGAAATGATGAAATTCGGCACAACATTCACAAATGAGAATTTTGGCATACCCTTAGCCATTCAACCAATTTTCCCTTGCACACAGTCCCACATTCGGCCATCTCTTCTCCCTCTATCCTATCCCTCATTTTTCTCTTATCCTCATCTTCCTATATTGTGACTCAATCCACACCCACTCCTTTAGAGTCCCAATCGAAACCACCTCTCACTCCTCAGGCACATATTATAAAAAAAACACTCCTTTTTGCTTAGCATTGGATTCGAACCTGCCCCCTCCAAACATGCTTGTGGCGTCACCAATCTGCTCCCTTAGTGGTGCCTCCTTACCACTTTGCCAATTGAATTTTTTTGTCTTAACTTTTCCATTCAAGTACCCTTAACGCCCACTTCACCTAGTTCTCCCTTTCATTGACTAAAAATGAAATTTCTACCAAGGCTCAGACCTAACCTCAAGCCTTCCCAAAAGCTCTAAACACATCAGACACACACACACGGCATGGCATACATACACAGCACATCACAAATGCAGAGCCCCCAATCTAGGATGTTACATGTCAAGACCACATTAATGATTTGATATGCTGAGATGATGAAGGCACCTAGGTTTTAACCCTTCACTCCACTAAAAAACCTACCTACATAAATAACCCCTAGTGAACCCCATTGAATCCTAACAACCTTTTTATTGACTCACCCACTAATGTTAATCTGAAATCCCTTTGTATTTGTTATCAACATTCCTTTGACTACCCCTCTATCAAGAATTGATTTGATCAATTGCCGGATTAGGTTATTTCAATCACCAAAGTTCCTTCTATTATGTTTATTTTGTTCTTAAAAAAATCTAAGTATTAATAGTATAATAAAAGAGCTTAGAGCATTTAAACTCCAATTGTTAAAGAAAAAGCTCGTATTAAAGTATTATCAAATTTTAAGTGATAAAAATACTCTTATTATAAAAATAATTATCAATAGTAGATATCGTTAGTTTTTATTCGATGTAAATATTCATATTTAATTCATTATTCTTAGATTAGATAATTAGTCAATTCAATCTCGATTATAACCTCAAATTCAGCCTGTATCCACACCTTTTAACCCAAACCCTGTTACAACCCTAATTAAAGACCTTTTGATTTGTGTATCATCTCATATGCAGTGGTGGAGACTTGATTTTCAAGCAAGCCTATGGGATTAACTTTTTAGGTTCGGCTTAGAGTGCTTATTCTTGAACCTTAAACACCTTTGAGTGATTTGAGTGAATCTTTAGTGAAGATGCCAGTCCTTGTCAATTTTGAATTAAAGGTAAATTTAGATAAGGGGGGACACCTACGTTTTCATGCTATAAAAGTATGACTTATCGTAATTGAATCTTTAGGGTTTTTGAGTTGAACTATCCATGTATAAATTATCTATGAATTATGATGAGACATTGTTAATAGGAATTATGAATTATGGAAAGTTCGTTTTCATTGTAAGTTGAGAATTTTGCTTGAGGACAGGCAAAAGCTTAAGTGTAGGGGTATTTGATAAACCGTACAAGTAACATATTTTAACCCCATATTTAATAGGCTTTTGGATGATTTAGCCATTGATTTCTGTAAAAAGGTGCTTTTAATCCTTTCTTTTCATGTTTATACTTAGGAAAGCACCCGACGATAAAAAGAACACAAAATGGGCTTAAAATGGAGCAATTGGGCCTTAGCAAGCACTCAACACAACCTAGCCCAAATCCCACACGATCGTGCCTTGCCAATTACCTAGAGCACGGCCTCAACTCCATGACACACGATCGTGCAACATCCATTTATCACACTGACGTGCATGGTGATCTACATGGCCATGTCCAAATCGACAGACCTGAAGCACGGCCTGAATCCTGATCTACACGGCTGTGCCCAAAATGATAGAATCGAGACACGGCCCAACCACTAGTTACATGGGCATGTGCCATGGTCGTGCCCCTGCCGCAGGAAGAGCAATTTCACTCAGATTTGGATGCTTGAAGCCAAAGAAACATACTCCTAAATCTACTCCAACACCCTAGTGATAATCCTACTTGAAGGAGGTATATAGGAGCCATGTATAGCATCCCAAAGCCTATATAAACAACCCAAAGCAGACATAGAAGAGAGCTTTTTCGCAGAGGCTTTTGCCGAAGCTTTCATCTTTTAAGAAGTCACTTGAAGATAGCCAGTTGATCCATCTCAAGAAGCCAGAACTTCATTCAAGATGGAGGATCTCTCCTTTAATTCCTTCAGGGGGCTTTAGGGATTTCTTATGTTTTGTTTATTTTTTACTCTTGAGATGTTTTCATATTTAGTTATGAACTAAACCCTCGAGATACGAAGGGATGAAACCTATGATGGATTTTGTTATTTGATTTGAATTATATGATAAATACTTAGTTTGTTCTTAATTATGTTGTTTAATTTAATCTGATGTGCTTAGGTGGGGGAGGAATAGACCCTACCTAAGAGTAGATCTAGCATAATTGAGCGGAGTTGATTGGGCGCCTAGAGATAGTGTTACGAGATTTTATCGGATTAGGGTGAAACATAATATGGGAATCCATTGATCGATTTACTACTTTCCTTATGGGGTTATTATAAGAGAATGAGAGTTTCAGTAATTAACCTAAGGTTAGACGTTATTCGCCTCAAGAGAGGGTTTAATATAGGTTAGAGAGTCTCACGGATCAAGCTAAGTAAAGAAATCATATGGTTTTGGGAATAAATAACAAGTGAAGTCATAGGTGGATTCTTCCTGAGGGTATCGTCTTTTTCAACTGTGTTTTCCTAAAGTCTTTCTCCAATTCATTCTTTTGTCTTTGCATTTAGTTTAAAGTATTTCATTAGTTTAATAATTCAATCACTTCATATTTTAGGCTAAATAATAGAAAGAAAGTGAGTAGTAGTACTTTTAGGTTCCCTTGGGTTCGATAAGATATTCTTGCCTAAACTATACTACTATTCGATAGGTGCACTTGGCTCTATTGTTGTCATAGTTAGTATGCAGGTTCGATCATTCTTTTATAAATATTAAAACTCGACTATTTGACATGATCAACCACCAATTAAGCAAGGAATCGTAAAACTTCCTAGGTCTTTTAATTTGCAGGGCAGTTTATTCTGTAAAATTGTTGAGCAAACTACATTTAGCTCCACATGCGACGCATCGTCTAACTTCCGTTTGTTTGCTAAAAGCTCTTTTAAGAATTTTACTGAATTGGGCATCTATGAAAGATCTTCAATAAATGGTAAGTTAATATGTAATTTCTTTAAAAGTTTAAGAAATTTACCAAATTGTTTATTTATGCGGTCTTTCTTCGTCGCATTGGGTATGGCACACGAGGTTTGTACTCTGTACTTACCAGTTTTGGTTTATTATGGCTTACCTCAACCTTACCTTTATCTACCACATTTTCTTGCCTCGATTTTGGTTACCTAACCCTTCACTATCGTGAGTAATAATGGCATGAAGTTGCTCCTTTGGGTTAGTTTCAGTGTTGCTTGGTAGGCTGCCTTGTGGTCATTCAGAGATCAGCTTAGCAAGCTAACCTATTTGGTTTTCGAGCCCTTGAATTGATGCCTACTAGTTTCTGAGTGCTATTTTGGTGTTTTGAAAATGGGTTTCTGACACCGATATGAACTTTTTTAGCATCTCCTCAAGGTTCAGCTTCTTCTCCTGTGGGTAGGGTTGTTGTTGAAAGCATGGAGGGGGTTGTTGTCTCTGATTTCCTTGACCACCCCATGAGAAGTTTGGGTGGTTCCTCCAACCTGGATTGTAAGTATTACTATAGGGATTATTCTGAGGTCTAGAATTATTACCCATATAGTTCATCTATTCGCTTTCTATTCCAGGGTTGTAGGATGGATATAATGTATTGTTCGTCCCTCCTTCATTTGTATCGCACTAAATCATTGGATGTACCTGCGAAGAACCATACAAACCATCAATCTTTTTATTTAAAAGCTCTACTTGGTTTGATAGCATGGTGACTGCGTCGAGGTTAAAAACACTAGCAGCTTTTGTCGATTTTGTTCTCATGACATGCCACTGATAGTTATTCAGTGACATCTCCTCTATAAACTCATAAGCTGCTTCAGGGGTTTTGTTATTTAGGGTTCCACTTGCATCAATCAATTGCCTAGTTGAGGGGTTCACACTATTATAAAAGGTTTGAACCTGTAGCCATAATGGTAACCCATGGTGATGGCATCTTCTCAGTAGATCCTTGTATCTCTCCCATGCATCGTAAAGTGTTTCTAAATCCATTTGCACAAAAGAGGAGATATCATTCCTCAATTTGGTCATTTTAGCCAGTGAAAAATATTTAAGTAAAAATTCTTCAGTCATTTGTTCCTATGTAGTGATTGACCCTCGTGGTAACGAGTTCAACCACTGTTTAGCTTTGTTCCTCAACGAGAAGGGAAACAACCGAAGGCGAATGTCATTATCAGAAATACCATTAATTTTGAAAGTATCACAAAACTCTAAAAAGTTGGCTAAATGAGTATTTGTGTCCTCATCCTACAAACCATCAAACTAAACAAACTATTGAATCATTTGAATAGTGTTAGGTTTCAGTTTAAAATTATTTGCAGCAATAGCAGGTCTAACAATACTCAATTCAGCCCCAGTTAAATTAGGCTTAGCATAGTCATACATAGTACGAGGAGCAGGATTTTCAGCAACCACCGGAGGAGGCAGATTATTATCAGTCATCTCCTCAGTAGTATTAGTATCGTCCTCTTGCTCTTCCTCTATTTATTGTAAACTTCGCCTTATTTCCCTACAATTTCTGTGAACGGTACTTTCTATCTCACAGTCAAAAAGTAAGGGTCCTAACGGGTTTCTTCTAGTCATAAACTAAAAATACCTGCCAGAAGAAAATAAAAGAGAAGTTAGTAAATAAAAATAAAAATAATTTGCAAATAAAAAATAAGAATGGCTAAAGTAATAAAAATTAAGTGTTCCTAATATTCTAGTCCTCATCAATGGCGCCAAAAACTTGATGGTCTCAAAACTAATTAATAGTTCGACAAAGGCAAGCGCACCTATCGAACAGTAGTATTGTTGTGGTGAGTCCAGAATATTGTATCCTCAGGGACTAAAATTACTAGTAATAACTATCTTTTTATTATCTAGCCTAATAATTAAGGGGTTTTGTTTTTGATCTAAATTTAACTAACTAATTGACTAACTAAATGACTATGAACGCGACAGAGTGAAGAGAATAATTGAATGAATGAAGACAATACCCAAAGAAGAATCCACCTGGACTTCACTTATTATTCTGACTCTAAATTAAATGATTTATTCACATGACTTGATCCGTAGAAATCCCTAAATTATGTTAATATCTTTTTCAAGACTAAGAACAACTGACTCTAGGTTGATTAAGTGAAATCTCTTTCTAATTAAAACCATTATCGTTGCATTAACTTGATCTATGGATTCCCTTATTAGATTTGACTCTAATCCGATAGATTTATGTCGTCCTATTTCTAGGATTGCAATCAACTCTGCTTAATTATGTTGGATCTTCTCTTAAATAGGGACTTTTGCTCCACTGAATAAGCGCATTAAACTTGAATTAATATTCCTGAAAACATCAACACAAGGATTAATAACACATAATTAAGAACAAGAACAAGTATTTATCACGTAATTTAGATTTATTGACTAATAAGATTCATCTAGGTTTCATTCTCCCTAGGTATTTAAGGAGTTTAGTTCATAACGTAAAAGGAAAACATCATAGAATTAAGAAAACAACTAGAAATAAAGAACCCAAAAACTTCTAAAGAACTCGATGGAGATCTTCAATCTTGGAGTGAATCTGCCTTCTAGATGATTCCGACGGCTTCATTCGAGTAATTTCTGCAATCTACTCTACATGTCCTCTCAGGTCTCCCTCTTATGTGTATTTATAGACTTTAGAAGGCTCAAAAATTGTAACACCCCAAACTTGGCCCAAACACCATGATCGGATTTGGTATGTCATATAAGAAGATTTTTAAGAAACTTCACATTCGTCTGAAAATTTTGGAATCTCTCTTTTGAAAACTTCAAGTTCGACAGTTAATCTGAAACCTCAGAGTTCACTTTATAAAAATTATATTTAGCCCAAATCATGCCTTTGGGTGACGTTTAAAAAAACACTTGATGTTGCATTAAGTTAACTTGAGATTGTTTGTTTAATATCATTTGTAAATTCGTTGGTTGGGTTGTTGAAAAACTTTCATTTTGCGTTTTATTAGGAAATCATCTTTTAAAAAAAAATCATAAACTAAGGCATTTAAAGTTTAAACTAAAGATAAACCCAAATTATTAATGGCCTTATTACATAACAAAAATCCCCAAAATAAAGAGAATCCAAAGAAAAGTAAAGTTTAAGTTAATAATAACCGTGCATGGCCACCTCGAAGTCCACTCTAGCCCAAATCCATGGAACTACGAATTACCTGCAAAAGTTTAAGCAGAAGGGGTGACTCATGATGACTCAGTGTGCAATTACCTCTCATAAACCGTAACTGGGCCTAAGCCCCCATTATCTAAGCGGCTGAAACTCAAGCACTATAGCATAGCAGATATTCAATATAACAAACCCAGCCCATCCTAATGATCCATTCTCTACACTCCGCTCCATATATCCAACCTCAACACACCTGTGGGGATTTCTAAAATGAACCCTCCATCCGCTACACTCCTCTTTGGCAGCCATGCTGACAGTCATGCTACTCAAAGCTGATATGATGTGGCCTAGCCACCGCATCAATATGACCGAGTCACCGATATACATATATGGCACTGAGCCATCGGAGTAGTGTGACAAAGTCACCAATATACACTGCCCCTTAACATCATCAACATCTTCCCAATCCCATGCAACATGCAATCATAGTGGAAATGGATGCAACATTTTATAACATACACAATATCATCAAAGTATATATATAATCCAAGCTGAAGTGTTTAAGCGGCCTAGTTAGAAAATCACTAACCTGGTATCTCAATTTTACCCTCAAGGGTAACCCAATAGACACTACCAAAGTTTCGGCTTCTAAATAACACATATATTTAGTGAATAATGATCAAACGAAGGAAGGTGTGAGAAATTACACACCTGATAACGTAGAGGATTAAGCACTCCTGATTAGCGGTCCCCTCACTATCGCGAACCACTGCGATCTGTCTATTCATATTCGAAGTCGGCCAATAACCCGGTGGAAAATCCCGAACGACGGACATTGCACGCTGTTTGAACCTAGCGGCAGGGACTACGAGTCTAACCCCCTCCTTCACTTGACTGGCATTCGTATCCATGAAAGGATCTTGATCAAGAAACTAGGTTAAAGCAATGAAAAAGAAAGAGAGAATAGGTACTCCAAATCGAAAGAAGCTTCTTACCTTGATCAATGAAAACCGAATGCTAGAAGGCTTGGCCTATGAAATCGAATGAGTCCCTATAACGCATCTAGTTAGAACCGATTCCCCAAAACATAACAAAAGAAATAGCCTTTCATCCAAACCAAACAAGAAAGACCCCCTTACTACCCATTCGGCCAACATCCATACTTACCAGAGACTTCCCAAACGTAGGCTAAACAAAGAAGAGAAGATGATAGCAAGCCCCTCTACAATTGGCCAATGCCCAAAAAAGCGTGTTAGAACCTTCGATTTAACTAAACCAAAAAGATAAGAGAAAAAGAACGAATAGAAAACAAAAGGGAAAGGAGGCTTCTTATTGAAGAACAAGAGTATGTCGATTGAAGAGGCTATACTCGACTACTAGCACAAAACAATGGAAAGGGTGCCTTCAACTGACGCAAAAAGAGTTCAGCTTCCACAAAATATGAATAAAAAGAGAGAAGAGAAGAAAATATAGAGGACAAGGTTTGGTTATGAAGGGAAACAAATAGTAAATAGAAGAAAAAGAAATAAAGAAAACACAAATCACCACTCTGATATTAGGCTATCACCAAAGAAACAAGAAGGAGAAGAAATGAAGCTAAAATGTGCTTAGGTTTTGGTAGAAGAGAAAATGAAGCAAATGTTTGAAAATGCAAAAAAAAAAAAAAGAGTTTCTAGAATAGATTTGGCTAACATTACACTCAAAATGACCATTTCAAGAAAACGACACTCCCCCTTTCACCAATGACCGAAATTGCTCACCAATGCCTAAGCACCCAAAAGGAAATTCGGCCCTACCTAACCCAAACTAAAACCACACATGCACTTCCCCATACTTCCCTCATTCGGCCAACCTCTCTCCCTCTCTCCACATCCCACAAATTCCTCCACTTTCACTCTCCACTCCCCATTTCAAATGTGTTGACTGATTCTTACTCCTCCAACACCTCTCCTCCTTCCATTTCAAATATGTTCACCCATTCCACAAATAACATGCAAAGTCTTGGCCGAATCGACCGCTTTTCCATCCTTAGCAAAATGAAACCCCTAAAAATGCAAGCTATGAGATTCGAACCTGCTCCCTTCTTCTCCATGCTCCCCTGAGGCGTCATCCCTCCTTGCTTCCTAGGAGTCACTTACCACCACACCACAACTATTTTTTGTGTCATCAAACACACACAAATATATATAAGGCTTACCTCTACAAGCTCATCCCCTCTTAAGCCTTAAAACCAAAATTTAACTAAGGCTCTGGCTTAACCACGAGCCTTCCCAAGACCCCCCAAAACATCCAAAAAGCAAACTGAACAAGCCAACCATATAGATATCATAAGAATGCAGAACCCAATTCCTAGGATATTACAGTTCTACCCCCTTTAGGAAATTTCAGCCTCGAAATTACCTGATCAAAAGAGGTGAGGGTATTATCGCAGCATCACATCTTCCAACTCCCACGTGGCTTCCTCTGCACCATGATTTCACCATAAGACTTTGACCAATGGGACTGATTTCCTCTTCAAAACCTTAACGTCTCGATCTAAGATCTATTGGTTCCTCCTCAAAAGATAGGTCCGGTCTCACTTCAATCTCCTCCACTGGTACTATGTGAGACGGATCAGAACGGTAGCACCTCAACATCGAGACATGGAATAGATCATGTATTTGACTCAGCTATGGAGGTAACTCAAGTTGATACGCCATTGGTCCCACACGTTTCAATACCCAATAAGGTCCAATGAACCTGGGGCTTAGCTTGCCCTTCCGTCCAAATCTCAAAATTTTTTTCCAAGGCAAAAATTTCAGGAAGACTCGATCACCCACTGAGAACTCTATATCCTTATGCTTCAGATCTGCATACGATTTCTGTCTGTCGAAAGCTTTCTTCAACCGTGCTCGAATCAACATAACTTTCTCCTCTGTCTCTGAGATTAAGTTTGAACCCAACAATCATTGTTCACCCAACTCTGTCCAGCAGGTAGGGGTTCGACACTTATGACCATATAGCGCTTCGTAGGTGCCATCTGAATGCTGGATTGGTAACTATTGTTGTATGCGAATTTTGCCAACAGTAGAAAATCCTCCCAACTACCCCTGAAGTCAATAACACAGCCTCTCAACATGTCTTCTAAGATCTGAATTACCCTTTCAGACTGACCATTAATCTGTGGATGAAACACCGTGCTGAAATCCAATCTTGTACCCAGTGCCTGATGCAGCGCCCTCCAAAATCGTGACGTAAACCTAGGGTCTCTGTCTGATATGATAGACATGTGTACCCCATGCAACCTCACAATCTCTGCCACATACAACTTAGCCACCTTCTGCAATGTATAGTCGATACGAACAGGTATGAAATGGGCAGACTTCGTCAATCGATCAACAATCACCCATACCGAATCTTTCTTAGTAGATGTAATAGGTAATCCACTAACAAAGTCAATCGTTATCCTCTCCCATTTCCACAGTGGAATCTTCACCAGCTGTAGTAACCCTGAAGGCAACTGATGTTCCCCTTTCACCTGCTGACACGTTAAGCACTTACTAACAAACTCAGTAACTTCTCGCTTCAAACCATGCAACCAAAACTGTTCACGGAGATCCTAATACATCTTACTCCCACCAGGATGCATAGCATATGGGCTACTATGCGCCTCCCAAAGGATCATCTGCCTCAACTCAACATCTTTCGGCATGCAGACCTTTCCACGAAAACACAATACCTCATTACTATTCAAACTATAATCCTCTACCCCACCATTCTGTACTTGCTGAAGTCGAGCACTCAACACATTATCCAATAACTACTTTTCTTTAATCTAGCTTACCCACGTCGGCTTCACTTGGAGTTCAGCTAACAAACTTCCATCATCATACAAGCTGAGATGAGCAAACATTTCCCTCAAATCCGATATCACCTTTTGACTTAACTCATCCGCCACTACGTTAGCTTTACCCGGGTGATACTCGATCAAGCAGTCATAATCCTTCAATAGCTCAATCCACCTCCACTGCCTCAAATTCAACTCCTTCTGAGTAAGGAGATATTTCAAACTCTTATGGTCGGTATAGATAATGGACTTCTCCCCATTCAGGTAGTGTCTCTAGATCTTCAGAGCGAACACTACTGTAGCTAACTCCAGATCATGCGTAGGATAGTTCATCTCATGAGGTCTTAACTGCCAAGACGCATACGCAATTACCTTCCCTTCTTGCATCAATACACACCCTAGACCTGTGTGCAAAGCATCATAATAAACAACGAACTCCTTCCCGCCTCAGGCTGAATCAATATCGGAGCCTCCGTCAAGATCCTTTTTAGCTTCTTAAAGCTTTCCTACTTCTTGTCAGCGTAAACAAATGGTACCCCTTTCGCAACAACTTAGTTAAGGGTGCCGCAATCAAGGAAAATCCCTCTACAAATCTTCTGTAGTAACCAGCTAACCCAAGCAAACTTTAAATTTACTTTCTGAGACTTTGGCTTCCAATCCGAGCGACTTCAATTTTTGGGGATCCACCCTAATCCCTTATGCAGAAACAACATGCCCCAAAAAGATCACTTCCTTCAGCCAAAACTCACACTTGCTAAATTTGGCATACAGTTGCTTCTCTCTTAATACTTGTAGAACAACCCGAAGATGCGAAACATGCTCCTCTTCTGTTCTTGAGTAGACCAAGATATCGTCTATGAACACCATAATAAACTGGTCCAGATAGGGTTGGAATACCTGGCTCATCATATCCATAAACGCAGTTGGTGCATTCGTCAACCCAAACGGCATCACTAAAAACTCATAGTGACCATAACGAGTTCGAAAGGTTGTCTTATAGATATCCGCCTCCTTGACCCTAAGCTGATGATAACATGACCTCAAGTCTATCTTCGAGAAGACTGAAGCCCCTTTAAGCTGATCGAACAAATCGTCAATCCTCGACAATGGGTACTTGTTCTTAATCATCAACTTATTCATCTGGCGATAATCAATGAACATACGCATCGACCCATCCTTTTTCTTTACGAACAACACCGGTGCTCCCCACGAAGATACACTTGGTCGAATAAATCTACGATCCAACAACTCTTGGATTTGAGCTTTAAGTTCTACTAGCTCTTTTGGAGCCATCTTATATGAGGCGATGGATATTGGAGCCGTACCTGAAAGTAGGTCAATTCCAAATTCCACCTCACGATCTGGAGGCAACCTAGGAAGCTCTTCAGGAAACATGTCCATGAATTCTTTTACTGTTCTAACCTCCTTAACAGTCACCTTTTTCGCATTCAAAATATTGATAAAAGCTAGAAAGGCCTTGCACTCTTTTGAACCATCTTAACAGCCCTTAATGCAAAAACTACATTAGACAAATAATTCCTTCTTTCCCCTATCCCAACCACCTCTTTATCCTTTGGAGTTCTCAACACCATTCACTTTATTGCGTAATCCAAATTAGCACGATGTTTAACCATCCAATCCATGCCTAAGATAAGGTCAAACTCAATCGAATGGTAATTCCATCAAGTCTACCGAAAATATTGCTCCTTGAATTTCTAAAGGTATCTCTTTAAACATCTTTTTCACTACTACGGATTGTCCTAAATGGCTAACCACAGTCATTTCTCTAGCAGTAATTTCAGATTCTATACTTAAAGTCTCAGATACAGTACAAGCAACATAAGAATGGGTTGATCCAATATCAATCAAAGCAAGAAATGGCTTATCAGCTATATGAAACATACCGATTATGACATCTGGTGTGTCGCCATCTTCTCACCGTCAATCTATATAGACTAAACCCAACTGTCTTGCATCTGCATTACTAACACCCCTACTCAGTGCTCCACGACCGTAACCAAAACCATTTCCCCCTCTGTTGGACCACGGCCTCTCGACATCTGCTGTCCACCTCTTCCCAGCTACACATAATCTTGGCTTACCGACCGTGCCCTGACTAACTCTTGCGGAAATTTCTTATTAGATGATCCCTAGATCAACACTTAAAACATCCTCTACCTCTTTCCCAACACTCCCCCGAATGTGATTTCCCACACTGAGCACACTGTCGAGACTGGCCAACAACAATCGACATCGTAACTCGACTCGGCCCATCAAACCTAGGCCTCTTCTGAAAACCCCCAGCTGATCCCGATGGCCCAAAACTCCTCTTATTTTTACCCCTATCCTTATCCCTATTTTGCCTCTCAGTCCACTTTACCTCTTCGGCTATTTTAACTTTTTCAATAAAAATAGAATAGTCTCTCTCCCGCTGCGGAGCTATCAATACTCTCAACTTGTCTCGTAGCCCATCTTTGAACCGTACACAACTCTCATAATTGGTCGCAACTATCCCTCGGGCGTAACAGCTCAAGCACAGAAATTTTGCTTCATACTCAGCCACAGATTTACCCCCTTGCACCAGATTTAGGAATGCTTTCCTCTAAGCATCCATATAGCTTGCCCCAACATATTTCCCTTGAAATGCGGTCTTGAAGAAATCCCAATCAATACGATCTGCTAGAGTACCCTCTCTTATTGTGAGCCACCACTGATATGCTTCATCTCTGAGGAGTGACACGCTCCTTTTAGTTTCTCCTCTGCCTGCAGTCTAGATCATCCATAATCCGTTCAACTACCTCTAGCCAATATTTAGCTACATTTGGGGCTACACCAGAAATGTCCCTAGACATTTCAGCTCCATTTGCTCGAAGTCGCTCAGGAATAGACTTTCGAGATACTGTCCCAATGCTTGCCCTAGCAACTCACTCCAAAACCCGTAACATCGCTTGGGACAAAGCATCATCTCCACCACTTCGGTCTTGAGACCCGCTTCTGCCATGGGTGATGCTGGCGCTTCACCTTCAAGCTCGTGTCTTACTTTTGAGAACTCAACCTCAACACCCGGCCTCTACCACGATCGCGTGTACCACATCCACATCCTCTAGCACTCATGATTATCAAATCATCTTAATCTAATTTACAAATTTTATGAATTAGCACCTCTTTCACTGTTTATTACCAGGCAGTCTTATGATAGTAGAGTTAAAAGTAGTTTTTCGCAGAACATACGTATACCTAAACGTTTCAATCTCTAAGGTCAAGTTTATTAATTCTAGCACTCATAGCATAATATAATTAATTCATGTAAATCACCCAATTCAGTCAGAAAACTTACCGTACGGACTTGGTGCCGGAGACTCGAGTGCCATACTTTCAAAAACATGTATATATATATTCTAAACCATTTTCGGACCTATTTTAGAAAACGTTTTAAACCCAAAACCCATAGCTGAGTTTTGAAACTTGGCTCTGATACCACAATTGTAACACCCTAAACCCGGCCCAAACACCATGACTGAATTTGGTATGTCTTATAAGAAGATTTTTAAGAAACTTCACATTCGTCTGACAATTTTGGAATCTCTCTTTTGAAAACTTCAAGTTCGACAGTTAATCTGAAACCTCAGTGTTCATTTTATAAAAATTATACTGAGCCCAAATCATGCCTTTGGGTGACGTTTAAAAAAACACCTGATGTTGCAGTAAGTTAACTTAAGATTGTTTATTTAATATCGTTTGTAAATTCGTTGGTTGGGTTGTTGAAAAACATTCATTTTGCGTTTTATTAGGAAATCATCTTACAAAAAAAAATCATAAACTAAAGCATTTAAAGTTTAAACCAAAGATAAACCCAAATTATTAATGGCCTTATTACATAACAAAAATCCCCAAAATAAAGAGAATCCAAAGAAAAGTAAAGTTTAAGTTAATAATAATCATGCATGGCCACCTCGAAGTCTACTCCAGCCCAAATCCATGGAACTACGAATTACCTACAAAAGTTTAAGCAGAAGGGGTGAGTCATGATGACTCAGTGTGCAATTACCTCACATAAACCATAACTGGGCCTAAGCCCCCATTATCCAAGCGGTCGAAACTCAAGCACTATAGCATAGCAGATATTCAATATAACAAACCTAGCCCATCCTAATTATCCATCCTCTACACTCCGCTCCATATATCCAACCTTAGTATACCTGTCGGGATTTCTACAATCAACCCTCCATCCGCTACACTCCTTTTTGGCAGTCATGCTGATAGCCATGCTGTTCAAAGCTGATATGATGTGGACTAGCCACCGTATCAATGTGACCAAGTTACTGATATACATATATGGCACCGAGCCATCAAAATAGTGTGACAAAGTCACCGATAAACACTGCCTCTTAACATCATCAATATCTTCCCAATCCTATGCAACATGCAATCATAGTGGAAATGGATGCAACATTTTATAACATACACATTATCATCAAATTATATATATAATCCATGCTGAAGTGTTTAAGCGGCCTAGTTAGAAAATTACTAACCTGGTATCTCAATTTTACCCCTCAAGGCTAACCCAATAGACACTACCGAAGTTTCAGCTTCTAAAAAATGCATATACTTAGTGAATAACGATCAAATGAAGAAAGGTGTGAGAAATTACACACCTGATAACGTAGAGGATTAAGCACTCTTGATCAGCGGTCCCCTCACTATCGTGAACCACTGCTATCTGTCTATTCAGATTCAAAGTTGGCATACAACCCAATAAAAAATCCCGAACAGCGGACACTGCACGCCATTTGAACCTAAGGGCAGGGACTACGAGTCCAACCCCCTCCTTCACTTAACTTGCATTCGTATCCATGAAAGGATCTTGATCAGTAAACTAGGTTAAAGCAATGAAAAAGAAAGAGAGAATAGGTACTCCAAATCGAAAAAGCTTCTTACCTTGATCAATGAAAATCGAATGCTAGAAGGCTTGGCCTATAAAACTGAATGAGTCCCTATAATGCATCTAGTTAGAACCACTTCCCCAAAACATAACAAAAGAAACGGCCTTTTAGCCAAACCAAACAAGAAAGACCCCATTACTACACATTCAGCCAACATCCATACTAGCTTCTTACCGAAGAACAAGAGTATGTCGATTGAAGAGGAAAGGAAGCTTCTTACCGCAAAATAAGAGTATGTCGATTGAAGAGGCTATACTCGACTACTGGCACAAAATAATGGAAAGGGTGCTTTCAACTGACGCAAAAAGAGGTTCAGCTTCCACAAAATATGAATAAAAGGAGAGAAGAGAAGTAAAGGTAGAGGACAAGGTTTGGCTATAAAGGGAAACAAATAGCAAATGAAAGAAAAAAAATAAATAAAATGCAAATCACCACTCTGATACTCGGCTATCACCAAATAAACAAGAAGGAGAAGAAATGAAGCTAAAAGGTGCTTCGATTTTGGTAGAAGAGAAAATGAAGCAAATGTTTGAAAATGCAAAAGAAAAAGAGACAGTTTTTAGAATAGATTTGGCTAACACTACACTTAAAATGACCGCTTCAAGAAAATGGCACTCCCTCTTTCACTAATGACCGAAATTGCTCACCAATGCCTAAGCACCCAAAAGGAAATTCGGCCCTACCTAACCCAAACTAAAATTATACATGCACTCCCCCCACACTTCCCTCATTCGGCCAACCTCTCTCCCTCTCTCCACATCTCACAAATTCCTCCACCTTTCACTCTTCACTCCCTATTTCAAATGTGTTGACCGATTCTTACTCCTCCAACACCTCTCCTCCTTCCATTTCAAATATGTTGACCCATTCCACAATTAACATGTAGAGTCTTGGCCGAATCCACCTCTTCTTCATCCTTAGTAAAATGAAACCCCTAGAAATACAAGCTGTGAGATTCGAACCTTCTCCCTTATCCTCTATGCTCCCTTGAGGCATCATCCCACTTTGCTTCCTAGGCGTCACTTACCACCACACCATAACTATTTTTTGTGTCATCAAACACACACAAATATATATAAGG
Organism: Gossypium rotundifolium; assembly: GCA_025506655.1. NCBI lineage: Eukaryota > Viridiplantae > Streptophyta > Magnoliopsida > Malvales > Malvaceae > Gossypium > Gossypium rotundifolium. The sequence goes on along the minus strand of CP106729.1, from coordinate 55,060,441 downwards.
CCTACCTCTTCAAGCTCATCCCATCTTAAGCCTTAAAACCAAAATTTAACTAAGGCTCTAGCTTAACCTCGAGCCTTTTCAAGACCCCCAAACACATCAAAAAAGTAAGGTGAACAAGCCAACCACATATATATTATAAGAATGCAGAACCCCAATTCCTAGGATATTACAAAAACCCTAAAAATTGACTTTTTTCACGTGAAAACAAAGTAGGGTACGATAGGGACACGAGCGTGTGCTCAGCCCGTGTGAGGAGGCTATGGCTGTGTGGGAATTTGTATGGCTCTCGATCGACACGGGCTGGCACACGGCATGTGTCCAGCCCGTGTGGTTCACACGAGCATGTGTTTAGCCCGTGTGGTGCGGGCTTTCACCGTGTGGATCCTTAATATGGTCGTTTTGTCTAATTTTGGCCCGTTTTCTGTTCCTTTCACTCCCTTATGCTCACCTAAGTTTAGAAATACAAATTCAAAGGATTAAGAGCATCGAATTCACCAAATTATATAAATAATCATCCAAAACACGCTAATCGTGGGATTAAAATGTGTTACTTTTATGATTTATCATTGCCTGATTATTATTGTGGTATGATGCGGTAACAGTTCGGTTTCGACCCTAGTCAGAATAGTGTTTTCAAAACCATAGATCCGAGTCAAAAAATATTTTAATATTATTTTTCATGCTTACAGTATGTGATTAAGTATGTGTGAAAGTTTCGTAAATTAATTTTGTTGTTTGTGTGCTTAATTTGACATAAGGAACTAATTGCGTAAAATGCAAAATTAGCTTGCCATGTGTTAAAAGTACTTATTTGCTGTGCCTTTTTAAAGATAAGGTCCTTATGTGGTTATTTGACCATTGAATATTTTAAATGTCAAAGATGGACATGGTTTGTGGATTATTTTCATGTCATTAAAAAGGGCATATAAGTAAATTGGTTATTAATGTAATTATAATTAAAATAAAAACACAGTGGATGGTTATTATATTCATCCTTGTGCCGAAAATACAAAGAAAAGAGAAAGAAATAAACCAAGCTAGGTTTCGGCTATGTTCAAGCAAAATTAAGGTATGTTTTGGTTTTGATTTTTGATAATTTCTACGTTTTTGTAATCGTTGCTTCGAGTACTACAAAATCCATGCCTTAATTTTGTAAATTGATGGAGATTTTGAGATATGCCATTGATGATTTTATAATCTTTATGATAGTTGATGATGAAATATGAAATATATGTGTTAGATTAACATGTATTGTCTTTGGATTTTTGGTGAATTTGAGTAATTTGGACTAAATTGAGAAAATAATATTTTGAGGGACTAAAATGTGAAACAAATGAAAAATATGGGTTGCTAGGGACCTATAGAGAATTCGGCTAAACATGGGTTATATTGAATTATGTGTATTTTGTGATTTTGTGAAATAATGACTAAAATGTCAAAATGTAAAAATATATAGGTTAATTTGTAAATTGCCATAAATGTGTGTTTTTGGATTGAATTGAATGAATTGATGAATAAATGAGTTAAATTTGAATATGTATAGATCCAGAACCGAAGAAAACAAATTTAGACCGAGGAAAGTCAAAAGTGATTGAGTAGCCGATTTCGTTTATTTATATCCGAATCCGAGATAAGTCTATATACAAATAAATGTATTTGAATTAATTTACTTATGTTCATATGAAATTAAATTGTGATGATTGTCTACGGAAAATATATAGACATGAAGTCCGAGAAAATATTGACAATGTGTCAAAATCCGAAAAGTCCTCGTACGAACCTAGGAATAGATGGGATTTTATATGTCATGACATAGGTTTTCGATATGTGATATCATGTAAGACCATGTTTGGGACATTGGCATAAATATGAAATTCACGTGTAAGACCATGTCCAAGACATTGGCACCATATTTGATTAGTGTAAGACCCTATCTGGGACAGTGGCATCGATATTTAGTTACATGTAAGACCACGTCTGGGACGTTGGAATTGTACTATTATTCCGAGTATTCCAATTATCCTATTTAATTCTGAATGGTTCAACGGGTAAATCTGATAAAAGAATGGGTGAAATGTATAACTGTTTCAGGTACGTTTGATGCATATGCTTAGATTTAGCATAAAAGGTAAGTATTTGTGAATTTGTAATAGAGAAATATGTGCATAGATTCAATGAGACAAAATGTGATATATGTATGATTGTGTTATGATAAAAAGAGATACTTTGAGATATGAATTGTGGATAAGTAATGGCTAAATAAATGAGCCAAAGAAGAGTTATGAATTTACAATTGAGTAACATTAATGATCTTATATTTGATATGATTATGTGTACTATATGTTAAGTTTATTTTTATATGTCTTACAAAGCTTTTGAAAGCTTACTCTGTGTGTGTTTGCTTTGTTTTATAGACCTTCAAAGCTACGAAAGGCTCGGGGATTATCAAGGATCATCACCACACTATCAAACTTTATTTTGGTACCTTTTGAATGTGTGCATAGTTAAGTATCGCATGTATAGTCTAGTTGAAATGGTTGATGTTTGAGAAGTGTATATAGCCATGTGATATGGCTAGATAATTGAATGTGATGTGAATGAGTAGTCATGTTATATGATGCATAGTTTGGAATGGTTTGATGGCTAATGAGATGATCAAATTAATAATATGTTCTTGATGCAAAGCTAGTTTATTATTGATAATAGATTATCAGAATGAAATGGTAAGTTTGTGATGGATTATACTTGGAAATGCTTGTGATTAGATTGAGCTAAATGGTACATAAGATGTTGTGTTTGAAATGTTCTAGAATGGGTAGAAAAGATGGAAAATTTGGTGTGTTTCAGGTTGCCATAAGTGTTTAGAATTATGCTTGTATGTACTTGTAAGGTTAACCCAAAGTGTGGGTGGCATTATGGTCTTGCAAATGGCCTATAATTGCCCATACGGTTAAGAACACTGGAGTGTGGCTCGACCCTATCCTTTGTGATCGTGTTTCAAAACAAGTCATAATCGACCACGGGCTGGACATAGGGCGTGTGACTGGCCATGTGAATCAAGTCAATGACGACCATGGGCTAGACATACGGGTGTGTGACTGGCCGTGTGGTGCAAGTCAGTAGCAACCACGGGTGAGGCACACAGGCGTGTCCGCGACTGTGTGGACATGTAACATCCTGAAATTGGGCCTAGTAAAATTGGGCCCATTGGGCCTTGGGCGTAGGAGTGTTTAAAATTTTGAGAACAAGAGAATGGCATTAATTCAAGTTGGACTTATTAATAAAGTAATTTTGGAAAGTTACGAGGTTTCTATGAAGTTTCGGGTTCAAGTTGGGCATTTGTAAAATTTTGTGTTTAAGCCTATTAAGGAGAGATAGTAAGTGACCTCAAAGCTTATGGAAATAAATGAGTAAATTGCTAGCATAAGTGAGCATATGGCAAAGGGGAAATGGCGCCACATGAAAGGCTTTGAGGGAAGAGGTTCAAATCCCATGGAGTGCAAATTTTGACTATTATTTTTGCACCCTTTCCCTAAGTGTTGGCCAAGTTTGTAAATAAGGTAAGTTGGACTTTTTAATTATGGTATGATGGCTAAAGAAACAAGGAAAGGATGAAGGTAAGGAAAGGAATCAAGAGAAAGGGGAAACTAAGGGGAACATGTGACCTTTTTCAAGGAAATTGTTTTGGAAAGTGTGGTTGGCCAATTTTTTTGACCAATATTGTCATGTATGTGGACGGTTTTGGCATGTGGAGGGCTTAGTCGAATTTTTCTTTGGCAATTGGTAAAAGCTTTGGTGTTGTTTTGGCCAAAATTTCTATTTGCAACTTTTGTGTCATTTTTCTTTTCTCTCCAAAATTCATTCTCTTATCTTTGCTGAATTTTCAAGCCTTTAGTGTGCATTCTTGTTTCTTCTTTTCTTCCTTGTTGCCAAAAGTACCTAAGCCTTAGAGACCAAATTGTTTCACTCGTTTTCCTTGGAAAACTGAATTCTCATAAACACTCTTTTGTATCTTCTTTATCGTTCTTCTCATCCGTATTAACACTCACTCCTTTGATCAATCGTGTTCTAAGTGGGAAGATCGAATCTATCACATTTGATTCGCCCGTAGCCATAAGTACAATCGATAAGTAGTAGTTCTCTCTTTGTCAATAACTTTGTTTCATTTGAGTTCTTCATTAATAATCGTGTGTTCTTCTTTCTCTCCCTCGTTGGATCTGAGTTACATTCTTTTCTGTGATATGGCCATCGTTAGGCTTAGGACTTTCAACAAGGTGAAGTAGCACAAGTGATTTGTATTAACCAAATTGTTATTGTCAACCCGTCAAGCAAGTGGGGTAAGAACGTTGTTATAAGATTTGTTTTGGCCAAAGGTGGGATATTTGCTAACAACTCTTTCGCTCACCAAATATTGTTAGGACGGGATTTCAGTAGCCAAAGGGTAGGATCAATTCTTGGTGCATTGAGGGAGATCACATTCATGGTAAGTGGAGTTAGCCTAATAAAATGTCTCTAGTTATGATTATCAAATCTTCTATCAACTATCATTATAGGTGTTGAAATCGGTAGAAAGCACAACTTGTAATCAAGGAGTGTAATCCTGTACCTTCCAAAAACATGTTTTAAATGGTGTGTAATCTCACATCTCTCTGAAATTTTTTATGATATGTTTTGTGATTCGGTCAAAATACCGAAGAAAATCGAAAACCGGCATCCATGATCACTCAGGAGTGCGTATATTCGTAGTAGTAACCATATTTTGTAATAAAATAGTTTCGATTATAAATAGTGATTTGTTTTTGAAAAATCATGAAAAATAGGAAAAATGGAATTAGAAAGTTAATAAGATATCAAATTAAAGCTTACTGTGTCTATTTTGATATGGAAGAAACGGAGAAGGAAAAGAAATTTTATAATCTGAGATATCTTAATTTTAGTGAGACTGGTTCTGATTTACTTCGTGGTTCCATAATCTGATTTGAAAAATCATATAAAATTGTAAAAGTGAATTATGGGTTATAATCTGTATGTATGGAATACTTAGTGAGCCTATTTTCATTATAAACAAGTGGGAGCAATATATGAAAACCGTACAGTGAGATATTTGAAATTAAGGTAAGAGAGGTCAAAATCATTGGACAGTGAAACAAAGAAACTTTTAAGGAATAAACTGTACTAAATGGTTAAGACAAAAATTCTGGAAAAATTTTAGTAAGAAGATATATGAGTTTAGTTTCAAGGAAAATTTACGGATTTAGATTTCAAGATTCCTAACCCAAGTTATAGTCAATTTAGTTAGTACGACGCAGATGGACAGTTTAAATTGTTATGCCTAAATTAGTAGTTAAGTCTGGATTGCAAAATTACCGAATTACCCTTAGTGGGTAAATTACCGAATTACGAAAATGCCTTAATGGACCAATTTGATAGATTGCCTTAATGGGCCAAATGGACATATTGAATAGTGGGCCAATCTAATATTATGGCTAGATGGGCCAATTTGATACTTTTGCTAAATGGGCCAATATCAAATTGGCCCATCTGATATTTTGCTTAACGGGCCTAATTGATAAATTGTTATATGGGCCATAATTTTGTAATAAATATCCGAATAAATTATTGTGGTTATATTGTGATATGTTATGCATTGTATACATGATTTGCATGGGATGGGATAATGTTGAACCACATAATTCTAGTGGCTCTGCCACAAATCTGTATAGTGGCAATGCCACGTATATTCTGTTATTCTGGTGGCTTGTCCACAATTAAATTTGTTATAAATGGCTTAATGCTTGCGATTGGTGTGTTGGCGGGGTGGGTTGACTTGATCCCCACAGGTGTGTTGGTTGGTACGGGTGGTGTGTAGCGGATGGATTATTAGGATTGGTTTGGGAATTGCATTAGATTCTCATGATATAATTGATACATTATTTTGTAAAGGTAGGCCCAATGTATTACTAAATGGGCTCAAGCCCAAGATTATGCTTTATGGGCTTAGGCCCAAGTTTTTGCTAATTGGGCTCGACCCGATGGATGATGGTAAGGGATTATGCCTTTGAGTTCTTGTAACTCACCCCTTTCTCTTAACCCTTGTAGGTAATGCTCGATGGCGTGGACTTGGGCCATGGATGTCTCGATGGAGGCCATACTTGAAATGGTTCATCTTGAACTTTAGATTTCTATTTTCGTTCACTTTACTATTTTGGGTTTTATGTTGTAATAAGGCCTCTAGAGTATTTTATTATTTTCTTTATGTTTGATATACTTATTATTTTGCTTAAATTTTTTAAAGGAATTTTCTAAAAAATTAAATAAAGGTTTTCCAAAATTGATTAACAAATGGATTTCAAAATAAACTTTTACAAATATTTTAACACGGAAATTGTCTTTCGAATTATCAACGAAATTTTCAAAAGACTCATATTCTCTTTCAAATTTGCAAACGTCATATTCAAAAGTCAAGGTTTTATAAGAGCATTAGTTCAAATTTATCGATTTATCAATCAATCTTTGAGGTCAGTAGTATTTTATCAAATATTTCAAATCAAACTTGCTTTCTTGATTTTAACGAAGCAATACCTCTTTTTATGTACGAATGAAAAGGACTTAAATGTATTTTTCTCATATGACATGTCAAATCTGGCCTTAACGCCTGGGCCAGGTTTGGGGTGTTACAGGACAAGTTAGTATGTATTCCCTATTTTGACATGGCTTAGACACACGGGCGTGTCTAAGACCGTGTGAGGCACATGGCCTGGCCACATGGGCGTGTGACCTCTGTAGCTTTGAAAATGTTTAAATTTCTGAAAATTTCCTATGTGTTTGATTTAGTCCCGGACCCTTTCTAAAACATGTTTAAGGTCTCATAGACCTAAATAAGGGACACTTTGATTACATAATGATTAGTTACAATGTGAAATGTTTGCAAAAGTTTCGATTAGTCCGGTAATGCCTTTAACCCTAGACTGGCGATGGTTACGGGTTAGGGGTGTTACAGATGCTTATTGTTTACATATAGACTTACTAAGCTTAAAGCTTACTCCCTTCCTTTTCCCTTATTTTATAGTGTCGAAGAGCCAGCTCAGGATACGAAGATAATTAGAAGATCACCTACACTATCTGCACATCTTGGTATAGTTAGACTTAGCATTTTGAGTATGGCATGTATAGGGACTAGACTTAGTGAATGTCATATTGTTTTGGCCAAATGTGTTGGCTCATTCAAAGATGAACTCTTTTGTATAAGGCCATAGTTGGTGGCTCTTTCTTATTAATCTATGAAAAGATGAGGTTATTCATGATTGTGCCAGTTGCATGATTGGTTTACTTAGTTTATTTATGCATGAATGAGTTAAAGGTTTTGTAACGATCGATTTTGACCCTAATCGGAAAAGTGGGTGAATTTGTTTGTGTTAAATTTCCGTGACTTAATTTTGTCATTTAGGTGTCCGATTAAATAAAAGGACTTAATCGCGTAAAATAAAAATTTGATGGTTAGTTGTGAGAGTGCCTAATTGTTGTTGTCTTTTTAATATGGGGATTTATGTTGCAATTTTGCCATTAATAAAGATAGTGGGCGGCATTTGCATTATGTTTATATTATATAGTTTTTTTATTATTTATAAAGGTTAAAATAATATATATTATAATATAAGGTTAATATAATAAAACAAAAAAAATTAAAGGAAGCCATACTCATCTTTTAGTGCGAAACTAAGGAAAAGAAAAAGAAATAAGAGAGCTAGGGTATTCGGCCATTGTTGAGCTAAATTAAGGTATGTATTTTACTCGGTTTTTGATAATTTTTACGTTTTTGAGATCGTTGCTAAGTTATCTTCAAAGCCCATGTCTTAATTTTTGAATTTGATGATGATTTTGTGTTTTGCCATTGATGGTACCTTGTGGTTTTTGATGTTTGATGATGAAATATGAATTATATGTGTTAAATTAACAAGTTTTATCTTTGAATTTTTGATGAAATTGAGTAATTAGGACTAAATTACGAAAATAAATTTTTTAGGGACTAAAATGAAAAATTAATGAATTATATGGGCTTGTATAGTCATGGGTAAAATTCAGCATAGCTTGGGTATGAAGAAATTTGATGTATTTTGTGTTTTGTGCAATAGGGACTAATTTGTAAAAGTGTGAAATATTAGGGTAAAATGGTAATTTGCCCATTTATGTGTTTTGGGATTAAATCGAATAGAAATGTGTTTGAATGAGCTTAATTTGAACATTTTAGATCAAGAACAAAGAAAAACGGTCTTGGATCGAGGAAAATAAAAATTATCGAATAGCGGATTTTTTTTGTCAAAGTCGATATTTGTGGTAAGTCTCTAAGCAAATAATCATCGTAAATTATTCGTAATTTAGTATATCTGAAAATTTGAAATCATCATAATTATATATGAATTAGCGAATTTGGCTAAGTGTAATATTCGATTCGGATAGGTTATTGAATGATATGTGTTATTTGAATGTTCGTACAATAAGTTGAAATGAGTAAAAGGTTCTATATATGAAATGATCCGTGTGAGAAATCTTAAAGTATAAATATACATGTTGGCGAATGTGGAGTATGAGTTTGTAGTGAATTTAATTTGGTTAATGTAATGTGAATATGTATGTTGGATTAATAGGTGAAAGGAAAATGAAGAATATGAGATGGTTGATATTTTAATACTAAGTAATGTGTATTGAAAGGTTGAATGTGTTCATATTAAAGCCCGTGCCTAGAAGGCTTAGTCTTTGGTGACATATTAAGGCCGTGCCTAGCGTGCTTAGTGCCGATGACATATTCAGGCTTCGTGCCTAGCAGAGCTTAGTCTTGGTGATATATTCGAGCTTGAGCCTAGCAGGCCTTGTGCCAGTGATCTATATTGGGCTTAATGCCTAGCAGGCCTTGTGCCGGTGATTAAATATCAGACCTCTAGTCTAGCAGGCTTATAGCCGGTGAATGAATATCAGACCTCTGGTCTAGCAGGCTTAGTGCCGGTGTGTAATTCAGGCTTATGCCTAGCAGGTTTTATATAGGTGATCTATAATACGAGTTTATGTTTATGAAATGATTGAGTTATGGTGGCCATTGAACGAGCTAAAGCTTATTTAAATGAATTAGATTAATTCCGGCCATAAGGTATGTATTTACATAAGTACATGTTATATGTGATCTGTATTGAATAAGTAAGTGATAGGTAATGTGTTTGTATATTCGACATCTTCGATTATGTGGAAAATTTTTGTTTATATATTTGGTTACGTGGAATTTTGTGTATATTCATTTGGTCATGTGAAATATATACATATATATTTTCAGATATGTGAGATTACAATTAATGCATACATTCGGTTATGTGGACTTACTATGCATATTTATATGGAAATTGTTATTTGGTTGTATATGGAGGTATACATATGTATAATTATTAATCAATGTGCGTTTGATAAGTTCTACTTTTAAAGTAGATAATGATAAATGTTTTGACTATGAAAGGATATAAGCATTTGGCTATAATAATTCATATCGTTATGTAAATAAATTAATGTTACAAATTGTCGGTTTAATTTGATTGATTATTCAATTGATTTGTTAAGTTTTCTTAAGACTTACTAAGCTTTAATAGCTTACTCTGTGTGTATTCTTGTTCATTACATTTATAGATTTGGATGTACGTTCCGAGCTCGGGGATCGTCAGTAAGACTACTCACACTATCGACAGTTTCCTTTGGTATTTTACTAAGTTGAAAATTTTAATATATGGCATGTATAGCAAAGTAAAAAGGTGGAATAGTGGCCATGCGAAAATGGCTTGTCTTCTTTTGATTGATTTGGGTTCCGTGTTTTTGGTTGTGATGGTCATTGGAAATGAGTTTATACTTATGCATATTGTTTGTGGTATAAGTTCATGATAGGTAAGTAAGCATGATGTTATAATTTGGACATGTTGAACTCAGTTTAGTGATATGTAAATGTTTATGTGTTGAGCATTTTGTGATGGATTGATCTGTTTATTAAATGGACTAAAGTCAATTATATATATATATATATATGTTGAAGTAAATAAATAGGTATAAAGTGATGTTTACTCATTAAGCCCTTAATAAGTTGGTTTGAATTGAGGATGTTAAGTATGAGTGTTTAGTTATATACTTGTGATAAATAGTTAAATATGTGGTAAATGGATTTGGTATTGAGTTTAGATATGAAATTTGGTTGCATGATGTGATAATAATTTGAATGGACAATTTTGAATATATATTTATAAGTTATATTATGTTAAGTAATGGACATGTGGTTAATACATTATATATATACATATGTGTGTGTGTGTGTGTGTGTATTTATTGGTTTTGAAAGGAAGCATGATTAGAAGCACCATTTACCTATCTAAATGATGGATATGCTATATAAGTTATCTAAGATAAATATCATGATATTCAAATGGCATACAAAATGAATGATTAGATAAGTGGTTTATTTGATTAATGATATTCTAAAATGACTAAGTATATGGTAAGTTTGATAATAGTTAATTAACAATATTCAATTAATGGATGTCTTAATGCATACTAGGGATAAGATGATTATATGTTCGAATATACATAGGTTAATATGATTTGGTTGTAATGGCTAAGTATACAATTTTATTTTATTTGAATGATTCAATATATGTACTTTGGTTTTATTATAAAACATGCGAATTTGTTATATTATGAATTGAACTTTTAGTAAATAAATATTAAATGTGATTACTGTGACATCGTATGTTATAATAGTATTAAGGCTATGTATAGCATTGTTGTAATGTGATATGATTTATTATTAAATATATATATATAAATGCACATTACGAGTTGTGTTTAGTTTGGTAATACCTCATAACTCTAATTCGGTGTGGATACGGGTTAGGGGTGTTACATTTGATTAATATCGAGCTATGGTTTAGTCGGTTCTAGGACTACCATAGTGTATGTGAGTCTAGCTATACATGCCATATTAAATCTGCGATAGTGTGATATCTCCAGACTCTAACGAAAATTGTTTTCATGAAATAGATAAGTTTTTTTCAATGAGCTAATTACGGCGGTACAAAAGCAATTATTCAAATAATTGAGTGGAGATGTTTTGATAATAAGTTGAGACTCATAAAGGTAAGAATCAAATTTTATGATATCTTGTTATTGATAAATGTGGTAATTATATGAGCATATGAAATATGATATTTGAGTAATGATTGCTATCTGAAATGCTCGGTTGTGAAATGGAGGTTTGAGTTGTTATATGAACAATGTGTTAATAATAAAAGTGATTAAAAGAAAAAGAATATTAAGTAATTTGAGAATGTGAAATTAGAAATGAACGACTATTTGTGATAGTATGTATTATGTGCAATTATGTGAGAGTTAAATTTGAGACTTTATTACCCTCACCCCTTATCGGAAAAATGTTGCAATTTTATTATATGAGTTGGAATGAAAAAAAAGAGCTTATTAATGTGAAGTTTTAGAAACTCGTGTTTGAAAGATTAGTAATGTGGTCGGAAAAGAGAATGAATCGATAAATGAAAACGATACTAAAAGAGATATTAGGCGATTCAAGAAGATTATTGATTTTGCAAATTCTTTGTTAAAGAAGAAGTTAACTCAGATTAAATGACTTATTCGGATATGTTATCTAGTTAGAGTATTAACGAAAGCTTTCTGAATTTATTTACATTAGTGATGGGATAATATGGAAATTTCGATAACATAATTAGGCGTGGATTGATGTTTGAATTGTATTAGTGATTAAATGCAATGGTTATAGTAAGGCGATTATTATGATTCCATGGTGTGGATATGAAAGTCAGCGGTAAAATCATATGAGACTAATATTACTGTTCCTATTGGTTATTTCTCTGTTGAGAATATGTGAAGATTATATTACTTACATTCTTGTGGATTTTAGTATTTATGAACAACATTGATCTTTACGGATATTCACGGGATATCATCGGAACTAATATCATTCTATATGATTTGTAAATTTTAGGATATCGATATAACTCTAAATTATGAAATTTTACTATTACGATATTTTATGACTCCATGTGATTATTTGCAAGAGATACCTATTTGTGAGAGATGACTATGTGTATTACGATTATAATTTCTAGCTTAAAAAGTGAAATCAGTGGTACCTTCCTTAGAGTTATAGAAGATGTGTTTCTTCAATGGTTGCTATTTAAATCATATTTGATTCCTTTACGTGTTCAAATGCTTCATTAACAAGCTGAGATAATATTCATTATAGGATTGAGACATTGTTCTAGTAAGGCTCAATGATTTCTATTTGGATAAAGTGATTTTAGTAGAATTGAGTCTCAATGATTAATATATGAGCAGATTTACTATAAATGCTTTTCTAGTTCTAGTGAAAGTTAAGCGGTGATAAAAGTGAAAATGATAGAAGATCAAGACTAAATTGTACAAAGATATGTCAGGGTCATCCTTCTAATGAGAAGGAAGATTTCTTTGAAAAGACTGATTCGATAGTTAATATAATTAGAATTATTTGATTGAAAAGTTAATTGGGAAATATGTGTTTGAATCTACCTATGAATTGGAAACAAACTTTGAATGTACTTGTATAAATTGAAGGATGGTTTGAAATAAGAATTTGTATTCTTAAAGACTCTAATGTATGTTTTACGAGCGAGGTACATACATTATAAGTTTTTAGTTATGTCTTTCGGACTTACTAATGCACCTACTATTTTATGGATTTGATGAATGAATCTTGAGATAGTATCTTGATCGGTTTGTGGAATTATTCATAGATGACATTTTGATTTATTCCGTGATGAAGCGAACATCTGAGATTTGTTTATAGACTTTCGAGATAAATAGTGATATGTGAAATTCGATAAATGTGAATTCTAGTTCTGTGAAGTTAGTTTTCTAGGTTATGTTGTATCCACATCGGGTATTCGGGTTGACTGAGTAAAATTTCAGCTATACTTAATTGGAAACCTCGAAAAATGTCTTGAAGTTCAAAGTTTTTTAATGGGACTTCTTGGTTATTACAGACGGTTTGTGAAAGGTTTCTCTATGATCGCAACACTTATGGCGATGTTATTCTGAGAAAGAAGTTAAGTTAAGTGGTGAGAAAAGTATCGAGAAAAGTTTTGATCGGTTGAAAAATCTATTGAAAGAAGTTCGGTGTTAATTTAGCTAGAATCGGGTAAAGAATTTGCTATTTTCAGTGATGTATCTTTGAGTGGTCTGGGTTATGTTTTGATGCAGGAAAGCAGAGTTATAGCTTATATATCGAGATAGTCAAAGTCACACTAAAAGAACTGCCTGGCACATGATTTGGAGTTAGCAACTATTGTGTTCGCATTAAAAATTTGGCGTCACTATCTGTTCAGTGAGAAATGTCATGTTTGTGTGCAATGAATGCGTATATGGTGATATCTGATGATGGCTCGATAATAGCCGAATTAAAAGCAAGGCTATTATTTGTTCAACAAATTTGTGATACTCAGAAAGTTGACAATGAATTGTTAGCAAAGCGAGCTTAGTGTGAAATAAATGTTGAATCTGAATTCCGAATTGATAGAAATAAGCGTTTGAAGTTTAGAGACCGAATATGTGTTTAGAGTAAATTCAGAGTTAATTTAGACGATTTTGAACGAAGCTTACAATAGTCAGTTATCTGTTCATCCGGGTATTATGAATATGTATGATGATTTAAAAGCATTCTATTTGTGATGCAGTACAAGACATATCGACTTTGTTTGAAATGTTTGATCATCAATAAGTAAAAGCCAAGTATCGGTACCTTTTGAGTTATTGCAATCAGCTATGATTGAAAATGTGTTCAAATTTAGGAATGTGTAGAGATATTTTGTAATTCTATCTGATTAAAGCTACATAAAAGAGTTATGTGATATATTTGATGACTATAAGAGTTTAAAGTGTTAATGTCGAGAAAGATTGAATTTGGGGAATAACAAGATGCACAACAATCGAGATATGATATCGATGATGAGTGTAAAATGTGATATTTACGATTTTGTTGATTATAGAATGGGCGGTTATTGTTATAAGTAGTTATTGAACTCGCTATTTCAAGATCTAGCTCGTGAAAATATGATCCACAGGATTAATATTGTTAGAGAAATTGAATAGAAAATGAAAACAAACTAATCTGATTATAAGCAGGTCTCGACTAGAGATGATGTACATCGAAAGTCGGATCGAATTTCGGTTGTGAGATTTGAGAGATTTGAAATCGAAGTTATATGAAGATTTAAAATGTATCTTGTGAAAACAAATCCTTACTCTATTTTACGGTTATATTTTGAGGGCGAAAATCCCTAAGGGGAGAGTTATGTGATCGATTTTGACCCTAATCGAAAAAGTGGTTTGGAACCACAAATCAAAGTCTGAAAAATATTTTAAAATTATTTTTCATTATTTATTATGTGAATTTGTTTGTGTTAAATTTAGTGACTTAATTTTGTCATTTAGGTGTCAGATTAAATAAAAGGACTTAATCGCGTAAAATAAAAATTTGATGGTTAGTTGTGAGAGTGCCTAATTGTTGTTGTCTTTTTAATATGGGGATTTATGTTGCAATTTTCCATTAATAAAGATAGTGGACGGCATTTGCATTATGTTTATATTATATAGTTTTTTATTATTTATAAAGGTTAAAATAATATATATTATAATATAAGGTTAATATAATAAAACAAAAAAAACATTAAAGGAAGCCATACTCATCTTTTAGTGCGAAACTAAGGAAAAGAAAAAGAAATAAGAGAGCTAGGGTATTCGGCCATTGTTGAGCTAAATTAAGGTATGTATTTTGCTCGGTTTTGATAATTTTACGTTTTGAGATCGTTGCTAAGTTATCTTCAAAGCCCATGTCTTAATTTTTGAATTTGATGATGATTTTGTGTTTTGCCATTGATGGTACCTTGTGGTTTTGATGTTTGATGATGAAATATGAATTATATGTGTTAAATTAACAAGTTTTGTCTTTGAATTTTTGATGAAATTGAGTAATTAGTACTAAATTACGAAAATAATTTTTAGGGACTAAAATGAAAAATTAATGAATTATATGGGCTTGTATAGTCATGGGTAAAATTCAGCATAGCTTGGGTATGAAGAAATTTGATGTATTTTGTGTTTTGTGCAATAGGGACTAATTTGTAAAAGTGTGAAATATTAGGGGCAAAATGGTAATTTGCCCATTTATGTGTTTTGGGATTAAATCGAATAGAAATGTGTTTGAATGAGCTTAATTTGAACATTTTTAGATCAAGAACAAAGAAAAGGGTCTTGGATCGAGTAAAACAAAAATTATCGAATAAATAGATTTTTCTTTGTCCGTCGATATTTGTGGTAAGTCTCTAAGCAAATAATCATCGTAAATTATTTCGTAATTTAGTATATCTTTGAAAATTTGAAATCATCATAATTATATATGAATTAGCGAATTTGGCTAAGTGTAATATTCGATTCGGATAGGTTATTGAATGATATGTGTTATTTGAATGTTCGTACAATAAGTTGAAATGAGTAAAAGGTTCTATATATGAAATGATCCGTGTGAGAAATCTTAAAGTATAAATATACATGTTGGTAGAATGTGGAGTATGAGTTTGTAGTGAATTTAATTTGGTTAATGTAATGTGAATATGTATGTTGGATTAATAGGTGAAAGGAAAATGAAGAATATGAGATGGTTGATATTTTAATACTAAGTAATGTGTATTGAAAGGTTGAATGTGTTCATATTAGACTTCATTACCTAGAAGGCTTAGTCTTTGGTGACATATTAGGGCTTCGTGCCTAGCAAGCTTAGTGCCGTGACATATTAGGGCTTCGTGCCTAGCGAGCTTAGTCTTGAGTGATATATTAGACTTGAGCCTAGCAGGCCTTGTGCGATGATCTATATCGGGCTTAATGCCTAGGGCCTTGTCTGGGTGATTAAATATCAGACCTCTAGTCTAGCGAGGCTTATAGCGGTGAATGAATATCGGACCTCTAGTCTAGCGGGCTTAGTCTTGGTGTGTAATTGGGCTTATGCCTAGCAGGTTTTATATAGGTGATCTATAATACAATTTATGTTTATGAAATGATTGCGTTATGGTGGCCATTGAGCGAGCTAAAGCTTATTTAAATGAATTAGATTAATTCGACCATAAGGTATGTATTTACATAAGTACATGTTATATGTGATCTGTATTGAATAAGTAAGTGATAGGTAATGTGATTGTATATTGGCATCTTGATTATGTGGAAAATTTTGTTTATATATTGATTCGTGGAATTTTGTGTATATTCATTTGGTCATGTGAAATATATACATATATATTTTGGATATGTGAGATTACAATTAATGCATACATTCGATTATGTGGACTTACTATGCATATTTATATGGAAATTGTTATTTGGTTGTATATGGAGGTATACATATGTATAATTATTAATCAATGTGCGTTTGATAAGTTCTACTTTTAAAGTAGATAATGATAAATGTTTTGACTATGAAAGGATATAAGCATTTGGCTATAATAATTCATATCGTTATGTAAATAAATTAATGTTACATATTGTCGGTTTAATTTGATTGATTATTCAATTGATTTGTTAAGTTTTCTTAAGACTTACTAAGCTTTAATAGCTTACTCTGTGTATTCTTGTTCATTACATTTATAGATTTGGATATGCGTTACGAGCTCGGGGATCATCAACAAGACTACTCACACTATCGGCATTTCCTTTGGTATTTTACTAAGTTGAAAATTTTAATATATGGCATGTATAGCAAAGTAAAAAGGTGGAATAGTGGCCATGCGAAAATGGCTTGTCTTCTTTTGATTGATTTGGGTTCCGTGTTTTTGGTTTAAAGGTTTAATATGCATGTTTGTATGAGTTGGGGTGATAGAAAGAGCTTGGAAAATAGCCTTGTTCTTGTCCACACGGGTAGACACAGGAAGCGGAAACATCTAAATGATGGATATGCTATATAAGTTATCTAAGTGTCTCAATTGTGTGGAAGGCACGGGTATGGGCATGGGCGGTGCTCAGGCCATGTGAAGTTTGCACCTGAAATTAGGAATTTAAGTAGCGACATGGTCGAAGGACACGGGCGTGTGCCTTAGCCGCGTGACATTTATGGGGTGATGACGTCAAAAACAGAATGCCAAGGTTTTTGGCACGCGGGCTAAGACACAGGCATGTGTCCGGCAGTGTGAAAACCCTGTAGGTTCAAATTGAAAAATAAATCCACACAGGTGTGGAACACAGGCTGTGATAATGTAACACCCCAAACCCGGCCTAGAAGTTAGACCCAAATCTGGTGTGTCACAATGAAGAAAACGTATAAAGGATCTTGTGATTCGTACTAAAATAGGTGTAATTGAAGAAAACAAGTTTGTTTAGAAATATTTGATAAAAATACTACTAATCTTTGAAAAGCTGATTGAAGAATTGATATTTGAACTAGTGATCTTTTAAAACCGTAACTTTTGAAAATGTCGTTGATAATTTGAAAGAAAGTCTGAGTCAAATCATTTGTAAAAGTTTATTTGTAAAATCCACTTATTAATCAATTTGGAAAATCGTTGATTATGCTTTTAGAAAATTCTCATTTAAAATAAACCAATGAAATAATAAATACGCCAAACATAAAACAAAATAAAATAATCCAGAGGCCTTATTACAACATAAAAACCCAAATAGTAAAAATAACGAAATAGAGCAGAAAAGTAATGTACTAAAGTTTAAAATATTTATTTCCGAAGTATGGCCTCCACCGAGTCATCCATGGGCCCAAGTCCTCGTCATTATGATTTACCTACAAGGATTAAGAAAGAAGGGGGTGAGTTACAAGAACTCAGTGTATAACCCCTTACCGTCATCCATTGGGCCTGAGCCCGTTTAGTAATATCTTGGGCTTGAACCCATTTACATACTCTTAGGCCTAAGCCCACTTTCATGTAATAAATAAATGATATGAATGGAACCCATCCCATCCAGCCAATCTCTCCACCCGTACCAACCAATCTCTCCTGTGGGGATCAAGTCAACCCACCCCGCCAGTCTCTCCGCCCGTACCAACCAATCTCTCCAGTGAGGATCAAGTCAACCCACCCATCCAGTCTCTCTAATTTGCATTCAAGCTGCCATTTAAAATGTTTGTGGCTGAGCCATCCGAACTAGATTGTAGCAGAGCCACCCGAACTAGATTGTGGCAGAACCACCCGAACTAGATTGTGGCAGAACCACCGAACTAGATTGTGGCGAGCCACCGAATCATATCTGATAATATAATCGGCTACGACCTTAATCACAATGGCATAAAGCCATATTTAAATTGGCACATAGCCATTATCGAATTTGTGGCAATGCCATCGATCTACTCTTCTCTTCAACATTTTTCCCATCCCATGCAAAATTATGTAAATGCAACATACATAATAAATCATGATATTTACAGATACAAACAACAATAATTAATTCAAATATTCTTTACAAAAATTCGGCCCATTATAACACTTTGCAAATCGGCCCATTAGGGCAATCTAGCAAATCGGCCCATTAGGGCAATCTATCAATACGGCCCATTAACACATGAGGCCCATATACGACTTATCACATTTGGCCCATATAGCAAATATCACATTTGGCCCATATAACAAATATCACATTTGCCCATTAATCAATATGTCCATTCGGCCCATAAGGCAATATGTCAATTCAGCCTATTAAGCAATTTCGTATTTTGGCCCATTAACACTTTATAAATCGGCCCAATAGAGGCATTTACATAATTCGACCCATAAGGGAATTTTTGTAATTTAGAAATTGTACCCGCTAAGGGTATTTCGGTAATTTCATAACCAAGGCTTAACTACTAATTTGGGGCATAAAATCAAAATTGTCCAACTGCGTCATACCGACTAAATTGACTATAACTCGAGTTAGGAAACTCAAAATCTAAATCTGTAAATTTTCTTTGAAGCTAGACTCGTATATCTTTCTTCTAAAATTTTTCCAGATTTTTTAGCTTAACCATTTAATACAGTTTATTCCTTAAAGTTTCCCTTGTTTCATTGTCCAATGATTATGACCTCTTTTACCCAAAATCCAAATATCTCATTGTATAGTTTTCACAAACTGCTACCACTTGTCTCTATTAATAATAGGATCACTTCTAGAATCCATACATATAAATTATGTCTCATAATTCACTTTTTACAATTTTATACAAATTTTCCAAGATAGAACAGAATACCCCGAAGTCATTTAGAACCAGTCTCACTAAAATTAACATATCTCAGAATATAAAATTCCTTTTCCTTCTCTGTTTCTTCCTTATCAAAATAGACACGTAAGCTTTTATTTGATATCTCTTTCACTTTCTAATTCCATTTATCCAATTTTTCATGATTTTTCAAATACAAGTCACTATTCCTGACTGAAACTATTTTATTACAAAACATGATTACCACTACGAGCATGCGCACGTCCGAGTGATCATGGATGCCGGTTATCGGTTTTCTTTGGTAATTCTACCGAATCATAGAGTATTTTCTGTAAACTTTCAAAGAGATGTGAGACTTACTCACCATTTCAAACATATATTCGAAAAGGTACGAGATTACACACCTTGATTACGAGTTGTGCTTTCTACCGATTTCAACACCTATAACGATGGTTGATAGAAGGTTAGCCTCAACTTCGATAATCGTAACTAGAAACACTTATTAGGCTAACTCCACTTACCACGACTGTGATCTCCCTCGATGCACCAAGAATCGATACACTTATTAGGCTAACTCCACTTACCACGACTGTGATCTCCCTCGATGCACCAAGAATCGATCCTACCAACAATATCAATTAGCCAACCTTCAATCCGATTAACTCAATAACCAAATGGAGATATCGAATGGACTATGAAAGATCTTCCTTACCTTAATCGATTATAATCCCGTTTCTCATGATCGTCCTATGACTAGAGATGATTAGGTGATGTTGTGGTATTTGGCCTCCCTCTATATCACGATTGCTTAAGGAATGAGAAAGAAAGAATGATGGAAAGGTTTCGGTTATGGAGGAGAATGAACAATGATATTCGGCTATCAAGGAGATTAGACAAAAGATGAATATGTGACCAATTCAAGAGAAGAGAAAATGCACCATTGTGCTAGAAAATTTCAGCAAAGAAAATAGCAAAAAGAGAGAAGATGACACAAAGGTTGCAATAGGATTTTTGGCCAAAACAAAACCAAGGCCTTACCAAATGCCAAGGTAAAATTTTCAGCCACCTATCTACCTCAAAACCGTCCACATGCATCCCCCTTAGGATAAGAGTTTGGCCACCCAAGCTTTCCAAAACACCATCCACAAATTAAGCCTCATGTCCCCCTTTCATTCCTATTTCTCTTGATTCCTTTCCCAAACTTCAACCTTGCCTTATTCTTATAGCCACCTTACCAAAAATAATGAAGTCCACCATTGCCATAAATAGTCCTTGGCCGACACTTAAGGAAAAAGTGCAAAAATATTAGCCAAACATTGCACACAAAGGGATTTGAACCTCTTCCCTCAAGGTACTTCACTTAATGCCATAACCTCTTTACCAATTGCTTATTTGTGCTAACCATTTATTCATTTATTTCTATAAGCCTTGAAGCTACTTACCATCTCTCCTTAAAGTGATAAAATACCAATTTTTCCTAAGGCCCAATTAAACCTGAGACTTCATAGAAACCCCGTAAACTCCAAATTCACTTAACTAACAAGTCCAATTTGTAATAATTCCATTCTCTTGTTCTCAAAATTTTAAACATTCCTACGCCCAAGCCCATTGGGCCCAATCCTACTAAGCCCAATTTTCCAATTTTGGGATGTTACAGATAAGCCACACGGGAGTGTCACTTCTTCCACACAAGCATGTAGACTGTTTAGTAAATTTTTCTAAGTATTTCTAGAGAACTTCAAAAGAGTTTGATTGATCCAGAACCATTCTTAAAGTGTGTTTGAGGCATTGTAGGCTTGTTTGAGAGGTGTTATGAAAAGTTTTATATTGGGGTGGAAAGTCATGTTTCGGTATAGCATAATTGTTTGTGTATATGTCTAGTAATGCCTCGTACCCTGTTCCGGCATTGAATATGGGTAAGGGGTGTTAGATTCTGTGCACGACCAGATAAAACAACAAATTCTTAGATTTCATTACCCCCAATCATCATTCTAATTTCATCATTCAAACTGTCTTCAAATTGAATACACATTTCTTCTTCAGTAGGCACAATTTCTCTAACATATTTATTGAGATACACAAACTCTCTCTCATACTCAACTACTGACTTGTTTCCTTCCCATAATTTAAGAAATTCTGTAACACCTCTAACCCTTATCCGTTGCTGGAATAGGGTTTCAAGGCATTACCAAAAATTTTAGAATATTTTTAGATAATTCAAGTAAATTACTATTTATTAACTGAGATCATTCAAAACGTCCCCTAATTGGACACTCGAGGCCCAATATGAGTGTTAGAATCGGGTCAGAACTTAATCCAGACCTCTAAGAATTCTTCGCAAAATCTTAAAATTTTTCTAAGGTGCAGGGCTCACATGCCCGTGTGGTCCAAGGGATACGCCCGTGTGACCCTTAGACATGCCAATGCCTCAGGCCGTGTCCAATTTAGGTTCCTCTCTCACTTGCGCCACATGGCCATACCGCACGCCCGTGTGCTAAGCCTTGCGGTTATTTAATTCAATTCGAATTAGATGCAGGTTTCACACGGCTAAGACACATGCCCATATTCAAATTCTTGTCACTTCATTTCATAAATTTAGTACTAATTTCATCTTCAACATAAACTTAACTTCTTATCCCGTTGAACCACATGGAATACTTGAGGATACACAAGAATCATCATTCACATAATTCGATGCCAATGCCATATCCTAGATATGGTTTTACAAGGGATCACATCTTGATACAGATGCCATATCCCATATATGGTCTTACAAGGGAGCACATCTTGATGCCAATGTCATATCCCAGATATGGTCTTATACGGGATCTCATATCGATGTCGATGCCATATTCCAAATATGGTCTTATACGATATCGTATATCAAGGCCATGTCCCAGACATGGTCTTACACAATTTTCATATTCGATGCTGATGTTATATCCCAGATATGGTCTTACATGGATCTCAATTTAGGATCAAGGCAATGTCCCAAACATGGTCTTATACGGGACCTTGCAAATCTCATATCTTGACGATGGTATCCTCTTACTTTTTAAGGTTCATCCGGGACTTCAACATCATAAATTTTCATCATTTTCTCATTGAAACATCATTGATCAATTTCATAGAAATAACATACATTTTCTCGAATAACAAGCATTTTAAAACATAATAACATGATGTTGAATTATTACACACAAACTTACCTCGGTTCCAAATATGCCAATTTGCAAATCTAGTCCGAAACATTGCCTTTTCCTCGATCAAGGTTAATTCCATGTTTTTCTTGATCTATAATAACAAAATTCACTCATTTAATCACCATATAAATCAAGATATTTTAAAATTTCTACTTTGGCAAAATTATCATTTTGCCCTTAAACTTTCATAAAATTATGATTTTGCCCCTAGGCTCGTAAAATGAAATGTGTTCATTTTTCACACACCTGAGCCTAGCTGATTCATATTCCCTCTTATAGCAACTCAAGATTTCAATCATTACACACATTTACCACCTATTTTACAACCTTTACAAAAAGGTCCTTTTAGGTGTTTTCATGGAAACACCTTTCACAAAAGTTATTTATTTAACAACCAAGACTCATTTTCTTCCATAAAATTTCAGCAAACAACACTAATGCTCTTAGGGCAAAATCTTAGACTTTCAACCATTTTGCAAAATAGTCATAAGGGTTCCAAAAGTACAAAAATTATCAAGAAAGACCACCAAAATCACTTACTTGCAAGAGTGAGAAGTTACTAAAAATTTTAAGCTCCAAACCCCTTCTTTGGTTGATATTTTTGGTGGAAGAAGGAGAATGAAAAAGATGATAGCCTTTCTTTTATTTTATTCTTTTTTTTCAATTAAGTCACCTAATCCACCAAACCTTGACCAATTGAAAATTTCTTGTCCCTATGGTTGGCCATCACCCTAAACAAGGCCTAATTGCACATTAGGAACTTTCAATTAAAACTCTATAGCTATTTGGCACCTCTAGCTTGTAAAATAAAACTCTCGCACTTTATGCGATTTAGTCCTTTTCGCAATTAAGCATACAATCACAAATATTAATGCACCAAAATTTTCATGCACTCATATAATCATGCTATAACTCATAAATTAATATTAAAATAATTTTATTCGACCTCGAATTAGTGGTCCCAAAACCACTATTCTGACTAACCCCAAAATAAGGTTGTTACATTACTCCCTATTCCAAACCTAACCAAAGCCCTATTACAAATTTTACAGCACAGGTATTCATAAAATTTTAGAATTTTTCATCAAATTTTACAACTTTTCATTTTAGCCCCTAAATCATGTTTTCATCAAAAATCACTTTGTAAAAGTTGTTTATCTATCAATAATCTTTCATTTTCTACCATTAATTTCTAATTTCCAGCATATACATCCATGACTCATTTTCATACTCTGATAACTTTTCAAATTAATCCCCCAAATAGAGAGATTAAGCTATCTCGATTCCAAAAATATCAAGATTTCTAAAAATGTGACAAAGAAGCTTACCCAAATTGGCCATGAAAGTTTTCTTCTCTCTCTCTCCTAGGGTTTCCATGTTTATTTTGGGGAAGAAGATGAGAAAATATTATTTTTATTTTTTTCATCTTTTTAATTAATTAATATTTCCACTTTCCAATTTAGCCCTAACCTTTTTCTCATTTTCCATAGATGAATCATCCAAAAATATCTACATATTTTTTCATTAAGGGTCTAATTACCATATAAGGACCTTAAGTTTTGAATTCCATAGCTATTTAATCATTATATCTACTAGAATTCAACTATCGCATTTTATGCGATTTAGTACTTCTCGTAATTAAGCACTCAATCGATAAAATTTTTGTACCAAAATTTTCACATGTAACACCCCAAACCCGGCCTACAAGTTAGGCCCGAATCTGGCATGTCACATTGGGGTGCTTTTCGAGAAACCATGGTTCCATTTGAAAACCTTTCTTGATATTAAAAACTAAAGTCCAGTTTGCGTTTGTTTATTATTAATCGACATTTATTAAAAATTTATTACCTAAAAAAAACTTTGTTTGTTGTGGAAACTTAATTAAAATGACTGACTTATGAAAATGTGATGTTTACGACCTATTCGCGAAAGCATAGTATTTTGAAAGTAGATATTATTTTGGAAAACCGTGATACAAAGTTTAGCGATTTAAAACATAATAAACTAAAATCCAAAACTAAAACCGAATTTAAGAGGCCTTATTACAAAATATTAACCCAAGTTTAAAATAAGTAAAGTACTAGAGTCCAAAGCGCTCGTAGTGTGGCCACCTCCGAGTCCTCCAAAGACGTCGAACCGCTTCTCGAGGATTACGAGAAAAAATATTAAAAAGAGGGTGTGAGTTTATAAAAACTTAGTGTGCATAACCCTCATCAATAAGAACATGAATCACAACAGTTTGGGCTGAAGCCCATTTCAGTAACGGTGGCAATTGGGCCTTAGACTATAAAAGCCTTAGTTGGACCTTAACCCATAAATGTCACAAATCATATTTATATGGGCCTGATCCCATCTCAAATAAAACCACATATGCAATGCATTAATGCCCATACCAACCCTACACTCCGTCTCTTGTCCAACCCTGCACTCTTGTAGGGATTTAATCGACCCAACCATCCCTATACTCATTATGTAGCACCGGTTGCGGCACTAACTTATCGGTGCAGCATAGCTGCTCGGTGGCTAAAAGCCTTCGGTGGATCCACAGTCGTCAAGCAACTATGCGATCCTATCTGCACTTCCCCTTTCGAATAATCCCATCCCCATGCAACATAATAACATATGAATGCAACATACAATAATAATCATACGATAACAATCATAAATCACATACAAGAATAATCATATAACATGTAGGGGCATTTTCGTCATTTTTGCCCTCTAGGGGCATATCGATCATTTTACCCATTGAGGGTATTTCCGTAATTTACCTACCAAGGGTATTTTCATAATTTACCTACCAAAGGTATCTTCGTAATTTATCTACCAAGGGTATTTTCATAATTTACCCACCAAGGGTATTTTCATAATTTACCTACCAAGGGTATTTTTGTAATTTACCCACTAAGGGTATTTCGGTAATTTACCCACCAAGAGTATTTCAATAATTTTGCAACCTAGGGGTATTTCGGTAATTTTACAAACCAGAGGTATTTTGATAATTTTGCAAATTAGGGGTATTTTAGTAATTTTGCAAACCAAGGGTATTTCGATAATTTTGCAAATCAGGGGTATTCGGTAATTTCACAACCTAGGGTATTTCGGTAATTTTGTAAACTAGGGGTATTTTAATAATTTTGCAAATCAGGGTGTTAACGACCCAACAGAAGGTCCACTGTAGCCTCGAACGACTCAAGTATTCTAAACAGAGATAATGATACGAGTGGGCCTAAGACCCATTCTCGGCCCAAGTGGGCCCACACACTCGTGTGGCCCATTTAGCCCAAACCTAGCCACATATATAAGATTCATATAGTCTAGTTCACTATCTTCTACTCAATCATACAATTTACTCATATGGGCCCCGGGCCTATTACGCCCACTTGGCCCCTTTTGGGCCATCGTAGCCCAACAACCTCAACACACAAGAACACTACTAATGGTCTCAACTATCGCGTCGAAGCCCCCACACGTGTGCTCGGACGCCCATGTGGCTACTATTTTCGTGACCAGCACTTCGGCATTTGCCGCTCTACAACTAGAGTAGAGAGAGAGTTACACACCTGATAGGAATTCTGAAGCTGCTAAACCGCGCTCCCAAAGCTCCTATGCCCAACGCCCACCAAGGTATCTTTTTTCTCCTCCTAGAATGCTCTTTATATAGCTAGCTTCTCACCTTCCTTCTTTATAACTTTCTAATGTGGGATCCTTCCGCCAGTAGAGTTTAAATCCAACTCAAACTCTTACCACACCATCTTAGCAAAATAAATACTCCATTGCTTCTCATGAGATTCGAACTCAGGCTCCCTTGTAACATAACCCATGCTGCTAGCTACTTTACCAACTAGCTCCTTGTTTCTAAAATCATGCACAACTAAATATAAGTCCTATGGCCAAATTCAAAAATCCATTTAAAAAAAACCAAAATGCAAGCTCCAAGACTTGATCCTTGGACCTCCTTCCTTCCTTGTGGCGTCACCCCCTTTCCTCTTATGTGGCGTCACTTTGCCACTACCCCACACACTCCACTTGTCATTTTTTCCCCATATTTTATTCTTAAAGCCTACTTACCAACTCTCAGGGTTTTTTTCACCTAAAACCAAAATTTTTCCTATAGCCTAACTTTAACCCGGGACTTCATAAAAGCCTCCTAACCTTCTAAAATCACTCACCTAATAGGTCCAACTTGCACTAATTCCATTCTCTTATTCTTAAAAATTTTAAACGCTCCCGTGCCCAAGGCCAATTGGGCCCCAATCCTACTAGGCCCAAATTCGGAATGTTACAAATCTACCCTCCTTAAAGAAATTTTGTCCTTGAAATTTCCAACTAACTACTAAACGCACCGCTCAAGTCACACCACTATGCTTTCGCTGCGCACTCTGATTTAAAAATTTTATGAAATTAGTACTTAGTTCCACTTGTTTAGGGAACATGTCTTATGTAAGTAACAACAATTTCTTAGAGTTATTCCGCGATCGAGAATCCACTACAGGCTTAAGTTTCCTACGGGCTTTAGTCTCTAAAAGCCTATTTTTAAGTAGCTCATTATCTATACAGTTTAATAATTCAAACAATAACAGAAAACTTACTTGGTTCGACGTTGAGGGCTCGATGAACCACACTTCAAGAGTCCTGCCAAAACTTTTTTTAAAAAAACTAAAAATCTAAGGCAAATTCACAGCCCAAGCTTTGCAACCTAGGCTCTGATACCACTAAATGTAACACCCCAAACTCGGCCTAGAAGTTAGGCCCGAATCTGGCATGTCACATTGGGGTGCTTTTCGAGAAACTATGGTTCAATTTGAAAACCTTTCTTGATATTAAAAACTAAAGTCCCAGTTTGCGTTTGTTTATTATTAATCAACATTTATTAAAAGTTATTACCTAAAAAACTTTGTTTGTTGCGGAAACTTAATTAAAATGGTGATTTATGAAAGCGTGATGTTTATGACCTATTCACGAAAGTGTAGTATTTTGAAAGCGAGATATTATTTTGGAAAATCGTGATACAAAGTTTAGCGATTTAAAACATAATAAACTAAAATCCAAAACTAAAACCGAATTTAAGAGAGGCCTTTTACAAAATATTAACCCAAGTTAAAATAAGTAAAATACTAGAGTCCAAAACTACTCGTAGTGTGGCCACCTCCGAGTCCTCTAGACGTCGAAGCGCTTCGAGGATTTCTTGAGAAAAAATATTAAAAAGAGGTATGAGTTTACGAAAACTCGGTGTGCATAACCCTCATCAATAAGAACATGAATCACAACAGTTTGGGCCGAAGCCCATTTCAGTAACGGTGGTAATTGGGGCTTAGCCCATAAAAGCCTCAGTTGGGCCTTAACCCATAAATGTCACAAATCATATTTATCTGCGCCTGAGCCCATCTCAAATAAAACCACATATTCAATGCATTAATGCCCATACCAACCCTGCACTCCGTCTCCTGTCCAACCCTGCACTCCTGTGGGGTTTTAATCGACCCACCCATCCCTACACTCCTTATGTAGCATCGATTGTGGCACTAACTTATCGGTGTAGCATAGCTGCTCGGTGGCTAAAAGCCTTCGGTGGATCCACAGTCTTCAAGCGGCCATGCGATCCTATCTGCACTTCCCCTTTCGAATAATCCCATCCCCAAGCAACATAATAACACATGAATGCAACATACAATAATAATCATACGATAACAATCATAAATCACATACAAGAATAATCATATAACATGTAGGGGCATTTTCGTTATTTTTTCCCACCAGGGGCATATCGGTCATTTTACCCATCGAGGGTATTTCTGTAATTTACCTACCAAGGGTATTTTCATAATTTACCTACCAAGGGTATTTTCGTAATTTACCTACCAAGGGTATTTTCGTAATTTACCCACCAAGGGTATTTTCGTAATTTACCCACCAAGGGTATTTTCGTAATTTACCCACCAAAGGTATTTCGATTTTGGTAATTTTGCATAACCGGGATTATTTTGGTAATTTTGCAAACCAGATTATTTTGATAATTTTGCAAATTCGGGTATTTTGATAATTTTACAAATCGTGGGTATAATTTTGCAAACCAGAGGTATTTCAATAATTTTACAAATCAGGGGTATTTCGGTAATTTCACAAATTAGGTATTTTGGTAATTTTGTAAACTAGGGGTATTTCGATAATTTTACAAATCAGGGTGTTAACGACCCAACAGAAGGTCCACTATCGCCTCGAACGACTCATGTATTCTAAATAGAGATAATATGCGAATGGGCCTAAAGCCCATTCTCGGCCCAAGTGGGCCCACACATTCGTGTGGCTCATTTAGCCCAAACCTAGCCACATATATGAGATTCATATAGTCTAGTTCACTATCTTCTACTTAATCATATAATTTACTCATAGCCCATTGGGCCCACTTGGCCCCTTTTGAGCCATCGTAGCCCAACAGCCTCAAACCACATGAACACTACTGATGGCCTCAACTATCGCGTCGAAGCCCCCACATGTGCACTCGCACGCCCATGTGGCTACTATTGTCATGACCGGCACTTTGGCATTTGCCGCTCTACAACTAGAGTAGAGAGAGTTACACACCTGATAGGAATTCTGAAGCTGCTAAACCACACTCCCAAAGCTCCTATGCCCAACGCCGACTAAGCTATCTTTTCTCTCCTCCTAGAATGCTTCTTTATATAGCTAGCTTCTCACCTTCCTTCTTTATATCTTTTCGATGTGGGATCCTTCCACCAGCAGAGTTGAAATCCAACTCAAACTCTTGCCTCCCCATCTTAGCAAAATAAATACTCCCTTGCTTCTCATGAGATTCGAACTCAGGTTCCCTTGTAACATAACCCACGCTGCTAGCTACTTTACCAACTAGCTTCTTGTTTCTAAAATCATGCGCAACTAAATATAAGTCCTATGGTCAAATTCAAAAATCTATTTAAAAAGAAAACCAAAATGCAAGTACCAAAACTTGAACCTTGGACCTCCTTCCTTCCTTGTGGCATCACCCCCTTGCCTCTTATGTGGCATCACTTTGCCACTACACCACACACTCCACTTGTCATTTTTTCCCACATTTTATTCTTAAAGCCTACCTATCAACTCCTAGGGTTTTTTTCACCTAAAACCAAAATTTTCCTATAGACTAACTTTAACCGGGACTTCATAAAAGCCTCCTAACCTTCCAAAATCACTCACCTAATAGGTCTAACTTGCACTAATGTCGTTCTCTTATTCTTAAAAATTTTAAACGCTCTCGTGCCCAAGGCCCATTGGGCCTCAATCCTACTAGGCCCAAATTCGGGATGTTACAAATCTACCCTCCTTAAAGAAATTTCGTCCTCAAAATTTCTAACTAACTACTAAACGCATCACTCAAGTCACACCACTATGCTTTCGTTGTGCACTCTGATTTAAGAATTTTATGAAATTAGTACTTAGTTCCACTTGTTTAGGGCACATGTCTTATGTAAGTAACAACAATTTCTTAGAGTTATTCTACGGTCGAGAATCCACTACAGGCTTAAGTTTCCTACGGGCTTTAGTCTCTAAAAGCCTATTTTTAAGTAACTCATTATCTATACAGTTCAATAATTCAAACAATAACAGAAAACTTACTTGGTTCGACGTCGAGGGCTCGATGAACCACACTTCAAGAATCCTGCCAAAACTTTTTTTAAAAAAACCAAAAATCTAAGGCCCATTCACAGCCCGAGCTTTGCAACCTAGGCTCTGATACCACTAAATGTAACACCC
Organism: Gossypium rotundifolium; assembly: GCA_025506655.1. NCBI lineage: Eukaryota > Viridiplantae > Streptophyta > Magnoliopsida > Malvales > Malvaceae > Gossypium > Gossypium rotundifolium. Next base: position 55,030,210 of record CP106729.1, on the reverse strand, counting down.
CAAACTCGACCTAGAAGTTAGGCTCGAATCAGGCGTGTCACATTGGGGTGCTTTTCGAGAAACCATGGTTCCATTTGAAAATCTTTCTTGATATTAAAAACTAAAGTCTCAGTTTGCGTTTGTTTATTATTAATCGACATTTATTAAAAAGTTATTACCTAAAAAAAAACTTTGTTTGTTGCGAAAACTTAATTAAAATAACTGACTTATGAAAACGTGATGTTTACGACCTATTCGCAAAAGCATAGTATTTTGAAAGCAGATATTATTTTGAAAAATTGTGATGCAAAGTTTAGCAGATTTAAAACATAATAAACTAAAAATCCAAAACTAAAACCAGAATTTAAGTGAGGCCTTATTACAAAATATTAACCCAAGTTAAAAATAAGTAAAATACTAGAGTCCAAAACTGCTCGTAGTGTGGCCACCTCCGAGTCCTCCAGCATGTCGAAGCGCTACTCGAGGATTTACGAGAAAAAATATTAAAAGAGGGTGTGAGTTTACGAAAACTCAGAGTGCATAACCCTCATCAATAAGAACATGAATCACAATAGTTTGGGCCGAAGCCCATTTCATAACGGTGGCAATTGGGTCTTAGCCCACAAAAGCCTCAGTTGGGCCTTAACTCATAAATGTCACAAATCATATTTATCTGGGCCTGAGCCCATCTCAAATAAAACCACATATGCAATGCATTAATGCCCATACTAACCCTGCACTCCGTCTCCTGTCCAACCCTGCGCTCCTGTGGGGTTTTAATCGACCCACCCATCCCTACACTCCTTATGTAGCACCAATTGCGGCACTAACTTATCGATGCAACATAACTGCTCAGTGGCTAAAAGCCTTCGGTGGATCCACAGTCGTCAAGCGACCATGCGATCCTATCTGCACTTCCCTTTTCGAATAATCCCATCCTTATGCAATATAATAACACATGAATGCAACATACAATAATAATCATACGATAACAATCATATATCACATACAAGAATAATCATATAACATGTACGGGCGTTTTTGTCATTTTTCCCTCTAGGGGCATATCGGTCATTTTACCCATCGAAGGTATTTTCGTAATTTACCTACCAAAGGTATTTTCGTAATTTACCTACAAAGGGTATTTTCGTAATTTACCTACCAAGGGTATTTTCTTAATTTACCTACTAAGGGTATTTTCGTAATTTACCCACCAAGGGTATTTTCATAATTTACCTACCAAAGGTATTTTCGTAATGTACCCACCAAGGGTATTTCGGTAATTTCACAACCTAGAGGTATTTCGGTAATTTTGCAAACCAGGATTATTTTGGTAATTTTACAAATCAGGGGTATTTCGGTAATTTTGCAAATCAGGGGTATTTCAGTAATTTTACAAACTAGGGGTATTTCGGTAATTTTACAAATCAGGGGTATTTCGATAATTTCACAAATTAGGGTATTTTGGTAATTTTGTAAACTAGGGGTATTTCGATAATTTTACAAATCAGGGTGTTAACGACCTAACAGAAGGTCCACTATCGCCTCGAACGACTCATGTATTCTAAGCAGAGATAATGATGCGAATGGGCCTAAAGCCCATTCTCGGCCCAAGTGGGCCCACACATTCGTGTGGCCCATTTAGCCCAAACCTAGCCACATATATGAGATTCATATAGTCTAGTTCACTATCTTCTACTTAATCATATAATTTACTCATATGGGCCCCCAGGCCCATTGGGCCCACTTGGCCCCTTTCGGGCCATCGTAGCCCAACAGCCTCAACCCACAAGAACACTACTGATGGCCTCAACTATCGCGTCGAAGCCCCCACACGTGCGATCGCATGCCCATGTGGCTACTATTGCCGTGACCGGCACTTCGCCATTTACCGCTCTACAACTAGAGTAGAGAGAGAGTTGCACACCTAATAGGAATTCTGAAGCTGCTAAACCGCGCTCCCAAAGCTCCTATGCCCAACGCCCACTAAGGTATCTTTTCTCTCCTCCTAGAATGCTTCTTTATATAGCTAGCTTCTCACCTTCCTTCTTTATATCTTTTCAATGTGGGATCCTTCCGCCAGCAGAGTTGAAATCCAACTCAAACTCTTGCCTCCCCATCTTAGCAAAATAAATACTCCCTTGCTTCTCATGAGATTCAAACTCAGGCTCCCTTGTAACATAACCCACGCTGCTAGCTACTTTACCAACTAGCTCATTGTTTCTAAAATCATGCGTAACTAAATATAAGTCCTATGGCCAAATTCAAAAATCCATTTAAAAAGAAAACCAAAATGCAAGAACCAAGATTTGAACCTTGGACCTCCTTCCTTCCTTGTGGCGTCACCCCTTTGCCTCTTATGTGGCGTCACTTTGCCACTACACCACACACTCCACTTATCATTTTTCCCCACATTTTATTCTTAAAGCCTACCTACCAACTCCTAGGGTTTTTTTCCCCTAAAACCAAAATTTTTCCTATAGCCTAACTTTAACCCGGGACTTCATAAAAGCCTCCTAACCTTCCAAAATCACTCACCTAATAGGTCCAACTTGCACTAATGCCGTTCTCTTATTCTTAAAAATTTTAAATGCTCCGTGCCCAAGGCCCATTGGGCCCCAATCCTACTAGGCCCAAATCCGGGATGTTACATCACATGTCATATTTATCATAATACGGACCATATAATAAAATAAAAATAAATTTTATTTTCGGCTCAAATTTGTGGTCCCGAAACCACTGTTCCAATTTCACCAAAATTTGGGCTGTTACAACTCTCCCCCTTAAGAAATTTTTGTTATCGAAAATTTTACCAGTAAAGAGATTCAGACATTACTCTCTCTCATTATTTCCTCCAGTTCCTAGGTAGCTCCCTCTATATCATATCACTATCAAAAACTTTTACTAAAGCTACCTTTTTATTTCTCAGCTTTTCTCTCCAAGTACCAGAATTTAAATAAATCTCTTACTGTCAAGTGTGTCAGGCTGAACTTAACATTTATCAAAGCAATAACAAGTAATGAGTCTGATCGATACTGTCGTAACATATATACTCATAAAACATTGTGAATTCTATAAATCTCTGATAATAATGCTAATCAGTACACAACAAGTCTAATTCATTTTAGTGATCTCTTATGACTCAGTAAGCCGCAACCTTAATTTTGCCTGAACAGCCAATTTGAATAACTTTCTTTCATGGTAAATTTTTAGAAATACTTTGTTACCATTAGAAACTCTATTCCTTTTCATTTTAGATCCACATCAGATTTCTGACGATCAAATACTGCTTTTAAACTGTTTCAGATCATTTTCATCTTTTTTCGGTCTAAAATAATCAAACTTACTACATGTATCATTTCCCATTGAACTCTGTCCAAGACATCGAAGTTTTACATTTGTGACCATATAAAACCTCGTACAGTATAATTTTGTACTTGACTCACAACTAATATAATAAGCAAATTCAACCCACAAAAAATACTTTTCTCAATTACCTTCAAATTCAAGTACACAACATCGAAGCATATCTGCCAAAATCTGAATAATATGTTTAGATTGATCATCCATCTGAGGATGAAATACCGTACTAAAATGTAACAATGTACCCAAAATTTCTTGTAATTTGTTTCAGAATCAGAATATGAACTGTAGATCTTTATAAAAAATAACAGAAGCTAGCACATCATATAATCTGACAATCTCAAAAACAAATCATTCAAGCAATCTATCAAGTGGGAAATCCACTCATACCAGGATGGAATGTGCAGGCTTCGTCAAACAATTGATAATTACTCAAATAGTGTTTTATTTTCATAGACAGGGAGAATCCTGATATAAAATTCATAGTAACTATGTCCCATTTCCATTTCAGTATTTTCACTGATTATAACCATCTTGAAAGTATCATCTCTATCTTACTAATACATCCAGCATTTAAATATAGATTCAGAAATACCACCTTTCATTCTGAGCTACTAATACATTCTTTTCAAATCATTATGCATTTTATCATTCCCTAGATAAACAAACATAGTACCACTATGATCATTCATGTAAAATTTTCAGTACAAGCTCTAATTTCTTCAGTACACAAACTCTGTCTCTGAATAACAGACATTTACCGAATCTATTCTGAAATTCTGAATCAAAAATTATTTCACACTGTATTCATTTAACTTACTCACTTTTCTGAGTTTCACTATTATGTTGTAGAAACATCGGTTAAGCTCTATACTCAGCTAAAATTATTCTTTCATCAGAAAATAGCAATCGAGTATTTATTGATCATAAAGCAAACAAAGAATTTTCCACTCAATATATCAACAACCATATTTCCCTTTCCTGAATGATAATCAATTACCCAAATCAGGGTCTTTCAATAATTCAAGCCATATACAAAATTTCAAAGCCAAATCTTTTAGCAACATCAAATACTTCAAACTTTTATAATCGGTGAATATATGACATTCTTCACCAAACAAGAAATGTTATCAGATTTCAACACAAAATTAATAACTGTCAATTCTAGATCATGTATCAAGTAATTCTTTCCATGTGGTTTTTAACTGTCTGAAAGCACAGGCTATTGCTTTGCCTTACTGTATCAAAACATAGCCTAATCCTGTTTACTAAAACATCGTTGTAATAACAAATTCCTTACCAAATTCAGGCTGAACCCGAATTAATACTTTGATCAACATAGCTTCCAACTGGTCAAAACTTTACTGACATTTATTGGTCCATTCAAATCTTACCTCTTTTCTGTAATAACTGGATCATCAATATAACTATTTCAATTGTTAACATTGAAACTTTGAATTTTTCCAAATCCAGAACCATCAAATAGATCAAAACCATAGTGTTATATCATGACCGACATTTCAACTATATAGATAAAGAAACACTTTAATATCAATAGTGTGCCTCAAATCAGAAGAGGAAGAACCAAAAGTGGCCCCAAGAATAACCAATGTAGTAATTTAGTTTCTATAATCTTTAATCTCTATCACCATACCCCATGAACAAGTTAATATTTATTATGGTAATGAATGTAATTACCTTCGACCGGTGAATACCTTTTAGATAAACCATGTTTAAATAATAGAGAGGCTGATGATATCTCAGAGAAAATTCAGAAGAGTAATATCATGCATACATCGGAAGAAACAAGCTGTGATAAAGGCAATATAATTTACATATTTTCACAATTCAGGGCTTCAATTAGTACAAGTAGTAAATAACATCATATGGACCTCAATCATGATGAATTAGAAAGCCCAAGTATGATAGAGCAATACCACTCATGAATTAACCAAGCTTACAGTAATTTCATCTATCATGATTTACTAGCCTTTCAATACGACAAATATTGCATTTGTAAATGCACAATTTCATATGCCTCTAAGAATAATAGGACTTATAATGTAGCCAAAAGAGATCGCTGTGTTATTCCAGATTATAATAGCTGCATTCAAATATCTTTTCAATTTCATCACTATTCTACTGACCAATAAAGTCATCAATAATCTTACGTTACTCAGTTCACTGAAAGAGTCAATTCAGAAGAATTTTTAGCTAATTCGTTCTGTAATTATCATATCTGGATAAGTCAATTACTCATGAATAACTTCTTCCTTAACAATGACATCACATATTCAGAATAATCTTCAGAAAAATCTAATATCTCTTTTAATACCGTCTTTACTTACTAACTCATTCTCAATTTTGACTACATCATTAGTCTTTCAACCTTTGAACTCTTTAGTTCCACATTCATGAACTTAATCCATATAAATCTTGGGAATTTCATTGTATAAAACTATATTGGTGAGGGGGTGGATATCATAAGCCTCAAAATTTAACTTTCATGAATATGCTCATATAACATAATACTTATCATTTTCATGTACTATAAAACATCTATCCATACCTTTTTGAATTCTATTCCATCATTAGTAACATTTTACTCGGATACTTGAGTATCTCTTTCGGAGTCATCTAAATTAGCTCAATTGGAAAGCATCTCTGTCTATTTGTAAAATAATTTTTCATCAGAGTCAGGAGATATCACACTATCCCAGGTTAAATAATGGCATGTATTTCTAGACTTCACATATGCTACATTAAGTCCGAGAACCGACTAAACCGTAGCTCTAATACCACTAAATGTAACACCCCTAATCCTGCGTCCGTCGCCAGAACAAGGTTTCGTGGCATTAATAAAATTTTCAAAACATTTTTAGATAATTCAAGTAAATTACTATTCATTAACCGAGATCATTCAAAACATTCCCTAGTTGGACCCTCGAGGCCCAATACGAGTGTTAGAATCGGTTCGGGACTTAATCAGGACCTCTAAGAATTTTTCACAAAATTTTAAAAATTTTCCAACGTGCATGGCTCAGATGCCCATGTGGTCTAAGGGACACGTCCGTGCCTCAGGCCTTGTTCGGTTTAGGTTGCTTTCTGACTTACGCCACACGGCCATACCACACGCCCGTGTTTAAGGCCGTGTCACCCACACGGCTAAGACACACGCCTATGTCTCTGCTCGTGTGCTCAAGTCTGAGCAATCTGTTTTTCTCAAATTTAAGGTGCAGGGGACACACGGCCAGGCCACATACTCATAGGGTAGGCCGTGTGTCACACACGGTCAAGACACATGCCCGTGTGTCTGCCCGTATGGACAAAATAAAGCCATTCCTAGCTTCATCTCTCACCCCAAATCACACCCATGACCTGCACTTGCATCACACATCCAAATACTAACCATTTCAAGCATTCATATCAAGCAATTTCTATCATTCAGCATGGTATACCATTATATTTATACATTTTTTTATCTTATTTTGGTTTAGTCCATATGTTAGGCATAGTTTGATCAAATACTTAACACATATGTAATTACCATAGTATGACATTACAAATATATATAAAAATAACCATTACTAGCCATTCCAATGGCTAGATTACAAGCATCATTTACATTTACATGCCAATATGGGCAACATATCCTATACATACCATTACAACTATAATTGATTTACCATATTGTACCATCATGGGCCGATGGATAATGTGAGTGATTTCTGCCGAGCTTCCAATCCAACGAGCTTCCAATTTACTCTAAAATAGGGGAAAATAAAATAAGGTAAGCATTTTATGCTTAGTAACTTCGTATAGGATGGTACTTAACTTACCATTAATTCTATTTTGAGCAAACTAAGTAAGGTATAATCAACCACTTTGATCTCAAGCCTTACACATATCCTCATTGTCCTTGTTAGTCATATATTCCATAGTAATATCAAGATATGTATGGCCTCAACAATAATCAAGTTTCTAAGCACATATGCTTTCCACATCATGTATTTATTCAACATACATAATCCATCTCATTATTTCGTGTATAATTTCATAATAGTTCATTTCGAGTTCAGATCATTTTGCATCAAAACTTTACACATATTACTCGGGATATCAAAGTCACGATTAGTACACTCTAGGTGTACAAGTCTATAATCAAGAATGAACATTCTCATCAAATAGCTTCCATGTACAAATATCATCATCTCATATTGCATATATCACTTGTCATGTATCATCATTTTCTTACATTTCATGTAATATTCTTTCATGTCATATTTCCATATCATATACACCATTCCATGTCAATTTGTCTTAGATTTATATTTTCCTGTCAGAACCTTGCCAATTAAATTTATTTGAAATATCGATGGATACGTAAGTAGTACACTCAGGGTGTACAGTTCCATATTTCGTCAATTCATACTCAGTAGTATCTTGTAGGTACACTCTAGAGCCACGTATCATACAATAGAATTACCAGTCCAGGCTAAATTCTAGCTGTACCATATATTCTAAGGGCTTTTTCAGATTACCAGTCCAGGCTAAATCCTTTATATGACAAAAAATTCCCTATAGAGTCCAATCCGGATTACCCATCTAGGCTAAATCCAATTCATAATATATGCTCGAGAGGAATCACATCAGGATTACCCGTCTAGGATAAATCCTTTCTATACTGAAGTCATTAGGATTGCTCGTTCAAGCTAATCCATTCTGCAACAAATACAAGACCTCATTCATTTCAACAATTACATTTATCCATCGATATTCATTTATTCAAACGGGATTTAAACATTTTTCAAACATTATCGGGCATTTTCATATATCGGGCTATATCAAGTAGGTGATCATTTCACATATTTATGACATTAACAAAATTCACAAACACAACATTTAAATCAAGCATAAAAACATATACAATTTAGTTACACGAACTTACCTCGACAAAGGTTCGCGTACGTAAAATCTACTAATCCGACATTTTCCTCATTCCTCATTCTAATTCCAAATTTGGTCTATCCGAATCTATACGAGTAAATTTAACATCAATTTATCATATTTTACGTTCATGTAGACTAAACTTTCATCCTAGGCAAAATTATTATTTTGCCCCTAACTTTTTCACAAATTCCTTTTTCATCCCTAGGCTTGGAAAATGAAACTTGTGCAAATTACTCCCTATGCCAAGCCTAACCAAAGCCCCATTACATTACAGCACATGTATTCATAAAATTTCAAAATTTTTCATCAAATTTTACAACTTTTCATTTTAATCCCTAAATCATGTTTTCACCAAAAATCACTTTGTAAAAGTTGTTTATCTATCAATAATCTTTCATTTTCTACCATAAATTTCTAATTTCCAGCATATACATCCATGACCCATTTTCATACTTTGATAACTTTTCAAATTAATCCCCCAAATAGAAATATTAAGCTATCCCGATTCCAAAAATATCAAAATTTATAAAAACGAGACAAGGAAACTTACCCAAATTGGCCATGAAAGTTTCTTCTCTCTCTCCTAGGGTTTCCATGTTTATTTTGGAGAAGAAGATGAGAAAATATGTTTTTTATTTTCTTTTCATCTTTTTAATTAATTAATATTTCCACTTTCCAATTTAGTCCCTAACCTTTTTCTCATTTTCCATGGATGAATCATCCAAAAATATCTGCATACTTTTTATTAATGGTCTAATTACCATATAAGGACCTTAAGTTTTGAATTCCATAGCTATTGAATCCTTATAGCTACTAGAATTCAACTGTCGCATTTTATGCGATTTAGTCCTTCTCGTAATTAAGCACTCAATCGATAAAATTTTCATACCAAATTTTTCACATGTCATATTTATCATAATACGGACCATATAATAAAATAAAAATAAATTTTATTTTCGGCTCGGATTTGTGGTTCCGAAACCACTGTTCCGATTTCATCGAAATTTGGGCTGTTACAAATTCCCTCTTTTTCTTGTCCAGATATCTTTTTCCAACATACTTCTTTTTAAACTTGGTTTGAAAGAAATTCCAGGAAATTTTCTCTCTCAGTACCAAAACTGCCAATGTAGTCCATCAACTGTATGCTTCTTCAATCATCAAGAGGGCAAGCCATTTCTTCGAAAACTCACAAGATATTCTAAAGCCAATACTTAGCTTTAACTAGATCTTCTTTCAATCTACCTTAAAATTCTTCAGCACAACACTTCCTAAGCTTTCTAATCGGTATACGTCAACTAGATTCAGTCATAGGAGGAGGTGGAGGTGCAACAGGAGGTGTAACGAGGGTGGAGGTCATTGAGCCGCAGTATTCATTTGCATAAAATCATTAAACCACTGGTTCATAAACCCAAAAAACATGCTTTTAAGTTCATGTTCAAGTATTTGTGGAATCAAAATATTACTACTTGTCCCTTGTTCTGAGGTCGGTATATTACTATTAACCTCATCATTGTCAGCACGATCAGATCAGTCTGACATCTTTACAATCTATAAGAAAAATGAAGGTTAGATTGGATCAAACACGTCACACTATCGCAGGTTTATATGGCATGATACAACTAAATGTAACACCCTAACCAGTCTTTGTCGTCGGATTAGGGTTACAGAGCATTACTAATCAATTGAAATTCATTTAACATCATATCATTAAATATATTCACATTATTAAAATCAACCAATCATTTGCATTTTTTTTCTTTAAATCAAGCCTTCGAGGCACTAAAAAGAGCTTATAAGCGATTTGAGACTAAATCGAAATAAATAAGAGGTTTTTAAAAAAAGTTGAAAATTTTCCAAAACAAGGGACACACGACCGTGTGGAATGCCTCAAGCCATGTAACTTTCAAAATAAGGACACACGATCATGTCTCAACCCGTGTCCTTGCTCATGTAACTCACTAAGTTGGGCCACACGGCCATGTCGCAAGTCATGTAACTCTCTAACTTGTGACACACGACCGTGTGTTAGGCCTTGTAACACACTAATTTGAAACACACGGCTGTGCCTCAGACCGTGTGTGGCACACGGCTAAGTGAAACAAGCATGTCTCAGGTCGTGTGTACCTAAATGAACCTTAACTAACAAGTTTACCATTTCAAGCTTACTTGGACCCTAAGTAATCCATTTACCAGCCAGAAGACCTATTCAAAATGATATTAAATAAGCTTAAAACATGCTAAATCAACTATCCTATGTGCCTAACCAATGTACCCTCATTGGTACTACAAGTATACATAATTATACAACGATATGAACTATCACCCAAAGCATGTCAATTCACACAATTTAACATTCAACCAATATGCCTATGATAGGCTCCTCAATCGCAACATTCCAGTAACACATACCACAAACTGGCAATAAAAACATCTTCCTTAGTTTACCTACATCATAATAAGTTAACTACATGCATTTAAGATCATACTTTAAAGTTATACATATCAAAACAATAGCAGTGACAAACAAGCCTATTACATGCCATATGATCCAAAATAACATTCTAAAGACTACCAAAAATAGATGAATAGTCTAACTTGAGTGCTGATCCGACCATCCAACCTTCAAAAGTATCTATAAGAGCAGAAAATAACACAAGTAACCTTATTGAAGCTTAGTAAGTTTGACATATAGAAATAAAAAATCTTACCGAAGTAAAAACAACATTTCAACCAATAATAACTCAACTACAATGTTTACTATCATCCAAAATCTCAACCCAGTGAATTGCATAATTCAAATCAAAGTTCAACCAAAGTTCTCCGAGAATAATAGACATATCCACAATATAATCAATTCTTGATATCAATTACATGTCATGTCATTCAAAGTCATTATTTAAGTATAATACAATAATTTGCGATGTGATGAAAGACTCACAGATACAAGCACAATAATCCATTCGAAAACATGCCAAATTCTCATAAGAGCTAATCCAATCGATACACGCCAATTGCTTAGAAGAGTTAATCCAATCGAAAACACGCCAATTGCTCCGAAGAGCTAATCCAATAGAAAACACACCAAAATAGGGAGTATAACACGAGAGTTCGCTACAAATGCTAAACCTCGGCCTACTCGAGTAAAATGTATATACCACACCACATCAACCTCCACTCCCATCCTCACATAACACGCCGTCATTCAATTGTACTCTATCTTGCATTCATCCGATCCAAGTATTGAAGTTTAATAATATTTTTCAATAACTTTACATCAACAATAAAACAATTTATATCTATTATATCATATTATATCATCAAACATTTCATATAGATATTAAATTATAATTGTGCGAACTTACCTGAACTAAGTTGTAATAGTTGTAGAAGTTCAGTGACTATTCTGATATTTTTCCTTTTCCACGTAAATCAACAGGGTCTTGATCTAAAATATAAAGTTCTCAATTATTAGCTTCCATTTTATATTCCAATTTAATTTACATTTTATACCCTTTTTTTTCAAATTTACACAATTGCCTCTAACTTTCACAACTTTGTAATTTAGTCCCTTAACTCGAAAAATATCAAATTGACAATTTTCTAGGAATCAAATTATAGATGAATATTCTAAGACCTTAAACAGTCCTTATTAATCATCAAACTCACCATCAAACCTTGAAATTTTGATATTTTAATAATTTAATCCTTAAAGCAAAATCTAACAAAAAATCACTTACAAAACAACTGAATACTACAATCAAAGCTTCAAACACATGTTTATCATCAAAAATATTCAAGATTAATCAATGAAAACTTCTAAATTTTTTAACAAATTCAAAAACAAAGGTACGGGCTAGCTAGACCTAGTTACAACAATCTTAAAAACATAAAAATTACAAGAAACTGGCAGAGAAATCACTCACATGTAATGATTTAAACCTAGTCAATTCTCCAAGATTAAGAAACCATAGCATTCAGTTTTCAACAAGAAAATTAAAGAAGATGATGATAATTTCATTTTTTTTTATGTTTAACTAATTATTAATTACCTTTTACCTTTTAAAATCAAATAAAATTTCATTAAAAACCACACTAGATCGTCCACTCAAATAATATAAGAATTGCCTTATTGGCTCTCCCATGTTTAATAATTAAGCCATTAAATAATCAAAAAGCAATAATTAACAAGTTTTGCACTTTTTACAATTTAGTCCTTTTTCTTTAATTAACTATTTAAACATTAAAATTTTGTAAAAATTTCTTGACCAAATTTTAATATGACTCTAATGACTCCATAAATATCCTATAAATAATATTTACGAGTTAACACAATGAAAATTTGTGGTCCAGAAACCATTGTTCCGTCATTGCTAAAAAACGAGCTGTTATAGGGATAATATAAAAAGGAGAAAGTTCTGCCAATTTAATGATGTAACAGCCCGATTTAGGGGCTAGTCAGAATAGTGATTTTTGAATCACTAATCCGAGGTCGGAGAAAATTATTTTTATGATATTTTATGAGTTATAGCATGATTATATAGGTGCATGAAAATTAGTGCTTTAATTTTAGCGATTTTATGCTTAATCGCGAAAAAGGACTAAATTGCATAAAGTGCGAAAGTTCTATTTTACAAGTTAAAGGTGTTTAATAGCCATGGAATTGTAATTGGAGGCCTTTAATGTGCAATTAGACCTTTCTAAAGGTCATGGCTGGCCATAGGGGGACAAAGAAGTCAAAATTAGTCAAAGTGGGTGTAGTAGGTAGATTAAATTGATGAAATAGAATAAAATAAAGAAAAAAAGATATCATCTTTTCTCCTTCACTCCTCCACTGAAAATTAGCAGCAAATAGGGGTCTGAAAGCTCAAAAATTTCAGCAAACTCTTCTCCTTACAAGTAAGTGACTTTGGTGATTTTTCTTGAATATATTTGTACTTTTGGAACCCCTAAAGCTTAAGCTGGCTAAAGAGGGGACTATTTTGCAAAATGATTGAAAGTTTAGAGTTTTACCATGTGAGCTTTTAAGTTTTTTGCTGCATTTTTATGGAAGAAAATGAGTCATAGTTGTTTAATAAACAACTTTTGTGAAAGGTGTTACCATGAAAACACCAAAAAAGGACCTTTTTGTAAAGGTTGTAAAATATGTGGTAAATGTGGGAAATAATGAGTATTGAGGGCTTTCATAAGAGTAATAAATTTTCACCTAGTCTCGTTAAAGAGAGAAATCTTATTAGAATTGATTTTCGAGCCTAGGGGTAAAATGGTCATTTTGTGAAAGCTTAGGGCAAAATGGTAATTTTGCCAAAATTATTATTATTGTAATGTACTTGTTAATGTGGCGATTAAATGAGCTAAATTGTTATTATAGATCAAGAAGAGCAAAGAATTAACCTCGATCGAGGAAAGGGCAAAGTAACGGACTAGGTCGACAATCTAGCCTATTTTGAAATCAAGATAAGTTTGCGTGTAATAAGTTCAACGCCATATTAGTATGATTTTAAATGTTTGATATTTTTGAAGATGTATGATATGACTATGAATTTGAATAATGGTGATGTATGAGAAAATGATGAGAATTGTGATGTTGAAGTCCTAGTTGGACTTAAATAAATGAGAGAACAATATCATCAAGACTTGATATGTATAAGGTCCCGTATAAGACCATGTCCGGGACATGGCCTCGGCACCAAATTAAAATCCCATATAAGACCATATTTGGGATATGGCATCGGCACCGAAAATAAGATTCTTATAATACCATATCTGGGATATGGCATCGACAATCGAAATGAGATCCAGTATAAGACCATGTCGGGGATATGGCATCGGCATCTAGAAGTGACCCCACGTATGTAACACCCCAAATTCGACCTAGACATTATGGTCAAATTTGGCGATGTCACATAATAGTGCTTTGGAAAATGTATTTACAATAATGCCCTTTTTGATATTTTAGGTTACCGTCAAAACTGCGTCGTTTATTCATTTATTGACCATTTTCAAAGCATTATACGTTGCGAAAGCTTTTTAAAAGTAATTTGCTAATTCTTGTGTTTTTTATAAAACATTTGTTTACTTTGAAACTCGAGTCTTGTCCTACTGCTAGCAGTTCATAAAATAATAATCCTAAATTTAAGTGAAAAATCCGTAAAGGCCTTATTACATGCAATTTACCCAATTATAACCAAATCATAATTAAAAATAAACCGTAAATAAGTGTCCAGAACCGTGGTCACCGTGGAGTCCTCCGCTGCACCGATCTGTCTACTATTGGGGATTACCTGAACAGATTAAATAGAAAAGGGTGAGTTTTCACAAACTCAGTGTGTAATCCCCACAGAAAACATACACACAGAATATCAGATAACAGACATATATTCACAGTTTGGGTCTAAGCCCATTACAGAAACGGTGTGGACCTTAGCCTACTCAAATACAAATTCAGACATATTACTGGGCCTTGGACCATTTCAAACAGAATATGCAGATAACAAAGTCCTACCCACCAGCCTCTACACACCAACTCCATCCAACCCTACACACCATGTGGGATAAAATCAGTCTACCCAGCCCTACACACCAGGTTGTACAAAATACGGCACATAATTAGAGATTTGCAGCTGAGCTGCCAGATAAAAGGCTTAAGAGCCTTTCAGATACTTCCTCCAATCATAATCAACCCACCCCAATGCAATGCAACATACAAGAATGATATGCTATTATGCAATTAAAACTCATATACATATTATATTCAAATCAGCATACATGCTTAGTATAGAAATCAGGTAGACAGATCATTCATTTTGGGGTCTAAGTATTGCTTACCAACCCTACGTTAGGTCCACAATCGACTTGGGCAACCGTGCAACCTTACAGAGTTTTAGAAAAATAGGCTCACACACCCATGTGGCCTGCCCGTGTGGCCCACACGGCCCAAATTGACCTTGGCCATGTGGATCACGTGGCCTGGCACGGAATCTCACACGCCCGTATGGGCCCACACGGCCCAATTGGTCGAGCTTGTATCTCACACACAGCCATGTCACCTGTGCATGACCTGGCTCATCGATCACAAGGCAGTATGGTGACTTACAGTCTTGCACACGGCCTACCACACGGGCGACTACATGCCCGTGTGACGTCGATAGAAAGGTTTTCGACTTTCGCCAAAACCTTATTTTTTGCATTTTGGGTACACACCTAGTTTCGATTGAAGCTAAAATGACTCTCAAGCACTCTAGAACCTATATTCAGCAAATCAAAGCCCCGATTTAGTCACTTAACCTCAGTTGTTATAAATAGGAAATTTCTCGAAACTTACCGACAACCTTACCTTTAACGAACGATAATGGTTTCCCACTGTTAAAACCCTAAAAAGTAGTCCATAGTTCCTTGATTGTCCCCTAATCAGAAAAGTAAACCTTTAATACTCCATTACTATACCCAAAACGAATCATAACATACCTCTTGACTCACCGAAAACACACTAACCATAGGGATATGGGGTGTCGATAGGAAAAGGAAAAATGGTAGTAAGCTAGTGAAAAAGAAGGGAAACAGAATAGGAATTTGGGAAAAGGAGAAAGCCAAAATTTTGTTTTTATTGGGGAGGGGAAAACTAAACAGATTTTCTGATATTCCCCCTACCATCTCCCCAAATCTCTACTTATTATTAGATTTTCAATAAAACACAAACTCTTTGGGCGTGATAGCCAAAAAAAATGCTCATGCCGAGATTAGAACGCAGGGCCACCCACACTCCCAGCACTCTACTTAACCACCAGACCAGCAGGCTCATTTTGTTCATTACTTACACACTTTAATTTATAAGCCTATTAATCAGAGATAGGGCTTAATTCATAAAAACCCCAAAATTTGTCCAAGTCAAGGCTTGAACTTAAGACTTCTCACACACACCGAACACATAACCACCAAAGAAGATAGACATTATGTGTCACAAAATTACAAAAGCTGAAACTAAAGAAAATCAGGGTGTTACAATGTAAGACCACATCTAGGATGTGGCATTGGCATCGTAATTACGTGAATGAGGATGATCATATATCCTTGAATATCCCAAGTGATTCAATGTAATAAATAGTTAAGCTTATGATAGAGATGAGATTAATGCTAAGTCTAAGCGATGAAGTGATATAGGTTATTCGAGTAATTCAAGAGAATGGTTCACGATATGTGGCATGATCTGTAATTGGTAAGAGTAAGTATTAGTAAGTTATGGAAATGAGCTTAAGACTTGTGTTTTCATTCAATGCAATGGATAGATGACATTATAAGCTTTATGTTTCTATTTATTTCATGCAAACTTACTGAGCTTTATGCTTACCCCTCTCATTTCCCTTTTCCTTGTAGTATTACGAAGTTAGCTCGAGAATTCGTGTAACGTCAGAGTTTGGAAATCACACTATCACTACTCTTAGTATAGCAAAGTTAGATTCATTTTGACTATGGCATGTATAAGGACGTGGTCATTTTGTTATGTCATCTTTGTTAGCCAAACTGTTGGCTATTTATATTATCAAAATTCCTTTTGTAATTGGTCATTGGAATTGGGCCAATACTTGACAAGTTTACATATATTCAATGATGATGAATTTCATTAAGTGTATGCTTGTATGGATGTCTTGATTTTGAGTCCTTATAAGTGCTATATGGTTATGATATATGTTGGATTGAATTGGTATAAGTATGGTTGCTGTGTAGGGTGGCATTTGGCTTGGAAATAGCCTGTCAAATGTCCACTTGAGTAGACACATGAACGGGTGTCTAGGCTGTATGTGACACACGATCCCTATGGGCATGTTGATTGGCCATGTGTCCCCTTCCATGCTAGGTTTACAAGTTAGTATGCTCAATAGTAAACACACGGGCAGAGACACGACCGTGTGTCTTAGTCATGTGGAAGGCACAGCTATGGACA
Source organism: Gossypium rotundifolium (assembly GCA_025506655.1). Lineage (NCBI taxonomy): Eukaryota > Viridiplantae > Streptophyta > Magnoliopsida > Malvales > Malvaceae > Gossypium > Gossypium rotundifolium. The sequence goes on along the minus strand of CP106729.1, from coordinate 55,012,980 downwards.
TGGGTGTGTACTCAAGCCGTGCGAAGTCTACACCTGAATTTGTAATTTATTTTGCCACATGGTCGAAGGACATGGACGTGTGACTGGCCATGTGATGCATGTCACTATCGACCAAGGGCCAAACACACGGGTGCATGACAGGCCGTGTAATGCGAGTCAGTGTCGACCACAGGTGGAGCACATGGGCATGTGTGACCACACGGCTTGCCCACACAGGCATGTGGCCCTGTTTTAAGCAAAAAATTTCTAAATGTACGAAAGTTTATGGTTTGGTCCCGAACCATTCCAAATACAAGTTTAGGGTCTCATAGACCTAAAATAAAGACATTATGGTCTCAAATAGAAATTTTTAATTTGAAACAAAGTTTTTATGGATTGATATTGTAAGGTTGAGAAGTTAAGTGTGGCAATGCCTCGCGCCCGGTTTAGAAGTCAAACACGGGTAAGGGGTGTTATATTTAGTGGTATCAGAGCTACAATTTAGTCGATTCTCGAACTAACGTAGCATAAGTATGAGTCTAGCTGTTCATGCCATATGTATGAATATTTACATAATGATAGTGTGACGACTCTTGACGATTTGAATTGTGTTTTTATATAGTAATGGATCACGATCGAGATACAGTTGATGATGCTGCAAGTAATGCGCCGGCTCTCGTGCAAGGGATCGTGCCAGTAGAGAGTAGACCCGAGACTTTGGGTCAGAGGAAGAGGCTCGAGAAGGCTTTCTCCATATGATGAGCAATTGGTACACTGAGTACGTTCGAGCAAATCCTAGTGCTCAACCCCCTCCACCCCACCTATTCCTTAGCCTGCTCTTATGGCTCCTCAATTAGTAGAGGTAGTAAGAAGAGAAAGGCCTCTGGTCGATAAGATCCGAAAGCAAAGAGCCAAGGAATTTTGGGCTAGGAAGGAAGATGATCCGGAAAGAGCGAAATTCTGGCTTGAGAATACCATTAAAGTATTTGACGAGTTGTCATGCACATCTGATGGGTACATGAAATGTATGGTATCTCTCCTGAGAGATTCAGCCTATCAGTGGTGGAACACCCTTGTGTCAATGGTACCAAGGGAGAGAGTTAATTGGGAATTCTTCCAAGAAAAGTTCTAAAAGAAGTATATTAGTCAAAGGTTCATTGACCAGAAAAGAAACGAGTTCTTAGAGCTAAAGCAAGGTCAAATGACGGTGATTGAATATGAGCGTGAGTTTGTAAGACTCAGTAAATATGCTCGAGAGTGCATATCGATAGAAGCTATCATGTGCAAAATATTCGAGGATGGGTTAAATGAGGATGTCTGTTTGTTTGTTGGCATCCTTGAACTAAAAGAGTTTGTGGTGCTGGTAGGTCGAACCTGTAAGGCTAAGGAACTAGTCAAAGAGAAAAAGAAAACTAAAATTGAGACTTGCGAGTCGAAGAAGAGACAGTTAGGCAAGTCATCCCAACCCTCGTCCAAGAAGTCAAGAGAGTTCATAATGAGATTTATTTATTATACTCAACCACAAGGTAATATAATGAGATTTTCACTTAAGCTTATGAATACCCATTCAATCATTCATAATCCTTACTCATTCTAAACTTTCACCTGTCTTAAACTCATATCTAAAATATTGTTCATCTTTACTTGCATTTATACCCTGCATTTATCACCACAAAGCCACATGCAAATTTCATTTAGTCAAGTTTCTCGATATCACCCCGGAATAATAATAACTACTCGGTGGTTTCGCACACAGCCTTCCATTCAGTAATTAATAAGGTGGTATCGTGCATAGCCCACATACTAAGCACAATGGTATCGCACACAGCCCATCGATAACAAATAATAAGGTGGTAACGCACACAGCCCACCATTAATACTATTAGCGATGGTATCGCACACAGCCCACCATTGATAATATTGGCGATGGTATCGCACTCAGCCCATCGCTAACAATTAATAAGGTGGTATCACACATAGCCCACCATTGTTACACATTCACGAATATTTATCCACATACACTTTCCTATTTCGAATGTTCATTCGGGAATATCCTCGCACACTATCATTCTTAAATATATTTCTACAATAATCATTTGCATTCACACAATGCATTAATAAACATAACATATGCAATCAGGGTGCATCATTTACACATAACTCATCATGGTTTCTCATATACCGAATTCACCTGAAGTGAGTTCTGGGCACATACCTGTACCTCTCATGGTGTAACACATACTTCCTCATTTTCAACATACCAGTTGAATCATTTATAATGCTAAAGAACACTCTCGAGTCTCATACCTATAATATCATATCAACATCATACCTCCAATAGGATCTTACATGAAATATCATATCGATGCCATATCCCTGACATGGTCTTATATGAAATCTCACACCGAGGCCATATTCCAAATATGGTCTTACACGGAACCTTAACTATCATAGTATCATGATATTCGCATTCTCTCTATTCTTAGTTTCAATTGAAGACTTTCAGTTCTCGACATCTCATCAAAACGTATTTAATATATTCATAGAGTCAATATACAATTCATACAACATTGAAATATTAAATACTTCACTTATAGTTGCATTATTATCACAAGAACTTATCTTGATATCGAAAAGGGTAGAAAGGGACCTATTTGTCCATATTTTTCTTTTCTCCCGATCTAGGTCTGAATCTCATTTTCTTTGATCTAGAAAAAAAAATTTACTCATTCAATCATTTTATAATCATAATACATCATAATCTCTACTTAGGCAAAAATGACCATTTTGCCCTTGTGCTATGGTAAAATTACGATTTTGCCCCTAGGCTCATAAATCATTTTTCATCACATTTTCTCATTAAAAAAGCCTAGATGAACATTTATTTCTCTTACAACTACTCATAGTTCCAACTATTTTATGCATTTATTACACAATTTCAACTTTTACAACTTAGTCTCATTTAGGTGTTTTCATGGTAACACCTTTCACAAAAGTTGTTCCTTGACTCACTAACATCCATTTTCTTCTATAAAAACTCAGAAAACAACATAAAATCTCTCATTTCAAGTCCCTATACTTTCAACCATATTACAAATTAGTCCCCTCATTAGCTAGCTTAAGCTTTGGGGGTTCCAAAAGTACAAAAATTATCAACTAAAACCACCAAAATCACTTACTTGTGTGAGGATAAGTTGCTAAAATTTCAAAGCTTTCAAAACCCCTATTTTTCTTACTATTTTTGATGGAGGAAGATAAGTAAAAAGATGGCTATCATCTTTTCTTTATTTTATTATAAAAATAAAATTTTATTACCAATTTCACCTAACAATATGACAAAGTAAATTCTTTGTCCCCTATGGCCAGCCACCTCTTAAAATAAGGCCTAATTTCACATTAGGGACCTCCCATTAATATTCCTTAGCTATTTGGCACCTTTAGCAATTAAAATAAAACTTTCACACTTTATGCGATTTAGTCTTTTTCGCGATTAAGCATGAAATCGCTAAAATTAAAACACCAAAATTTCTATGCTCCTTTATAATCATGCTATAACCCATAAAATAAAATTAAAATAATTTTCTCTAACCCCAAATTAGTAATCCCGAGACAACTATTCCGATTAGCCCCTAAATCAGGCTGTTACACCCTAGGCAAATATGTGTTGGTCGATAGAGTATGTAATTGTTGCCCTTTGATAAGGGGTCATTGCTTTTCGGCTAATCTTATGTTATTTTCGTTTGATGAATTTGATATCATCCTTTGGATGGATTGGTTAGCTGCTCATGATGTGATAGTGAATTGTGGGAGAAAATTTATTAAGTTGAAAAGTGAAAGTGGGGATCTTATCTGTGTTGAATCAGATGAGCAAGACAGATTACCAGCAATGATATCTTTTTTATCGACTCAGAAGTATTTTAAAAAGGGGTACGAAGCTTACCTTGCTTTTGTGATGAACGCTAAAGAGACTGAGTTGAGAATTGAGTAGGTACCCATAGTACGCGAGTATCCAGATGTTTTCCTGGAGGAATTGTCAGGGTTACCTCCGGTCAGAGAGATTGAATTTGGGATTGAGTTATCTACTATTACCGCCCCTATTTCTATTGCTCCATAAAGAATGGCTCCAACCGAGCTAAAAAAATTGAAAGCACAGTTGCAGGAGTTAACAAATAACGGCTTTGCGAGATCGAGTTATTCACCGTGGGGTGCTCCTGTATTATTTGTGAAGAAGAAAGATGGCTCCATGAGGTTATGTATAGATTATCAGCAACTTAATAAGGTAACTATGAAGAACAAGTACTTGTTGCCAAGAATCAATGATTTATTTGACCAATTGAAGGGAGCCACGTGTTTTCCAAGATAGACTTAAGGTCTGGATATTATCAGTTGAGAGTCAAGGACTCGGATGTGCCAAAAACAGCATTTCAGACAAGGTATGGCCACTATGAATTTTTGGTCATGCCTTTTGGTTTAACAAATGCCCATGTAGTTTTCATGGATTTGATGAATCGTATCTTTCGACCGTATTTGGATAAATTTGTGGTAGTCTTTATCGATGATATATTGATCTACTCTCGGGATGAGAACGAGCACGTTATGCATTTGAGAACGATTCTTCAAATTTTAAGGGATAAACAATTATATGCCAAGTTTAGTAAAAGTGAATTTTGGCTTAAGGAAGTTGGGTTTTTGGGGCACATTGTCTCGGGAGATGGAATCAGAGTCAACCTAAGTAAAATCTTAGTAATTGTAGAATGAAAGCCACCAAGGAATGTAACCGAGGTTAGGAGTTTTTTGGGCCTAGCCAGCTACTATAGACGTTTTGTCAAGGGATTTTCCATGATAGCTACTCTTGACGAGGTTGCTACAAAAAGATAAAAGTTCGAATGGACAGAAAAGTGCCAACAGAGTTTTGAGAAAGTAAAGGCATTGTTGACCGAGGCTCCTGTTTTAGTGCAACCTCAGCAAGGAAAAGAGTTTGTGGGTTACAGCGATGCATCCCTGAATGGATTAGGTTGTGTACTCATGTAAGAAGGTAAGGTGATTGCATATGCCTCTAGACAATTGAAGCCGCACAAGAAGAATTACCCGACCCACGACTTGGAGTTAGCTACAATTGTATTTGCATGATTTGGAGACACCATTATTATGGTGAGAGATGTCGGGTGTTCACTGATCATAAGAGCTTAAAGTATTTGAAGACTCAAAAGGAGTTGAATCTAAGGCAAAGAAGATGGTTAGAGCTAATAAAAGATTATTAGCTAGTGATTGACTACCATCCGGGAAAGGCGAACGTGGTTGTCGATGCCTTGAGCAAGAAATCCTTGTTTGCGCTGAGAGCTATGAAAACACGGATAGCTCTATCAGATGATGGTTTTATTCTAGCCGAGTTGAGGGCTAGACCAATGTTTCTTCAAGAGATTTATGAAGCTCAGAAAGGCGACAATATTTTACAAGCTAAAAGAGTTCAAGGTGAGTCAAATGTTGACTCGGACTTCGGATAAGTCCTGATAGATGTTTGATGTACCAAGATAGGGTCTGTGTACCCAAAGATGACGAGCTTATCTGAAAGATATTACAAGAAGAAAATAGTGGATGTTGGACTGTATATCCAGGCAGCACGAAGATATATAATGATTTGAGGAAATGGTATTGGTGGCCGGGTATGAAGAAAAACATTTCTAAGTTTGTTTCGAGATGCCTAATTTGTCAACAAGTGAAGGCTGAACACCAAGTACCTTCAGGTCTACTCCAGCATATTATGGTTCCCGAGTGGAAATGGGATCGTATTACTATGGACTTCGTGATGGGTTTATCGTTGAAGCCGAAAAAGAAAGATGTCATATGGGTCATAGTGGATAGACTCACGAAGTCAGCCCATTTCATACTAGTACGAGCCAATTATTCTCTTGATAAGTTGGCAGATTTGTATGTGTCAGAGATAGTAAGACTTCACGGAGTACCATTGTTGATTATTTCGGATAGAGATCCGAGATTTACGTCACAATTTTGGAAATAGTTGCAAGAGGCCTTGGGTACAAAATTGAGCTTCAGTACAGCTTTCCATCTACAAACTGATGGGTAGTCAGAGAGAGTAATATAGATACTTGAGGACATGCTTCGATGTTGTGTTTTGGAATTCCAAGGTAATTGCAAGAAATACTTGTCGTTGGTGGAATTCGCCTACAATAACAGCTTTTAGTCGAGTTTGAAGATGGCACCTTATGAGGCATTGTATGGTCGTAAGTGCCGAACACCCTAACTCAAAGAGAATCAGATTCATGGGGTCGATTTAGTCAGAGAAACTGAAGAGAAAGTAAATGTAATACGTGAATTTCTAAAAGAGGCCTCAGATAGACAAAAGTCCTATTTAGATTTGAAACGGAAAGAAATTGTGTAACACCTTGAATTTGGGCCTAGTAGGATTGGGCCTATTGGGCCTTGAGCATTTTAAAATTTTTGGGATTAGGAGAACGGCATTATTTCAAGTTGGACCTGTTAGGAAGGTGATTTTGGAAGGTTAGGGGGCTTCTATGAAGTCCCGGGATCAAACTTGGGCTTTAGGAAAAATTTGGTTTTAGGTGAATAAAACCCTAAGAGTTAGTAAGTAGGCTTTAAGAATAAAATGTGGAGAAAAATGACACAAGAGGAGCTTATGGTGTAGTGGCTAAGTGACGCCACTTACAGAGCAAGGGAGTGACGCCACAAGGAAGTAAGGGTCCAAGGTTCAAGCCTTGGCGCTGGCATTTCATTTTGATTCATTTTTAAGTGAACTTGGACTTTGGCCCATAGATTTATATTTAGTTGTGCATGATGTTAGACACAAGAAAGTGAGTGGTCTAGTGGCAAGGCAACATTAAGGGTGCAAGGGAGCCTGGGTTCGAATCTCATGACAAGCAGGGGAGTATTTATTTTGCGGATTGGATAGCCAGAGTTTGAGTTGGATTTATACTCTGCTGATGGAGGGATCCCACATTGGAAAGATAGCAAGAAGAAAGGTGAGAAGCTGGCTATATATAGAGCTGTCTATGAGGAGAGGAAGCATACATTGGTGGGCGTTTGGGCATAAGAGCATTCGGAGTGCGGATTAGCTTCAGACTCCTATCAGGTGTGTATTCTCTATACTCTTGCTGTAGAGCGGCAAATGCTGAAATACCGGTCACATGGCGATGGTAGCCACATGAGTGTGCGAGCGCACATGTGCGAGCTTCAACGCGATAGTTGAAGCCAGCTTGAGTGTTCTTGTGCGTTAGGCTGTTTGGGCCCTAATGGGCCCGTGGGCCCATATGAATAAATTATATGATTGTATAGTAGATAGTGAACTGGACTATGGGAATCTCACATATGTGGCTAGATATGGGCTAAGTGGGCCACACGAGCGTGTGGGCCTACGTGGGTTGAATAAGGGGCTTCGGGCCCATTTATCTTTATTATGACCATTTAGGTTATCCGAGTCATTTATGCAAAGCAGCCTGGAAAGGCTATTAAATGCGAAATTACCAAAGTAAGCTCGATGGGTAAATTACAAAAATACCCTTAATTTTTGAAATTACCTAAATATCTTTGATTTGCAAAATTATTGAAATACCCCTAATTTATAAAATTATCGATATTCCCCTAGTTTGTAAAATTACCGAAATACCCTTAATTTGTAAAATTATCGAAATACCCCTGGTTTGAAAATTTATCGAAATACCCCTGGTTTGTGAAATTACCGAAATACCCCTAGTTTGTAAAAATTACCGGAATACCCTCGATGGGTAAAATGACTGATATGCCCTTAAAGGGTAAGATGACGAAAACATCCCTACATGTTATATGGTTATTCTTGTATGCGATTTATGGTTATTATGGTATGTTTATTATTGTATGATGCATTCATGTGTTATTATGTTGCATGTGAATGGGATTATTAATATGGAGGAAGTGCTAATAGGATCGCATGGTCGTTTGACGACTGTGGATCCACCGAAGGCTTTTTAGCCACCGAGTAGCCATGCTGCACCGATAAGTTAGTGCGCAACCGGTGCTACATAAGGAGTGGATGGATGGGTGGGTCGATTAAATCCCCACAGGAGTGCACGGTTGGACAGGAGACGGAGTGCATGGTTGGTATGGGCATTAATGCATTGCATATATGGATTTTAATATTGAGATGTAATGCATTGCATATATGGATTTTAATATTGAGATGGACTTAGGCCCAGATATTTATGATATGTGACATATGATATGGGTTAAGGCCCAACCGAGGCTATTTTGGGCTAAGGCCCAATTACCACCGTTATTGTAATGGGCTTCACCCGGATTGTTGTGATGCATGTTTTTACTGATGAGGGTTGTACACACTGAGTTTTCGCAAACTCATCCCCTCTTTTTAATTTTCCCAAGTAACCCTCAATAGGAGGTTCGACATATTGGAGGACTCAGAGGTGGCCACACTACAAGTATTTTCGGATTTTAGTAATCTACTTTAATTTATTAAACCGTTTTTATTGGGTTGTAATAAGGCCTCTCTTAAATTCTGTCATAGTTTGGGATTTTTAGTTTATTATGTTTTAAATCTGCTCAACATTGAATCGCGGTTTTCCAAAACAATATCTGTTTTCAAAACACTACGTTTTCGCAACCAAGATGTAAATATCACATTTTATAAGTCAGTGGTTTTAAATTAAGCTTCCGCAATGAACAAGGTTTTGAAGGTAATGACTTCTTAATAAATGACGATTAATAATAACAATTGCAAACTGGGACTTTAGTTTTTAAATATCAAGAGGGGTTTTCAATGAAAACGCGATTTTGAAAAAAATACATCAATGTGACACGCCAGATTCGAGCCTAATTTCTAGGCCGAGTTTAGGGTGTTATATTTTGTGGTATCAAAACCAGTTACAAAACTCGGGCTATGAAATGGGTTTTAGTTTCTATTTTAAATATGTTTAGAAATGATTTTAAAGTGGTTTTGGAGGATTTTTTGTGTGGCACATCGAGTCTCCATCGTCAGACCAAGTAAGTTCTATTTATTTGAAACTGTTATACTGTAGGTAGACACTGGTACGTACTTTATCTGTAATGTATTATTTACTTAGGTTGCAATTAGGATCAGAGTACGCAGCGAGAGTGTAGTGTGCTAGATTAGGGTGTGCGACGGTTCCGTTAGTTGGAAATTTCGAGGACAAAATTTCTTTTAGGGGGTAGATTTGTAACACCCTTAATTTGGGCCTAGTAGGATTGGGCCCATTGGGCCTTGGCCATGAGAGCGTTTTAAAATTTTTGAGATTAGGAGAACGGCATTATTTCAAGTTGGACCTGTTAGGAAGGTGATTTTGGAAGGTTAGGGGGCTTCTATGAAGTCGCGGGATCAAACTTGGGCTTTAGGAAAATTTTGGTTTTAGGTGAATAAAACCCTGAGGGTTAATAAGTAGGCTTTAAGAATAAAATGTGGAGAAAAATGACACAAGAGTAACTTGTGGTGTAGTGGATAAGTGACGCCACTTAGGGCGCAAGGGAGTGACGCCACAAGGAAGTAAGGGTCCAAGGTTCAAGCCTTGGCTCTGGCATTTCATTTTGATTTATTTTTAAATGAACTTGGACTTTGGCCCATAGATTTATATTTAGTTGCGCATGATGTTAGACACAAGAAAGTGAGTGGTCTAGTGGCAAGGCGTCATTAAGGGTGTAAGGGAGCCTGGGTTCGAATCTCATGACAAGCAGGGGAGTATTTATTTTTTGGATTAGGATGTCCAGAGTTTGAGTTGGATTTAAACTCTACTGACGAAAGGATCCCACATCAGAAAGATAGCAAGAAGGAATGTGAGAAGCTGGCTATATAAAGAGCTGTCTATGAGGAGAGGAAGCATACCTTGGTGGGAATTTGAGCATAGGAGCATTCGGAGTGCGGATTAGCTTTAGACTCCTATCAAGTGTGTATTATCTCTACTCTAGCTGTAGAGCGGCAAATGTCAAAATGCCGATCACACGAGCGTGCGAGCGCATGCGTGGGAGCTTCAACACGATAGTTGAGGCCAGCTTGAGTGTTCTTGTGCGTTTAAACTGTTTGGGCCCCAATGGGCCCATGAGCCCATATGAATAAATTGTATGATTGTGTAGTAGATAGTGAACTAAACTATGGGAATCTCATATCTGTGGCTAGATATGGGCTAAGTGGGCCACACAAGTGTGTAGGCCCATATGGGCCGAATAAGGGGTCTCGAGCCCATTTACACTGTTATGACAATTTAGGTTATCTGAGTCGCTCGGGGTCATGTGTTATTATGTTGCATGTGAATGGGATTATTAATATGGAGGAAGTGCTAATAGGATCGCATGGTCGTTTGACGACTGTGGATCCACTGAAGGCTTTTTAGCCACCAAGCAGCCATGCTGCACCGATAAGTTAGTGCACAACCGGTGCTACATAAGAGTGGACGGATGGGTGGGTCGATTAAATCCCCACAAGAGTGCACGGTTGGACAGGAGATGGAGTGCATGGTTGGTGTGGGCATTAATGCATTACATAAATGGATTTTAATATTGAGATGGACTTAGGCCCAGATATTTATGATATGTGACATATGATATGGGTTAAGGCCCAACCGAGGCTATTTTGGGCTAAGGCCCAATTGCCATCGTTATTGTAATGGGCTTCGCCGGATTATTGTGATGCATGTTTTTACTGATGAGGGTTGTACACACTGAGTTTTCGCAAACTCACCCCCTCTTTTTAATTTTTCTAAGTAACCCTCAGTAGGCGGTTCGACGTATTGGAGGACTCAGCGGTGGCCACACTACGAGCAGTCTTGGACTTTAGTATTCTACTTTACTTTATTAAACCATTTTATTGGGTTGTAATAAGGCCTCTCTTAAATTCTGGTATAGTTTGGGATTTTTAGTTTATTATGTTTTAAATCTGCTCAACATTGAATCGCGATTTTCCAAAACAATATTTGTTTTCAAAACACTACATTTTCGCAACCAAGATGTAAATATCACATTTTATAAGTCAGTGGTTTTAAATTAAGCTTCCGCAACGAATAAGGTTTTAAGGTAATGACTTCTTAATAAATGACGATTAATAATAACAATTGCAAACTGGCACTTTAGTTTTTAAGTATCAAGAGGGGTTTTCAATGAAAACGTGATTTTCGAAAAAAAATAGATCAATGTGACACGCCAGATTCGAGCCTAACTTCTAGGCCGAGTTTAAGGTGTTACATTTTGTGGTAACAGAGCCCGGTTACAAAACTCGGGCTGTGAAATGGGTTTTAGTTTCTATTTTAAATATGTTTAAAAATGATTTTAAAGTGGTTTTGGAGGATTTTTTATGTGGCACATCAAGTCTCTATTGTCGGACCAAGTAAGTCCTGCTATCTGTTTTAAACTGTTATAATATAGGTAGAAACTGGTACGTACTTTATATATAATGTGTTATTTAATTAGGTTGTAATTAGGATCAGAGTGCGCAGCGAGAGTGTAGTGTGCTAGGTTAGGGTGTGCGACGGTTCCGTTAGTTGGAAATTTCGAGGACAAAATTTCTTTAAGGGGGTAGACTTGTAACACCCTAAATTTGGGCCTAGTAGGATTGGGCCCTTGGGCCTTGGCCATGAGAGCGTTTTAAAATTTTTGAGATTAGGAGAACGGCATTATTTCAAGTTGGACTTGTTAGGAAGGTGATTTTGGAAGGTTAGGGGGCTTCTATGAAGTCTCGGGATCAAACTTGGGCTTTAGGAAAATTTTGGTTTTAGGTGAATAAAACCCTGAGGGTTAGTAAGTAGGCTTTAAGAATAAAATGTAGAGAAAAATGACACAAGAGTAACTTGTGGTGTAGTGGCTAAGTGACGCCACTTAGGGCACAAGGGAGTGACGCCACAAGGAAGTAAGGGGTCCATGGTTCAAGCTTGGCGCTGGCATTTCATTTTGATTTATTTTTAAGTGAACTTGGACTTTGGCCCATAGATTTATATTTAGTTGCGCATGATGTTAGACACAAGAAAGTGAGTGGTCTAGTGTCAAGGCGTCATTAAGGGTGCAAGGGAACTTGGGTTTGAATCTCATGACAAGCAGGGGAGTATTTATTTTTTGGATTGGACAGCCAGAGTTTGAGTTGGATTTAAACTCTACTGGCGAAGGGATCCCACATCGGAAAGATAACAAGAAGGAAGGTGAGAAGCTCGCTATATATAAAGTTGTCTATGAGGAGAGGAAGCATACCTTGGTGGGCGTTTGGACATAGGAGCATTGAGAGTGCGGATTAGCTTCAGACTCCTATCAAGTGTGTATTCTCTCTACTCTAGCTGTAGAGCGGCAAATGCCGAAATACCGATCACACGGCGATGGTAGCCACACGAGCGTACGAGCGCACGTGTGGAAGCTTCGACGCGATAGTTGAGGCCAACTTGAGTGTTCTTGTGTGTTTAGGCTGTTTGGGCCACGATGGGCCGAAAGGGGCCAAGTAGGCCCAATGGGCCCATGGGCCCATATGAATAAATTGTATGATTGTGTAGTAAATAGTGAACTAGACTATGGGAATCTCGTATCTGTGGCTAGATTTGGGGTAAGTGGGCTACATGAGCGTATGGGCCCATGTAGGCCGAAAAAAGGGCCTCGGGCCCATTACACCGTTATGACCATATAGGTTATCTTAGTTATTTCAAATGACGCTCGGGGCGGCACTGCAGCCTTTGGAAAGGCTGTTAAATGCAAAATTACCAAAGTACCCTCAATGGGTAAATTACAGAAATACCCCTAGTTTACGAAATTATCGAAATATCCCTAGTCTTCAAAATTACTGAAATACCCCTAGTTTGCAAAATTATCGAAATACCCCTAGTTTGCAAAATTATTAAAATACCCCTGGTTTGTAAAATTACCGAAATACCCCTAGTTTGCAAAATTATCGAAATACCCTGATTTGAAAATTTACCGAAATACCCTGGTTTGCAAAATTACTGAAATACCCTTGGTTTACAAAAATTATCGGAATACCCTCGATGGGTAAAATGACCGATATGCCCCTGAAGATCAAGATGATGAAAACGCCCCTACATGTTATATGGTTATTCTTGAATGCGATTTTTTATTATTATGGTATATTTATTATTGTATGATGCATTCATGTGTTATTATATTGCATGGGAATAGGATTATTAATATGGAGGAAGTGCTAATAAGATCGCATGGTCGCTTGACGACTGTGGATCCACCAAAGGCTTTTTAGCCACCGAGCAGCCATGCGGCACCGATAAGTTAGTGCCGCAATCGGTGCTACATAAAGAGTTGACAGATGGGTGGGTTGATTAAATCCCCACAGGAGTGCACGGTTGGACAAGAGACGGAGTGCATGGTTGGTATGGGCATTAATGCATTGCATATATGGATTTTAATATTGAGATGGACTTAGGCCTAGATATTTATGTTATGTGACATATGATATGGGTTAATACCCAACCAAGGCTATTTTGGGCTAAGGCCCAATTGCCACCTTTATTGTAATGGGCTTCGGCCCGGATTGTTGTGATGTATGTTTTTACTGATGAGGGTTGTACACACTGAGTTTTCGCAAACTCACCCCCTCTTTTTAATTTTTCTAGGTAACCCTTAGTAGGCGGTTCGACGAATTGGAGGACTCAGAGGTGGCCACACTGCGAGCAGTTTTAGATTTTAGTATTCTACTTTACTTTATTAAACTGTTTTTATTGGGTTGTAATAAGCCTCTCTTAAATTCTGGTATAATTTGGGATTTTTAGTTTATTATGTTTTAAATCTGCTCAACATTGAATCGCGGTTTTCCAAAACAATATCTATTTTAAAAACAGTACGTTTTCGTAACCAAGTTGTAAATATCATGTTTTATAAGTCAGTGGTTTTAAATTAAGCTTCCATAACGAACAAGGTTTTGAAGGTAATGACTTCTTAATAAATGACGATTAATAATAACAATTGCAAACTGGGACTTTAGTTTTTAAATATCAAGAGGGGTTTTCAATGAAAATGCGATTTTGAAAAAAACACCTCAATGTGACATGCTAGATTAGGGCCTCACTTCTAGGCCGGGTTTGGGGTGTTACAAATTGAGTTCCAAGTAAAGTATTTCTGAAAGAATCACCATGGAAGAAAGTCCTCAGATTTGGCCGAAAAGGCAAGTTGACTCTGCGCTTTATCGGACTATACTAGATAATAGAGAGGATAGGGCCAGTAGCCTATCGTTTGACTTTGCCACCTAAGTTGGAAAAGATTCATGATGTCTTCCATGTGTTTATGTTACGCCGATATTGTTCGGATCCTTCTCATGTGATTGTACCAACAGAGGTAGAGATTCAACCGGACATGACGTATAGTGAAGAGCCGGTTAAAATTTTGGCACGAGATGTCAAGCAGTTAAGAGACAAAAGTATAGCTCTTGTGAAAGTACTATGGCAAAGGCAGGGCATAGAAGAGGCCACATGGAGCTCGAGGAGGCTATGGGAAACAAATATCCCAATCTTTTTACCGGTAAGATTTTGAGGACGAAAATCCTTAAGGGGGAGAATTGTAATAGCCCGATTTAGGGTCTAGTTAGAATAGTGATTTCTAAATCACTAATCTGAGGTCAGAGAAAATTATTTTAATGATATTTTATGAGTTATAGCATGATTATATAGGTGCATGAAAATTTTAGTGCTTTAATTTTAGCGATTTTATGCTGAATCGCGAAAAAGGACTAAATCACATAAAGTGCGAAAGTTCTATTTTACAAGCTAAAGGTGTTTAATAGCCATGAAATTGTAAATAGAGGCCTTTGATGTGCAATTAGACCTTTCTAAAGGTCATGGCCGGCCATAGTGGGACAAAGAAGTCAAAATTAGTCAAAGTAGGTGTAATAGGTGGATTAAATTGATGAAATAGAATAAAAGAAAGAAAGAAAAGATATCATCTTTTATCCTTCACTCCTCCACCAAAAATTAGCAGTAAATAGAGGTTTGAAAGCTCAAAAATTTCAGAAAACTCTTCTCCTTACAAGTAAGTGACTTTGGTGATTTTTCTTGAATATATTTGTACTTTTGAAACCCCTAAAGCTTAAGCTAGCTAAAGAGGGGACTATTTTCAAAATGATTGAAAATTTAGAGTTTTACCATGTGAGCTTTTAAGTTGTTTGCTACATTTTTATGGAATAAAATGAGTCATAGTTGTTTAATAAACAACTTTTGTGAAAGGTGTTACCATGAAAACACCAAAAAGGACATTTTTGTAAAGGTTGTAAAATATGTGGTAAATGTGGTAAATAATGAGTATTGAGGGCTTCTGTAAGAGTAATAAATGTTTGCGTAGGCTCGTTAAAGAAAGAAATTTGATTAGAATTGATTTTCGAGCCTAGAGGTAAAATGGTTATTTTGTGAAAACTTAAGGGCAAAATGGTAATTTTGCCAAAATTATGATTATTGTAATGTACTTATTAATATGGAAATTAAATAAGCTAAATTTTTATTATAGATCAAGAAGAGCGAAGAATTAACCTCGACCAAGGAAAGGGCAAAGTATCGGACTAGGTCGGCAATCTAGCCTATTTTGAAATCGAGGTAAGTTTGTGTGTAATAAGTTCAATGCCATGTTAGTATGATTTCAAATGTTTGATATTTGTGAAGATGTATGATATGTCTCTGAATTTGAATAATGGTGATGTATGAGAAAATGATAAGGATTGTGATGTTGAAGTCCCGGTTAGACTTAAATAAATGAGAGAACAATATCATCAAGACTTGAGATGTATAAGGTCCCGTATAAGACCATGCCCGGGACATGGCCTCGGCACCAAATTGAAATCCCGTATAAGACCATATCTAGGATATGGCATCGGCACCAAATGTAATAATCGTATAAGACCATATCTAGGATATGGCATCGACAATCGAAATGAGATCCTATATAAGACCATATCGGGGATATGGCATTGGCATTTAGAAGTAACCCCACGTAAGGCCACATATAAGATATGGCATTGGCATCATAATTACGTGAATGAGGATGATCATATATCCTTGAATATCCCAAGTGATTCAATGTAATAAATAGTTAAGCTTATGATAGAGATAATATTAATGCTAAGTCTAAGTGATGAAGTGATACAGGTTATGTGAGTAATTCATGAGAATGGTTCACGATATGTGGCATGATCTGTAATTAGTAAGAGTAAGTATGAGTAAGTTATTGAAATGAGCTTAAGACTTGTGTTTTCATTCAATGCAATGGATAGATGACATTATGAGCTTTATGTTGCTATTTATTTCATTCAAACTTACTAAGCTTTATGCTTACCCCTCTCATTTCCCTTTTCCTTGTAGTATTAGGAAGTTAGCTCGAGAATTCGTGGAATGTTAGAGTTTTGAAATCACACTATCGACTACTCTTGGTATAGCAAAGTTAGATTCATTTTTACTATGGCATATATAGGACGTGGTCATTTTGTTATGTCATATTTGTTAGCCAAAGTGTTGGCTATTTATATTATAAAAATTGGTTTTGTAAGTGGTCATTGGAATTGGGCCAATACTTGACAAGTTTACATATATTCAATGATGATGAATTTCATTAAGTGTATGCTTGTATGGATGTCTTGATTTTGAGTCCTTAGGAGTGCTTTATGGTTATGATATATGTTAGATTGAATTGGTATAAGTATGGTTGCTGTGTAAGGTGGCATTTGGCTTGGTAAATAGCCTTTCAAATGGTCACACGAGTAGACACACAGGTGTGTGTCTAGGCCGTGTGTGACACACGGTCAGCCCTATGGGCGTGTTGATTGGTCATGTGTCCCCTTGCATGCTAGGTTGAAAAGTCATTATGCTCAGTAGTAAACACACGAGCAGAGACACGGCCATGTATCTCAGCCGTGTGGAAGGCACGGCCATGGACATGGGCGTGTGCTCAAGCCGTGCGAAGTCTGCACCTGAATTTGGAATTTATTTCGCCACACGGTCGAAGGACACAGGCGTGTGACTGGCCGTGTGATGCAAGTCAGTGCTGACCACGGGCTAGACACACAGGCATGTGACAGGCTGTGTAATGCGAGTCAATGTCGACCACGGGTGGAGCACATAGGCGTGTGTAACCACACGGCCTGCCCATACGGGCGTGTTCCATTTCACACGGGCGTGTAGCCCTATTTTATGCAGAAATTTTCTAGGTGTGCGAAAGTTTCCAATTTGGTCCCAAACCATTCTGAATGCAAGTTTAGGGTCTCATAAACCTAAAATAAGGACATTATAGTCTTGAATAGAAAGTTTTAATTTGAAACAAAGTTTTTATGGATTGATATTGTAAGGTTGAAGAGTTAAGTGTGGTAATGCCTCGTGCCCGGTTCAGAAGTCGAACACGGGTAAGGGGTGTTACAAATGATCTGCACTATCTGATGGTTTATCCACACTTCTGTCTGGTAGCTTGTCTGTGATTATGGTGGCTCGACCTCATATATTTGTTTTGGCAGTGTAACTTCCCAAAATGGGGTTATTTGGAATTTAATTATTTTTCTTATGTATGAACTGCTATGTCATTATTTATGGAATAATAATGATCAATTTAAGGCTTTGTGTTGGCTCGATTTGGTAGGAAATTTTAGTTTTTAACTTTTAAGGTAGGGAGCCTTAGCAAGAGGGTGTTATAAGAAAAAAATGGGGACAAATTGGACATAAAATGAGCCTAGACTAAGTGGCAAAGTAAGCCCACTTAAGAGCTACATGTGACGCCACCAAGGAGCAAGGGAGATCTTGTGTTCGAGTCGCGGGAATCCCTCTTTTTGTTCTTTATTTTGACGGCATAGGGAGGAGAGTTTTTCTTCTCTTTAAACTCTTTTTTTTTTATATAAAAGATAATATGAGCTATTATAAGGGATTTTATTTATTCTAAGGATAATAGGTGAATATTGTGGATTAATAAAGATTATTAGAAATTAAATCCTATTAGTTTGAATTAAACTAAATGGGTGGCCTAGAGTGAATTAAGGAAGTGGGATGAATCTTGGACTCCTTGTTGAGGTGGAGTGAATGACAAGGACTTGTAGAAGAGGGGAGTGCGAATTTCCTATAGGCACATTCTCCATCTTTTGTTTTCTTTCTTCCAAAATTTCAAATAGCCAAATTCCCATTCTTGATTTTCCCTTTTTCTTCTCAAACTCTCAAAAACGGAAAAAAAAGAAACAACATTCTCCTTGCCGAAATTCCCATTCTTAAATCTTCTTTCTCTTATTTCCTACTAGCCGAATCAACAATTCCTCTACCTTTCTTCTTTTCCTCACTAAAAATCCAGCCTTATTTAGGCGACCATAGCCAGAATCTAATACCTATCAAAGTCGAAATTCCTTCTCTTTTCTTTAAACTCTACTTGGTAGAATAGTATAGTGGTTTGGGATTCTCCTATATTCGATTGTTGCGAAGGTAAGTGATGGCGAACACTCTTTTCCTATTTTCCTTTCTCTGTCGATTTGTGGGTTGGAGAAAAGCGAAATTTCGGCATTAGCAAGCGAAGAACTAACCACTCTTTGGAACCGATTTCATCTAGGAACTCCGGATTCACAAGCGATGATCGACCCACCTTTCTCGATATCTAGTTGGTAAGTAATGGTAAGATCTACTTTAGTCAAGTAGTTGTTAATCGATTAAGTCAAGGCTACTAATTTGGTTAAGTGCCAATTTTAGGGTGGTGAAGCAAAAGGTGATACTCAAGACTTTCGGTAAGGATTCGGGTTCAAAGGAGAACCCTTTAAATTATTTACTTTGGCGAATAGGCCATAGGCTAATCCCATGGTTGGCGAATGTAGGTACCAAGAGATATAGGGTGGTCGACTTCTTCATTCGGATTTAGATCACTCGGTGGTGTCGGTGTGTACATACACACTTATATCGATTAATATGTGTGATAAATATTTGTTGTTTGTAAATCGCTTGATGTAGATTTGGATTTGGTACCTTAAATGGTACAAGCAAGGACCTCGGTAAGTCTCTATTTATATGAGATTATCATGATGCTTTTGGGAAGCATGATTTATTTAATACATGTGATAAATGTATGATCTCTGTTATGATTGTGATATGGGTTGATGAGTGGAGGGGCGGTGTTAATCGTGTCGACGGGCACCGATGTTTTGGTAACACACCGTGACTATATGTCACCAGAGGTTTGGTACCTCGGAGGTTTGGTACCTCAATAGCGACTTATCCACGTGGTTAACACCACCGTGGGTTGGCCCCACTTGAGATATGGGATCGTCGCGGTGATTTGGTATCACACGATGGGTTGGCCCCATCACCCGATTTGTGTCTACGGACACAGTGTTTTGGTAACATATTGTGACTATATGTCACCGGTGGTTTGGCACCACCGGTGGTTTGGTACCACAACGGGGGTAGGCGATGGCGTATGGTTGGCTAGGTTGGGTACACATTATTCTCGCATATTAAATGTTATATGTTGTGTATGAAAATATTTTAAAGCGGGGAAGGGTTACATCTTGAGTCTTGGTGACTCACCTTCTCCATTATTTTTTTCGGTGATGCTTAGATCGCGGATATGGAGCCAGAGGGACTTGAGGAGGCCATGCGGTGGATTTAAAACTAAATGGACTTTAATTTTAGTTATTTATAATTGGTTATTGGGTTGTTTTATTTTGGATGTAATAAGGCCTCATTTTACTCTACTTTAGTTATTTTCTTATATGTTGGATATTTTATTTTTACTATAAATTTGAATCACGCGTTTTAAAATTAACACGAAAAATGTTTTATCGTGCCATCTAGCACATGTCAAGTTTGTATAATAATTTGACTTAATTAAATTTTGAATTTAGTCGAAGGTTTTCAACAAGATAACCAAAACGAGTTGTTTTCAACAAAACTTAAATTGGATTTTCAAATGGGTTTCAAAAGTTTTCCGTAACGACTCATATTCGGTCCTAACATTTGGGTCGGGTTTGGGCTATTACAAATTGGTATCGAGCCCGATTCAAAAACAATTGTGGGGCCCAAGGCCCAAAAATGTTTTAGTAGGCCTTATTAATTGATTTTGGGTTTTAAGCGGCATGGCTGAGTCTCCCAAGACCGATCCGCCTGTAAGTACATCTAAACCTCTGTGTGAATTATATTACAGAGAAGGGTAGGAAGCATGGAGCGTAGATAGACTTATAGGAACTTGAACCTAGGATTAGATTACTCAAACACACAAACAGAACATAAGACTTAAAGAAGAAACCAACCTATGGCTAAGTCATTGAGCTAGGGTGTGGTAACCTCAGACGCATGTCTAGGATTGGGCAGGAAGAGCACGGTATTTAAGCGGTCAGAGTGACTCACCACCTCTTCGCAGTGTCCTACCTAGTGCGTAGCTTGGGTTCACCCTAACTCGAGAGGGCTCGATGGTGTGGTAACCTCTGTGCGCATGTCTAGAAAGGTTCGGTGGGAGCTTGGTATTTAAGCGTCCGTGTGACTCACCTCGTCTCCACACGAAACCCGCACAGTGCGTAGCTTGGGTTCACTCTGACCAAGAAGGCTCGGTCATAGGCTAAAGCATAATGACTAAAACCCGAAAGGGAATTAGCCTTGATTTTTGAAAAAAAAAAGGAAACAACAAAACTTGGTCTTAAAACTTGTCAAATCACTCCTTCAAAAGTAAGAACAACTCTTTTTACAATGTTTTCCCCGAAAAAGTTTGATTTGTGGAAAATTACGAAAATGCCCTTAGGGGCAAAATTAATAAAATACCCTTGGTTCATAAAACATCAACTCAATGATTTTGTCCAAAAATTTTAACTACTTCTCAAATATTCAACTCAGCTTTGGAAATCATCAATGAAACACTTTGGTTTTGGGAAAATTACGAAAACGCCCCCAACGTGTAAAATTACCAAAATGCCCCTGAATACAAAATTTTTGCGACATCACCGTTTTAAGAAAGAAAAATTCTCAAAAGGGGCCCTCAGGGTTTTACAATGGTTAAAACACCCTTGATTTACAAAAATTACAAAATTACCCCTGGAGGACAAAATTACCAAAATACCCCTGGTTTTTGAAATAATGCCATAACTTCAAATCTTATCAATTTTTAATAATACCCTCCAGTGTTGGGAATTTCAAAAACAACCTACTAAAGTTTTAAAATCTCTTTTATTATGAAAATACCCCAGAGGAAAATGACGAAAATACCCCAGGTTAGAAATGGGCGTAAATGTCCAAAGAGCGAATAGGTATGGAAAGTATTAGGAATGGATGCAAGAACTCCTTGTGTGAACTAAGATAGAAGATGAAACCTTGTTTGCACGAAAGAATCTCTAATTAAAATTTCTTCATAAAATTTCTTCATGAGTAATGAAGTGGAACAAACGCTAATACATAAAATTTCTCTTAATCAGTTAAAAGCGCGATAGATAGAATGAGTTCTAGAGGGCGTGGATGCCGTGGACGCGGTAGGGGTAGGATGATGGTGTCCGAACCCGTCAGTCGGGACAAGGTTCAAAACGATGTACCACCGCCACCACCACCTCCCAACTTTTGGAGCCGAGGAACAGGATCCGGAGCGGGAGGAGAGGCAGTATCGCAAGCTGTGTTGCGAGTCCTCGAATTGGTGGCTGGGGCTAGTGGAAATTTAGGAGCTCGAAAATCTGTTCCCGGGCGAATTCGGTCCAACGGAGCTGAGGTGTTCCGGGGTGTGTCAGGAGTGGCACCCAGTGTAGCGAGTATTGGCTAGAATCTGAGAAAGGATAATGGATGATCTTGACCGACCGAGGAGGAAAAGTTGAAAGGCGGTGTCGCTTCTAAAGGATGAAGCGTACAGGTGGTGGTGACGATTCGGGATGGAGCCACGGTGATGATCTTACGATGGGACTACTTTAAAATCGCTTTTGGAAGAAGTATGTGGGCACCGATTATCAGATGCTCGGAGGAAAGCCTTTAAGGGTTAGTGCAAGGAACCAAGTCGAGAGCGTGAGTATGAGGCGGAGTTTTAAGGCGAGTAGGTATCGCGAGGCGTCGTGGCTCTCGAACACGAGCCACTGTGTCCGCTTTGAGGACGGACTCGAGATGATTTGAGGTTACCGATTGCCCCACAAGCAAGTTCGTGAGTTTTCATCTCTAGTGGAAAAGGCTAAGGTAGCAGAAGGGATCAAGGAGGTCGTAAGGAAAAATTATAGCAGGAATAATCAAAAGAGAGGATTTGGGTCATTTGGATCCGATGGTAATGATCGAGAAGAAGGCTAGGCGAGTGGGCCGTCAGCAAAGAAGGCCCGTAGCTACTAATCGAGACCGCCCCGGTCAATCGGCGTGGGAAGTCCCATTGGGAGGTTGTTCGACCGTGATAGAGGATGTTTTGAGTGTGGGTCTTTAGAGCATCGGGTCGAGATTGTCCCGAGCGAGCTCGGAACCGCGGAGGGCGTAACCGCACCCAAGATAGAAATGTGGGACCACAGAGGGTCGTGGTAATGGCGAGAAAGCAATGGTCCTAACCGAGGTCGAGGAACTCGAGGCGAGGTTCAGCAAAGACTGAGGCTAGGCGACTGGCTTAGTCTATCGGCAAGGCGTCGCGAGGAGGGTAACGCACCGGATGTCATAACCGGTACGTTTCTGATTTTTGGTCTTCCTTATTATGCATTGATTGATGTGGGGTCTACACATTCATACGTAGCAAGTAGTGTGGTAGAGACTTTGAACCTAGACTCTGAGACTGCTGCTAGGGAGATGAGTGTAGTGAGTCCTTTAGGTCACTCTGTAGTGGTAGACAAACTTTTTAGGACGTACCCTAGAACTCCAAGGGGTCGATTCGGGTCGATCGATGGAACTACCATTCGGGAGTTCGATTTGATCCTTGGAATGGATTGGTGGCTAAGTATCGGTAATTTGGATTGCTTGACTAAGCGCATGGTTCTAAGATGATGAGAATGATGAAGTGGTTATGATAGGTGATAGAAGGAATTACCTATCCAACGTGGTTTCGCCTTGAAGGTTGAGAAGATGGTCAAGAAGGGTTGTAGGGCATTTTGGTTCAAATCGTGCTTTGGAAGCTAAGGAGTCGATGAGTTGGAAAGGTTCGAACGATTGGGGAATTTGTTGATGTGTTCCCAGAAGAACTTCCGGTTCCGCCTCCAGTTGGGAAGTCAAATTCGGTATAGACTTGCTACGGAGCGGCACCGTGTCTATAGCACCGCATCAATGGCACCAAAGGAATTGGTGGAGCTGAAGGCTCAAATTCAGGAGCTCTTGGATAAGGGATTTATCCGACCTAGTATATCTCCGTGGGGAGCGCCTGTGTTGTTTGTCAAGAAGAAGGACGGTTCTATGCGAATGTGCATCGATTACCGTCAGTTAAACAAGTTAACGATCAAAAACAAGTACCCATTGCCTCGGATCGATGACTTGTTTGACCAGTTTGAAAGGGCGTCGGTGTTTTCGAAGATAGACCTTAGGTCGGGTTACCATCAACTTAAGGTGAAGGGGGCCGATGTTCACAAGACGGCTTTTGAACTCGGTATGGGCATTACGAGTTCCTAGTGATGCCATTCGGATTGACCAATGCCCCGGTGGCGTTCATGGACTTAATGAATAGGGTATTTCAACAGTATCTAGACCAATTCGCCGTGGTGTTCATAGACGACATTTTGGTCTACTCTAAGACGGAGGAGGAGCACGACAAGCATTTTGAGATAGTTCTACAAGTGTTAAGGAAAAGAAATTTTATGCCAAATTCAAGAATCGCAATTTTGGTGAGGAGGTGGCTTTCTTAGGTCACGTGGTGTCGTGGAAGGATTAGAGTGGATCCCGCAAGATTGAAGCGGTATTGGAGTGGAAACCGCCTAAGTCGGTGGCGTAGATCTGAAGTTTTACGGGTTTAGCAGGTATTATCGGAGATTTGTGGAAGGGTTCTCTCGATCGCAGCCAGTTGACTAAGTTGCTAAGGAAAGGTGTTCCATTTGTATGGTTGGAGAAGCGAGAAGAAAGTTTTGATAAGTCGAGGAAGATTACGACTAAGCTCGATTTTAGTACAACCCGAGGCGGAAATTATTCACGATCTATTGTGATGCATCTCACCTTGGTTTGGGGTGTGTATTGATGAGGATGGGAAGGTAGTAGCCTATGCGTCCCGTCGCCTAAGATCGCATGAGGTTAACTATCCAACTCACGACACGGAGTTAGCGCAGTTGTCTTCGCCTTGAAGATATGGAGACATTATCTTTATGGAGAGAAGTCGGTAATTTACGGACCACAAAAGTTTGAGGTATCTTGACTCGTAAAGATCTCGAATCGAGACAATGACGATGGATTGAGCTGTTGAAGGACTACGATTGTTCCATCGAATATCATCCGGGTAAGGCTAACGTGGTGGTCGTAGCGTTGCTGAGGAAGGTCGTGGCGATTTAAGAGCAATGTTTGCTCGGTTGAGCCTATATGACGATGGAAGCCTTTTGGCGTAACTTGAGTTAAGCCAACGTGGATCGAGGAGATTAAGAACGAGCAGTTAGTGGATGAAGGCTTAAATGCGAAGAGAATGCAAGTTCGTGGATGGTGGTTTAGAAGGGTATAGTTTGTTGGTGATGGTGTGTTATGTTTTCAAGGACGGCCCTGTATGCCAAAGAACATAGAGTTGAGGCGAAAATTCTCCATGATGCTCATAGCGCCCATACGCTATGCATCCCGGAGGTAGCAAGATGTATGGAGATCTACTAAAGCTTGATTACGGTGGCGGGTTGAGCGTGAGATAACGGAATTGTGGGAAGTGTTTGACGTGTCAAGCGAGTTAAGTGAACACCGATTACCATCGGGCTACTTCAACGGTAAAGATTCCTCAATGGAAATGGGAGAGGATCACTATGGATTTCGTCGCTGGTCTACCCTTACGCCCAAAGAAGAAAGATGCGGTTTGGGTAATCGTGAGACCGTCGACTAAATCACTCACTTCATACCGAGAAGAATGGACTACTCACTGCGAAGCTAGCAAAGTTGTATGTGGCGAGATAGTCGATTGCATGGTGTACCCGTGTCGCTTATCTCGGATAGGGACCCAAGGTTCACTTTGAGGTTTTGGAAAGCGTTACATCAAGCGTTGAGTGCAGCGGTTGGATTTCAAACCTGTGTTTCCATCCTCGAGACGGACGGGCGATCAGAAAGGTCATCTGATCTTAGAAGATATCTTTGAGGGTTGTGTCTTGGAATTCGAGGTAGTTGGGAGGAATTCTTACCTCTAGCTGAGTTCGCCTACAACAATAGCTACCGAGCAAGTATTGAGATGGCACCATCTGAAGCCTTGATGGGCGGAAATGCCGAACTCAAGCGTGTTGGACGGAGTTGGGTGAACGACAAGTGTTGGGCCGAAATGGTAGAGATGAAGACAAAGTCAAAGTGATTCGGTCTCGTCTCAAGGAAGCATCAGATAGGCAGAAGTCTTATGCCGATCTCAAACGCAAGGAAATGGAGTATGCTGTGGGAGACAAGGTCTTTCTAAAGGTGTCACCTTGGAAAAAGGTGTTAAGATTTGGACGAAAGGGGAAGCTGAGCCCAAGATTCATTGGCCCATATACAATATTGAAGCGGATAGGACCGGTAGCTTATCAGCTCGAACTGCCGACTGAGTTAAGTCAGATTCATGACGTCTTTCACGTATCAATGCTGAGACGGTATCAGTCAGATCCATCACATGTGGTGCCTGTGACAGAAATCAAGGTTAACGCAGACTTATCTTTTGAGGAGGAACCGGTTCAGATCTTGGATAGAGATATAAAGGTTCTCGTAGGAAGTCGTGCCCTTAGTGAAAGTCTTGTGGCGGAACCATGGTCTTTGAGGAAGCTACGTGGGAACTCGAGGATGTGATCTGGTGCAATACCCTCATCTGTTTTAGTTATGTAATTTGGAATGAAATTTATTTTAAGGGGTAGAAGCGTAACATCCCAAAATGGGGTTATTTGGAATTTAATTATTTTTCTTATGTATGAACTGCTATGTCATTATTTATGGAATAATAATGATCAATTTAAGGCTTTGTGTTGGCTCGATTTGGTAGGAAATTTTAGTTTTAACTTTTAAGGTAGGGAGCCTTAGCAAGAGGGTGTTATAAGAAAAAATGGGGACAAATTGGACATAAAATGAGCCTAGACTAAGTGGCAAAGTAAGCCCACTTAAGAGCTACATGTGACGCCACCAAGGAGCAAGGGAGATCTTGTGTTCGAGTCATGAGAATCCCTCTTTTGTTCTTTATTTTGACGGCATAGGGAGGAGAGTTTTCTTCTCTTTAAACTCTTTTTTTTATATAAAAGATAATATGAGCTATTATAAGGATTTTATTTATTCTAAGGATAATAGGTGAATATTGTGGATTAATAAAGATTATTAGAAATTAAATCCTATTAGTTTGAATTAAACTAAATGGGTGGCCTAGAGTGAATTAAGGAAGTGGGATGAATCTTGGACTCCTTGTTGAGGTGGAGTGGACTGGCAAGGACTTGTGGAAGAGGGGAGTGCGAATTTCCTATAGGCACATTCTCCATCTTTTGTTTTCTTTCTTCCAAAATTTCAAATAGCCAAATTCCCATTCTTGATTTTCCCTTTTCTTCTCAAACTCTCAAAACGGAAAAAAAAAAAACAACATTCTCCTTGCAGAAATTCCCATTCTTAAATCTTCTTTCTCTTATTTCCTACTAGCCAGAATCAACAATTCCTCTACCTTTCTTCTTTTCCTCACTAAAATCCAGCCTTATTTAGGCAGCCATATAGAATCTAATACCTATCAAAGTCGAAATTCCTTCTCTTTCTTTAAACTCTACTTGGCGAATAGTATAGTGGTTTTGGATTCTCCTATATTCGATTGTTGCGAAGGTAAGTGATGGCGAACACTCTTTTCCTATTTTCCTTTCTCTGTCGATTTGTGGGTTGGAGAAAAGCGAAATTTTGGCATTAGCAAAGCAGAACTAACCACTCTTTGAACCGATTTCATCTAGGAACTCAGGATTCACAAGCGAGAGATCGACCCACCTTTCTCGATATCTAGTTGGTAAGTAATGGTAAGATCTACTTTAGTCAAGTAGTTGTTAATCGATTAATCCGAAGGCTACTAATTTGGTTAAGTGCCGATTTTAGGTGGTGAAGCAAAAGGGTGATACTCAAGACTTTCGGGTAAGGATTCGGGTTCAAAGGAGAACCCTTTAAATTATTTACTTTGGCGAATAGGCCATGAGGCTAATCCATGGTTGGTCGAATGTAGGTACCAAGAGATATAGGGTGGTCGACTTCTTCATTCGGGATTTAGATCACTTTCGGTGGTGTCGGTGTGTACATACACACTTATATCGATTAATATGTGTGATAAATATTTGTTGTTTGTAAATCGCTTGATGTAGATTTGGATTTGGTACCTTAAATGGTACAAGCAAGGACCTCGGTAAGTCTCTATTTATATGAGATTATCATGATGCTTTTGGGAAGCATGATTTATTTAATACATGTGATAAATGTATGATCTCTGTTATGATTGTGATATGGGTTGATGAGTGGAGGCGGTGTTAATCGTGTCGACGGGCACCGATGTTTTGGTAACACACCGTGACTATATGTCACCGGAGGTTTGGTACCTCCGAGGTTTGGTACCTCAATAGCGACTTATCCCCGTGGTTAACACCACCGTGGGTTGGCCCCACTTGAGATATGGGATCGTCGCGCGTGATTTGGTATCACACGATGGGTTGGCCCCATCACCCGATTTGTGTCTACGGACACCAGTGTTTTGGTAACACATTGTGACTATATGTCACCAGTGGTTTGGCACCACCAGTGGTTTGGTACCACAACGGGGTAGACAGTGGCGTATGGTTGGCTAGGTTGGGTACACATTATTCTGCATATTAAATGTTATATGTTGTGTATGAAAAATATTTTAAAACGGGGGAAGGGTTACATACTGAGTCTTGGTGACTCACCTTCTCCATTATTTTTTTCGGTGATGCTTAGATCGCGGATATGGAGCCGGAGGGACTTGAGGAGGCCATGCGGTGGATTTAAAACTAAATGGACTTTAATTTTAGTTATTTATAATTCGGTTATTGGGTTGTTTTATTTTGGATGTAATAAGGCCTCATTTTACTCTACTTTAGTTATTTTCTTATATGTTGGATATTTTATTTTTACTATAAATTTGAATCACGCGTTTTTAAAAATTAACACGAAAAATGTTTTATCGTGCCATCGGGCACATCTGAAGTTTGTATAATAATTTGACTTAATTAAATTTTCGAATTTAGTCGAAGAAGGTTTTCAACAAGATAACCAAAACGAGTTGTTTTCAACAAAACTTAAATTGGATTTTCAAATGGGTTTCAAAAAGTTTTCCCGTAACGACTCATATTCGGTCCTAACGTTTGGGTCGGGTTTGAAATACAAATGATTTTAGGCGCAATATAGTGGTTTGACCACATATATCTGATTTGGTAGTTTTAACTGCAACTCTGGTGGCATTGACCACAATTATCTCTTGGTATGATTGGATAGACGAGTTCTGGGAAACTCTATTTGGTATGTAGTGGAGTTAGGTAGGAAATTTTCTGAAAAATTTGCATTATGTCTTCTGAAAAGTACTGCTTTGGCATAAGCATGCATTCTTAGTTTTGCTAGATTTATTGATATTAGATTCTTTGCAATTCTGTGATTTGATTGTTTTGTTATTTGTATTCTCTATTTGAGTTTAGTTACACACTGAGCTTTATTGCTCACCCTTCTATTTTTGGCCTTTCAAATAATTAGCTAATTTAGGACAGGATGACGTGTGGAAGCTCAGATTGGGTATTCACATAAAATGACCTATTTTGGTTAATAAATTAATATTTCTGGACTTTTGATTTTTGGATTAAGTTCTCGGATTTGATTTTGTTTTTGGGTTTTGTTCTATTTGTCGGTTTTTTGGTGTACTTAGTGTAAAACTACAAAATCATTCGAATTTGACAAATTGGAATTTGGTTTTCTAAACATAAAAACTCTAAAAATATACGTTGCAAAGTTAAGTATCAAACTAAATGCTTTTTCGTAAAATAAATAAGTTCTACGCACGAGTTTTTCTAAATAATAGTGTAAGAGTTTTGCCAAAAATTGATATTTTCAAATTACATGATTTCCGAAGTTAGATTTCTATTTCTGGAAGTTTCCGCTACTTTTCTAATAAAATGGTTAAGTGATTATGCTATAAAATAAGTGATACAACTTCTAAAACATTCGTCAGCTAAAATTTAAGATTTTGTATCACATGATTTCTAAGCTAGATTTAACTCCTCCAGATTCGGCCATAAAGTCTAAGCCAGATTTGAGGTGTTACATATAATATTTATAGAGAAGATATATAATGTACTTCTAAATATATACTTAAAAAATATACAATACATTTAAATATTCCTAAAAGATAATATCTCATAACAATATATTTCTAAAAAATATCCCATAATAATAATATCCTAATAGAGCTCGTCAAAACCAGCGTTTGAACACATTTCGGTGGCCAATTGTTCCATGACCAAAGAGTCAACCACCGTTACAACACCTAAACCTTAAGACTTAAAAGACCCAAACAGCCGCTCGGTATCTCCTGCTCCGAGGTGGAGAGACGACTCGGAGTGGTACACAAAGAAAGCTGCTATTGCTGGTTTGAAACAAGGAGGAGTTGATTAAGAGCTGTTGGAGTAAGCCAGAGCTTTTCCATGAGCTGAAGATGACAAAAAGAACTAGACGAAACAAGGATGCTAGAGGGCCAGCCTACTAGAGAAGCTTGAAGAGGTGAGAAAGAGTTGTTGGTCGGCTACAGTCACTATCGGTGTCGACGCCTACAGTGAGAGAAAAGTTGCATATAAATGATGAACAGTGTATTGTAAAGTAATGGACTCAATTTCAACCCTTGTTCATCGTTTTAGTAGTTTTGTCATTTTAAAATTCATTTTAATCCTAATTTTGATAAAATTTATATAAAATTTCTTTAATTTATATTTTCTTTTTACCTTAAAACGGTAAATAAAATATATAATAATCCAATTTTAAATATTAATTTATTTTAGTTATTTACGTAATAAATAACTCTTTAGCCAATATATAAAATTCTAGAAATAAATTATTTTTATAATATAAATAATTTTTATTACCGTAAGTAGTAGTTTTTATAATAAATATTAATGAAATTTATCATTGAAATTTTCAATACCATAACAACATTCAGGTTATTAAGTAATTAAATCTAATGCCGAATTGCCATTATACAAATTATATAAACAACCTTTCATTTTAATTTTTTAATCTCATCAGCTAATTGATTTTAGATTATTTATGAACTACTAAACTGAATTCGTTAACTATTTTTGCAATTCATTAACTATTTTTGCTATTTAAATAATTAAAATAATTGCTATTTTTGTTATAAAATAAAGAAAGATGGAGAGAATAAAGAACAAAGAAAATATGAAAGCAACAGAGAATGTATTTTATTGATCAAAAAGGGGTGATTATAATGCTTCATCAGAGTCTCTATTTATAGGCACAAGAAGTATAAAAGAAGTAGAGATCTAATTCTAATAACTATTAGAATTTAAAGTACATTGAAACTTTATCTTGATCATGATAGACATCCACTTAATAAGATATTCATAACACTCCCCCTTAGATGTCCATTGATAGATAATGTGCCTCATTAAAACATTATTAGGAAAAACCCTGTGGGATAAAAACCTAATGAAGGAAAAAGAGTACATAATCTATAATACGTTTAATATGCTGCCTCATTAAAAATCTTACCAGGAAAACCCAATGGGACAAAACCTCGGTTAAGGGAAAAAGAGTACAACGCATATTTTCTCCCCCTCATGAAAACATCACATATTTTATCATATTCGACGTATTCAGTCTTGAATACTAGTTTTTCAAATGACTATTGAATGTATTGCTAACCATTTATATCACCATTCTTTTAAAAGTCATGAGTGAGGGAAATTTGAGGAAATATATTTTGATCTCTTCAGGAGATTCAACAATAATCATAACAAACTTTAATCATGATTCTTTTATAAAAACACAAATAGGTATTTTGGATCATTTTATAATCCTCCTTCAACTACTCAAATTTACCACATATATTTAAATTGTTTCAATTCATATAAATGAATAATTTCGAGAATTTCAATATGCTTCTAGCATTCTAAATCCTTCAAGGATTTTAATATAAATTTTACTATATATTGTTTTATAAAGGTTGTAACAACAACCATTAAAGGCAAGTTAAATCTTTTATGAATTGTCAATTTAATAATATATCTAAAGGTTATTGCATCCACCATAAAAAGAATATTATATCTTTTCATAATCAATACCAGGACTTAGCGGAAAACTTCATATTTTTATTCCGCTTTTGCCAAACTACTTCAATTGCACCCTCACTGGCTTTATACCTTTAGATATTTGGACTACTGGTCCAAAAACTCTACGAATTTAATTGTACTTAAGTTGCGTCTTTCTATATTGATCAATTTATTCCATATCTATATTTCTCAATAGATTTATTTTAGATCCTCCTTTCATTTCATTATTTCAATAATAATATTGCATGCAAAATCATTGTCGACCACTTTTATTATTCGGTTCCACATTTTCTCGAATTGACATAACTTATCGAGATCTCTTATTTCCATTATTTTAAAATTCAGTTCCTGGTACCTGAATCTCTTCTAAAGTTTTACTTATTAGTTATGTCTTGGGTCTCTTCTAGAGCACCCGCCTCCACTATATGACCATCTAGAATAATTTTCATTTTTGAAACCGATCAATCTATATAACACTTGGTTATTCTCATTAAGTTTGTAAACACATCTAATAGTTAACTTGTAATGAGTTATCCTTATTAAACTTCTGGTTCAAATTACTCTCCCCCTAACTTATTACAAGTTATTATTTATCTTCCTCTAATGTCGGGAAAACTATCGAATCAAAATTGTAATTACAAATAATGTCATAATTGAATCTCCAATGCATTCAAAACATCTAATAATACAAAGAAACTTTTCATTAATATATATTCCCCACTTTCTTTGAGGATTCACTCATCTTTGTGCATTGTGGTGGAGCAATTGGAACATATACGCACATACAAAAATTCAAAGATGAGAAATATTTGGCTCTTGACCAAAAATCAATTGTAATGGGAGTATTATAACTTATTGGTTTGATACGTACAACATATAAATCAACATAATCTCATATTGAAACAGAAAATTTAGTTCTCATGAGTAATGGTTTGACTATTAGTTGGAGGCATTTGATAAACAATTCAGCTAAATCATTTTGTGTGTGAACATAAGCTATAGGATGTTCAACTTTTATCCCATTTGACATGCAACAATCATTGAAAACTTGGGATGTAAACTCACCAACGTTAGCAAGATGAATTGTCTTAATTGCATGATCTGAAATTAATCATTTAAACAAGCAATCTAGCAAACGACAGGTTGCGAGTTGATAATGCATGTGATTATTTTGTAGATGCATCTACCAAAATCATATAATATCAAAACCATCTACATAGTGGATGAATGGGCCCATATTCATTTCAGAAATGCAAGACATTAAATCTCAACTTTAGATAGTGAGTTTCTAAAAACCAATTTTTATTGAGAACAAGCAACATATGAGAATTCTTTAAATTAAAGAATCTTCTGGTTCTTTAATTGAATGTCCATATAAATTCTCAATTAATTTTCGCATAATATATGATCCAGGATGGTCTAGCTGGTCACGCCAAGTAGTAAACGCATTTGTATTAGTAAACGTCTGGTTTATTTAACATGTGTTTTAATTGTACTCAATTGTAACAAATTGATAATTTTATTATCATTCCTTTTAATTTATATCCCCATATAAGTACTATTGTGACATTTACTACTGGAAATGTCTAAATCAATATGAAGTCTATAATGCCACCAAGTCAATAAATATAATTTCCAAATAATTGTATGCAATATTCGCTTAAGGGAATATGCCAAAATCTTCAAAAGCCCAAAAATCTATTAATAGCAAACTTTGAGAGTTGATCTTATTTTCTAGGTGTACAATAGGTACATAACCAATGGCGCTTCATACATAAGTTTTCTCTCTTACAAGTTCTCATCAGTGATATTTTACCACGTAATTTTAATTGAGAACTTATTCTGAATACTGTAGAGTTAGACTCACTATTTTTAAAAAAAAAAAAAAACTTGCAACTTTAGGAGCATCCAACCATAATAAGCTTTAGATAGAATTATCATATTCTATTACTTATGAGTAGATATTTCACAATCAAATATTTTGCTTTCAACCATTTAATAGGGATAATGACAAAAGAGTATCACAAAGATTATAAATTAGTAACCTAATCCCTTTATTTATTCATATGAAATATAATATTTTCCTCATTTACAATCTTACTATGAGATCCATTATAAATATCTTTTAAAACCAATGGATTAACCATCACAAGATATTAATATATTAGCTCTTCTAGAGCTTCCGACTAATTTTGTACTATCAAATATTAAAATAATATTTGTTTGTTTTAGTATTGTTTTAGTACAAAATTAGATAAATTCTTTCTATCTATAATAACATAATTTATTACTATATTCTCATATTCTTTCTCAAAGAATCTTAACAGAAACAAAATATTTAGGCATATGCCACATATATGGCCAATAATCTTTACCCTTTGAAAAGTTATCTTGAGAACTCTCATTGTTCTCTTATTTATTACTATGTTCTCACTTTTAGTGGTCCATGATTATATATTTAATTTTCTTTATGTTTACATTCACTTCAGGGAATGCAACAAATTTAGTAGGACGGACTTATAAACATCCCAATAGATTCTTTATTTCATAATCACCATCGCAAACATGCGTGGATTTTAAATCATAATATATCTATTAATGTTGTCATGATTAGTCTCCAATTATGATAAACATGATATAATAAATAAAATATAGTAAAATATACCTGAAGATCTTTAACATCATCGTCATCACCATGATCCATTATGAGATTGAATCTTTCAACATCGTTACCATGGATGAGAAGTAGTGATTATAAACATCTTATCGATTTCATATAGATAACGGTATCAAATCTTTCACCATCCTAAGAACAAAAAGTAAAATAAGTTAATCAAAATAATGATAACATATAATGAAAGAAGAATGAAAAATAATAATCAGATATGAAACAATAAATAAAAGAAACTTCCTGTAAAAACTTTGCATCTTTGAGCAAGATCGTGCTGATAACGTGTTATAAAATGAAGAAAGATGGAGAGAATAAAGAACAAAGAAAATATGAAAGCAACAGAGAATGTACTTTATTGATTAAAAAGGGGTGATTACAATGATTCATCAGAGTTTCTATTTATAGGCATAAAAATATAAAAGAAGTAGAGATCTAATTCTAATAACTATTAGAATTTAAAATACATTAAAACTTTATCATGATCATGATGGACATCCATTTAATAAGATATTCATAACAATTTTGGATTAATGGTATAAAAATAGAGTTGTTCATGGGTCAGATCAAGCTGAGTAACCTAAACATGATATTAACATATTTTATGTTTGTCCTAGCTTGGCTCGGCCCAAAATATAAGCCTAAAATTTTGTCATAACCCGCCCATATTTGCAAAAAACTAATACAAGCTCATTTTAGGTTTGCCTATAATATTTTTTAAAAATATTTATTTAATTTTAATATTTAATAATATTATACATTTTTTTATTTATTAAAAATTTTTATATAGTCGTCTTAACATTATTTTAATGTTTACATTAGAAAAGTATTATATTTTTAGTATAGATTTATTTTTTTAATGTGTTCTAAATTACATAATATATAAAAATAACATAATATAAAATATTATAAACTTAAAAAATAGACTGGGCCAGACCTAAGCCTTGAATGTCCAAGCCCAAACCCTACTTTTATTTTAAACAGGCATAATTTTCTTACCCAAACACATTTTTTAAATTTAATATTTTTATTCAAACTCTCTCAAATTTTGAGTAGGCCTTTGAATCTGAACAAGATATTTGACTATTTGACTATGAATAGGTGTATATAGAAAACAGTGGGGGAAATAATGAGTTAAATGTATTTGTAGATTTGTGTCACGTAATTAATGTGGTTGATTTATGGATCAAAAGAAGTAGGAACGGAAGGGTATATAGCTAAGACTTTACAATGTTCAATGTTTCTATATTTGATCACGTGGCCAGTTTGAAAGTGCCAAAATTTTCACGTGCTAAATCTTTGTCGTTTGCGTAAAAAGTACTAAAATTCACAGTTAAATTTTCGTTCATGCACCCATTTCTTCAATTCAATGCTAATTGGGAAGAATAAAATTTCAATTTCTTCAATTCAATGCTAATTCGGAAGAAGAAAATTTCAACGTATAATTTGTTTTTTTTTTTTTTCTAATACAGCTTATCTTATGTCCCGTTTTCCATGTGTGGAAAAGCTTTGCCCCGCACAAAATAAACATGCTCGTCTCTAAGTCTAGGCTAGTACTAAACTCACAAATTTTGTTTTTAAAGGATCCAAATCAAATTATCAAATTTTGACGATTAAAATTAAAATTTTTGTGTTAAACTATTTGCTCACTCAATTTTTAGGGTATTTTCATTTTAGCCCATAGAAAAGAAATTCTTGCAATTTCATCATACAATTTTTAGGATGTATTTATTTTGATCACTCAAACACGTCATATCATGTTTACACTTTTATTTGGGTCACCTAACTACTAAGTTGCTTTTATTTTGAAATATCCTTTTTTTCCTTAAGTATTGATTGGATAAAAAATTAAGGATTAAATTGAAAAAAGCGTAGAAATTAAAATAATTCATTAAAAATTTGTCATATTATATTTGTCTACCCTTGTCAAAAGTTCTAAATTTTTTTAATATTGAAATTTAAAATATATCAAAATAAATTAAATAAATTGTTGACAATTTTATCAACAGTGTCAATCTATTTGTTACTATAATATAAAGATTAATTAATTTCATCTCCTAAAATTAAATTTTTATTTTATGTTTGCAATTCAAATTAAATCAAATAACTCATCTTTAATAGTTGTTTACGAAACCCGAATTTTCTTTGATTATATGATCTTTAAATCTTCCATGCTAAGCTAAAAGTAAAAATATATCATTGAAATTAATGAAATTAATTAATTTGATCTTCCATGCGAACAAAACTCGAGTTATTTTCATCACTTCTTTACCCAAACGAAGAAAAAGTAATTAATTTAATTAATTGTAAGGATTTTTTCTTTACTTTTAGCTTAGAATGGAAGACCGAGATTATATAATCGAAAAAATTTAAGTTTCATAGACAATTATTAAATATGAGTTATTTGAGTTAATTTGATTAAGGATAATTTTAAAATATTAAAAAATTAAAATTTAGAAGAGGATTAAATTAATAAGTTTCAATATTATGTTAACAAATAGATTGACATTATCAATGGATAAAAAATTTCAATAATTTATTTAAATAAATTTGATGTTTTGAAATTTAAAATGTCAATCTTGAAAAAAAAAAAGAAAAGAAAAGAAATTTAGAACTTTTGGCAAGGGGTAGACAAATACAATATGATGAAAATTTAATACATTATTTTATTTTTATAGCTATTTCACTTTAACCCTTAAATTTTTTTACTCCGATCAAGACTTAAAAAAATATTATTATTTTTGTTACCAAAATGAAAGAAACCTAGAAGATGGGTGAATAAATGAAAGTATAAATATGATTTGGCATGTACAATCAACTGTAGTTAAGGATTTAGGATGTGCTTGGTTGGGTGAAAAAGTGAAAAGATGAGATGAGTGAGTGGAAAAGTGAAAAGAAAACAAAGTTTGAGGGTTCTTGGTTGAGAAGAAAAGTGAGAGGAAAGAAAATAAAAAAGATGGTCATTTCTATCCTAATGCATAAAAATCAATCTTTTCAAATTAGAATGATGATAGAAGAGAAAATGAGAGTGATATGTATATTAGTTTAAAATTATACAATTTTCAAATATTTTATTTTATTTCCTTCCATTTTTAACTCAATCAAGTAATGAATGGGAAGAAAAAATAATTTTCTTTTCATTTTTCTATCTTTCCTATTAAGCACACTTATGAAAAGAAAATTTATACTTTCACCCTTCTAGCTTTCTGCCCCTTCAATTTTTCATTATTTCAATTTTCTTTCCACTCTACCAAGTAAAACTTTAATGTTTTGGTGACTAAAATGAAAACCCTTTATAAATTGGGTGGCTAAATTATAAGATTTTTTTTTTTATAAAAATGAAAGCCCTAAATATTGGTAACCAACTAGATAGTTCACAATAAAATTTAAATATTAATTTTTCAGAAAAGATTAAAAATACTTAAATTAAATATTTTAATTTATGAAAGCTATTAGAATGCAATTTTTGAAGGCTTCCGTGTTTGGATTAGTAACTTTCTCTTTTTTAAAAAAAGTTTTTGGTTGTTTGTTCTCTTTTTCAATTATCATATTATTGATAGTCTTTGACTGCGTTTTCACGCTGGATGAGGGGGATGTTTAGTATGAGGATCGTATTGTGGAAAAATTATTCAAATAGCAATCATAGTATATATAAGGATAGAAGTAAGAATATTGAAATTTTTATTATGTAAATTATGTTTGAGTAATTCAATTTGTTGAGTTAGTTATTCAATTCTATGTTTATAATAACTTATTTTTATGATAACTATTAATATAGTTATAAATTATAACTAAAATAATAATATATCTTTAATTTTATGATTTTTAACTTTTGTTAATATGGTATTGACTTGAATAGAACGATAGTTAAATTTTGTCTCACACCTAGTTGACACGAATCTAAATTCTATCACTCCCAATATTGTATCAAAAAAACTCTCGTTAACATGATTACTTTTATGATTTATAATTAATCATAACATTATATTTGTTAAATTCACCGCACAATGAAGCAACAAAGAAAATACTATATAATTTTTTTGATACAATGCTTATTTCTATCTATAGCCCCTCTAAACCTCTTAAAGGGAGGGAAATGCGTACTTAAGCGCGCTCAAATTCATATTATTTTTATAGTTATAGTTACAATGATGCCTACTGAGTTAAAGCTCAATCGATAAAATACTATACAATTAATTTCTTCAATAATTTAAGTCATAATGATAATTTATCCCTTGATGTTTACTTCTAATCTCACTTCAGCTCTTTTTTTTTATCACTTTATCCTTCAACCTTCAAATTTTAGTCAAATTAATTTTTTTTTTTGACAAAAAAATTTACTGAAATGTTAAAATTTTAATGGTAGTAATGTGATAGCCTACTTAGCAATTCTCATGTGCTTCGTAAAATTCCAAAACAATACATAAAATTTTTCCAAAAATTTCCAAAAGTTCAAAAAAATTTAAAAATAATTATTTATGTTATTAATGAAATACACTTAAATTGTCACGCAGATTACTACTTTAGTGCTATTAAAATTTTAATGGCTTAATCAATATTTTCGTGCAAAGAAAAACAAATTGACTAAATTTTGACGATTGAAGGCTAAAGTGTTTAAAGAAAAAGAATTAAAGTTAAAGTGGCAAAAAAATATTAATAACTAAATTTAATATTACGCTTAGGTAGCATTTGGTGCTTTTTCATGTTATGAACTTATGATTCCAACGGAATGTGATTGCCGAGAATTTGATTTCCGAGAATGTTACTTTACAATGTTTGATATACATCGGAATATATTGATTAAAATCTCACCAAAGTTACATTATTATATTTAGTTCATTAAGTACTTTCCTAAGAATGTAATGGTAATTTATGAATTTACCTTTATTGAATAAAAGATAATATTTATACATTTAATTTTTATTATAAAATTTATTCTTAACAAATATGTGTATTAAATATTTGATAATAAAATTTAATTGATAGTTTTAAAATTATTTTTAAATTTATAATGTCAATTGAAAGTAAAACTGTATCAAATTTATTTTAAAGCTAAGCTTGCACCTTAATTATTTTATTACTTGTAAATATTCATAAATACTATACTAAAATTAAATTTTAATTAATATACCGAAATGAAAATAGATAAAAAATTAGAAAATAAATGTAATATGTAAACGGTATACTATAAAGATAATTAAATATGCATATAAAAATAAAATTAGGGAAAAACTTGAAAAAATATGTTGAAGTAATAGAGAAAACCAAGGAGCAAGGAGGCAATAACATTTTGTGTGTGTTTATTAACACTCTAGTTCAAAATAAAAATAGGGTTAATTTTATTTCAATATTTTATTAATTTTCCAATTTATATGGGAAAATAAAATTTCCCAAGGAAAAATTCTAAAGAAAAGCATTAGATTCCAAAAAATATCAAACTTTGCAATCAATTTAAATTCAAACTTACTATTAGTTATTCTTTAAAATTGGGAATTTGGTTCCACGTTTTCTGAAAGAACAAAAATTTCTCAGTTTTGGTTGAAAAACGAATCATTACTTTGAATTATAATGTAATTTTAGAATAAAATAAAACAAGAAGCTTCTTGTTTAGTACTGTTAAAGTCGTCACATAATGATCAGTACAACGTTAAATTAACATCAACAATTGAGTGAAGACAATAACGTACAATTAATTAAAATTGTTAAAATGAATGGCAGTAAGTTTATGGTACCCATCCATATGAATAGTATAATAAGCAGGTAAACTACACTTAAAAAGTTATTAAATTTACGTTGATTATTTAAGTTTATAAAATTACAAAATAGTTATTAAATTATTTTAAAAATTATTTAAGTTATTATATTATTTAAAAATTTTATTTAAGTTATTAGGTTATTAAGTATTATTTTTGTTAAAGTTTAGCTATCAAATTTCCAAACAATAATTTAATTATTAATATGGTGGATCAATACCATAGATAAATAAAAAATATACCTTAAATTCAAGTTAAACTGACGGTTAGTGTTGGAGATTAGAGCATAAAATTATTTGGATTTTAGTTTGCACATTCATAATTTTCAAATCTATTTCATGAAAAAAATAATTGAATTATAAAAAAGAAGGGGAGTAAGAGTTTTTGATTGGTACAGATAATGCGAATAGAGAAAGACCATACAACAACGATTTTAACTATTTAAATACTTAAATGAAGACTTTCGAATAATTTAAGGATTATTATATAATTTTTTAAAATTAAATGATAAAAATATAAATTTACTAATTGTTTAATAACTTTAATTTATTTTAAAAATAGCAAAAGAAAAAAAATAAAAGGTTAAATAAGGGTTAACGTAGGCCGGCAATGGTGGGTGCTTCTAGGCCGTATGACCCATCGTCAACTATTCTAGAAACATGTCAAAATTTAAAACATTCTTTTCCCATAAAGCAAAACTATTGGTAGAGGTGTGTATGGGTCCGGTCGGGTTGGGTTTGGGTCGGGCTCAAAAAAATTTTCGGCCCAATTGATAGGCCTGAGCCCTACCCGCCCGAAATATGGGCTTGAAAATTTATCTAGGCTCGGCCTGCTTTAAAATTGGTAGGCCCGAGCTCGGTCCAAGCCCGGCCCAATTAGTATAAATTTTTTTATTAAAAAATAAAAAATAATAAATTTAATACATTTTAAAAAATAAAAATAAAAATTAAAACAAAAAATAAATAAAAAATATAATAAATCAAATACAAATAAAAATACATTTAAAAATAAATCAAATACAATTAAAATATAACAAATAAAAATATTTCAGGCCGGGCTCGGGCCAAAAATTCATACTCGAGGCCCGGCCCGTTTTCTAAACGGGCCTCTTTTTTTGCCCAAGCCCATTTTTCGGGCCTATATTTTTGCCCAAACCCTCCCACATTTCGGGTGGGCCTTCGGGCTGGGCCGGGCCACCCGGCCCATGCACACCTCTAACTATTGATTTAAATCGACTTAACCAACGTATTTAATTAAGTTAATTTTTGTTAATTCGATTTTTTCAATTAAATCAATTAAAGATTCAGTTAATTTGATTTTATGGATCAATTATTGATTATTAAAATTTGTAATCAAATTGATTGATTTAATTTATTTAATATATAATTATTAAAATATATTTGTAATATATAATAAATATTAATTTAATGTATTTAGTTTTAATTATTTTAATATTTAAATCGTTAATCAATTTAATCAACTAGACCAACCAATATTAAATCTATTATGTTAGGTCAATTAAAACTATGAAGATGAATCAGTTTGGTTATAGTAAGTGATGATATATATACACATCAATACAACCAACCTACTTAATCGTTTGCTAACTCTTAAATTTTCTGTATTATTTTTTAAATTTATTTTGTTTAATGCAATTTTATTTTCAACTTGCATATTCGATCAATTAATTTAATACTTACTAGATTATGCGATATTCATGTCGTGAGATAAAAAAAAATATTTAAATATAAAAATCAACGATAATGATTAAACTCATGATAAAATTAAATATAGTAACATTAAATATTGTAATAATAAAATTAAAATTAGCACTAAGATATATGCATAAATTCAATTGCAGTAGATAGCAGTAAGGTGAAAGTATATAATAACATTTAAGTACATTAAATTAAGATATATGTATACTTATTATAAAAATTCAAAATAATTCAAATTATA
Source organism: Gossypium rotundifolium (assembly GCA_025506655.1). Taxonomy (NCBI): domain Eukaryota; kingdom Viridiplantae; phylum Streptophyta; class Magnoliopsida; order Malvales; family Malvaceae; genus Gossypium; species Gossypium rotundifolium. The sequence goes on along the minus strand of CP106729.1, from coordinate 54,971,303 downwards.
TCAATATTAACAATATATTATAAATTAAAACAATATTTATATTAAATAGTAATTATGAATTATTAAAATTATACTTATATTAAAAATAAATTATTAAAATTTTATTTATATCGATTAATAAAATATAATTTTTGAGGAAACAAATAAATATATTAATATTAAATTATAATTAATATTTTATATTAAAAATAAGCATTCATTATATGTGGCATTCTCAAACTATGACCTTCATTTTAAATTATCCTCAAATTTAAAACATTCTAATTACATCCTAAAACTATTAAGGTCGTGTCAATAAGGTCCTTCCATTACTAACATATTGAATTTAACCATTAATGGCTCGTTTGTTTACATGTAAAAGGTTTTACGGAAAATATTTTCTACATTTTTCTGTATTTGTTTTACAGAAAATAGTTTAGTCAACGGAAAATAACTTACAGGTTAAGGTAAAATAAGTCATTTTTTCTGTAAAATGGCTTACCCTTTTGAAAAGCGTAAGTCATTTTCCGAAAAGAGCTCATCTATAGATAATTTTATTTTTATATAAAAATTAACTTAAATCAAGCTTAATATTATTATATTGATAAGAAATTTTATTTTTATTTTTAAAAATATTTAAAATATTATATTTTTAATATTATTAAATGTACATATTTAATTATTTATATTTATTCATATAATAAATTATTAATATAATAAATATAATTTATTATTTTGATAAATTATTTAATATTTCAATTTTATTTAAATAATAAATTTTAAAAATAATAATTTTAAATAATATTATTCACATATTATTGAAATTAATAAATATTTATTACAATTATAAATATATTAATAATAAATGTTTTGTAGTATAAAGGTTAAAATATGTCATAAGTCTATGTACACTTCACATATTTGTAATTTAGTCTTTATACTTTTATTTTCAAGAATTTAGTCCATTTACTTGTCAAATTTAAAAACAAGTCAAATTGTTGACATCGTTAATTTTTTATCAATTTTGTTGATGTCACATTTTAAATAAAAATACTCACTTAGTAGTTATGTAATTAAAAATGACGCATTTGCAATAAATTTGAATTTAACATAATATTTTTAATATATGCAAAAACAATGTAAAATATAAAATTATAGATAAAAATAAATTCAATTAAATAATAAAAATAAGAAAATCTCAAATGTATGTTTGTTTAATTGAAAACAACTTTTATAAAATATTTTTAAGAAATCTACTAAACAACAGAAAATATTTTATACAGATTCATCCAAATACCAGAAAATATTAGCTTTTCCAGAAAGGAAATTATTTTTTAGAAATTATTTTCCGGAAGTCATTTTCAGTGAAACAAACAGAGCCTGAATTAGACAACACATCTCATGTGGCGTAATTCAAAATGAAAATTTTAAAGAAAAATAAATATTGTGAAAATGGATGTAAAAATCTTGGTTTTGAAATTTTTGAAGCTTTTACAAAAAGCTTTATCATTAACTCTCTTCATTTACTTTTCTTTAAAATTTTCATTTTAAATTATGGGATATAAGATTTAGTGTATTATTTAACGGATAAATTAAGAATTTTAATAATAAAAGGACTTGATTAATGTAATATCGATAATTTAAGGAAATAATTAAAATATTTTAAAATTTAATGAATAAATCATGTTTGGTGCAATTAATTTTAAAATTAATAATAATTTTATTTTATTAAAAAAGAAGTATAGGGTAAAAAGGAGATTACCCTGGTTGCCCGGTGCTCCCCTTGAGCTCCCGCATAAAGTTTAAAGCCAAGTGATTTTATGATTTAAAGGGAATTTAAATCTTCAACTTAGTAAATTAATTATTTAGAGTACTCGTCAAAAACTATGTAAAGTTTGTCACGATATTGAAGTCGGAAAATGACATTAGATAACATTGATTCAGGGTCAGCTTTCCATGACCAATTATTTTCGCCTTTGAATGCATGCGGTACTCATAACTACAATAAATTTGATACGACTCTGTTGTACTCATTAACTATTGTCTGTACGGATCGATATCCTTCGTCATCAATTGATATGAAAAATTCAGAAGTTGTAATATTACATGATGGCTGTGTTTTTAGTTTAGTTGAAGTTGTCTCGTTTCAAATTCGGTACTTTCACTTTAATTAAAGTTGTTACTTAGAGGTGAAAGAATACAGGTAAAACTTACAACAATTGCATAGACTGAAAATAAGCTTTCTATTAGTGAAGATGAATCTGGTCATTTTTTGTATAATAAGGTTGTATTTATAGACTCAATATGACTAACCAACTAATCTTTGCTTAACAGAAGATTGTTGACTATTATAACAAACTTTAACAGACTCTTAACATTCACCCATCTGTCCGACGGGTAAGACTCGAAGAAAATTCCTAAATCGAGCAAAAGAATTCACTGACAGCGACTTGATGAAAATATCAGCCACTTGATCACACACGGGAAGTTCACCCACGAAAATGGACCCATTTGCAACTTTCTCGCGCACAAAAAACAAATCCAACTCCACATGTTTAAATTTCGAGTGTAACACCAGGTTAGCGGCGACTGCAACGGCACTAGAACTATTACACCAAATAGTAAGTTTATCAGCAAACTGAACACGTATCTCTTGAAACAAGGACAACAACCAAGTGACCTCACTGGTAACCACCGCAAGACTTCTATATTCGGCTTCAGTAGAACGAGAAACAACTTGTTGCTTTTTAGAACACCAAACAATAGGAGTATGTCCCAAGTAAACACAATAGCTGGAGGTTGACCGCCTGTCGTCAAAGTCCAACCCCCAATTGGCATCGGCACAGTCGACCAAAGAAAGACATGCAGACGGACGAAACACGATCCCAAATTCAAGAGTACCAAAAAGATACCATAGAATGCGTTTTAGCGCGACCATATGAACAGTAGTAGGATTGTGCATGAATTGACAAATCCGATTCACGGCATACGCAATATCGGGTCAAGTAAGAACAACATACTGAAGTGCCCCAACAAGACTCCTGTACTCAGTTGGGTCCTTCAAAATTCACCATCATATTTGGAGAGAGTAGACGAGCTTACCATCGGAGTAGGAGCACTCTTGGCATTAGTCAACGAACAACGAGCAAGAATGTCACGAACATATTTCTTCTGGGAGAGATGAAGAGATCCAGAAACTCGAGTAACTTTTATCCCAAGAAAATAGTAAAGATCACCCATATCCTTTAGCAAAAATTCATCATTCAATACCCGAACACACCAATAATGGTAGTTATTAAGCTCCCAGTAATGATAATATCATTAACATAGACAAACACATAGAGAACCGACTCAGACTGAATCCGAATAAACAACGAAGCATCAGACTTGGACTCAGCCAATAGAAACGAGAAATTTCTTAAGTTTCTCAAACCACGCACGTGGAGCCTAACGAAGACCATACAAGGCTTTCTTTAGACGACATACAAGGGGGTTGGTGCATAAATACCTCAGTGTCCAAATCACCATTTAAGAATGCATTGTTGACATCAACCTGACGAAGCTGCCAACCTCTTGAAACAGCAATTGAGAGAATAACTTGGATAGAAGAGGGTTTCACCACTGGACTAAACGTTTCCTTGAAATCACATCCAGGAATCTAAGAACAGCCTTTGGCAACCAACCTAGCCTTACGTCGAGCAATCGAACCATCCGAATTCTTCTTGAGTTTGAAAATCCACTTGCACCCAATAATTTTACGATTTGACGGTAGTGGAACAAAATCCCACGCATCATTCTGAATCAGAGCGTCGTACTCGGCTTTAGCAGTATCACGCCATTCTAAATAAGAAAAGGCCTCCTCAATTGTAGAAGGTTCCACAACTTCAGCAGTCATAGCTTTAGGTTTGAATATTCCGGCCTTCGAACGTGTTACCATCGGATGATTATTAGACACATGAATTACTAGTGCCTGAATACTAGGAGAGACCTCAGTGGGTGAAGAATGTTCAGATCGACCACTCTCATTTGTCGTCGGCTCCCGATTAGACCCAACGTCAGGTCGAGCGTCATGTAGCGAGAACCCTGACGAGAATTCAGCGTGCAGAGAGTATGCGGCAGAAGGTAAAGCACCGAAAGTTACAACTGACGGTGCTGTAGGATAATTCTGAACAAGCGGAACATAAGTCAAAAACGGCTGTGTGTTGTCAACAATAGCTCCCTTTCTAGTAGAATTAGAGTGCAGAAACTTGGTTTCATCAAAAACTACATGACGGAGATAATAACCTTACCATTAGGCAAAAGACACTGATATCCTTTGTGTTGAGGGCTATAGCGCAAAAAAAATAGATGGTTGAGAGCGAAAATTCAACTTATTGTTCTGAAAAGGGCGTAAACATGAAAAACAACAACACCCAAAAACCTTGAGATGATCATAAGTAGGTTCAGTTCTATAGAGAGCCCCATACGAACTTTGTCCTTTCAGCACAGATGTAGAAAGCCTATTGATAAGATAACGCCACAGCAAAACGCGTATCCCCAATAAGCCATAGAGAGACCAGCTTGAGCTAGAAGAGTGATACCCATGTCAACGATCTGACTATGTTTACGCTCAGCCATCCCGTTTTGTTCTGAAGTATGTGGACACAACAGTCGATGAATTATACCTTAAGAAGCTAGAATAGAGGTGAATGCCCGAAACTCTTCGCCCCAATCACTCTAAAATTGTTTAATGGTCTTTCCAAATTGAGACTTAACAAGTTGTTGAAATTGAACAAAACATTTCACTGCCTGAGATTTTTGACGAAGTAAATAAACCCACGTAAAACGAGTGCACACATCGACAAACTCTATATAGTACCAATTGTTGCCACAAGCAACAGAGGCAGGTCCCTTACGATCAGACACAACCAAGTCAAAAGGATTACTATATTTAGTAGTGGATAGTGGAAATAGCAATTTATACGACTTTCCCTTTTGACATGCCGTACATATATTTTCAAGACAATTTGTTTGTGAGACAATATTAGATTTGTCCAAAACAGCTTTAACAATAGAAGAAGATAGGTGGCCAAGAAGATTGTGCCGCAATGAAAAATATCACCTTTATTCGACTTATTTTGAAACTCAGCAGATGCAGCAACTGGAGCTCGAACACACTGTTGAGAGACAGCAAGCAGAGAAAACTGGTACAACCCATCACGAATGTGGCCCGTCAGTAGAGTCTCTCGGGTTATGGTGTCCTTAATTACACAATACGTCGGGTGAAACTCAAAATACATATCATTATCAGTGGCAAATTAGGACACAGACAATAAATTTTTTCGTATTTTGGGCACACATAAAACATCAGTCAACCAAAGTAATTTAGAACGTGTATGAAAAAAACTATTACCAACAGACGATATTTGAGCCGGAGTGCCGTCGCCCATTAAGAAAGAGGACTTACCTAGATATAGTGTGATGTCATTCAGAGCCGACTTATCATGACAGGCATGATTGCTTGCACCTGAGTCGGGGTACCACGATGCAGAACTAGCCTGCATGGGTATATAGGAATCCGTGCCTCCATTAGTAGACCCGACCTAAGCAGTATTAACATGTGAACCAGACGAGTTCGAGTAATCAGACGCATGCAAGTCCCCAAGCCGAGGAAGACCAATGCACGAGTTTGATCTAGAATACACACAAGCACGAGGTTTTGTCTTCCAAGGAAAGCCCGGGTTAGAACACCTCGCACCATGACACGGTTCAACTGGTTGACCACGACCTAACAAAGACCCCACTTGAACTTAATTGGTAGTGGGCTGAATAGGAGTTGAACATCCTTGCCCAAAACCAAAATTGGGCTCATAAAAACTCACCCTTTTTGGCCCATGAAATTCACGCATATCAGACCCCTCAACATTAGCATGCGCAGGAGGCCCATAATGAAAATTAAAAATTAAAGCATGGGGCCCAACAGTGACATCCAAATGAGCCTGTTAACGATGGCAATTTGATGTTAATTGATAGTCAAAATTAGCATGACAATTTTGACTAAAATTATTCCAATTTTGACCAATGTTATGGAAGCTAGCTGGAAAACACAATCGGTCACCATCATTCTGACCATAATAATATTGGTTTTAACTGAAACTTAAGGGACTTGAAGGAAGGGAAAAATGCATTCGCCTAGAAGGGTAACCAATCTTCTCAAAATTGGGAGGCAGTGACGCATATGGAATTGAACCAACCGAACCATCAACCACCGATCCTCTAGGCGGGGCCACCATCGGTGCACTATCATCCCGATGATAATGGTAATAACACCGTTGGGCCACATGGCCATACCGAGAACAAATCTGGCATTGAAGACGCGGCCAAAAACCTCTACCATGACCACGGGAAACAAATTGGCCACCACGAGAGGACTCTCCCACTGAAGCTGCGTTTTCGACAAGATTCACTGCAGGAGCCACTTCATGCACCTCCCGTTGTTGCCGGTGCTCACATTCAAGAAAAGCATAAATTATACATTGCAACAAAAATGAGTTGGAGACAAAGTCACCGTAGACACAACCACCTCAAACTAGGACAGTAAACCAGCAAGAAGAATCTCCATTCGTTTAGTCTCGGGAACGGGAGATCCGAATGCATGCAATAGAGTATAGAGGCCCTTCATTTTTGCAGCAAACTCAGTAATAGAAAGATTACCTTTACGGAGGGAATGAAGCTTGTGACGTAACCAGGACTGCTTCGCACCTGTGTCTGCCGCGAACAGGGAGCTTGCCATTGTCCATACATCAGACGCTGTTTGGACATCGGTGAAGGAAGATAGATAAGTAGGGCCGATCATGGATAATAACCAAGAGGTGAGTAGATTATTTTGTTGAACAAAGGCCGAGGCATCTGGATTTGTCACAAGAGCTCCATCAAACGCAACGATGAACCGCGCAGGAGAAGTAAGTGAGCCATCGAGGAATCCGGTCAAATCGTATTCGACAACAATAAGTCGGATCTATTTTTGCCACTGAACAAAAGTGTTAACGTCAAGCTTCATGACATCATGCCGGGAAAAAGAATGCACGAGCCGATCACCGGTGAATGAAGAACCATGTTGCTCAACATTAGGAGAATCGTCGGAACGCATGGTGGTCAACGTCGAGGATCACCTAAGCGACTGATACCATGAAAGAATACAGGTAAAACTTAGAATAATTACATAGAATGAAAATAAACTTTCTATTAGTGAGGATGAATCTGGTCACTTTCTGTACAATAAGGTTGTATTTATAGACTCAATATGACTAACCAACTAATCTTTGCTTAACAGAAGATTGTTGACTATTATAAAAAACTTTAACAGACTCTTAACAAGAGGTGTTGATTTTTAAAATCCATCTCTAAGATGTCGATTTCTCTTTCTTCCTTTCCAACCTCAACTAATTTGCTAAATAAACTTCCCCAACACACACACACACACACATATATATATATATATATATATATATGAAAAAAGTCATTATATGATGTTATTAATATTTCACTTAATTTTAAAACCAATTTATTTCAATTGATTTGTAAGTCACTTATGAAGTCGTTGCCACTGCAACCAGTAATGTAACAAACTAAATAATTTCAATGTTTGGAGTTGGCAATTATTGAAACAAAATCTTTAAGTTTGAGCGATGTTGATTTTGTGAAAGTATAAATGCCTATTTATGAAAATCAATTTAATCGAAGCAACTTATCTTAAATATGTTGAAATTTTTGTTTATGAAAAATGTCTTTGTTGCACGGTGGCATTTAAAATTTTTTCAAAAGATCAAGTCTTTGGTTCTAATATTTATAATAATAATTTTTTCAAATTTAGGACATGTGTTTTCAAGTTAGGGAATCTCGTCAAACCTTGAATCTAGTGTCTAAATCCTTATTATTTTCAATCGAATGGTCTTCTCCACTATTCTCGAAACCTTGGAAACTTAAAGGGTAGACTCTATTCAAGAACCGAATATAAGATGAAAACTAAAACTTTCTAATGGGGAAAGTCAACATTCTCTACGAGGAAACCAAACCAACAAATTGATCACTAAAATTTGAATTATAATTGCCAAAAAATTGAATTACGTGTACTCAAGAAAAAAAGAATTTATTTATGTTCAATAAAATAACATAAATAAATTTTCACTAAAATTCAATAAAGTATTCTCATATGTATGTTATGTATTTTAGGTTACATTAAACATTTAATTTTAGTTACATTGCATTATTTTGTTTTGTTTTGTTTCAGGTTTTTTATTTTTAAATTTTCATTTTAGTGTTTTATCGTTTATGATCTAGTCAAAAGAGAAAAACAAGCATGAAATGGAGCCTCGAGCCTAAATCGAATGACAAAAATATATTTTATATCTTGTTCTCTTTTTTTTTTCCTTTCTTTTTTCTTAAAAAAAGTTTATAGCCGTAAAATTAAATTAAAAAAAATTCACCATTCAAGGGTCAAGCTCTAGCTGCAACGCTTCTTGTGTATGCTGCAACCCTCATGACATTCTTGTTCTAATAAATATGTACTTAATCCGATGCCCCTACACCTTTTGGTGAGAAAGGAGATGCTCTTGGAGCATTTGAGGAAAAAATTCAAATTACCACAATGTCGCCTGCAATTTCCAATATCGTAGGCATTATCAATATAAAGCTAAAGAGGACTTGCTCTATTGTAGCTAAAAATATTAAAGGACACTCCTCTACCAAGAAGGTTGTAACACCCTTCACCTGTCCCCGTCACTGAATTAGGGTTAAGGAATGTTATAACACATAATAGAATAGAATCATCCTATTTCAATTCAAATTTCTCTAAACAAGCATTAATCATCAATCATCAATCATATAGTCAAAAACATGTTATTCATGCAATATCGGGGGTTAAATTGAGCTTATGAAAGCTCTAAAAATTATTTATAACAAAACAATGACTAATTTGAATCATTTTAGAAAAGTGTGGCAAAAATACTAAACAGGGGTCACACAGTTGTGTGGCCAGGCTGAGACCGTGTGGACCTAAACCACAAAGCCGTGTCCTCAAACCGTGTGAAAGGCTGATGCCGTGTAGGGTAGAGTCACATAGCTATGTCTCTAGGCCGTGTGGACCTAATTGAAAAACTTTACAAACATTCACACGGCCATATGCTGGGTCGTGTGGCAAACTATGTGACATCAAAATGGTCAGTTTTCAAATGATGCAATCCAAACCTATGCATATTACCAAAACACAAATTCAAGTACGTTATATCTTGCATAAAACACTTCATAAGCTCAATCCAAAAGCATGATACAATACACCCTAGTAGTGCCTAACCAATATGTCATTTGGGCACCATCACAACCAAATACTAAACATACAACTTAACCACTTAAACAAGCATATATATATATAAGCACCATTGTACATTTTACCATAAATACTTTCAAAACCTTACCTTTCTATCAACCTAAAGCATGTCTTAATACAAACTAATATTGACCATATAGGTCTCAAGCAAACAATTAATCTTACAACATATAAATTTCATCTAAACTTCAATTATCATTCATCCATTCATGATTCAGTGCATATCGTATAACTAAAAAACAACCATTCACAAAAATAATACCATTTCATAATTTTCATGATTCAAGGTTAAGCACACATCCAAGATCATACTTAAACTATCATTCCATCAAAAAATGCCAAATAACCTTTAGAGCACATTACAATTAGAACATTTGAATTCACATTACAAAATCCATCACAGATACCCAAAATAACCTATATACATGCCACAAAACCAGAACAAAATGAGTTAAAATCTACCGAAATTGAAGCTTGATTGGAATTTAAACAAGTAATATAAAGATATCAACCTGATATTCAACTTACAAGAACAAGTGATATTTGCACAAGATCCGTAACAGCCTATTTTTGGTCAAATTAGAACAGTGGTTTTGAGACCACAAATTTGAGGTCAAAATAATTATTTTATTATTATTTTTTTAAATTTTATAGCATGATTGAATGATTGTGTGAAAATTTTGTTAAGAAATTTTATCATTTGGTTGGTTAATTCGATAAAAAGGACTAAATCGTGTATAATGTAAAACTTGAGTTCTAATAGCTAAAGGTGTCTAATAGCTATAGAACCTTAAAGTTAAGGTCCTTATGTTGTAATTAGATCATTAATAGCATGAGTGGACATATATGGACATATATTAAGGTGTTTTAAATGGTTTAATGTTAAAGTTAATTTGGTAATTGTTAAATACATGATAATTAAATAAAAAATCAAATTAAATGTTATCATCATCATCATCTTGTTGCTGAATTTGAAGAGAGGAAAAATCCATAGCCAGGTTTTACATTTGGCCAAGTTTCCTATCTCAATTGTAATTCTATTTTGTCCCGTTTTTAATGATTTCTATGTTTTTGAGATCGTTGCAGCTAGTACTAGCTAACCTAGGGACCAATTTACAAAAATGTTAAAGATTATAAATGTTTTTATTGATGAATATGTATGAGTTTTGATGATTGATGATAGATTTTTAATGTTTGTTGTTAGATATACAAGTTTTGTAAAGTGATTTTGAGTAAAAATTCAAAGTAGGGTTTTATTTGTGAAAATATGAAAATGTGTGGTTAAATGTATGAATAAATGAAAAATATGGGCTGTTAGGGACCTAATTGAAATTCGGCTAGCATGGGTTGTGATTGAATTGTGTGAATTTGTGATTTTTTAAATAAGAACTAAAGTGTAAAAATGTGAAACTTTAGGGGAAAAAGTGTAAATGTGCCTAAATGGGTGTTTTGGACTTAATTGAATAAAGTAGTGATTGAATAAGCTAAATTTGATATTATATAGATCAAGAAAAGTAGAATACGAACTTAGATCGAGGAAAGAACAAGATATCGGATTAGTTGATCGTGTTGCCGTTTTCACATCCGAGGTAAGTTCATATGTAATAAGCATTGTTATAATTATGCTTTAAATGCTTTGATATAGCATAAATTGTGTATACGAGACTACAGTCATGTTTGAGATAGCTTCGGCTATTTATGGCACTTAGTTTGCGATTTGAGATAGCTTCGGCTATGTATGGCACTTAGTGTGCGAGATCCAGCTAGCTTCACTATGTAAGGCACTTAGTGTGTGAGATTAAAATAACTTCGGCTATGTATTGGCACTTCCAGCTAGCTTCAGCTATGTAAGGCACTTAGTGTGTGAGATTAAAATAACTTTGGCTATGTATTGGCACTTAGTGTGCGAGATATCAAGTATTCGGCAGTATTCCAAATAGGTATGAGCTCGTTACGAATTTGTACAGGTATGTACATGGAAAGTATGAGCTTCAAATAGAAGAAGTTATGAATTTGCATATAAGCATATGATTAAGTATATGGAAGGTTTGTTTGTTATTTTGAATTATATGTTAAATAGTTCAAATTTGCTGATTTATGTATTATGATTTGTCGAGTTTCTTTCATACGAGCTTACTAAGCTATAAAGCTTACTTTGTGTAATTCTTTGTGTTTTATAGTGATTTCAAAGCTAGCTCAAATTTGGAGACCATCGGAGATATCGCCACACTATCCAACCATCACTTTGATACTTTTGAGCTTATGGTTTTGGTCATATGGCATGTATAGGATTATGGTCATTTTGGTATGTAGTTTGGTAATGAGTTGTGCCATGTGAATTGGCTTATAAATGTATATGTTTTGGTTTGTGTATATAGCCATGAAAGTTGGCTTGTTTTGGTATGTTTGGAACCATGTGTATTTATATAAATATATGGCTTATGATGTGAGTTCATGAATAGGTATATGTGGCTTGTATATTATAATTGTGGAAGTTATTTGATTGATATTGGAGTAGTTATATTCTTATGATCTTGATGCATAATAATGCATATTTGGAAGTGTATAAATAGTTGAATGGTAAATGTGAAGTTGGGTATAAATGGTATGATATGTTTTGTGATTAGTGTGCATAGAGAATAGGAGTAGTAAATGTATATGGGTTAAACTTGAATTAGTTGGTTATAATGTCATATTATGCTATGTTGTGGTGCTATTTGGGTTGATGTATGTACATTCAAATATGGGTGGAAAATTGGCTTGGTAAATACCCTATTTTTGTCCACACGGTCAGAGACACGGGCGTGTGTCTCAGCCGTGCGTGATACATGGTCATGTTACATGGCCGTGTGTCCCCTGGTGTTGAAATTGAAATGAAGTCAGTATGCTCTACACGGTCTCACACACGGGCGTGTGATTGGCCGTGTGGCATAAGTCAGTAGACCCCCTAATTTGCACACGGCCTAGCACACGGGTGTGTGACTTGGCCGTGTTGCATAAGTTAGTATACCCTACAGGTTTGGCATGGCCTAGCACATGGCTTGGTGCACTGGCGTGTGTGGCCAATTCGAAGGGCACAAGGGTTAGACACATGGGCGTGTGGTTGTGTAACGACCCCAATTTCTCGAGTCAACATTCGAGTGTTGACCTGGGTTGGCGATGGATAAATTTATTTTGGGATTGGGTTTTTGTTGGAATTAATTTGGTGAAATTTGGACCTTTTTTATAAGAAACTAAGGATGTTGGGAAGCTTGTGTGAAGTAGGGGGAAGATGGATGACTAATATGGTGATTTTACCATTTTTGAATAAAAATCTTCTCCCAATTAATGAGAAAAGATGGTTTGGTAGATTGAGGTATGGGATTAATTAGATTTGTCCCTATTTTTCCCCATATTATAATCACCCTATTATTTTTTTCCTTTTACATTTCTTTATTTTTTTTTCTTTATCTTATTTTCTTCATCTATTATTTTCCTTAGCAAGTCTTTTAGAGGGAGAGAGATTTGAGTGAGTTCTTACCATTTTTTTTCATCCTCCAAATCTCAAAGATGGTAAGGGTCTTGATCTTTTTTTTTTTTTGGTGTTTGGAAGGGTTTGAGTTTGAGGAAGTCTCTACCCATCTTCTCATATTTTATTTATTGATTGATTTAAAGTATGTATTTTTATATCCTATCAAGTCTTATTTTTGTAGGTAATCTTGTGTGTTACTTGGTTATTAGTTAAAGAGGGTAGTTAATATTCTAAAGCTAAGGGTAAAGGCAAAGTGGTGGAGAGCTAGGCAAGAAACTTTGTTGGTGTTCTTCCATCAAGGTGGTACCCTCTAACTCTCCTATACTTCTTGATAAGTCATAAATATAATGCTCGTGTAATAATGCATGCATGTTATATGTCTTTGGGAGGAAATCTTGTTTGGATGATTTAAAATGAAGCTAAAAACTTAGTTGTGAAATCTGCTAGAAACAGATTATTACATGAACAGTAAGTTTGAAAATTCACCATGAATTCTGTAAATATAATTAAGAAGTGATCTATACATTGTTGTAACCATGAGTCAGTATAGTTTCGTTTAGAACAAACGGAGATCAATTTCAATTTTTATTTTAAAATATATGAATTTTTGAGTGTTGAAAGGTCATAAAAATCTGGCAGCAGAATTCTTATAAAACAGATTTAGCAGTGGCTTTGAAAAATCACCAAAACTTTCATAAGATAAAATAGGAAGCAAGCCCTATATCTCTATAACTGTACATAATTCTAGTTTATTTTAAAATAAACGGTGCTCGATTTAGAGTTATATATTAAGAGTTAATAATTTTTGAATGAGGAAAGGTCAGAATGTCAAGGTAGCAGAATTTACATATTTTTAGTTAATATTTTAGCTGGAATGATAAGCAAGTTGAAACGAGTATAAGACTCGAATGTCATGGTTTTATTTTTGTGATTATATGTTTGGTGCTTTGTTTGCGCTCATCCTTCAGGCTCTAACCTAACTAGTAGCCATGAGTGGCTCGGGACCATCCGAATACCCGATTATTGAGCAGTATGTGCAATCTAACAAATTTGACAAGTTTGATATGCAAGCGATTTGGTTATGTAGTTTTAATGACTCATGATTTAATTATTCGATACTCGTGTCTTGTTTCTATGTATACATTGATTTGCATGCTTATATTTATGAATTGCTTGAAGTATGGTAGATTGGTTGTGTACCACTGGGCTTGTAAAGCTCAGCCTTCAAATTTTCTTATTGCTCAGATTTGTAGACTTTTGTTCGTGTCCGAGGAACATCATTGACGAGAGACTCCTAACATCACGTATTCAGAGTATAGTACCTTATCTATTAGTGGGCATTGTATTCCTAAGGCCTTACTTGTATTTTTTTGTAGGTCTATAACTCATTTATCATTTTTTGTTATTTTGACTATTTTGATATACGATGATATTAGAGCTCCACATATTTTGTATAACTACTTTTATTACTATTTTTAGTATAACTATGTATGGTATTTTCTCTTATATAAAATGTATTTCAAGTTTTTAATTTTTTTTAATTTTGTTGGGTTACTCCAGTGACATTTAGCAGTATTAGACCAAGGTTTAGTCGGTTCTAGGACCAGCTAGTCAGTCGTAGTAAGGTGCTGATGAGTACATGCCCCAAAGATTAAGCGTGTACTCTTTTAAGACTAGAAGTCTGATGATGCTTTCTCTTTTCTGTTTCATCTTCAGATTCAATATGGCTGATGATTCAAATCGTAGCCATGAGTCTAGGGAGGAGAGTCATGCTTCTTCAATTAATGATACGTGAGATGAGTTTGTCCCGAACACTGATGACTTTGACATTCCAATAGGTCCGGGCGTGGATGAGGCAACTTACTTCCAGATTCTTAATTTTGCAATGCATCGTATCCTTCGAGCAATCCTTAGGGTTCATCCTACCCCACCTACTCCACCACCATCTATTGTTTCACAAGAGACCCTAATAGAGAGATTTTGTAGATGTAAGGTGGAAGACTTTTATAGCACTAGCGAGGATGACCCGATAGCTTTAGGTCAGTGGTTGAGGGACACACTGAGGACTTTGAGGCCGCTCCATTTTACCCCGAGGATAACTTAGAATGTATCATCTCATTATTGAAGGGTGATGCATATGATTGGTGGGAGACAGTCGATATGGCTTTACAGCCAAAGTAGCCGACGTTGGATCAGTTCTTGTCTGAGTTCGAGGTCAGGCACATATGGATGACTTGAGGATACAATTTTCATGACTAGTCCAAGGCAATTGATCGTGTATGAGTACGAGAGGGACTTTCTGCGATTGAGTCACTTCACTACTGAGTTAGTAGCTTCTGAGAGTCTTACGTGCAGGAGATTCCGTGAGGGGCTGCACCTTGATATTCACACTTATTTGGCAGCAGACCCGCTTGAGGCATTTTCAGAATTGGTACGGCAAGCTAAAGCTGTGGAGAGGGTTCTAAGTATGAGATTGAGCTCGTCAAATGAGTCTAGTATCTAGTGTAAGAGGGCTTCTGACACTGCGATTTCGTCTCAAATAATAGCCAGCCAAGAGGATTCGAGATTCTGGATGATTCAGCAGAGCTCCATCGACACAGTCTCAGAGACCAGGTCAAGGGTCAGGACCAAGGGTTCGTAGGAGACCATTGACTTCCTCGTCGCTAGTGAGTTTAGGAAGATCAGTCAGGACCCCGACTTTTTAGTTTGTAATTTCTATGGTAGGAGACATCTCGGGGAGTGTTATCAGAGGATTAGAGCCTGTTTCCAGTGTGGGGCCACCGAGCATTTTGTTGGAGATTGCCTTAGAGTTAGCGGTGCTTTGCCTGCTCAGACTCAAATATCAACACCTTCTTTTCAATGTGGTAGAGGGTCAACTCATGGTGGTGATAATGTCACTTCAGGCCAGCAGAGTAGAGGCACGGTTAGATTTGCAACCATATTTGATATTCGAGTTCCATCTAGGTAGTATACTGTTAAAGCTCGGGTAGTCTGCAACACCGCTGATGTGATTACAGGTATTTTCACATTGTTCTCTATTCCCATTACTGCAATAGTAGACTCCGGCTCCATGCACTCATATATCTATAGTGAGATCATCCAAGAGAGAGGTATTCCTGTTGAGGAGTTGGATGTTGGGGTTCAAGTATCCATCCCGTTAGGACTTGATGTGTTGGTGAATAAGGTGTATCGGAGATGCCCAGTTGAGATTCAAGGATAGCTATTTTCGGTAAACTTGATGGAGTTGCCCTTCTAAGAGTTTGATGTAATTTTGGGCATGAATTGGTTGACCGATCATGATGCAAGTTTAAGATGTAGAGCGAGGTAGCTTAAGCACTATGGGATGGACGGAACCAGAGTCTTAGTGACTAATGAGATTAGTAAATGCTCGTCTTATGACATTTCTGTGACCGTAGCTCGAAGGTTGATTAGTAAAGGCTAAAAAGCCTTCTTAGATCATGTGGTGGATACGAGGGTCCAAAGTCTGGCATTGGAAGATCTACAGACTGTTTCCAGATGTTTTTTCCTAAAGAATTGCCAGGATTACTCCTAGATAGAGAGTTAGAATTTGGGATCGAGGTGTTGCCTGGTACATCTCGGTATCTATTGCCCCATACTGCATGGCACCGGTTGAGTTGAAAGACTTGAAGAATCAATTGCTAGAGTTACTTGAACGCTATTTTATACGCCCTAGTTCACGGGTCAGAGTTCAGAACCCATGACCATTGCACATGGTGCGCCCCATGGAGGTCGATCGATTAGATGGGGATCATTTAGCCCACAAGAATTGGCCCGAGTCCAAGAATTGTTGGAGAAGCCTATCAGATTGAAGCCTGGTTGGCCTGATAGCGAAGATATGGAAACTTAGGTTGATATGGTAACTAATCTTAGAAGATAGAGAGAATCATATCTTGTAAAGATTAGATTAGATTTGATCAGGTAAATCTTGTAAATCCCTTAAATCATGGGATATTGTTAATCTCGTCTGTCGATGTAAATGTATCTTGACCGTCGATTTTGGGGGAGCTTAACGATAAATAGAGAGCCTCCCCCTCATTTGTAAACCATCCATTGTATGTTGAATTCTTAAGAGTAATATAATTCTTGGGCATTTACTCAAACACCTTGTGTGCTTTCTTTCTTTTGGCTTTCTGTTGTTATTTTTTTTGCTTCTTTTGGCATAAATCGCTTTCACTATTCAATCGATGCATTGGAAGAGTTCTTAAGGAATCTTCACATTTGGGTATAAAGGCTGACTTAGGCGAGTTTGCCTAAGGCCGCACGGATTGCGAGACGAAAGGTCTAGCCTCGTGACAAGTGGTATCCGAGCTATTGGTTCGAAGGCACTGTTGGGATGTCGAAAGATGTTGTTGATTAGAATGAGCCAATGCCGACCCGTGGGAGGATTAGAAAAGCAAGCCGCTCGAGGGACATGCTAACAGCTTTGGAAGATAGAGTTGTTAATAGGAATCCGTGGGGAATATGAAGGAGACGCTTGAGTTGGTCGAGGGATGCATTGATGGGTTTGACTCAATAGAAGAGCAATTCAGAGATTTTGTGTTGGATTCTCTCGGTGCCAATGCGAAAAAGCTGAATAAGTTAATCAATTCCACTACAGAAAAGCTGGCAGAGAGGTATGAGAATCTTGAGGACACGGTTTTAGACATGAGGAAAAAATTGAGGAGCTTAAGGGGAGCTCATGATTTACAAAGCTGCTTTGAGTAATGGGATGTTGTCTTCGAAGCCCAAGCAACAAGCAATGGATGTTCCCAAAATGGAGAAGTTCAACGGTTCAAGGTCCGCAAGAGACGTGGATAATTACTTATAGGAAATTGAGCAATACTTCCAATAGATGGGCATCGAAGATGATGCAATTAAGATAAACACTGCTTTAATCTATTTTGCTGATGTGGCTCTCTTGTGGTGGCGTCATAGGTCCACGGATGAGAAATGTGGTGGGAACGCAATTGGGACTTGGGAGGAGTTCCAAAGAGAGTTGAAGAAGCAGTTTTACCCACAGTATGCCAGAAGGAGGCTGGGGCTAAGTTGCATCATCTCACGCAACAAGGCACTGTTCGGGAGTATGTTCGGGCATTTAGCGAGTTGATGCTTCAAATCTCTGACTTGAGTGAGATAGAAGCATTCTATTGGTTCGAGGATAGGTTAAAGTCGTGGGTAAAGCATGAGTTGTGTAGGTAAGGGATCACCAAACTTACTGTAGCCATGGCCGAAGCAGAGTCCTTTGTTGAACTTGTTCCAACAAAAGACAAGTTCGAGTCGTCTAAGCCCAATGAAAAGGGAAATGGTGAGAGAAACCATGAGGAAGATGAAGAGGTACATAGTGATGATGGACACAGATACTGATAGCACAAGTGACAATGAGAAACCATGAGATGTGAAGCAAGGATCCAACAACCCAAGGGACAAGAGGAAGAAAATAAAATGCTTCCTTTGTCAAGGACCACACATGTTGTGGAAATGTCCAAGAGAGCGATGATGTCGACTATCCAAAAGAAAGATAA
Source organism: Gossypium rotundifolium (assembly GCA_025506655.1). Lineage (NCBI taxonomy): Eukaryota > Viridiplantae > Streptophyta > Magnoliopsida > Malvales > Malvaceae > Gossypium > Gossypium rotundifolium. The sequence goes on along the minus strand of CP106729.1, from coordinate 54,952,927 downwards.
GCAGAAGGAAGAGGCGAAGCCTATTAAGGGAAAGACATTAAAAATAGGTCCGATGGTGCTCATTCCTAACAAAAGGAATGGTAGAGGAGGGTTGATGTTTGTGGACATCAACATTGTGGGTCAAAAGCGGAGTGCTCTTATTGATACGTGAGCATCAGACTTGCTCATATCAGAAAAGGCTGCCAAGAAGCTTGGTTTGTCGATTAGGAAATCGAATAAGAAGATCAAGACAGTAAATTTGGAGGAAGCCCAACTGTGGGAGTAGCTCGTAATGTGGAGCTAAAAATCGGTGAATGGAAAGCAAAAGAAGACTTTGAGGTAATCCAATTAGAAGATTACGATTTTGTACTTGGGTTAAACTTTCTTGACAGGATTCAGGCCGTTCTGTTTCCATGGGCCGATGAAATCCATATTGTCACTGGGCCGTCATCAAAGATTATTGTGCCAGTGAATCGGGATATGAAGGTTGGGACAAAGGTGTTGTCATCAATCCAACTAGTCGAAGATGTTTTGTATGGGAGAAACATTAAATCGACAAAACGGAATGCTACGAAAGCCCCTTCGGAAAACTTAGTGGAGCATGAGTCTAATATGAGACCTATAGAGTCGACTGTGGAGATGCCACCTTTGAGGAAGGTGGATTGTACATCGAACTTCGAGGAGAAAGAAGAGATGCAAAAGTAGTCAAAACAAGTAAATGTAGTGAGTAAGGTACATTTCAAACACTCTAATAGTGTTTTGAATTTTGACTTGGTGGCTTGGCAATGTCGTATGGGCCCTTTCAAAGTTCATACGCAATGAGGCCGAGGGACTGTGGGCGGAATGGAGCCAAGATGTGAGAATCGATGGGATTCTAATGTGAACCAGTCAAAATGGGGGCAAGTTAGAGTGGAGACTTCTTGCCAATGAGATGTACCAACGAGTGCAACAGTTCAATTGAAGAAGCGACAGAAGCTGAGGTAAAGGTTTCAAAGAAAGGAGCAACCAGATTACAAGGCAAGTCGGAAGAGGCCAAGGCAACGAGAGAGTTCCAAGACAAATCAAGCCAGTGTCATTCAGAAGTCGCAACAAGGGCGTTGCGAGAATGGGTGGGGGAGAATGTCACGGGTCAGAGTTCAGATGCTGTGACCATTGCACAAGGTGCACCCCATGGAGGTCAATCGATTAGATGGGGATCATTTAGCCCACAAAAATTGGCCCAATTCCAAGAATTGTTGGAAAAGCCTGTCAGATTGAAGCGTAGTTGGCTCGATAGTGAAGATATGGCAACTTAGGCCGATATGGTAACTAATCTTAGAAAATAGAAAGAATCATATCTTGTAAAGATTAGATTAGATTTGATCAGGCAAATCTTGTAAATCCCTTAAATCATGGGATATCCTTAATCTCGTCCGTCGATGTAAATGTATCTTGACCGTCGGTTTTGGGGGAGCTCAACTATAAATAGAGAGCCTCCCCCTCATTTGTAAACCATCCATTGTATGTTGAATTCTTAAGAGTAATAGAATTCTTGGGCATTTATTCAAACACCCTGTGTGCTTTCTTTCTTTTGGCTTTCTGTTGTTCTTTTGTTTGCTTCTTTTGGCATAAATTACTTCCGCTCTTTAATCGATGCCTTGGAGAGTTCTTAAGGAATCCTCACATTTGGGTGTAAAGGCTGACTTAGGCGAGTTTGGACAAGCAAATCACCTAAGGCCGCACGGATTGCGAGATGAAAAGTTTAGCCCCGTGACACTAGTGTGTAGCTATGAGGAGCACCAGTGTTATTCGTCCAAAAGAAGGATGGGTCGATAAGATTGTGCATTGATTATCATCAGCTCAATAACGTGACAGTGAAGAACAAATACCCACTTCCAAGGATTGATGACCTGTTTGACTAGTTGAGAGGTGCGTGTGTGTTTTCTAAGATTGATTTAAGATTGGGGTATCATTAGTTGAAAGTTAGGGAGGGGGATATCCTGAAGACAGCTTTTAGGACTAGATATGGCCATTATGAGTTCTTGGTGATGCCATTTGGGCTCACAAATGCTTTACAACCTTCATGGATTTAATGAACCATATTTTTAGCCCTACTTAGATCAATTTGTGGTGGTTTTCATTGATGATATATTGGTGTATTCGCGATCTGAGGATGAGCATGATCACCATCTCCGAGTTGTGCTTTAGACCCTTCGAGAGAGATGACTTTTTGCCAAATTTAGTAAGTGTGAATTTTGGCTTTCTGAGGTAGCCTTTTTGGGTCACATTGTCGCAGCGGATGGTATCCAGGTGGATCCGCAGAAGATTCAGGTAGTGGTGAATTGGAAGCCACCGCGTAATATTTCTGAAGTTCATAGTTTTTTAGGCCTCGCCGGGTATTATAGACGGTTTATTAAAGGTTTTTTGATGATTGCTACTCCGTTGACCAAGTTGCTGCATAAGGGAATTCCATTTGAGTGGAATGAGAAGAACCAATAGAGTTTTGATTAGCTTAAGACAATTCTGACAGAGGCACCAGTTTTATCCCAACCAGAGTCAAGTAAGGACTATATAGTGTTCAGTGATGCGTCCTTAAATGGACTTGGTTGCGTTCTCATATAGAAAGGTAAGGTAGTCACTTAGGCATCTAGGTAGCTTAAGTCGCATTAGCGTGACTACCATACCCATGATTTGGAGTTAGTAGCAGTGTTTTTATCATTAAAGATTTGGGGGCACTATCTCTTTAGGGAGAAGTGTTATATCTATACCGACCATAAGAATCTTAAGTATCTACTCACCCAGAAGGAGATAAATTTGTGGCAACGTAGATGGATCGAGCTACTTAAGGACTATGACTACGTCATTGACTACCATCTGGGTAAAGCTAATGTGGTAGTAGATGCATTAAGTCATAAATCAGGGGCAGTGTTGCGAGCGATGTTTGCAAATTTGAGCTTGTTAGAGTACAGTGGTTTATTAGCTGAGCTTCAGGTTGAACTGATGTTGGTGCTAGAGGTAAAAGAGGCATAGAAGTCTGATGATAGTTTGGTTGCCAGAGCAAATAGGGTGAGACGAGGAGAAGTATCAGGCTTCGAATTACAAGATGGCGATGTATTGTATTTTAGAGGGCGACTTTGTGTTCCAACAGGTGAACTAGGGATAAAATCCTTCATGAGGCACATAGTAGTCCATTTATTATGCACCCAGGTAGTAACAAGATATATCAGGAGCTTTGTCCATTTTATTGGTGGCCAAGGATAAAGAAAGATGTGTTAGAGTTTGTGACTCGATGTTTTACTTGTCAACAGGTAAATGCAGAGCATCAAGTTCCTTCAGGTCTTCTTCAGCCTATCCAGATTCCATAGTGGAAATGGGATAGAGTCACTATGGATTTTGTGACTGGGTTACCTATGTTTCGGTGTAGACATGACGCAATTTGGGTAATCATGGACAGATTGACGAAGACTGCACATTTTCTACCAGTGCGCATAGACTTCACTATCGAAAAGTTGGCCAAATTGTATATTGGTGAGATAGTGAGGCTTCACGGGGTGTCGGCTATGATTATTTTAGACAGAGATCCACGTTCACTTCAAGATTTTGGAGAGCCCTTCATGAGGCGTTGGGTACCCGCCTACACTTCAGTACAGCTTTTCATCCGCAGACTAATGGTCAATTAGAGCGAGTCATTCAAATTCTCAAGGATATGCTTCGTTGTTGTATCATAAGTTTCAGGGAGGTTAGGAGGAGCACCTTCCCTTGGTCGAGTTCGCATACAACAATAGTTATCAGTCTAGTATTCAGATGGCTCCTTTTGAAGCATTATATGGTCGTAAGTGTAGGACTCCTTTGTGTTGGATAGAAATTAATAAGAGGAAGATGGTTGGTCAGGAGTTGGTCATGGAGACTGAGGATAAGTTTGGATGATCCAGGACAATCTAAGAGTAGCTTTCGATCATCAGAAGTCATATGCAGATTTGAAGTGCAAATAGATAGAGTTTGTAGTAGGCGATGAAGTCTTCCTTAAGGTTTCACCTGAGAAGAAAGTTTTAATCTTGAACGCAAAGGAAAATTAAGTCCCAGGCTCATTGGACCTTATGAAGTTCTAGAGAGAGTTAGATCAGTGGCATATCATTAGCCTTGCCACCAGAGTTAGAGCATATTCATAATGTGTTCCACGTGTCCATGCTTGGGAGGTATCATTCTAATTCTTCTCATATATTTCCGCTTGAGCAAATTGAAGTGAGCCCGGACTTGTCATATGAAGAAGAGTTGATTCAGATTTTATCCTGAAATATTAAAGAACTTAGGAATAATAAGATCCTCTTAGTTAGGGTCTTGTGGAGGAATCACGGAGATGAGGAGGCAATATGGGATCTAGAGGAGTCCATGAAATTACAATATCGCACCTTTTTTTATTCAGGTAAATTTCAAGGGCAAAATTTCTTTTAAGGAGGGGAGAGTTGTAACGGCCCCAAATTCTTGAGTCAACGTTGAGTGTAGACCTAAGTTGGCGATGGATAAATATTTTTTGGGATTAGGTTTTTGTTGGAATTAATTTGGGTGACTTTTGGACCTTTTTATAAGAAATTAAGGATGTTGGGAAGCTTGTGTGAAGTAGGGCGAAGATGGATGACAAATATGGTGATTTTATCATTTTTGAATAAAAATCTTCTTCCAATTAATGAGAAAAGATTGTTTGGTAGATTGAGGTATGGGATAAATTAGATTTGTCCCTATTTTCCCCTATATTATAATCACCCTATTATTTTTTTCCTTTTACATTTCTTCATTTTTTTTCTTTATCTTCTTTTCTTCATCTATTTTTTTCCTTAGCAAGTCTTTTAGAGGGAGAGAGATTTGAGTGAGTTCTCACCATTTTTTTCATCCTCCAAATCTCAAAAAAGGTAAGGTCTTGATCTTTTTTTTTTTTGTGTTTAGAAGGGTTTTAGTTTGAGGAAGTCTCTACCCATCTTCTCATATTTTATTTATTGATTGATTTAAAGTATGTATTTTTATATCCTATCAAGTCTTATTTTTGTGGGAAATCTTGTGTGCTACTTGGTTATTAGTTAAAGAGGGTAGTTAATCTTCTAAAGTTAAGGGTAAAGGCAAAGTGGTGGAGAGCTAGGCAAGAAACTTTGTTGGTGTTCTTCCATCAAGGTGGTACCCTCTAACTCTCCTATACTTCTTGATAAGTCATAAATATGATGCTTGTGTAATAATGCATGCATGTTATATGTAGAAATCTTGTTTGGATGATTTAAAATGAAGCTAAAAACTTAGTTGTGAAATCTACTAGAAACAAATTATTACATGAACAGTAAGTTTGAAAATTCACCATGAACATTCTAAATATAATTAAGAAGTGATTTATATATCGTTGTAACCATGAGTCAGTATAGTTTCGTTTAGAACAAACGAAGATCAATTTCAATTTCTATTTTAAAAGATATGAATTTTTGAGTGTTGAAAGGACATAAAAATCTGGCAGCAGAATTCTTATAAAATAGATTTAGTAGTGGCTTTGGAAAATCACTAAAAATTTCATAAGATAAAATAGGAATCAAGCCTTATATCTCTATAACTGTATAGAAGTCTAGTTTCTTTTAAAACAAACGGTGCTCGATTTAGAGTTATATATTAAGAGTTAATAATTTTTGAATGAGTAAAGGTCAGAATGTCAAGTTACCAGACTTTATATCTCTTTAGTTAATATTTTAGCTAGAATGATAAGCAAGTTGAAGCGAGTATGAGACTCGAATATGATGGTTGTATTTTGTGATTATATTTTTGATGCTTTGTTTGAGCTCAGCCTTCGGGCTCTAACCTAACTAGTGACCATGAGTGGCACTCGGGATAACCCTACGGACACCCGAGATTATTTGACTAGCGACCATGAATGGCGCTGGACTATCTAGATACCGATTATTGAGCATTATGTGCAATCTAACAAGTTTGACAAGTTTGATATGCAAGCGATTTGGTTATGTAGTTTTAATGATTCATGATTTAATTATTTGATACTCATGTCTTGTTTCTATGTATACATTTGATTTGCATGCTTATATTTATGAATTGCTTGAAGTATGGTAGATTGGTTGTGTACCACTGGGCTTGTAAAGCTTAGCCTTCGAATTTTCTTATTGTTCAGATTTATAGACTTTTTTTCGTGTTCGAGGAACATCATCGATGAGAGACTCCTAGCATCACGTATTCAGAGTACAATACCTTAACTATTAGTGGGATTGTATTCCTAAGGCCTTACTTGTATTTTTTTGTAAGTCTGTAACTCATTTATCATTTTTTTGTTATTTTGACTATTTTGATATACAATGATATTGGAGCACCACATATTTTCTATAACTACTTTTATTACTATTTTCAGTATAACTATGTATGGTATTTTCTCTTATATAAAATGTATTTCAACGTTTTAAATTTTTTTTTTTGAAAATTTTGTTGGGTTACTCCGGTGACCTGATATAGCGCCTTATTATTCGAGTACTTCGTATTCGAGATTAGGGTGTTTTAGGTTGGCTGTGTGACCCAAGTCAGTAAGCTCACTTGTTTGGACATGGGGTTGGAGACGGGCTGGGAAACGACCATGTGATTCCATTTCGAATGTTCATACGGCCTATGACACGGGCATGTCTGGTGGCCGTGTGAGTCACACGGCTTGGCCACACGAGCGTGTGTCCCCTGTTTGAAGAAAAATTTTCTAAGTGTTCCAAATATTTTAGAACTTATCGGTTTAATCCCGAACCATTTCCAATGCATGTTTAAAGCCTCATAGGCTCGTATTAGGGACAAATTGATTAAGATTGAATGATGATTGCATGTATTGATTAAATGTATGAGAAAAGTATCTTTAAATTTGTTGTATGTTTGGTAATGCTCTGTAACCCTATTTCGGTGTTGAATATGGATAAGGGTGATACATTTATTGGTACCAAAGCTACAGTTTAGTAGATTCTAGGACTAACGTAGCGTGTGTGAGAGTCTAGCTATACGTGCCATATATAAACTGTGATAGTGTGATGACTCCTTGCATTTGAAAATGTGTTCTCATATAGCAAATGGATCTCAATTGAGCTATAGCCGATGAGGTTGAAAGTAATGCACTGCTCCTACTCAATGGACACTACCGTCTAATTCTAGACCCGTAACAGGCAGCCAGGGAGGAGAGGCTAAAGAATCCTTTTTCCATATGATGAATGAATGGTTCATTCAGTATATCCGAGCTAACCCGACTACTCAACAACCTCCACCCCCTCCTAATCCTTAACCCATACCCGTAGCTCCTCAAGTTGTGGAACATCAAAGACTGAATAAGCCGTTGGTTTATAAAATTCGTAAGTATGAGGTCAAAGAGTTCAGAGCTACCGTTAACGATGATCCAGAGAAAGCTGAATTTTGGCTTGAAAACACTATTCGGGTATTCGATGAACTTTCGTGCACGCCAGTGAAATGTTTGAAGTGTGCCATTTCCTTGTTGAGAGACACAGCATATCAGTGGTGGAATACGTTAGTATCGATGATGCCGAGAGAGAGAGAGTCACCTGGGAGTTCTTTCAGACCGAGTTTCGAAAGAAATATATAAGCCAACAATTCCTTGACCAAAAGCATAAAGAGTTTCTAGAGTTGAAACAGGGCCGAATTGCTGTGACTGGGTATGAAAGAGAATTTGTACTGTTGAGCAAGTATGCTCGGGAATATGTTTCTACTAAAGAAATCATGTGTAAGTGGTTCGTTGATGGGTTGAAAGAGGACATTAAACTTCTAGTTGGAATTTTAGAACTGAAGGAATTAGTTGTATTAGTCGATAGAGCTTGCAAAGCAAATGAACTTAGCAAAGAAAGGAGAAAGGCTGATTCAGAGGAAAGAGATTTAAGGAAGAGATCGATGAGTATACCTTATCATTCCTCGTCAAAGAAATCTAGAGATTATCTTAATCGATCAACAACTTTAGTGCGATGTTCCAATAGAGATTGTGGAAAGCAATACACTTGTCCTAAAGGTCAAGCCACATCAGTATCGAGTGTTGGTAACGTGAAATACAACAAAACATAGTGTCAACGTGTGGAAGATGACATTTTAGAGATTGTTTGGTGAAAAATAATAATAGAGCTTGTTACAGTTGTGGTTCACGAGATCATTTATCCGAGATTATCCTAAGTTAAATGAAAAAGATAAATCTCAAAATACAAGATCGAGCAATACAACTACTGGAGGAAGGCCGCCAAGAAATGTGGGAAATGCAAGTGGTAATCATGGTACAACGAGAGATTCTACAGTGAGATCTAAGGCCAGAGTACTTGCTAGAGCTTACGCTATTTGTGCTCGCGAAGATGCGTCATCACCAGATGTTATTACTGGTATATTTTCTCTTTACGACACTAGTTTTATTGCATTGATTGATCTTGGATCGACTCATTCGTATATATGTATGAATTTGGTGTCTAATAAGAGTTTACCTGTTAAGTCTACTGAGTTTACGATTAAAGTATCAAACCCTTTAGGCAAGTATGTTCTAGTTGATAAAGTTTGCAAGAGCTGTCCTTTAATGACTCGGGGTTACTGATTTCCAACTGACTTGATGCTTTTACCATTTGATGAGTTCGATGTAATTTTGGGAATGGATTGGTTTACTCTGTATGATGCTGTTGTGAACTGTAGACGAAATATTATAGGATTGAAGTGTCAGAATAATGAAATTCTTCGGATTGAATCGAATAAATCGAATGAATTGGTTGTTGTGATTTCGTCTTTGTCAGCATAAAGATGTGTGAGAAAAGGTTGTGAAGATTATCTTGCTTATGTTTTGGATTCAAAAGTGTCTAAATTAAAGATTGAATCAGCGCCAATTGTCTGTGAATATCTGGATGTGTTTCCTAAAGAATTACTGGGGTTGCCACCTATTAGAGAGGTTGAATTTGCTATTGAATTAGTGCCGGGAACTTCACCAATATCTATAGCTCCATATAGAATGGCTCCGATAGAGTTGAAAGAGTTGAAAGCTCAGTTGCAAAAGTTAACAGATAGAGGTTTTGCATGACCGAGTTTTTCGCCCTGGGGTGATCCAGTATTGTTTGTTAAGAAGAAAGATGGGTCAATGAGAATGTGCATTTGTAACAGTCGGTTTATACCCTAGTCAGAATGGTGGTTTTAGGACCACAAATCCAAGTCTGTATAATATTTTAATATTATTTTCTGTGCCGTTGATATGTGAATTAGCATGTGGCAAATTTTCATAAGTAAATTTGTCTGTTTGCATGTTTAATTTGACAAAAGGACTGAAATGCATTGAATGTGAAAGTTGCATGATATTTGTTAAGTATTAAGGTGTTATGGCTTTTAAAAGAGAATGCCTTATGAGGCAATAAGACCACTATTTAGATAGTGGATGGATAAAGGTTAAATGTGCCCTTGTTATATAGGTTTTCTTATATTAAATGAAAGGGTATTTTAGTAAATGGATTAATAATAAGATTATAACAAAACAAACAAAGAAAAGATGATAGTTATCATCCTTTGTTAGCCAAAAATCACCAAATAAAGAAAAGAAAATACAAGCTAGGGCATTCGACACTCTTTAAACTTGATTAAGGTATGATTTGGTTACGATTTTGATAATTTTTACATTTTTGCAATCGTTGCTTTGAGAGCTACAAAACACATGCCTTGATTTTGTGTTTTGATGATGTATGTGAAATATGCCATTGATGGTTTTGCAAGCTTTGTGATGTTTGAGAATGAAAAATGAAAGATTTGAGTTAGATAAACATGTTTTGTTCTTGAAGTTTTGATGAATTTAGCTAAATAGGGCTAAATTGTGAAAATGGTAAATTGAAGGACTAAATTACAAATTTGATGAAAAGTATGGGTAGTATGAAGTCCATAAGTATTCGGCTAAGCTTGTGTATGTGTTGATTTTGTGAAATTTAATGTTTTGTGAAAAATAGACTAAATTGATAAATATACAAATATGAGGGTTAGATTGTAAATAGCTCAAAATATATGAGCATCGATTGAATTGAATGGAATAGTCCATAAAAGGGCTAATTCTGAATATGTTTTGATCAAGAATCAAGGAAAACAGATTTAGATAACGGGAAAGCGAAAATAACCGAGTAGCCGTTTGTGTTCGATAAACCAAATCCGAGGTAAGTCACTATGCAAATAAACTTATCTGTATTGAATTGAATATATATATTCATATGTCTATCGATGAAAATGAATGAGTATGAGATGCTAAGTGCGTGAATTTTGAAATAAGTTTGATATAGTGATAAAGCCGAGAAGTCCGTATGAATTTAGGAATAGATAGGATTAGCTATGACATGACATAGGTATCTATTCAGTTTTATCATGTAAGACCACGTTCGGGACGTTGACGTTGATTTGAAATTTTGTGTAAGACCTCGTCTAGGATGTAGGCATCGATATGAATTATATGTAAAAGACCTCGTCTGGGACGAAGGCACCAATATGAACTTTATGAGTAAGACCATGTCTGGGACATCGGCATCATATTGACTCGTGCAAGACCACATCTAGGACGTTGGCATCATTATGATCTGTACCTATCTGGGACAGTGGCATCGATATATGAGTGTATGTAAGACATCGTCTGGGACGTTGGCATTGTACTACTATTCTGAGCTTTCCAAGTATCCTACTAGGTTCCTAAGGGTTCAACGGGCAAGTCTGCAATACGAATGGTATATCCGAGTTATGATCAATTAAGTGAATGAATATTCGATTCAGGTACGTTGAATGTACATTAAGTATGCATGAATGGTAAGTATGCATATGACTTTGATTTGAAGAAAGATATGTTTGAATAGGATAATATGAATGAGATGCAAGGAAGATTGTGAATGAGCTGTGTGCTTCAAATGTGTTTTGAATGGATAAATGTGACCAATGTAGTCATAAGTATGAATCAAGCATATACATGATAAATTGTTGAGTGAATGAGATGTGCAAATGTATCAAATTGCATTTATGCTTTTTATGCCAAGTTTATTCGTATATGACTTACTAAGCTTTTGGAAAACTTACTCTGTGTGTGTGTTTTCTCTGTTTTATAGGTCATCGAAGCTATTGAAGGCTCGGGATTATCAAGGATCGTCATCACACTACAAAAACTTATTTTGGTACCCTTTTGAAAATGTATATGGCTAATTATGGCATGTATAGGCTAGATAAGTATATATATGTTTTTGGAAGTGAACTTGGCCATGTGTTTTGACAGGTTTAATTTGGTAATATGCTTGAATGAATGTGATATATGATGCATATCTTGGTAAGGTAGAAGCTTATGAAATAGCCAAGTTTATGGTTAGTTAAATGATGAAGTTTTGCTTTGGTTATGTATGTGTTATTGTTTTGAAAGATGATATGAATGATTTGGCTATTGAATGTATGGATGAAGTGAACCATTTGATATGTTTTGGTTGCCATATATGCATATTATGTTTAGGTATATATATTGGTTGTAGGAAGACCCTAAATGGGTGGCATATTGGCCTTGTAAAATGGCCTATAATGTCACATGGTTAAGGCACACGGCCATGCCTAAGACCGTGGGTAAATTGGTAGAATGTGGCCTAAATGGCACATGGCCTCGACACGGGTGTGCTTGGTGGCCGTGTGAGAAATGGCAGTATGTGATGTATTAGTACATAGCCTTAGCACACGGGCGTGCTTGGTGACCGTGTTGATTTTGGTAGTATACTACCATGGGAGGACACACGGGAGTGTCCAGTAGCCGTGGGTGAGGCACGGCCTACCCCTATGACTGTGTGTCCCCTGTATGTTAGAAAAATTTCAAATTTATATGAAATTACTTATGTGTTTCCGTTTAGTCCCGACTTGGTTTATAAGCATGCTTAGGGTCTCGATAACCTACTTAAGGGACATTATGATTGATATTGATGAATGGTTGTACAATTAATTCTGTAAATGTTTCCAATCTATTTGGTAATGCCTTTAAACCTAATCTGGTGATCGGACACGGGATAGGGTGTTGTGTTACAGCATTGATTATCGTCAACTCAATAAGGTTAAGATAAAGAAAAAGTATCCGTTTTCGGGAATAGACGATTTGCTTGATCAGTTGAAAGGTGCAACAATGTTTTCAAAAATTGATTTGTGATCTGGTTATTATCAGTTATGAGTTAAAGACTCAGATGTGTCAAAAAATGCATTCAGAATGAGGTACGAACATTATGAATTTCTTGTTTGCCTTTGGATTGACTAATGCTCTTGCCATTTTATGGATTTGATGAATCGGATATTAGACCCTTTTTGACAGATTTGTTGTTGTGTTTATTGACGATATTCTGATTTATTCTCGAAATGAGTCTTAGCATGCTGATCATTTGAGGATTGTTTACAGACCTTGAGAGATAAGCACCTATATGCTAAATTCTACAAATGTGAGTTTTGGCTCTGAGAAGTCGGATTTTTGGGGCACATTGTTTCAATAGAAGGTATAAGAGTTGATCCGAGCAAAATTTCTACTGTTATTGACTGGAAACCACCTAGAAATGTATATGAGGTCAGAAGCTTTCTGGGATTAGCTGGTTACTATCGATGTTTTGTAAAAGGGTTTTTGATGATTGCTACACCGATGACCAGACTGTTACAGAAAGATGTAAAGTTTGAATGGTCTAAGAAATGCCAACAAAGTTTCGATCAGTTGAAAACATTATTAACTGAAGTGCCAATTTTTGTTCAACCTGAGTCGGGTAAAGAATTTGTGATTTACAATGACGCGCCATTGAATGGTTTGGGTTGCGTGTTGATACAAGAGGAAAAAGTGATAGCTTATGCCTTCAGACAGTTAAAATAGCATGAAAAGAACTATCCAGTGCACGATTTAGAGATGGCTGCTATAGTTTTTGCACTAAAAAATTGGCGTCATCATTTGTACGGTGAAAAATGCAACATCTTTACTGATAATAAGAGCTTGAAATACATAATGACTCAGAAAGATCTAAATTTACGACAATGGAGATGACTTGAGCTATTGAAAGATTACGAGGTAGTCATTGATTATCATCAGGGGAAAGCAAATGTAGTCACAAATGAATTGAGTAGAAAATCATTGTATGCTTTGCAAGCGATGAATACTCGATTGTCATTATCTGATGATGGTTAGATATTGACAGAGTTGAAAGCTAAACTGATTTTTCTTGAGCAAATTTACGAAGCTCAAAAGTGTGATGCCGAGTTACAAGGTAAAAGAATGCAATGTGAGTCGACTAGTGATTCATACCAAATTAGATCCAATGATTGTTTGTTGTTCCGAGATAGAATTTGCGTACCAAAGAATTCTGAGCTCATTCAAAAAGTTTACACGAAGCACACAATGGATGTTTATCTATTCACCCGGGGAGTACTAAAATGCACAATGATTTGAAACAATTGAATTGGTGGTCGGGTATGAAACAAGACATTTCTGAATTTGTAGCAAAATTTTTAGTGTGTCAGCAAGTCAAAGCTGAACATCAAGTGCCATCAGGTCTACTTTAGCCTGTGATGATACCAGAGTGGAAATGGGATAGAGTTACGATAGATTTTGTATCGAGATTTCCTTTGTCCCCGAAAAGAAAAATGCTATTTGGGTTGTCATTGATCGATTAACAAAATCAACACATTTCATCCTGATACGTACTGACTATTCGCTTGATAGACTACCTGAATTGTACATTGCTGAGATCATTAGATTGCACAGGGTGTCATTTTCGATTATTTTGGATAAAGATCCAAGGTTTACGTCGCGACTTTGGAAGAAATTGCAAGAAGCTCTGCGTACGAAGTTGAATTTTAGTACAGTTTTTCATCTGCAAACTGACAGACAGTCTGAGAGAGTAATTCAAATTCTTGAAGATATGCTTCGATGTTGTGTTTTAGAGTTCGAAGGCAACTGGGAGAAATATTTGCCACTAGTTGAATTTGCGTATAATAACAACTTTTAATCAAGCATAAAAATGGCACCATATAAAGCATTGTATGGTCATAAATGCCGAAATCCATTGTACTGGACTGAGCTTAGTGAGAAATAGATTCATGGGGTTGATTTGATTAGAGAAATCGAAGAGAGAGTGAAAGTAATTCGTAACTATTTGAAAACAGCTTCAGATTGTCAAAAATCGTACGCAGATTTGAAACGAAAAGACATTGAATTTTAGACCACTGACAAAGTATTTTTGAAAGTATTTTTGTGGAAGAAAATACTTTATTTTGGTCGTAAAACCAAATTGAGTCTAAGATCCATTGGCTCGTATGAGAGCATCGAAAGAATAGGTCCAATGGCATATTGCCTATCTTTACTGATTGAGTTAGAGAAAATCCATAATGTTTTTCATGTGTCGATGTTGCATCGATATCGATCGGATCCCTCACATGCGATTTCTTCTTCAGAGATTGAGATTCAATCTGATATGACGTACAACGAAGAACCTATCAGAATTTTGACTCGAGAGATCAAAGAGTTGAGAAATAGAAGCATAGCTTTAGTGAAAGTGTTATGGCATCGACACAGAGTCGAAGAGGCTACGTGGGAGCCTGAGGAAGCTATGATAAAATAGTACTCTAACCTATTCACTGGTAGGATTTGGGGACAAAAGTCCCTAAGGGGGGAGAGTTGTAACAGCCCTGTAACATCCCAATTTAGACCCTAGTCGAAATAGTGGTTCGAGACCACAAATTTGAGGTCAAAATTTTAATTTAATATTATTTTCTGTGTGAATAATATGTGACATGGTCTGCATGAAAATTCTGTGTGATGATTTGATCATTTTATTGTCAAATTAAGAGAAAAGATTTAATCGCGTAAAGAGTAAAAGCGATGTGCTGATTTATAATTACTTAACTATTGTTGTTTTATTAATGTGGGGGCCTTAGGAGGCAATTAGCCCAATTTTAAGATAGTGGGGTGTTAAATGACAAGATAACCATATTGATAATTTGTTTTATATGTTTAATGAAAGGGCAATTTGGTAAAAGGAAAATTAAGTTAATTATATGAAACAAAAACATGAATTAGTGAATTTCATGCTCATGTTTGCCAAAATTGAAAGAAAAAGAAAGAAAATAAGATTCCTAGTTTGCGGCTAAGAATTTGGCTAAATTAATGTGAGTTTTGTCTTCAATTTTGGTGATTTCTATGTTTTTGTAATCATTGCTTCGTGCTCTAGCCAACCCATGTTGTAATTTTGTGAATTGATGATG
The DNA here is from genome assembly GCA_025506655.1 of Gossypium rotundifolium. NCBI lineage: Eukaryota > Viridiplantae > Streptophyta > Magnoliopsida > Malvales > Malvaceae > Gossypium > Gossypium rotundifolium. Next base: position 54,937,723 of record CP106729.1, on the reverse strand, counting down.
TTTTTGTGATGAGCCATTGGTGAATGTTTGAGCTAAGTGCTAGTTGATAATGAAATATGAAAACCTAGTGTTGGATGAACATAGTTTGTATTGGGATTTTTGATGAAATTGAGTATTTTGGGCTTAATTAAGAAAATGAGAAATTGAGGAACTAAATTGTGAAATAAATAAAATGTGTGGACTTGTATGAGCATAGTAAGAATTCGGCTAGGCTTGAATACAAGCAAATTATGTGCATTTGGTGATTTGATGAATTAAGGACTAAAGTGTCTAAATGTGAAAATGTGAGGGCTATTTTGAAAAATAACCAAAATATGCGTGTTTGGAATAAAATGAATGATTTGATGATTGAATGGATTGAATTTGAATGTGTATAGACCAAGAGAGGAGATGTTCGGATTGAGATCGAGGCAAAGATAAAGTGCTCGATTAATCGATCGTATCGATAGTTCGATGTCCGAGGTAAGTTCAGATATAATACATGTATTTGAGATATATTTTAACATTATGAAATGAATATGTATATGTGTATGGAAATGAGTTGCTATGTGCAAGATTTTTAGTTGATGGCACTAAGTGTGCAAAAATGAAATCGAAATAGAAATGAGTAGCACTGTGTGTGCGTGATGAGATGAAAGCTTTGGCTTATTGAATTGGCACTGTGTGTGCGACACCGAGACAAGTCAGTTAAATGAATAGGCTGTAACATCCCAGATAGGGGGCTCTGCATTTGTACTGTGTTATATGTGTATGCTGTGCTATGTGTGTTATTCTGGTGTGTTTAGAGGTTTCGGGGAGGCTCGAGGTTAAGCCTAAGCTTTGGTAGAAATTTCGTTTTTAGGCACTGTAAGGGAGAATTAGTTGAAGTGGGCCTTAAGGGTACTTAAGTGGGGAAGTTGAAACAAGAATCTAACTGGTAAAGTGGCAAGGATGCGTCATTGAGGATGTAGGTAGGTGACGCCATAAGGAGGTGGTGAGGGAGCAGGTTCAAGTAGTGTTGACAACAAATAGGAGTTTTTTTATTTTATGCGCCTAAGGAGTCTGAAAGGTGGTTTTGGCTGGGACTCTACATGGGTAAGTATGGATTAAGTCAGAAGATATGAAGATGAGGATAAGAGGAAAATGTGGGATAGGATGTGAGTGAAGGTGGTGGCCGAATGTTGGACACTAGGAACAAGGGGGAGAAATCAGTTTTGGTGTGGCTAGGGTGTGCCAAATTTTACTCTGGTGCATAGGTTTTTGTTCTAAAAAATAGTGCATTTTGACTTTTGGGTTAGTAGGTGCCGAAATTTTGTTTAGTAAGGTGAGAGTTCTCTTCTTATTTTGACATTTGAGGGTTCTTTTCTTCTCTTTTTTTCTGCCAAAATCGAAACCACTTAGGTCCTACCGAAATTCTTCCTCTTCTCCCTATCTCATTCTATTTCTCTTCTCCCAATTGTTTCCTTCTAAGAAACCAAAACCCCTAACTCCATTCTCATCTCCACTTCCATGCTATAGCCGAATGTCCCTTGCCCACAGTTCTCTTCTCTGTTTCTTCCACAAGCCGAATCTTCAGCCTTTTTTTGTTCATCTTCTCTTCTGATCTTTTCTAAAACTGAAAATCCCTAGATCTCATCTGTGGATTTATTTTATTTCTTTGACTTTCAATCGTCTTCCTTGTCATTGCCGAATCTTCTCTTAAGTGGTAGCTGAATCTCTTGTGTTGAGGTAAGTGTCAAATCTTGTTAATCCTTCATGTTTTCTTTAGGTTTTTGGAGGCCAGAACCGAGTGGCCAATTGGCTTGGTAAGGCTATTGTTAGATTGATGTTTCTCACTATTTCTTGTATTCTCTTTGTGGCACTATTTCGAGAATTGAAAGAGATCTGATCATCTAGGTTCCTAAGCCAGAAATCGTTAACCTCTGAATCATATCTCTTCTTTCGAGATTTCAAGGTAAGGGTGTTCTCTTTGGATTTTATTTAGGTTCATTATCTTAATCGGTACCTTAACCCTACCTTGTGGTTTGATAACCATATTTTGTTATAGTAGCATCTAACAAGATCTTTGATGGAATCCAATATCGATCAGGCAAAGGAGGGGGTTGGACTCGTGAACCCAACCCCAAAGTTCAAGAAGCGTGCGATGTCTATTTTTCGAGATTGGCCACCGAGTTATGGGTCCACTTCTGAGCAGAATAGTAGACAGATAACAGTGGTTCCTATTAGCGATAGTGTCGACATAGAAAGCGTGGTATTGCGTGTTATTAGGTGTGTAAACCTTTACACACTTTATTTTATTTGTGCTAACAATTGTGTGGGCTGAAAAGCTGGAAAAGGCTATGTAGACAGTCGTGATGCCCTTAGGGGTAAGCTAGGAATGCCAGGTACGCTACCATATCTTTTTCTTTGTATGGACGAATATATGTTTGGTGATCTACTGTGTTATGGATAGCATGTTGCATTCGTAAGGATATGTATGTAGTTCATGGGGTATGGGTACTATATGAAGGAGAAGAGTATGATTATTTGGTCACGTAGTGATCGGTGGCTATGCCACGATATATATATATATATATGTACATGCATTAAATGGGTCACATAGTGATCAGTGGTTAAGCCACGATATATATATATATTTTATTATGATCGGTGGTTAAGTCACGATGTATTATTTGGTCACCTAGTGATCGATTTATGACTGGCAGCATGACTGTCAAAATGGAGTGTAGCGGATGGAGGGTTGATTGTAGAAATCCCTACGGTGTGATGGGCTGGTACGGGTTGGTGTGTAAGGGATGGAAAAGCTAGGTTTGGGTTGGGCTTATTACATTCATGTGTTTGTATGTTTTATATATATATATATATGGGCCAAGGCCTAATGTGTGATTGTGGGCCACAAGCCGTTTGTATAATGTGGAAGAATTTACACACTGAGTCCCGGTGACTCACCCCTTTCTTAAATTTTTCAGGTAATCAGTAGATCGTGGATGTGGGAGCCGAGGCGGACTCGTGGAGGCAATAAAAGATGTTATTTTTATTTTATGAACTTTTCACTACTTAAAGTTGGTTTTTATTCGGGGATTTCCTTGTAATAAGGCCTTTGGTGATTTTTAATTTGGTTTTAGTATTTACTTTGGTTATTTGTGATTAATAAATGCTCAAATCGGGATTTTTCCTAAAATGACTAAACAACTACCTTTCAAAACTAGTAACAAATGGTTTACAAGTTATTTTGATAAAACTCTAGATTTTCTTAACAATGATAACTCTTGTCTAAGTAACCTTTTTCTTGAAAGTCGATTGAGACTGATTGTTTAAACACAAAGTCGTTGCTTTAATCGAAAAGAAATTTTTTTAAAAATTTATGGTTTTTCCCAAAATCATTGAAAGATCGTTTCCAATTTACCCTGTGACATACCAGATCTGGTCGTAACATTTGGGCCGGGTTTGGGGTGTTACATAGGCACTAAGTGTGCAATAACAATTATGCTTCGATAATGTATGTGGCACTGAGTGTGCGATTAAATTAAACAAATATCAAAGGATGATCGACATGTAAAATCGAACATTGAATAGCTTGAAAGTTGAATAACTAAGTGTGAGCTAAGGTATGTATTGAACCTTTGTGGTTGATGATTTATAAATAAGTTATGATTGAATGAATGAGAATTTTAGCTATGGATGAGATGATATGAATATGAGATAAGTGATTTATGTGATTGTTTATTATGTACATTGATTAGATTAACAAGATAGTTGTATTGTATGCCGAACTTACTAAGCTTTGGAAAGCTTACTGTGTGAATCATTTCTCTGCATTGTAGTGTCAGTAAAGCTAGCTCGGATTAGGGATTGTTAGCTTCTCAATCACACTATCAGCATTCTAATTTGGTACTTTAGAAAGGATGTATATAGTTGGAAATATGGCATGTATAGGCTAGTTACATGTATATGTTTATGAAGTGAACTTAGCCATATGTTTTGGCAAGTTTTGAGTTGATAAATGCTTGAAGGAATGAGTTATCTGATTACAAATTTTGGTATGGTGTGATGCATTTGAAATGGTTAAGTTTTGGCTAAGGAAACGAATGATTAATGCTTGTGATGATATAAGTCTTAGTCTTTGAAATTGTCATGGTAGGAATTGGTATTGAATACATGGGTTGGATGACTATTTTGGTATGTTTTGGTGGTAATATGTGCTCAAGGGATAGCGCCGGCCGCATCTAGGCCAAATGAAAGTAATGAGGGAGGAGAGGCTAAGCAAGCCTTCTTCCGTATGATGAGTGGATGATTTTCAAAATTTGTTAGAATAAATCCGACTGCTCCACAACCTCCACCCCCACATGTACCTGTTGTGCCGCAAGTCGTAGATCCGAATAGAACAAATAAACCACCTGTAGACAAGATTTGAAAGTACGGGGCTGAAGAGTTTAGGGCCATGGTAGAGGATGATACTTAACGAGCTGAGTTTTGGCTCGAGAATACCCTTTGAGTATTTGATGAGATGTCGTTGACTCCGGACGAATGTATTAAATGCGCTATTTTGTTGTTGACAGATTCGGCTTATAATTGGTGGAAGACGTTGACATCTATAGTTCTGAGAGAGAGAATCACCTAAGATTTCTTTCAAGCTGAGTTCAGAAAGAAGTATATCAGTCAACGCTTAATTGATCAGAAATGTAAAGAGTTTTTAGAACTGAAACAGGGTCGTTTGTCTATTACTGAGTACGAGTGAGAATTTGTACGATTGAGTCAATTTGCTAGAGAGTGTGTTTCTGTTGAAGCTATTATGTGCAAACGTTTCATAGGGGGATTAAATGAAAACATTAAGTTGTTGGTTGGAATACTTGATATAAATGAATTTGTTGTACTAGTGGAAAGAGCATGTAAAACCGAGAAACTCAGTAAAGAAAAGAAGAAAGCTAATTCTGAAGCTCGGGATGAAAGAAAGAGATCTATGAATAAATTTCTCAACCTTCTATGAAGAGATATAAAGATACAAGCAATTGTTCAAATGCTTCGTTTGGACATCCACATAGAGATCATTCGAGATAAAGTACTGGTTTACGAATTCAAGCTCCTAAAGAATCAAGTGTTGACAGTGTTAAGAGTAACAAGCCTGAGTGTAGACAATGTGGGAGGCGACATGTGGGGGAGTGCTGGGGAAAGTACAACAATAGAGTTTATTATAAATGTGGATCTCGAGATCATTTTATTCGGGATTGCCTGAAGATAGTGGAAGAGGGAAATGTTCAGAATGAAAGACCGAATAATGTGACAGCCAGGGGTAGACCACCCAGAAACAGCAAAAATGTGAGTGAGAGCCATAGAGGGACAACTGATACAGTTGTGAGGTCAGAAGCGAGAGTACCTGCCCGAGCTTATGCTATACGTGCACGAGAGGAAGCATCATCTGTAGACGTCATCACTGGTACCTTCACTTTACTTGATACTGATGTCATTGCATTGATAGATCCAGGATCAACTCATTCCTATGTGTGTGTGAATCTAGTATCGAGTAAAACTCTACCTGTTGAGTCTACTGAATTTGTGGTTAGATTGTCATACCCCTTAGGCAAGTGTGTTTTGGTGGATAAGGTGTGCAAGAATTGCCTATTGATGTTTCGTGACTTATGTTTTCGGTTAATTTGATGTTGTTACCATTCGATGAGGTTGACATAATTCATGGTATGGATTGGCTTACTTTGCCTAATGCCATCATGAATTGTTAGAGAAAGAGTATTTAATTAAAGAGTCAGAATGGTGAGATAGTTTGAATTGAGTCTAGTGCTATGAAAGGATTACCAACTATTGTATCTGCAGTGAAAGCTATGAACTATGTGAGAAAGAGTTGCGAAGCGTATTTGGCGTACGTGATTGATACAAAAGTGTCAGAAAAGACAATTGAATCTGTGCCTGTGGTATGCGAGTTTCCATATGTGTTTCCAGAAAAGTTACCAGGATTACCTCCGATTAGGGAAGTTGAATTTGGTATTGAGTTAGTGCCGGGGACTGCTCCTATTTCGATAGCTCCATACAAAATGGCACCAACAGAATTGAAAGAGTTGAAATCTCAGTTGCAAGAATTGACCGACAGAGGATTTGCATGACTGAGTTTCTTACCCTGGGGAACTCCTGTATTATTTGTGAAAAAGAAAGATGGAACTATGAGAATGTGTATTGATTATCGACAATTGAACAAAGTGACGATAAAGAGCAAATATCTGTTACCTCGGATCGATGATTTGTTTGATCAGCTGAGAGGAGCTATAGTGTTTTCTAAGATAGACTTGAGATCGGGCTACTATCAGTTGAGGTTAAAGAATCCAATGTGATGAAAACTGCCTTCCGAATGAGGTACGAGCATTATGAGTTCTTAGTGATGCCTTTTAGACTATCAAATGCCCCCGCAGTATTTATGGACCTGATGAATCGGATATTCAGACCTTATTTGGATCGCTTCGTGGTGGTGTTCATTGATGATATTTTGATTTATTCATGTGATGAGACGCAGCATGCCAAGCATTTGAGAATCATGCTACAAACTCTTCGTGAGAAACAGTTGTATGCAAAGTTCAGTAAGTGTGAATTTTGGTTGCATGAGGTTTGTTTTCTGGGGCATATTGTATTAGCTGCCGGGATACGAGTTGATTTAAGTAAAATCTCTGCTATTTTGGAATGGAAGCCTCCGAGAATTGTGCCTGAAGTTTGTAGTTTTCTAGGTTTAGCGGGATATTATAAATGATTTGTGAAAGGCTTCTCGATGATTTTGACCCCATTGACAAAGTTGTTACAGAAGGATGTTAAATTCAAGTGGTCAGAAAAGTGCCAACAGAGCTTTGAACAGTTGAAAGTGTTGTTAACGGAAGCATAAGTATTGATCTAACCTGAATCCGACAAAGAATTCATAGTTTATAGTGATGCATTGTTGAATGGTTTGGGCTGTGTGCTGATGCAAGAAGGGAAAATTATTGCTTATGCTTCGTGACAGTTAAAACCGCATGAAAAGAATACCCAACACATGATCTTGAATTGGCTGCGATTGTATTTGCATTAAAGATTTGGCGTCACTATTTGTTTGGAGAGAAATGTCATATCTATACTGATCATAAGAGTTTAAAGTATTTGATGACTCAGAGGTATTTGAATTTACGTCAGAAAAGATGGTTAGAATTGTTGAAAGATTACGAACTTGCGATAAATTACCACCTGGGTAAAGCTAACGTTGTTGCTGATGCCTTGAGTCGTAAATCATTATATGCTTTGCGAGCTTTGAGTAATCAGATAGATCTGTGTGATGATGATGTGGTTGTAGCTGAATTAAAAGTAAAACCGTTGTTTTTACAGTAGTTATGTGAGGCTCAAAAGATTGATAATGAGTTGTTAGCAAAAAGAGTTCAATGTAATTCGAACGTTGAATCAGAATTTCAAGTTGATAGTGATGATTGTTTGAAATTCAGAGATCGGATTTGTGTTCCGAGAAATTCAGAGTTGATTCAAACGATTTTGAATGAAGCTCAACATAGTCATTTGACTGTACATCCGGGGAGTACGGAAATGTATAATGATCTGAAACAGTTCTATTGGTGGCACAATATGAAAAGAGACATTTCTGACTATGTGTCGAAGTGTTTAGTTTGTCAGCAAGTTAAGGCTGAGCATCAAGTTCCGTCTGGTTTATTACAACCAATTATGATTCCTGAGTGGAAATAGGAGAAGGTCACAATGGACTTTGTGTCGGGTTTGCCCTTATCTCCGATTAAGAAAGATGCAATCTGGGTGATAGTGGATAGATTGACAAAATCAGCTCATTTCTTTCCAGTAAGAATTGACTATTCTTTGGATAAGTTAGCTGAACTATATATCGATGCTATTGTGAGATTGCACGGGGTATGTAACAGCCCGATTACGACCCTAATTCGAACGGTGGTTTGAGCACCACAAATCTGAATTAGAAAAAAAAATTCTTTTTATTTTATTTAATAGTTGTGATATATGTTTATGCATGTGTTAGAATATGGTGAGATAATTTGATTATTTATATTTTTTTAGATGGAGGATTAAATTGATTAGGAGTTAGAAATAGCCTTTATTTAGATTGGAAGGGCTTAATTTAAATGTTTTCTTGCATGACGGTATTCGCATGGTAAATTGACCATTTTGAAGGAATAGTGGATGGCAAAAGCACTTAAATAACACTAAATGAATGTTTTATATTTATAAAATGAAAAGAATAATAATATAACTATGAAATGATTATTATAGTAAAAACAAAAACAAGTCACTAGTGGGTGGAGTGTTCATCTTTTATTTCTTTGTTATTGCCGAAACTTTGAGAAAGAGGAAGAGAAATGGCTTTCATCATTTTCGGCCTTTGCATGGTTTAATTAGGTGAGTGATTCATCTTGATTTTTGATAATTTCAATATTTTTGAGGTTGTAGCCTTGTAAATTAGTTAACCCATGTCCAAATTTTCATTTTAGATGTGTCATTCGAATGTTGCCATGAACAAGAATTTTGTGTTTGTGTGGTTTAAGCTAGAACATGTTATATGTATGTTAGATTATCAATTTAATCTTTGTAATCCTTGATGGAAATCATTTCAATGAGGAATTTATGAAAAGAAAATTCATGAATGAACTATGTAGCTAGAAAAAAAAAAGAAAGAAATGATATGATATATCAATTCTGAATATTCGGCCTTGAGTTGGTGTTGTTGAATTTTTGACATTTTGTGTTTAGAACCTTAAGGATTATATTGTAAGCATGGTAAATGATTGAAGGTTAAAAATGCAAAGTGATTGTTCGAATAGATTTAATAATAGATGAAGAAGATTCGGTCCGTAAGAATTTAGTCCAAATTTCATGTACTTTGAGTGTTATGTTTTGGGGACTAAATAGCAAAAGTTGAAAATTCTAGGGGTAAAAGGGTAGACTTTATGATCTTGAATTTTGGATTAAATTAAATGGAAATAAAAGTGAATAAACTTTATTTGACATTTCTTAGATCAAGGGCAAAAAGAAATGGAGATAGATCAGGGAAAAGCTAAAGTAAACGAATAGCCGAAAAATATGAATCTATCAACCTCAAAGGTAAGTTTATAAGCCATTGGTGTGATTGAGTGATTTTAATAAATAAAGGTATATGTGCAAATGAATTTAAAGTTTCAATTATAATGTTGCCGAATGGGATATGGATTTTGTGTATGATGATGTAATAGGAATTATTATGTACTTGTATATGTATTTATCTCTTGGATTAATTGAGGCTAACTAGAAAAATTCAATGTTGCCGAATTTGATAAGGTAGGAGAACAAACATAATTATAGGTTGGCCAAATGCTAAGTTGGATGATGTATATATATTTATATGCAAGTATAAGTGTGGATGCATTAAGTGTTTTGAATGTATATGTATATATATTTATGATTCAAAAAAACAAAGGAGTTGTATATGTGAATATGAGATGAGATGGATATTGTATCGAATGTATGGTTAATAATACATAACTGTGTATGTATAGTTGGTTTGTGCCAAATGTGAAAGCATGACATATGGAAATTTGATTGTTGCTTTTGGGTAATGGTATAATTGATATATATATATATATATATATACATATATATGCATGAAAATGAAATTTGATATGTTTTGAGTGGATGAATAATTATAGGTTGAGTAGTATTTACTTGTGGAACATGAAATGAGCAATGGTGGTAATTGAATATATAACTATGTGTTTAACTGAGTAATGACTCTATGTGAGCGATACGTTACGGGAAAGTGGCACTGTGTGTGCGAAAATGCTGAGTAACGGCTCTATGTAAGCTATACGTTACGGGAAGTGGCACTGTGTGTTCGAAAATGCTGAGTAACGGCTCTATGTGAGCGATATGTTACGGGAAGTGGCATTATGTGTGCGGGCATGTTAAGTAATGGCTCTATGTGAGCGATACGTTACGGGCTTGTACTACGTGTACGGGTTTTCAAACTTTTCCTAAAAGACAAAGCACTTAGTGGAGGTAAAGTAAATGAGAGTGTCAGGTATTTAAATGTTATACGATTGTTCATTCTCAATGTAAATCGGGTAAGTTGTTTTGCTTTGGACATTTAGCATGTGAATATTCGGGTTTATTTGGTAATCAAATAGGTATTTTATAAATTAATAATGTATATATATATATTATGTGTACGGACGTTGCAATCTATTCTATGTTTAAGTTAAATCAATTACAAACTATTACATTTGATTTGCATACTACGTCTTGGGCTTATATCTTACTAAGCTTCAATAGCTTACCGTTGTGAAATTGTTTGTTCATGGTATAGATCTTTAAAGTTAAAGCTCACACTTGGGGATCCTATCGAAGTCGAGTACATTATCACCTATTTTAGTATCATCCTTTTTTGGCATTAAACCTTGGAAAAAATTATGGCATGTAGAAGCTTGAATATTTAGGTCTATTTTGGTTGAGATGTATATATGTATGCCATGCGAAAACGGCTAAGCTTTAGTTGTTTTGAACTTTCATTAATTCAATCAAGGTTAAAGTTATTATAGATTTAGATGTCATAGTGAATGGTGTTCAATGCTTGTTATGTGAAAGGATTTGAATGACTATATTATAGTTGAATATGATGGATGATTTGGTATGTTCTTATAGGAATAGTTAAGTGACTAGGGATAATTGATAAGGTATATATATTGCATATGTGAATGCTATAAAAGGTATAGGTTCGGCTTGTATGCTTGATGTGTGAAATAAGGATCGAAAGGTATCGATAAAGGGCATTTATGATATGGCCGAATAAAGCAAGAAAATGTTGCTATTGATTTAATTGTTTTGATAATCGGGTTGGAAAATCATAACAAGTGGTAAATTGTTATTCGATTGTGAAGAAATCCCTAGTTAATGTTTATGATTTCAATTGTATTATATAAATTGATGGTTATGATATTTGATTGAAATTCATATGTGTATAAATGGTGATAAAATTGATATACATTTATCATGGAAATTTCCTTACATAGTATTTGGCCTTGTATGAGAGTTAGTAATGCCCGTAACCCTAATCTATCGACAGATGTAGGCTAGGGGTGTTACATTTGATTGGTATCAGAGCTATGGTTTAGTCGATCCTCGGACTAACGTAGCTAGTGTGAGTCTAGCTATACATGACATAGTTTATAATGTGATAATGTGATGACTTCTGATAGTGAAATGTGTTTAATTTTCTCTTACAGTAATGGATCCTAATTCCTAGCGAGCCGTAATTGATGACGTCGAGAGTGTGGCGCCCATTCCCGCACAAGGGACCGCGCCAGAGGAATCTCGACCAGCTACGAGTTATCCTGAGGAGGGGGCTAGACATGCCTTCTATAGTATGATGAACGATTGGTTCAGTCATTATATACAAACCAATCTGGCTGTTCAACCACCCCAAAATCTGAATGTACCCCCTGTAGTACCGGTGGTACCTCAGTTTCCAACCTTGAAAGAGTAATTAAACCTCATGTCGATTGCATTAGGAAGCACAGAGGTCAGGAATTTAGAGCTGAGGATGATGATGATACAGAGCGAGTTGGATATTGGCTTGATAACACCGTTTATTTTTCGATGAATTATCTTGCACACCCGATGAGTGTTTAAAGTGTACCATATCATTATTACGGGATTCTGCCTATTACTGGTGGAATACACTCATGTCTGTTGTCCCGAAAGAAAGGGTTACTTGGGATTTCTTCCAGTCAGAATTCTGTAAGAAGTACATAAGCCAGCACTTTATTGACTTTAAGCGTAAAGAATTTTTTGAGATCAAATAGGGTCGTATGACCGTATCTGAATACGAGCGCAAGTTTGTGCGACTTAGTCGTTATGCTCATGAGTGTGTTTCGTCAGAGGCGGTTATGTGCCGAAGATTTGAAGATGGTTTAAACGAAGACATAAAGATTCTGGTTGGTATTCTTAAAATTAGCGAGTTCGTCGTGCTAGTTGAAAGAGCTTGTAAAGTGGAAGAACTGGGGAAAGAAAAACGAAAGGTTGAGCTTGAATTTAGAGATTTCCAGAAGAGATCGGCTGTTAAACATTCACTATCGGTAGCAAAGAAGTTGAAAAATGATGGTAGCCGACCCAAAACCAACACCGGTATTTTTATACAAGAATGGCCCCCATTGAGTTCTCGGGCTATTTTGGTTGCTAGTGTTGATAATGAAAGATCGAGTAAACCTGAGTGTCAGCAGTACGACAGACGACATTTTAGAGAGTGTTGGGGTAAATCCATTTCTCGCACTTGTTACAAGTGTGGCTCGTAGGACCATTTCATCGGGATTGCCCGAAGAATGCTTGAAAGGGTCTTGCCAGAGAAAGAGTGGCGAGCTTTTCTGACCGAGGCAGATCGCCTCGTTTTGGGAGAGGTAGGAGTGGTGCATAGAGAGGGACTACAGATGTGGTGGTTCGATCAGATACTCGGGTACTGGCTAGAGCTTATGCCATTCGTGCTAGAGAGGAGGCCTCATCCCCGGATGTCATTACCGATATTTTCACCCTATTTGATAATAATGTAACTGCTTTGATTGATCCCGGATCAACTCATTCATTTGCATGTGGAACTTTTGTATTCAGTAAGACTTTGCCTGTTGAGTCTATTGAGTTTGTGATTCGGGTCTCAAACCCCCTGGGCCGATATGTTCTAGTTGATAAAGTATGCAGGAAATGTCCTTTGATGATTCGAGATACTTGTTTTTCGGCTGATTTGATGATTTTACCTTTCCATGAGTTCGACATCATCCTCGGTATAGATTGGCTAACTGTTCATGATGTAGTGGTGAATTGCAAATGAAAGACTATTAATTTGAGGTGTCAGAATAATGAGATACTTGAGGTTGAATAATGAGATACTTGATTGAATCTGAAATTGAGCAGGTTCTGCGTAGTAATATCTTCGATAATGGCTCGGCGGTATTTAAAAAAAGGTTGTGAAGCTTATCTTGTGTATGTGATTGATAGCAAAGTAACAGAAAAGAAGATTGAATCTGTGCCAATTGTTTGTGAATATCCGGATGTGTTTCCAGAGGAATTGCAGGGATTACCACCTATTTGCGAGGTCGAGTTTGGCATTGAGCTAGTGTCAGGAACCACCCCTATTTCGATAGCTCCATACAAAATGGCGCCAACAAAATTAAAAGAGTTAAAGAATCAATTGCAAGAGCTGACAGATAGAGGTTTTGCCAGACTGAGTTTCTCTCATTGGGGTGCGCCTATTCTGTTCGTGAAGAAGAAAGATGGAACTTTGAGAATGTGTATTGACTATCGATAGCTCAATAAATTGACCGTAAAGAACAAATACCCATTGCCACGCATCGATGATCTATTCGATAGCTTAAGGGAACCTCGGTGTTCTCGAAAATTAATTTGAGGTCAGGATATTATCAGTTGTGAGTTAAGGAATCAGACATACCAAAAATGCTTTTCGGATAAGATACGGTCATTATGAGTTTTTGGTGATGCTATTTGGGCTCACTAATGCCCCCGCGGTTTTCATGGATCTGATGAATCGAGTATTTAGACCGTATCTAGATTAGTTTGTGGTTGTATTTATAGATGGTATACTGATCTATTCTCGAGATGAAACCGAGCATGCAGAGCATTTGAGGCTAGTGTTATAGATTTTGCGTGATAAACAATTATACAAAAAATTCAACAAATGTGAGTTTTGGTTGAATGAAGTTAGCTTTCTAGGGCATGTTGTTTTAGCATCGGGCATTCGGGGGTGGGCAGAGTAAAGTTTTAGCTATATTTGATTGGAAACCTCATGGAATATTTACGAGATTAAGTAGCTTTACGGGGCTTGCCGAATACTATAGACGCTTCGTGAAAGGGTTTTCTATAATAGCGGCTCCGATGACAAAATTGCTATAAAAAGACGTTAAATTTGAGCAGTCAGAAAGGTGTCAAAAGTGTTTCGATCAACTAAAAGTTTTGTTAACGGAAGCTCCGGTACTTGTTTAGCCAGTGTCGGGTAAAGAATTTATTATTTTCAGTGATGCATCCTTAAATGGACTGGGTTGTGTATTGATGCAGGAGGGCAAAGTTATAGCCTATGCTTCGAGACAGTTGAAACCGCATGAGAGGAATTACCCGACTCATGACCTCGAGTTGGCCGCTATAGTCTTTGCTTTGAAGATATGGTGGCACTATCTTTTCGATGAGAAATGCCACGTCTATTCGGATCATAAAAGTCTAAAGTACTTAATGACTCAAAGGGATTTGAATTTGAGACAGTGGCGATGGTTGGAACTGTTGAAAGATTACGAGCTTGTGATTGATTATCACCCGGGAAAGGCTAATGTAGTTGCTAATACACTTAGCTGAAAGTCGTTATTTGCTCTTCACGCAATGAATGCGAATATAGCTATGAATGAGGATGGTGCAATTATTGCTGATTGAAAGTGAGGCCCTGGTTTGAATAGCAGAATTGAGAAGCTCAAGAAGTTGATGAGGTGTTAAAAACAAAGAAAAACCATTGTGGCTCGAGTACGGATTCATATTTTCAAATTGATGCTGAAGGATGTTTACGATTCAAGAATCAAATGTGTGTACCGAAGAACCCTAATTTGATTCGAATGATTTGTGATGAAGCTCATAGCAGTAGATTGTCTATCCATCCAGGTAGCACGAAGATGTATAATGACTTGAAACAGCATTATTGGTGGCACGGTATGAAACAAGACATCTCGGATTATGTATCAAAGTGTTTGGTATGCCAGCAAGTGAAAGCTGAGCATCAAGTGCCATCGGGACTTCTTCAGTTGATCATGATACCTGAGTGGAAGTGGGACCGAGTCACTATGGATTTCGTGTCGGGTTTGTCTTTGATGCCGAGCAAGAAAGTTTCAATCTGGGTTATTGTTGATAGATTGACGAAATCAGGTCATTTCATTTCGCACGTACTGATTTTCACTTGATAAATTAGCCGAGTTGTACCTATCCCAGATCGTACGGTTACACGGAGTACCTGTCTCTATTGTTTTGGATAGAGACCCGAGGTTCACATCACGATTTTGGAAGAAACTGCAGGATGCTTTGGGCACCAAGTTACACTTTAGTATAGCTTTTCACCCTTTGTTGGATGGTCAATCCGAGTGTGTTATTCAAGTACTCAAGGATATGTTGAGATGTTGCGTTCTTGAGTTTGAGGGTACATGGGAACAATATTTGCCATTGATTGAATTTGCGTATAATAACAACTTTCAATCGAGTATTAAAATGGCACCCTACGAAGCTTTGTACAGTTGTAAATGTCGTACACCATTATACTGGACCGAGCTCAGTGAAAACAAGATACAAGGGGTTGATTTGATTAAAGAGACTGAACAGAAGGTAGCAGTAATCCGTGATAGTTTAAAAGCTGCATCAGATCATCAAAATTCATATGCTGACTTGAAATGTAAAGACATTGAATTTTAGGTTGGAGATCGAGTATTTTTGAAAGTCTCACCGTGGAAGAAAATACTCAGATTCGGCCGTAAGGGGAAGATGAGTCCAAGATTTATTGGGCCATATGAGGTTATAGAGCGTATTGGACCGGTTGCGTACAGGTTGAGATTGCCATCTGAAGTTAAACAAGATTCATAATGTCTTCCATGTGTAGATGTTGCGACGTTACAGATCCGATCCTTCTCATGTGATTAGTCCATTAGAGGTGGAAATTTAGCCCGATATGACTTATGAGGAAGAACCGATTCGCATATTAGCTAGTGAAGTTAAAGAGTTGCGAAATAAGAAGATTTCCTTAGTAAAAGTACTGTGGCAAAAGCACGGAGTTGAGAAAGCAACCTGGGAATCGGAGGATACTATGAAAGAGCGCTACCTAAACCTTTTTACAGGTAAGATTTTCGAGGACGAAAATTCCAAAAGAGGGAGAGTTGTAATAGCCCGATTACTACTCTAATTAGAATGGTGGTTTCGGGACCACAAATCTGAATTAGAAAAAAAATTCTTTTTATTTTATTTAATAGTTGTGATATATGTTTATGCATGTGTTAGAATATGGTGAGATAATTTGATTATTTATATTTTTTTTAAAAGGAAGATTAAATTGATTAAGAGTTAGAAATAGCCTTTATTTAGATTAGAAGGGCTTAATTTAAATGTTTTCTTGCATTAGGGTATTTGCATGGTAAATTGACCATTATGAAGGTATAGTGGACAATAAAAGCACTTAAATAACATTAAATGAATATTTTATATTTATAAAATAAAAAGAATAATAATATAAGTATGAAATTATTATTATAATAAAAACAAAAACAAGTCACTAGTGGGTGGAGTGTTCATCTTTTATTTCTTTGTTATTGCCAAAACTTTGAGGAAGAGGAAGAGAAATGGCTTTCATCATTTTTGGTCTTTTCATGGTTTAATTAGCTGAGTGATTCATCTTGATTTTTGATAATTTCAATATTTTTGAGGTTGTAGCCTTGTAAATTAGTTAACCCATGTCCAAATTTTCATTTTAGATGTGTCATTTGAATGTCGCCATGAACAAGAATTTTGTGTTTGTGTGGTTTAAGCTAGAACATGTTATATGTATGTTAGATTATCAATTTCATCTTTGAAATTCTCAATGGAAATCATTTCAATGAGGAATTTATGAAAAGAAAATTCATGTAACATCCTAGATTGGGGCCTCTGCATTTGTGATGTGTTGTGTATGTATGCCATGCTGTGTGTGTGTGTGTCTGGAGTGTTTAGAGCTTTCGAGAAGGCTTGAGGTTAAGCCTGAGCCTTGGTAAAAATTTTGTTTTCAGACACTGCAAGGGAGAACTAGGTGAAGTGGGCTTTAAGGGTACTTGAGTGGGGAAATTAGCTCAAGAATTTAATTGGTAAAATGGCAAGGAGGCGCCACTAAGGGTATAGGTAAGTGACGCCACAAGGGGGTTTGGATGGAGCAGGTTTGAATCCCATGTTAAGCAAAAGGAGTGTTTTTTTTTATAATATGCGCCTGAGGAGTGGAGAGGTGGTTTCGGCAAGGACTCTACAGGAGTGAGTGTGGATTGAGTCAGAAGTTAGGAAGATGAGGATGAGAGGAAAATGTGGGATAGGATAAAGGTGGAAGAGGTGGCCGAATGTGGGACACTGAGTGCAAGGAGGGAAATCGGCTAGATGTGGCTAAGGGTGTGCCGAATTTTTATTATTATTCGAAGAGCATAGTTTTTTTTCTCTACTCCTATTTTCGGAAATTGAGGGTTTTCTTCTCTTTTTCTGCCAAAGCCGAAAACTCTTAACTCTATTCTCATCTCCACTTTCGTACCATAGCCGATTGATCTTGAAAAGCCGAAAATGCCTAAGCCTCTATTTGAAGTATCTTTATCTTTCTTTTCGGCTTTCTCAACCAGTTCTTTTCTACCTTAATCATTGCCGAATCCTGTTCACTATTGGGCTAATGCTGAATTCTCCTAAGTGTTAATCGAATCTTCTGTTGAGGTAAGTGTCGAATTTTGTTAATGTTTATAACCTCTTTCAATTTTCAGAGGACAAAGTCGGATGGCTAGTTGGTTGTTAAGGCCATCATTTAATTGATGTTTTTCACTGATCTCGTGTTCTTTTTGGCGACATTCCGAGATTTGAAGGAGATCGATCGCCTAGGTTTCTAAGCGAGATCGTTAACCTTGAACCGTATTACTTCTTCGGGATTTCAAGGTAATGGTTCTTTTGGATGGTATTCAAGTTCTTTGTCATACTTGGTACCATAACCCTACTTTGAGGTTTGACAACTATGATTTTGATAGTAGCATATGATAAGATCTTTGATGGAATCTAACACCGATCGAGCAAAGGAGGGTTGGATCGTAGTCCCACCCCAAAGTTCAAGAAGCGTCACGGTCTCATTGCTCGAGATTGGCCTTGGGTTGTGGGCTAGTTTACGAATAGAAGCGATGGCGATACGATTTTAGATGACTATGGATAGCGTCGACATAGAGAGTGTCGTTTTACGTGTTACTAGGTGTGTAAACCTTCACACACTATACTTTATTTGTACTAACATTTGTATGAGATGAAAAGCCGAAAAAAAGGGCTGTGTAGACAGTCGTGATGCCCTTAGGGGTAAGGCTAGGATTGCCAGGTATGTGATTGCATCGTTTTCTTTGCATAGCCGAATGTATGAATGGCAAAATGATGTGTTATGAATAGCATGCTGCATTCATCAGGATTTGTACGTAGATCATAGGGTACGATTTGATATGAAGGGGAAGTGCATGATTAATTGGTCACATAGTGATAGGTGGCTTTGCTATATATATATATGTTCATACATTACTTTTGGTCACATTATGATCGGTGGCTTTGCCACGATATATATATATTATTTGGTCACTTAGTGATCGGTGGCTATGCCACGTTGAATTATTTGGTCACTTAGTGATCGTGTATAATTGGCAGCATGACTGTCGAAATGGAGTGTAGCGGATGGGGGTTGATTGTAGAAATACCCACGGTGTGATAGGCTAGTACGGGTTGGTGTGTAGAGGATGGAAACTAGGTTTGGGTTGGGTTGATTGTATTCATATGTTGTATGTTGATATGTGGGCTAAGGCCAATGTGTGACTGTGGGCTACATGCCATATGTATAAAGTGGGAAAATTTACACACTGAGTCTTGGTGACTCACCCCCTTTCTTTAACTTTTCAGGTGAGCAGTAGCTCGTGGATGTGGAGCCGTGGCGGGATCGTGGAGGCCATAATCTTGTTTTCTTTCCTTTATAGTTTCGACATTACTGCAAGTTTATTTTAACTTGGGACTTTTGTTATGTAATAAGGCCTCTCAAAGCTAAACTTTGGTTTTTATTAGTTACTGTTTATATCACATCCGACACTACGACAGTTTAATTAAAAAGTGAAAGCGGAGTTTTCTCTTAAAAATAAGGTAACATAACCGAATCTTTTTCTTTCCAAGAATCAACTTAAATAAAGAACGATCGGTTTCACAAATTGAGAGCTTCATTATAATATACTTCGATGTTTTCAAGACTACATAATAATCGAAAAGTTTTCAAAAATCTCTGATTTTTTCCCTAAATTTAACTAGACTTGATTTTACTTCACCCTGTGACATGCCGGATTCAGTCGTATCGTATGGGCTGGGTTTGGGGTGTTACATTTTTGGTATTAGAGCCTAATTTTAAAACTCAAGCTGTGAAATGGGTCCAGTAGTGTTTTATAGATTGATGTAAATTTAAGAAAAAGGCTTTGTGGGAGATATGGCCTTCGAGTTTGGCGGCACCTAATCCACGCAGGTAAGTATTCTAACTCTTGATATGGTATGTATGTTGGGTTTGATGGGCTTTATGGGGATATAGACAGGTATGCTAGGGTTTATGGACCTTAGGCCTAGTTACACAACTCTTAAATTCCATAAAACTTAACTTCTCTGATTAAACATGTCCATGAACAAGTTGTTGGGTTGGAGTGTGGCAACGGGCATACGCATGTCTAGGATTGGATCTAGGGAGGGCTTGGTATTTTAGCGGTCCTGCTGGCCCACCTCCTCTTCACTAGAATCCTACCTGGTGCATAGTGTCTGTTCACTTTAACCGCAAGGACTTGTTAACGGGCCAAAGTTCATAACTAAAACCCGCAAGGGATCGAATACCCGATCTTTATAAAATTACTTATACCCCTAGTTCTATAAATTATCGAAATACCCCTGGTTTGCAAAACTATCAAAATACCTCTATTTTGTAAAATCACCAAGACACCCTAACTTGCAAAAATACAAAAAATACCCCTGTAAGATAGAATTACGAAAATACCCCTAGGTAGTGAAATGACGAAAACACCCTTGTGTGACAAAGGTGAGTTTATGGATGTTACGTTTGTGTTTAATACATTTATGTGATACTCTATTTGGGATGCATATGGATGTTGAATATATGTGGTTTCTAGAACTAGGAGATACAGACTTGAGACTGAACCTTATTGACATGATTTCGAATTTGAAAGAACTACTATTGAAACTACTTGTCTAACGTAGTATCCGCTCTAAAGGCTGAAAGAATGATGAGAAAAGGGTGTAGGGCGTTTATAGCCTTTTTTTATGCTTTAGAGGTGCAGGATTCAACTATGGGGAGTGTTAGAACGGTGAGGGAGTTTTCTGATGTTTTCCTAGAAGAACTTCCGGACTACCTCTGGATTGTGAGGTGGAATTTGGAATTGATCTTCTTCGAGAATAGCACCAGTATCCATTGTACCATATCGAATGGCACCAAAGGAGTTGGTGGAACTGAAAGCCCAGATTTAGGAATTATTGGATCGGGGTTTCATCCGACCAAGTATATCTCCTTAGGGAGCGCCGGTGCTATTTGTCAAGAAGAAGGATGGATCAATGCGTATGTGTATTGACTACCGTCAGCTGAACAAGTTGACTATCAAGAACAACTATCTATTGCCAAGGATTGATGACTTGTTCGATCAACTAAAAGGGGAGTCAGTGTTCTCAAAGATAGATTTGAGATCGGGATACCATCAGCTTAAGGTCAAAGAATCGGATATTCATAAGACAGCTTTCAGGACTCATTATAGCCATTACAAATTCTTGGTAATGCCGTTTGGGTTGACAAATGCACCAGCGGCGTTTATGGATATGATGAACCGGGTGTTCCAACCCTATTTGGACAGGTTTGTGGTAGTATTTATTGATGATATCCTGGTATATTCAAGGTCAGAGGAGGAGCATGATTGTATCTGCGAGTGGTACTACAAATCTGAGGGAGAAATAATTTTATGCAAAATTCAGTAAGTGTGAATTTTGGTTAAGTGAAGTTACTTTTCTAGGACACGTTGTATTGGCAGAAGGGGTCAGAGTTGATCCCCGGAAGGTTGAAGCTATCATGGATTGGAAATCACCCAGGTCAGTAACGAAAATTTGGAGTTTCCTAGGTCTTACTGGTTATTACAAGAGGTTCATTGAGGGATTCTCCTTGATTGCATCATATTTAACCAAGTTGTTGAGGAAGGGAGTACTTTTTGTGTGGGGTGACAAGCAATAGGAAAGCTTTGAAAAATTGAAGAAGGTGTTGACAGAAGCTCGGTTTTGATTAAACTAGAGGTTGGAAAGGGGTTCGTGGTTTATTGTGATGCATCACACACCGGGTTAGGATGTGTGATGATGCAAGATGGAAGAATGGTTGCTTATGCGTCTCGATAGTTAAGACTACATGAGCTGAATTATCCCGTCCATGATTTAGAGTTGGCGGTAGTGGTTTTTACTTTGAAAATTTGGAGACACTATCTGTTTGGAGAGAAGTCCATCATTTATACAGATCATAAGAGTTTGAAATATCTCCTCACCCAGAAGGAGTTGAACTTGAGGCAGAGGAGGTGGATTGAACTACTAAAGGATTACGATTGCTCGATTGAATACCATCCGGGTAAAGCTAACGTGGTGGTGGATGGACTAAGTCGGAAGGTAATCTCGGATCTGAGAGTAATGTTTGCTCATCTGAGCTTATATGAGGAATGGAGTTTATTAGCTGAGCCTCAGGTAAGGCTAACATGGATAAATTAGATTAAAGAGAAGCAGTTGCAGGATGATGACTTGAGTGCCCAACTATCTCAAGTGTAACATGGTGAAGTAGTGGACTATAATCTGAATGATAACAGGGTTCTATGTTTCCGAAAGAAGGTTTGTGTGCTGAGGGAGGTGGAATTGAGGTGGATGATCCTTCAGGAAGCACATAGTAGCCCATATG
Source organism: Gossypium rotundifolium (assembly GCA_025506655.1). NCBI lineage: Eukaryota > Viridiplantae > Streptophyta > Magnoliopsida > Malvales > Malvaceae > Gossypium > Gossypium rotundifolium. The sequence continues at coordinate 54,915,993 of CP106729.1, read as the reverse complement.
CTATGCATCCGAGAGGAAGTAAAATGTATCGGGATTTATGAGAATAATTTTGGTGGCCAAGTTTGAAGCGGGGTAACCAAATTTATGGGTAAATGTTTAACATGTCAGCAGGTAAAGGTAGAGCATCAGTTGCCTTCGGGGTTATTGCAGCCGGTGAAGATTCCGTAATGGAAATGGGAGAGAATCTCTATGGATTTTGTTAGTGGGCTACCCCTTATGCCTACTAAGAAGGATTCAATATGGGTAGTCATAGATCGATTGATGAAGTTCGCTCATTTTATACCGGTTCGAGTTGATTACTCTCTACAAAGGTTGGCTAAGTTGTATATAGCGGGGATTTTGAGGTTGCATGGAGTACCTATGTCCATCATCTCGGATAGAGATCCTAGGTTTACGTCAAGATTTTGGAGGGCATTGCATCAAGCGTTGGGTACAAAGTTAGATTTTAGTACGATGTTTCATCCACAGACGGACGGACAGTCAGAAAGGTTGATACAAATTTTGGAAGACATATTGAGAGGTTGCATTATCAATTTCAAAGGTAGATGGGAGGAACTCCTACCATTGGCAGAATTCACATATAATAACAGCTACCAGTCCAGCATTCGAATGGCACCATATGAGGCGTTGTACGGGCAAAAGTGTCGTACTTCTACATGTTGGACGGAATTGGGTGAATGACAGTTATTGGGTCCAAACTAGTATTGAAAACGGAGAGTAAAGTTGAGTTGATCCGGGCTAGGTTGAAGGAAGCGTCGGACAGGCAGAAGTCCTATGCTGACCTGAAGCAGAGGGACATAGAATTTGCAGTGGGTGATCAGGTTTTCTCGAAGGTATCACCGTGGAAGAAAGTTCTAAGGTTTAGACGGAAGGGTAAGCTAAGCCCTAGGTTCATCGGGCCTTATCGAGTGTTGAAGTGTGTAGGACTAGTTGCTTATCAGCTTGAGCTACCTGCAGAGCTAAGTAAGATTTATGATGTGTTTCATATATCAATGTTGCGACGTTACCGTTCAGACCCATCTCATGTGATACCATTGGAGGAACTCAAAGTAAAGCCTGATTTATCTTTTGAAGAAGAACCAGTTCAGATCTTGGAGTGGGATGTTAAAGTTTTACGAAGGAAATTGGTTCCTTTGGTTAAGGTTCTATGGCGGAATCACAGGTCAGAGGAAGCTACATGGGAGCCAGAGGATGTTATACGACAGCAATACCCTCACCTCTTTTGACCAAGTAATTCTGGGGACGAAAATCTTTTAAGGGTGTAGAATTGTAACTTCCTAGATTGGGGCCTTTGCCTTTGTGATGTGTTGTGTGTGTATCCCATGCTGTGTGTGTGTGTGTTTGGAGTGTTTAGAGCTTTCAGGAAGGCTTGAGGTTAAGCCTGAGCCTTGGTAAAAATTTTGTTTTCAAACACTGCAAGGGGGAACTAGGTGAAGTGGGCCTTAAGGGTACTTGAGTGGGGAATTAGCATAAGAATTTAATTGGTAAAGTGCCAAGGAGGCGCCACTAAGGGTATAGGTAAGTGACGCCACAAGGGGTTTTGGAAGGAGCAGTTTCGAATCCCATGTTAAGCAAAAAGAGTGTTTTTTTTATAATATGCACCTGAGGAGTGGAGAGGTGGTTTCAGCAAGGACTCTGCAGGAGTGTGTGTGGATTGAGTCAAAAGATAGGACGATGAGGATAATAGGAAAATGTGGGATAGGATAGAGGTGGAAGAGGTGGTGAATGTGGGACACTGAGTGCAAGGAGGGAAATTGGCTAGATGTGGCTAAGGGTGTGCTGAATTTTCATTATTTTTCAAAGAGCATAGTTTTTTTCTCTCCTCGTATTTTTGGCAATTGAGGGTTTTCTTCTTTTTTACCAAAGCTGAAAACTCCTGACTCTATTCTCATCTCCACTTTCGAACCATAGCCGATTGTTCTTGAAAAGCCAAAAATGCCTAAGCCTCTATTTGAAGTATCTTTATCTTTCTTTTTGGCTTTCTCAACCAGTTCTTTTCTATCTTAATCATAGCCGAATCTTGTTCACTATTGGGCTAGTGTTGAATTCTCCTAAGTGTTAATCGAATCTTCTGTTGAGGTAAGTGTCGACTTTTGTTAATGTTTATAATCTCTTTCGGTTTTAGAGGCCAAAGCCGGATGGTTAGTTGGTTCTTAAGGCCATCATTAGATTGATGTTTCTCACTAATCTCGTGTTCCTTTTGGGCGGCATTCTAGGATTTGAAGGAGATCTAATCGCCTAGGTTTTTAAGCCAGAGATCGTTAACCTTCGAATCGTATTACTTCTTTCGGGATTTCACGGTAAGGGTTCTCTTTGGATGGTATTTAAGTTCACTGTCATACTTGGTACCATAACCCTATTTTGAGGTTTGACAACTATGATTTCTAATAGTAGCATCTGATAAGATCTTTGATGGAATCTAACACTGATCAGGCAAAGGAGGGGGTTGGATCTGTAGTCCCAGCCCCAAAGTTCAAGAAGCGTGCGGTGTCTGTTGTTCGAGATTGGCCACCGAGTTGTGGGCTGGCTTCTGAACAGAATAGTAGGCAAATAGTAGTTGTGACAGCTTGGGATAGTGTCAACATAGAGAGTGTCGTTTTGCGTGTTACCAAGTGTGTAAACCTTCACTCACTATACTTTATTTGTACTAACATTTGTATGGGTTGAAAAGCCGAAAAAAGGGCTGTGTAGATAGTCGTGATGCCCTTAGGGGTAAGGCTAGGATTGCCAGGTACGTGACTGTGTCGTTTTCTTTGTATAGCGGAATGTACGAGTGGCAAAATGATGTGTTATGAATAGCATGCTGCATTCGTCAGAATTTGTACGTAGATCATGGGGTACAGGTTTGATATGAAGGGGAAGTGCATGATTAATTGGTCACATAGTGATCGGTGGCTTTGCCACGATATATATATATGTTCATACATTACTTTTGGTCACATTGTGATCGGTGGCTTTGCCACGATGTATATATTTTATTTGGTCACTTAGTGATACGTTGAATTATTTGGTCACTTAGTGATCGTGTATAATTGGCAGCATGACTGTCGTAATAGAGTGTAGCGGATGGAGGGTTGATTGTAGAAATCCCCACGGTGTGATAGGCTGGTACGGGTTGGTGTGTAGAGGATGGAAAACTAGGCTTGGGTTGCGCTAGTTGCATTCATATGTTGTATGTTGATATGTGGGCTAAGGCCAATGTGTGACTGTGGGCTACATGCCGTATGTATAATGTGGGAAAATTTACACACTGAGTCTTGGTGACTCACCCCCTTTCTTTAACTTTTCAGGTGAGCAGTAGCTCGTGGATGTGGAGCCGTGGCGGGTTCGTGGAGGCCATAATCTCATTTTCTTTCCTTTATAGTTTCGGCATTACTATAAGTTTATTTTCACTTGGGACTTTTGTTATGTAATAAGGCCTCTCAAAGCTAAATTTTGATTTTTATTAGTTACTGTTTATATCACATCCGACACTACGACGGTTTAATTAAAAAGTGAAAGTGGAGTTTTCTCTTAAAAATAAGGTAACATAACTGAATCTTTTTCTTTCCAAGAATCAACTTAAATAAAGAATGATCGGTTTCACAAATTGAAAGTTTGATTATAATATACTTTGATGTTTTCAAGACTACGTAATAATCGAAAAGTTTTCTAAAATTTCCAGTTTTTTTCCTCTAAATTTAACTAGACTCGATTTTACTTCACCCTGTGACATACCGGATTCATTGTATCGTATGGGCCGGGTTTGGGGTGTTACAATTCATGAATGAACTATGTAGCTAGTAAAAAAGAAAGAAATGAGATGGTATATTTATTATGAATATTCGGCCTTGAGTTGGTGTTGTTGAATTTTTGACATTTTGTGTTTAGAACCTAAGGATTATATTGTAAGCATGGTAAACAATTGAGGGTTAAAAATGCAAAGTGACTGTTCGAATAGATTTAATAAAAGATGAAGAAGATTCGGTCCTTAAGAATTTAGTCCAAATTTCTTGTACTTTAAGTGTTATGCTTTGGGGACTAAATAGCAAAAGTTGAAATTTTAGGGGTAAAAGGGTAGACTTTATAATCTTGAATTTTGGATTAAATTAAATGGAAATAAATGTGAATAAACTTTATTTGACATTTCTTAGATCGAGGGCAAAAAGAAAAGGAGCTAGATCGGGGAAAAGCTAAAGTAAACGAATAGCCGAAAATTACGAATCTATTGACCTCAAAGGTAAGTTTATAAGCCATTGGTGTGATTGAGTGATTTTAAGAAATAAAGGTATATGTGGAAATGAATTTAAAGTTTCAATTATAATGTTGCCGAATGGGATATGGATTTTGAGTGTGATGATGTAATGGGAATTATTATGTACTTGTATATGGATTTATCTCTTGGATTAATTGAGGCTAGCTAGAAAAATTCAATGTTGCCGAATTTGATAAGGTAGGAGAACAAACATAATTATAGGTTGGCCAAATGCTAAGTTGGATGATGTATATATATTTATATGCAAGTATAAGTGTGGATGCATTAAGTGTTTTGAATGTATATGTATATATATTTATGATTCAAAAAAAAAAGGAGCTGTATATATGAATATGAGATGAGATGGTTATTGTACCGAATGTATGGTTAATAATACATAATTGTGTATGTGTAGTTGGTTTGTGCCTAATGTGAAAGCATGACATATGGAAATTTGATTGTTGCTTTTGGATAATGGTATAATTGATATATATACATATATATGCATGAAAATGAAATTTGATATGTTTGGACTGGATGAATAATTATAGGTTGAGTAGTATTTACTTGTGGAACATGAAATAAGCAATGGTGGTAATTGAATATATAACTATATGTTTAACTGAGTAACGGCTCTATGTGAGCGATACGTTACGGGAAAGTGGCACTGTATGTGCGAAAATGCTGAGTAATAGCTCTATGTGAGCGATACGTTATGGGAAAGTGGCACTGTGTGTGCGAAAATGCTGAGTAACAGCTCTATGTGAGCGATACGTTACGGGAAAGTGGCACTGTGTGTGCGAAAATGCTAAATAACAACTTTATGTGAGCGATACGTTACGGGAAGTGGCACTATGTGTGAGGGCATGTTAAGTAACTCTATGTGAGTGATGCGTTACGGGTTTGTCCTACGTGTACGGGTTTTTAGACTTTTCCTAAAAGACAAAGCTCTTAGTAGAGGTAAAGTAAATGAGAGTGTCAGGTATTTAAATGTTATATGATTGTTCATTCTCAATGTAAATCGGGTAAGTTGTTTTGCTTTGGACATTTAACATGTGAATATTCGGGTTTATTTTGTGATCAAATAGATATTTTATAAATTAATAATGTTATATATGTATTATGTGTACGGATGTTGCAATCTATTCTATGATTAAGTTAAATCAATTACGAACTATTACATTTGATTTGCATACTACCTCTTGGGCTTATATCTTACTAAGCTTCAATAGCTTACCATTGTGAAATTGTTTGTTCATGGTATAGATCTTTAAAGTTGAAGCTCACACTCGGGGATCCTGTCCAAGTCTACTACATTATCACCTATTTTGGTATCATCCTTTTTGGCATTAAACCTTGGAAAAATTATGGCATGTATAAGCTTGAATATTTAGGTCTATTTTGGTTGAGATGTATATATGTATGCCATACGAAAATGGATAAGCTTTGGTTGTTTTGAACTTTCATTAATTCAATCAAGGTTAAAGTTATTATAGATTTAGATGTCATAGTGAATGGTGTTCAATGCTTGTTATGTGAAAGGATTTGAATGACTATATTATAGTTGAATATGATGGATGATTTGGTATGTTCTTATAGGAATAGTTAAGTGACTAGGGATAATTGATAAGGTATATATATATATCGCATATGTGAATGCTATAAAAGGTACAGGTTTGGCTTGTATGCTTGATGTGTGAAATAAGGATCGAAAGGTATCGATAAAGGGCATTTATGAAATGGCCGAATAAAGCAAGAAAATGTTGCTATTGATTTAATTATTTTGATAATTGGGTTGGAAAATCATAACAAGTGGTAAATTGTTATTCGATTGTGAACAAATCCCTATTTGATGTTAATGATTTCAATTGTATTATATAAATTGATGGTTTGAAATTCATATGTGTATAAATGGTGATAAAATTGATATACATTTATCATGGAAATTTCCTTACATAGTATTTGGCCTTGTATGAGAGTTAGTAATGCCCGTAACCTTAATTTGTCGACAGATGTGGGCTAAGGGTGTTACAAGGTACCGTTATCTATAGTGTCTGAGAGAGATCCGAGATTTACCTCGCGTTTTCAGTACTGCATTTCATCCGTAAACGGATGGTCAATCCGAGCGAATCATTCAGATTCTCGAAGACATGCTGAGATGTTGCATACTTAAATTTGAAAGTACGTGGGAAAAACATTTATCGTTGATTGAGTTTACGTATAACAACTTTCAATCTAGTATCAAAATGGCACCATATGAGGCTCTCTATGGTCGAAAGTGTCAAACTCCATTGTATTGGACCGAGCTAAGTGAGAATAAGATTCATGGGGTTGATCTTATAAAAGAGACTGAGTAGAAAGTGGAAGTAATTCGTGATAGTTTGAAAGCAGCCTCATATCGTCAGAAGTCTTATGCGGACTTGAAACGGAAAGATATCGAATTTGAGGTTGGTGATAAAGTGTTTTTGAAAGTATCTCCTTGGAAAAAAATACTTCGATTTGGCCAAAAGAGAAAGATGAGTCCGAGGTTCATTGGACCATATGAGATTATTGAACAAGTTGGGCCGGTTGCTTATAGATGAGATTGCCATCAGAGTTAGAAATGATCTATAACGTGTTTCATGTGTCAATGCTTCGACGATACAGATCAGACCCGTCTCATGTGATTGCACCTACTGAAGTTGAGATTCAGTCAGACTTGTCGTATAGTGAAGAACCGATCCAAATTTTGGCACGAGAGACTAAAGAGTTGAGAAATAAGAAAATTTCTTTAGTGAAAGTACTGTGGCCAAAACACAGAATTGAGGAGGTTACGTGGGAGCCTTCAAACGTTATGAAAGAGCAACATCCTCATTTATTCATTGGTAAGATTTTCGGGGACGAAAATCCCTAAGGGCGAGAGTTGTAACATCCCAGTTTAGACCCTAGTCGGAATAGTGGTTCGAGACCACAAATCTGAGGTTAAAATGTTAATTTAATATTATTTTTTTGTGTGAATAGTATGTGACATGGTCTGCATGAAAATTCTGTGTGATGGTTTGATCGTTTTAGTGTCGAATTAAGAGAAATGATTTAATCGCGTAAAGAGTAAAAGCTATGTGCTGATTTATAATTACTTAAGTATTGTTGTCTTATTAATGTGGGGTCCTTAGGAGGCAATTAGCCCAATTTTAAGATAGTGGGGTGTTAAATGACAAGATAACCATATTGATAATTTGTTTTATATGTTTAATGAAAGGGTAATTTGGTAAAAGGAAAATTAAGTTAATTAGATGAAACAAAAACATGAATTAGTGGAGTTCATGCTCATCTTTGCTGAAAATTGAAAGAAAAAGAAAGAAAATAAGCTTCCTAGGTTGCGGCTAAGACTTTGGCTAAATTAACGTGAGTCTTATCTTTGGTTTTTAGTGATTTTTACATTTTGTAATCATTGTTTCGTGCTCTAGCCAATCCACATTGTAATTTTGTGAATTGATGATGTTTTTGTGATGAGCCATTGGTGAATGTTTGAGCTAAGTGCTAGTTGATAATGAAATATGAAAACTTAGTGTTGGATGAACGTAGTTTGTATTGGGATTTTTGATGAAATTTAGTATTTTGGGCTTAATTGAGAAAATGAGAAATTGAGGGACTAAATTGTGAAATAAATGAAATGTGTGGACTTGTATGAGCATAGTAAGAATTTGGCTAGGTTTGAATACAAGCAAATTATGTGTATTTGGTGATTTGATGAATTAAGGACTAAAGTGTCAAAATGTAAAAATGTGAGGGCTATTTTTCAAAATGCCCTAAATATGCGTGTTTGGACTAAAATGAATGATTTGATGATTGAATGGATTGAATTTAAATACGTATAGACCAAGAGAGGAGATGTTTGGATCGAGATCGAGGCAAAGATAAAGTGCTCGATTAATCGACCGTATCGATAGTTCGATGTCCGAGGTAAGTTCGGATATAATACATGTATTTGAGATATGTTTTAGCATTATGAAATGAATATGTATATGTGTATGGAAATGAGTTGCTATGCAAGATTTTTAGTTGATGGCACTAAGTGTGCGAAAATGAAATCGAAATAGAAATGAGTAGCATTGTGTGTGCGCGATGAGATGAAAGCTTCGGCTTATTGAATTGGCACTGTGTGTGCGACACCAAGACAAGTCGGTTAAATGAATAGGCACTAAGTGTGCGATAACAATTATGCTTCGATAATGTATGTGGCACTGAGTGTGCGATTAAATTAAACGAATATCAAAGGATGATCGACATGTAAAACCGAGCATTGAATAGCTTAGAAGTTGAATAACTAAGTGTTAGCTAAGGTATGTATTGAACCTTTGTGGTTGATGATTTATAAACAAGTTATGATTGAATGAATGAGAATTTTAGCTATGGATGAGATGATATGAATATGAATTAAGTGATCTATGTGATTGTTTATTATGTACATTGGTTAGATTAATATGATAGTTGTATTGTGTGTTGAACTTACTAAGCTTTGGAAAGCTTACTGTGTGAATCGTTTCTCTGCCTTATAGTGTCAGTAAAGCTAGCTCGGATTAGGGATCATCAGCTTCTCAATCACACTATCGGCATTATAATTTGGTACTTTAGAAAGGATGTATATAGTTGGAAATATGGCATGTATAGGCTAGTTATATGTATATGTTTATGAAGTGAACTTAGCCATATGTTTTGGCAAGTTTTGAGTTGATAAATGCTTGAAGGAATGAGTTATATGATTACAAATTTTGGTATGGTGTGATGCATTTGAAATGGTTAAGTTTTGGCTAAGCAAACGAATGATTAATGCTTGTGATGATATGAGTTTTAGTCTTTAAAATTGTCATGGTAGGAATTGGTATTGAATGCATGGGTTGAATGACTATTTTGGTATGTTTTGGTGGTAATATGTGCATAAAATGTCTTGGTTAATTTGGCTTGTAGGTTTGAACCTTATGGGTGGCATTTTGGCCTTGTAGATGGCGTACAATGTCACACGGTTGTGGCACACGGGCATGCCTAAAGACCGTGGGTGAATTGGCAGAATATAGCTTAGTAGCACACGGCCTCAACATGGGCATGCTTGATGGCCGTGTGAGAAATGGCAGCATATGATCTAGTAGTAAGGCCCTAGCACACAGGCGTGCTTGGTGGTCGTGTTGATTTTGGCAATATATGACCACGAGGAGGACACACGGGTGTGTCGAGTAGCTGTGGGTGAGGCATGGCCTACCCCTACGGGCATGTATCCCATGTATTTTTGGTTAAGTTGTTATGCTTCCGAGAACTTTTGTATATGTTCGGTTTAGTCTCAACCCTCTTTAGCATGTGATAAAGGTTTCATAGACCTTGATAAGGGACAACATGATTGTAAATGAGAGTGATTGAAGATGATTGACTTTGTGTTTTAAACTTAGATGTTAAATTTTCTGATTGATTGGTAATGCCTCTTAACCCTATTCCGACGGTGGTCTTGGGTTAGAGGTTTTACAAGCCCGTTTTTGGTCAAATCAGAACAGTGGTTTTGGGACCAAAAATTTGAGTTTGAAATAATTATTTTATTATTTTTTTAAATTTTACAGCATGACTGAATGATTGTGTGAAAATTTCATTAAGAAATTTTATCTTTTGGTTGGTCAATTCGATAAAAAGAACTAAATCATGTATAGTGAAAAGCTTGAGTTCTAATAGCTAAAGGTGTCTAATAGCTATAGAACCATAAAGTTAAGGTCCTTATGTTGCAATTAGACCATTAATAGCATGAGTGGACATATATGGATATATATTAAGGTGTTTTAAATGGTTTAATGTTAAGGTTAATTTGGTAATTGTTAAATACATGATAACTAAATAAAACAAAATCAAATTAAATGTTATCATCATCATCTTGTTTTCGAATTTGAAGAGAGGAAAAAGCCAAAGCAAGGTTTTACATTCGACCGAGTTTCCTATCTCAATTGTAAGTCGTTTTTATCCCGTTTTTAATGATTTCTATGTTTTTGATATTGTTACAGCTAGTAGTAGCTAGCTCAGGGACTAATTTACAAAACTGTTAAAGATTTTGAATGTTTCTATTGATGAATATGTATGATTTTTTATGATTGATGTTAGATTTTGAATGTTTTTTGTTAGATATACAAGTTTTGTAAAGTGATTTTGAGTAAAAATTCAAAGTAGGGATTTATTTGTGAAAATATGAAAATGTGTGGTTAAGTGTGTGAATAAATGAAAAATATGGGCTGCTAGGGACCTAATTGAAATTCGGCTAGCATGGGTCGTGATTGAATTGTGTGAATTTGTGATTTTATGAAATAAGGACTAAAGTGTAGAAATGTGAAACTTTAGGGGCAAAAGTGTAAATATTCCTAAATGCATGTTTTGGACTTAATTGAATAAAGTAGTGATTGAATAAGCTAAATTTGATATTATATAGATTAAGAAAAGCATAATACGGACTTAGATCGAGAAAAGAACAAGATATCGGATTAGTTGGTCGTGTTTCCGTTTTCACATCCGAGGAAGTTCGTATGTAATAAGCATTGTTATAATTATGCTTTAAAGGCTTTGATATAGCATAAATTGTGTATACGAGACTATAGTCATGTTTGAGATAGCTTTGGCTATGTATGGAACTTAGTGTGTGATTTGAGATAGCTTCGGCTATGTATGGCACCTAGTGTGCGAGATTAAAATAGTTTGACTATGTATTGGCACTTAGTGTGAAAGATATCGAGTATTCAACAGTATTCCAAATAGGTATGCACTTGTTACGAATTTGTACAGGTATGTACATGGAAAGTATGAGCTTCAAATAAAAGAAGTTATGAATTTGTATGTAAGCATATGATTAAGCATATGGAAGGTTTGTTTGTTATTATGAATTATATGTTAAATAGTTCAAATTTGTTGATTTGTGTATTATGATTTATCCTGTTTATTTCATACGAGCTTACTAAGCTACAAAGCTTACTTTGTGTATTTCTTTGTGTTTTATAGTGATTTCAAAGCTAGCTCGGATTTGGGGAACGTCGGAGATATCGTCACACTATCCATCCATCACTTTGGTACTTTTGAGCTTATGGTTTTGGTCTTATGGCATGTATAGGATTATGGTCGTTTTGGTATGTAGTTTGGTAATGAGTTTGCCATGTGAATTGGCTTATAAATGTATGTGTTTTGGTTTATGTATATAGCCATGAAAGTTGACTTGTTTTAGTATGTTTGGAACCATGTGTATATATATAAATATATGGCTTATGATGTGAGTTCATGAATAGGTATATGTGGCTTGTATATTATACTTGTGGAAGTTATTTGATTGATATTGGAGTAGTTATATGCTTATGATCTTGATGCATAATGATGCATATTTGGAAGTGTATAAATAGTTGAATGGTAAATGTGAAGTTTGGTATAAATGGTATGATATGTTTTGTGATTAGTGTGCATAGAGAATGGGAGTAGTAAATGTATATGGGTTAAGCTTGAATTGGTTGGTTATAATGTCATATTATGCTATGTTGTGGTGCTGTTTGGGTTGATGTAGGTACATTCAAATGTGGGTGGCAAATTGGCTTGGTAAATAGCCTATTTTTTTCCCCACGGGAGTGTGTCTCATTCGAGTGTGACACATGGTCATGTTACACGGCCGTGTGTCCCCGGTGTTGAAATTGATATGAAGTCAGTATGCTCCACATGGTCTCTGTTGTGTCTCAAACTAACTACGATCACAATAAAGGGAAGCGTACCTATCGTTCAATAGTATAGTTATGGTAAGACAGGTAATATCGTATCCACAAGGACCAAGAGTACTAGTGGGTACTATCTTTTTATTATCTAGCCTAAGAATTGGAGTGATTTCTTTTAACTAAAACTTAATTAAAAACGACAATGAAAGAATTTGGAAAATACTTTTAGACAACTTATATGAGATAATCAATACCTAAGGAAGAATCCACCTAGACTTCACTTATTACTTTTGATTCATATGATTTATTCACTTGACTTAATCCGTAGAAACCCCTGATTTATGTTAAAATCTCTTTCAAGGCTAAAAGGAACTATGCTATGTTGATTAATTGAAATTTCTTTCTAATTAAATCCCCTATTGTCGCATTAACTCGATCTATGGATTTCCTTATTAGATTTGACTCTAATCCGGCAGATTTTCATCACCCTATTTCTAGGGTTGCAATCAACTCCGCTTAATTGTGTTGATCTACTCTTAAACAGAGACTTTTGCTCCTCTGAATAAGCACATTCAACTTGAATTAATAACCTGAATTATCAAAACAAGAATAAGAACTCACAATTAAGAATAAGAACAAATATTTATCTTATACATCAAATAATAATAAGATCTGTCTTAGGTTTCATCCCCTTAGGTATCTAAGGGATTTATTTCATACTAATGGGGGGAAACATCTTAAAATAAGGAAAACAACAAAACGTAAGAAAACCCAAAAACTTCTAAAGAACTTATGGAAGATCTTCAGTTTTGATGGAGATCCTTTGTAACATCCCAAAAATGGGGTTATTTGGAATTTAATTATTTTTCTTATGTATGGACCGCTGAGATTTTATTTATTGAATAATAGAGCTTAATTTAAGGCTTTGAGTGTGCACGGTTTGGTAGAAAATCTCAGTTTATAAGCTTTAAAAGTGAAAAGCCTTAGTAGCTAGGGGTTATAAGAATAAATAAGGAAACATTTGTCATAAAATGAGCCTAGAATAAGTGGCAAAAGTAAGGTCACTTAGGAGTTTGTGTGACGCCACCAAGGGAGCAAGGAGAGCCTTGGTTCGAGTCACAAAAATCCCTCTTTTTGGCATTATGATGGACGGCACATGAGGGAGAGTCCTTTCTCTCTTTAAACTCTTTTTTATAGGATAATAGATGAAGATATTATTAAGGATAATATGAGCATTTTGTTTAATATTAATTCCAAGGATAATAGAATGTAAAGAGGATATTATTAAGATTATTCATTTATTTTGGGGATTAAATCAAATTATTTTGATTTTAATTAAAACAAGTGGCTTGGAGTAATTCAAGGAGGTAGGATGGATTTTGAACTCTTGGTTGAAGAGTTGGACGGCAAGGCTACTAGGGGTGTGCCGAATGCTTATAAAAGCACCTAAGTGATCACCTTGATTTTCTTTTTTCAATTTGCTTAGCCGAAAATTCAAAACACTTCTTCCTAATTTTCTTCTATCATTCCATTCTCTCAAAGCCTTGGCGAAATCCCCATCCTCAATTTCCCTTCTTCCTTTTATTAGCAGAAATTCTAATACTCCTTCTCCCATTATTTTCCTTTCCTAGCGAATCTTCCTACTACTCCCTTAGTGGTCTTGGTGAATAGTATAGTGGCTAAGGATTTCTCCTATATTCGATTGTTTACGAAGGTAAGTGATGGCGAACTCTCTTTTCATATTTTCCTTTCTTTGACAACTTGTGGGTTGGAGAAAAGCGAAATTCGGCATTTGCAAGAAGAGAACTAACCACTCTTTGGCCGATTCCATCTAGGAACTCAAGGATTCACAATGAATCTGATCCTCCTTTTTACGATATTTAGTTGGTAAGTAATGGTAAGATCTACTTTAGTTAAGTAGTTGTTAATCGATTAAGCGAAGGCTACTAATTTAGTTAAGTCCGATTTTAGGGTGGTGAAGCAAAAGGTTGATACTCAAGACATTCGGGTAAGGATTTGGGTTCAAAGGAGAACCCTTTAAATTGTTTGTTTTGGCGAATGCACTAACTCATGTCTTGGCGAATATAGGGCGATAGATCTAGGGTGGTCGACTCTTCATTCGGGATTTAGATCACTCGGTGGTGTGGTGTGTACATACACACATATAACTTGATATCGCTAATTGTTGTGAATGCTATCTTGATTTTTATGTAGCGTTGGATCATATACCATATCGGTAGATGGTGATTCGAGTAAGTACTGTTAATATGAATTTATTATTTGATGCTTTTGGGAAGCATGATTTGTTTAATACATGTGATAAATGTACAAACTCGTTATGGGTTGATGAGTGGAGGCGATATTATTGTCTTGACGGGCACCAGTGTTTTGGTAACACACCGTGACTACGGTCACCGTGAGGTTTGGTACCTCCAGAGGTTTGGCACCTCATAGCGACTTGTCCCCTGTGGTTAACACCACCGTGGGTTGGCCCCACTTGAGATATGGGATCGTCTGCGCGGTGATTTGGTATCACACGATGGGTTGGCCCCATCAAATGATCTGTGTCTCGGACACGGTGTTTTAGTAACACATTGTAACTATATGTCACGGTGGTTTGGCACCACCGGTGGTTTGGTACCACAGCAGGGTGAGCGATGGCGTTTGGATGGCTAGGTGGAATTAAATATTCGCATATTAATTGTTATGTGTTGTGTATGAAAATGTTTTAAAAGCAGGGAAGGGTTACATCTGAGTCTTGGTGACTCACCTTCTCCATTATTTTTTCGGTGATGCTTAGATCGCGGACATGGGTAGGAGGGACTTGAGGAGGCCATGCGGTGGATTTAAAATTAAATGAACTTTAATTTTAGTTATTTTAAATTTTGTTATTGGGTTGTTTTATTTTGGATGTAATAAGGCCTCATTATACTTTACTTTAGTTATTTTCTTATATGTTGGATATTTTTTTTACTATAAATTTGAACCACACGTTTTTCTAAATTAACACGAAAAATGTTTTATCGTGCCATCGGGCACATCTGAAGTTTGTATAATAACTTGACTTAATTAAATTTTCGAATTTGGACTAAGTATGATTTCAACAAGATAGCTTAAACGGGAAGTTTTCAACAAATCTTAAATTGGTTTTAAAATGGGTTTCAAAAAAAAATTTTCTCCGTAACGACCCATATTCGGTCCTAACGTTTGGGCCGGGTTTGGGCTGTTACAAATTGGTATCGAGCCGATTCAAAACTTCATTTGTGGGGCCCAAAGCCCAAAAATGTTTTAGTAGGCCTTATTAATTGATTTTGGGTTTTAAGCGGCATGGCCCGAGTCTCCGCACCGATCCGCCTGTAAGTACATCTAAACCTCTTGGTGAATTATATTACAGTAGAAGGGTAGGAAGCATGGGCGTAGATAGACTTATAGGAACTTGAACCTAGGATTAGATTACTCAAACATACAAGCAGAACATAAGACTTAAAGAACTAAACCAACCTATGACTTGGTCCTTTGAGCTAGGGTGTGGTAACCCATGACGCATGTCTAGGATTGGAACAGGAAGAGCTGGTATTTAAGCGGTCAGAGTGACTCACCACCTCTTCGCAGTATCCTACAGTGCGTAGCTTGGGTTCACCCTAACTCAAGAAGGCTCGATGGTGTGGTAACCTCATGCGCATGTCTAGAAAGGTTCGGTGGGAGCTTGGTATTTAAGCGGTCGTGTGACTCACCTCCTCTCCACACGAAACACTGCACAGTGCGTAGCTTTGGTTCACCACGACCAAGAGGGCTCGGTCATAGGCTAAGCAGAATGACTAAAACCGAAAGGAATTAGCCTTGATTTTGAAAAAAAGAATGAAACAACAAAAGCGGGTTTTAAAACTTTTCAAATCACTCCTTCAAAAGTAAGAACAACTCTTTTACAATGTTTTCCCGAAAAGTTCGATTTGTGGAAAATTACGAAAATGCCCTTAGGGGTAAAATTACTAAAATACCCTTGGTCCATAAAACATCAACTCAATGATTTTGTCCAAAATTTTAACTACTTCTCAAATAGTCAACTCACCTTGAAATCATCAATGAAACACTTTGGTTTTGGAAAAAAAAAATTAAAGCATACTCAACCTATAAAATTACCAAAAGCGACCACAGTACAAAATTTTTGCAATATCACCGTCTTAAGAAAGGAAAATCCTCAAAAAGGACCTCAGAGTTTTACAACTATTAAAACACCCTTGATTTACAAAAAAAATTACAAAATTACCCCTGGTTTTCGAAATAATGCCATAACTTCAAACCTTATCAATTTTTAATGATACCCTCCAGTGTTGGGAATTGCAAAAACAACCTACTTTACTAAAGTTTTAAAATCTCTTTTATTACAAAAATACCCACAGAGGAAAAAGACGAAAATACCCGGGTTAGAAATGGGCGAAATGTCAGAAGAAGCGAATAGTTATGGAAAGTATTAAGGAATGGATGCAAGAACTTCTTTGTGAACTAAGATAGAAAAGCTGAAACCTTGTTTGCACGGAAGAATCTCTAATTAAAATTTCTTCATAAAATTTCTTCATGAGTAATGAAGTGGAACAAACGCGATACATAAAATTTCTCTTAATCGATTAAAAGCGGTAGATAGAATGAGTTCTAGAGGGCGTGGGCGCAGTGGGACGCCAGTAGGGGTAGGATGATGCGTGTGAGCCCGTCAGTCGGGACAAGGTTCGAAAATGATGTGCCACGTCACCACCACCTCCGACTTTTGGGCGGAGGAGCAGGATCGAGACGAGGAGGAGGCGATGCTCATGGTGTGTTGTGAGTCCTCGAATTGGTGGTGGGGTGGTGAAAATTTAGGAGCTCAAATCTATTCCGGCGAATTCGGTCCAATGAGTGAGGTGTTCGAGGTGTGTCGGGAATGGCACCAGTGTAGCGAGAATCTTGGCTAGAGTCAATGAAAGGATCATGGATGATCTTGACTTTGTTGAGGAGAAAAAGCGAAAGGGTAGTACGCTTCTAAAGGATGAAGCATATCGGTGGTGGTGACGGTCGAGATGGCGCTCTGGCAGATGATTTGACTTGGGATTATTTCAAATCCGCCTATCGGAAGAAGTATGTGGGCACCAGTTATCTGAGATGCTCGGAGGAAAGCCTTTCGGGGTTAGTGCAAGGAACTAAGTCGATGAGCGGAATATGAGGCGGAGTTTTTAAGACCGAGTAGAGTACGCTAGAGGCATCGTGGCTCTGAACACGAGCCTTGTGTCCACTTTGAGGACGAACTCGAGATGATTTGAGGTTCTTGATTGCCCATAACAAGTTCGTGAGTTTTCATCCCTTGTGGAAAAGGCTAAAGTAGCCGAGGGGATCAAGGAGGCTGTGAGGCAGAATTATAGTAGGAATAATCAAAAGAGAGGATTTGGGTCAGCTGGATCCAGTGGTGGTGTCCAGAAAAAGGCTAGGCCAAGTGGGCCAAATCAAAGGCGGCAAGGCCCATGACTGCTAATCAGAGGCCGACTCAGTGTAACCGCTGTGGGAAGACCCATTGGGGAAATTGTTCGACCGCGATAGAGGATGTTTTGAGTGTGGGTCTTTGGAGCACCGGTCGAGATTGTCCCGGAAGCAAGCTCGAAATCGATCGGAGAGGCGTAACCGTACCAGGATGAAATATGGGACCATGGAGGGTCGTGGTAATGGCGGAGGAAGCAACGGTCCTAACCGAGGTCGTGGAATTGAGGCGAGGTTGAGACAACACCGAGGCTAAATGACTGGCTTAGTCTATCTGAGGCGTCATGAGGAGGGTGACGCACGGATGTCATAGCAGTGCGTTTCGATTTTGGTCTTCCTTATTATGCATTAATTGATGTGGGGTCTACACATTCGTACGTAGCTAGTAGTGTGGTAGAGACTTTGAACCTAGATTCTGAGACTGCTGCTAGGGAGATGACTGTAGTGAGTCCTTTAGGTCACTCTGTAGTGGTAGACAAACTTTTTAGGGATGTACCCTAGAACTCCAAAGGGTCGTATTCGGGCGATCGATGGAACTACCATTCGGGAGTTCGATTTGATCCTGGAATGGATTGGTGGCTAAGTATCGGCGAATTTGGATTCTTGTGACTAAGCGCATGGTTCTCAAACAATAGAAGGGAATGAAGTAGTTATGATTGGTAATCGAAGGAATTACATCCATCCAACGTGGTGTCTGCCTTGAAGGTTGAGAAGATGGTCAAGAAGGGTTGTAAAGGCGTTTTGGTTCAAATCGTGCTTTGGAAGCTAAGGAGTCGATGGTTGGAAAGGTCCGAGCGGTTGGGAATTTCTTGATGTGTTCCCGGAAGAACTTCGGGTCTACCTCGGATCGGGAAGTCAAATTCGGTATAGACTTGCTACCGGAACAAAGACTGTGTCTATCGCACCTTCACCGAATGGCACCAAAGGAATTGGTGGGCTGAAGGCTCAAATTCGAGAGCTCTGGATAATGGGTTTATTCGACCTAGTATATCTCCGTGGGGAGCGCTGTATTGTTTGTCAAGAAGAAGGACGGTTCTATGCGGATGTGCATCGACTACCGTCGATTAAACAAGTTAACGATCAAAAACAAGTACCCATTGCCTCGAATCGATGACTTGTTTGACCGATTGAAGAAGCGTCGGTGTTTTCGAAGATAGACCTTAGGTCGGGTTACCATCAACTTAAGGTGAAGGGGCCGATGTTCACAAAACGACCTTCGAACTCGGTATGGGCATTACGAGTTTCTAGTGATGCCATTCGGATTGACCAATGCTGCGGCGGCGTTCATGGACTTAATGAATAGAGTATTTCAACGATTACCTAGACCAATTAGTCGTGGTGTTCATAGGCGACATATTGGTTTACTCAAAACGGAGGAGGAGCACGACAAGCATTTACGGATAGTTACGCAAGTGTTGAGGAAAAATAATTATATGCCAAATTGATGAAGTGCGAATTTTGGTGAGGAGGTGGCTTTCTTAGGTCACGTGGTGTCGGCGGAAGGATTAGAGTGGATCCCATAAGATTGAAGCGGTGTTGGAGTGGAAACCGCCTAAGTCGATTGGCGAGATCTGAAGTTTTCGGGTTTAGCGAGGTATTATCGGAGGTTTGTGGAAGGGTTCTCTCGATCGCTTGTGCAGATTGGCTAAGTTGCTAAGGAAAGGTGTTCCATTTGTATGGCTAGAGAAGCGAAGAAAGCTTTGATAAGTTGAGGAAGATTCGATGGAAGCTCGGTTTAGTACAACCCGAGGCGAGGAAATTATTCACGGTTTATTGTGATCGTCTCACTTGGTTTGGGGTGTGTGTTGATGCGAGGATGGGAAGGTAGTAGCCTATCGTCCGTCATTGAGACCGCATGAGGTTAACTATCCAACTCACGACTTGGAATTAGCCGCGATGGTCTTCGCCTTGAAAATATGGAACATTATCTTTATGGGAGAAGTCGGTAATTTACACGGACCACAAAAGTTTGAGGTATCTTGACTCGAAAGATCTGAATCGAGACAATGCCGATGGATTGAGCATTGAAGGACTCTTTGTTCCATCAAATATCATCCGGTAAGGCTAACGTGGTGGTACGCGTTGAGCCGGAAGGTTGTGGCGGATTTAAGAGCCATGTTTGCTCGATTGAGCCTATATGACGATGGAAGCCTTTTGGCGGAGCTTCAAGTTAAGCCAACATGGATCGAGGAAATCAAGGAAAAAGCAGTTAATGGATGAAGGGTTAAATGCTAAGAGAATGCAAGTTCGGGATGGTGGTTTAGAAAGGTATAGTTTGTTGGTGATGGTGTGTTATGTTTTCAAGGGCGTACCTGTATGCCAAAGGATATGGAGTTGAGGTGGAAAATTCTCCATGATGCTCATAGCAGCCCATACGCTATGCATCGGGAGGAAGCAAGATGTATGGAGATCTCTAAAGCGATTACAGTGGCGGGTTGAGCGTGAGATAATGTAATTAGTAGGGAAGTGTTTGATGTGTCGTGAGTTAAAGTGAACACCGATTGCCATCGAGGCTACTTCAACCGGTAAAGATTCCTCAATGGAAATGGGAGAGGATCACTATGGATTTCGTCGGTGGTCTACCCCTTACGCCCAAAGAAGAAAGATGATTTGGGTAATCGTGACCGTCGACTAAATCACTCACTTCATACCGGTGAGAATGGACTACTCACTCGAAGCTAGCAAAGTTGTATGTGGCGAGATAGTCGATTGCATGGTGTACCGTGTCAGTTATCTCGGATAGGGACCCAAGGTTCACTTGAGGTTTTGGAAGCGTTACATCAAGCATTGGGTACGCGATTGGATTTCAAAACGACTTTCCATCCTCGGTCAGACGGGCAATCCGAAAGGTCATCACAGATCTTAGAGGATATCTTTGAGGGTTGTGTCTTGGAATTCGAGGTAGTTGGGAGGAATTTCTACCTTTAGCCGAGTTCGCCTACAACAATAGCTACCAAGCGAGTATTCAGATGGCACCATCTGAAGCCTTGTATGGGCGGAAATGCCAAACTCAAGCGTGTTGGGCGGAGTTGGGTGAACGACAAGTGTTGGGCCCGAATTGGTAGCGAGGCGAAGACAAAGTCAAAGTGGTTCGGTCTCGTCTCAAGGAAGCATCGATAGGCGAAGTCTTATGCCGATCTCAAACGCAAGGAAATGGAGTATCCGTGGGAGACAAGGTCTTTTTAAAGGTGTCGCCTTGGAAAAAGGTGTTAAGATTTGGACGAAGGGAAGTGAACCCAAGATTCATTGGCCCATATCTGATATGAAGCGAATAGGACCGGTAGCTTATCATTTCGAAGCGCCGGTGAGTTAAGTCGATTCATAATGTCTTCCATGTATCGATCTTTGGCGGTATCGGTCGGATCCATCACATGTGGTGCCGTGATGTAAATCGAGGTTAACGCAGACTTATCTTTTGAGGAGGAACCGGTTCGGATCTTGGATAGAGATACAAAGGTTCTCGAGGAAGTCGGTGCCCTTAGTGAAAGTCTTTGTGGCGGAACCATGGTGTGGAGGAAGCTACGTGGGAACACGAGGATGTGATCTGGTGCAATACCCTCATCTGTTTTAGCTAAGTAATTTGGAATGAAATTTATTTTAAGGAGGGTAGGCGTAACATCCCAAAATGGGGTTATTTGGAATTTAATTATTTTTCTTATGTATGGACTTTGAGATTTTATTTATTGAATAATAGAGCTTAATTTAAGGCTTTGAGTGTACGGTTTGGTAGAAAATCTCGGTTTATAAGCTTTAAAAGTGAAGAGCCTTAGTAGTTAGGGGTTATAAGAATAAATAAGGAAACATTTGTCATAAAATGAGCCTAGAATAAGTGGCAAAAGTAAGGTCACTTAGGAGTTTGTGTGGCGCCACCAAGGGAGCAAGGAGAGCCTTGGTTGAGTCACAAAAATCCTCTTTTGGCATTATGATGGACGGCACATGAGGAGAGTCCTTTCTCTCTTTAAACTCTTTTTTATAGGATAATAGATGAAGATATTATTAAGGATAATATGAGCATTTTGTTTAATATTAATTCCAAGGATAATAGAATGTAAAGAGGATATTATTAAGATTATTCATTTATTTTGGGGATTAAATCAAATTATTTTGATTTTAATTAAAACAAGTGGCTTGGAGTAATTCAAGGAGGTAGGATGGATTTTGAACTCTTGGTTGAAGAGTTGGACGGCAAGGCTACTAGGGAGGTGTGCCGAATGCTTATAAAAGCACCTAAGTGATCACCTTGATTTTCTTTTTTCAATTTGCTTAGCCGAGAATTCAAAACACTTCTTCCTAATTTTCTTCTATCATTCCATTCTCTCAAAGCCTTGGCCGAAATCCCCATCCTCAATTTCCTTCTTCCTTTTTATTAGCCGAAATTCTAATACTCCTTCTCCCATTATTTTCCTTTCCTAGCAGAATCTTCCTACTACTCCTTAGTGGTCTTGGCGAATAGTATAGTGGCTGGGATTTCTCCTATATTCGATTGTTTGCGAAGGTAAGTGATGGCGAACTCTCTTTTCATATTTTCCTTTCTTTGACGATTTGTGGGTTGGAGAAAAGCGAAATTTCGGCATTTGCAAGAAGAACTAACCACTCTTTGGCCCGATTCCATCTAGGAACTCAAGGATTCAAGCGATGAATCGATCCTCCTTTTTACGATATTTAGTTGGTAAGTAATGGTAAGATCTACTTTAGTTAAGTAGTTGTTAATCGATTAAGCGAAGGCTACTAATTTAGTTAAGTGCCGATTTTAGGGTGGTGAAGCAAAGGTTGATACTCAAGACTTTGGGTAAGGATTCGGGTTCAAAGGAGAACCCTTTAAATTGTTTGTTTTGGCGAATGCACTAACTCATGTCTTGGCGAATATAGAGGCGATAGATCTAGGGTGGTCGACTCTTCATTCGGGATTTAGATCACTCGGTGGTGGCAGTGTGTACATACACACATATAACTTGTTATCGCTAATTGTTGTGAATGCTATCTTGATTTTTATGCGTTGGATCATATACCATATCGGTAGATGGTGATTCGGTAAGTACTGTTAATATGAATTTATTATTTGATGCTTTTGGGAAGCATGATTTGTTTAATACATGTGATAAATGTACGAACTCTGTTATGGGTTGATGAGTGGAGGCGGTATTATTGTCTTGTGGGCACCGAGTGTTTGGTAACACACCGTGACTACGGTCACGAGGTTTGGTACCTCGGAGGTTTGGCACCTCATAGCGACTTGTCCCCGTGGTTAACACCACCGTGGGTTGGCCCCACTTGAGATATGGGATCGTCGCGGTGATTTGGTATCACACGATGGGTTGGCCCCATCAAATGATCGTGTCTCGGACACCACGTTTTAGTAACACATTGTGACTATATGTCACCGGTGGTTTAGCACCACCAGTGGTTTGGTACCACAACAGGGTGAGCGATGGCGTTTGGATGGCTAGGTCGGGAATTAAATATTCGCATATTAATTGTTATGTGTTGTGTATGAAAATGTTTTAAAAGCGGAGAAGGGTTACATACTGAGTCTTGGTGACTCACCTTCTCCATTATTTTTTCAGGTGATGCTTAGATCGCGGACATGGAGCCGGAGGGACTTGAGGAGGCCATGCGGTGGATTTAAAATTAAATGAACTTTAATTTTAGTTATTTTAAATTTTGTTATTGGGTTGTTTTATTTTGGATGTAATAAGGCCTCATTATACTTTACTTTAGTTATTCTCTTATATGTTGGATATTTTTTTTACTATAAATTTGAACCACGTTTTCTAAATTAACACGAAAAATGTTTTATCGTGCCATCGAACTGTCGAAGTTTGTATAATAACTTGACTTAATTAAATTTTGAATTTGGACTAAGTATGATTTCAACAAGATAGCTTAAAACGAGAAGTTTTCAACAAATCTTAAATTGGTTTTAAAATGGGTTCCAAAAAAAAAACTTTTCTCAAGTAACGACCCATATTAGGTCCTAACGTTTGGGTAGGGTTTGAAACATTACATCCTTCTTCCGAGATGCCTCCGACGGCTGTCTTCGAGTATTTTCTGCCTTCTATTCGGGGTCCTCGTTTAGGTTGCCCCTAGGGTGTTTATATAGGATTTGAAACACCTCTCTAGGCCCACAAGTAGTCTATTTCGAATAGAATTAAACTTTGATATGGCAGGGACACGTCCGTGTGACACGTCCATGCTCGATTCCTTAGACCGTGCTCCTTCTACTCGCCACACACGGCCATGTGGTTTGCCCGTGTACATTGATCTAGGCCGTGTTTGATCCTGATCGTAATCCACGGCCGTGTTTAATAGCTCAGGCCGTGTTGGTTTCCTAGGTAGGCCTATTTTGTCTCGTTTTGGCCCATTTCTCGTTCTTTTTGACTCCTTAAGCTCGTCTGAGTATAAAACATGAAATTAAGGGATTAGGAGCATCGAATTCATCAAATCTAATGAAAATTCATTCAAAATAAGCCAAGCATGAGGTTAAAATATGTATAAATTATGGTTTATCAAACATCCCCACACTTAAGCATTTGCTTGTCCTCAAGTAAAATCCTCAACCCATAATTAAAATTAACTTCATCAAATCATAATTCTCATCAATAATGTCTCATCATAATTCATAAATAATTCATACATGGATAATTTAACTTAAAGAGTCCTAAAGATTCAAACAATCTAAGTCACAAATTTTTTTGTAGCATGAAAACATAAGTGTTTCCCCTTATCTAAATAATTACCTTTTAGTCCAAAATCGACAAGAATTGATATCCTCACTAAGGATTCACTTAAATCACTCAAAGTGTTTAAGGTTTCAAGATAAAGCACTCAAAAGTCAAACATGAAAAGTTATTACCATAGGCTTGCATAAAAATCAAATCTCCACCACTATAAAATGAGATGATACATAAATCAAAAGGTCTTTTAAAAGGGTTGTAATGGGGCTTCGGTTAAAGGTGTGGATAAAGGCTGAATTAAAGGGTTAAAATCAAGATTGAATTGAAAATTTACCTAACTAAAAAAATAAACTAATACTGAATAATTACATCAATTGAAAACTTATCATAATAACACGAGCTTCTTCTCAAAATATGAAATTAACTGCTTAAGCTCAAATAACATAGAACTAATAATGAATGAATTTCCAACCTTTTTTTAAGAGTAAGAACATACAATAATAAGAAAGAACTTAACAACTAAAATAGAGAACATAGTTAGGCAACTGCTCAAATCAAATCTCGACAAAAAGGGTTTAATTTAATAGGGAAAATTATTTAATGAATCAAAAAGAGTGAGTCTTGGGTTAATATTAAGGGTAAATCAAGAAACGGTTTATTAGGATACAAAGGGGTTCACTAGGGATTAATTATGAAGGTAAGATTTTTGTGGGGTGAGTGGGTTAAATCGTAGGTGCCTTTATCATCTCAATATATCAAATCAAAAGTGTGGTCCCGACATGCATAATCGAAGAAAGTTCTAGAATAACAAATCAATGTTGACACACTCATAATCAATAAAGTGAGCAAGAAAAGTATATGCTCTAAAGGCTCAAAATCTCACAAAAATTATGGTTTTTGATGTCAATCTTGCAAATTTCAGACTTCAAAGTAATATTTAAATTTGGGGAAACAACCTAACCAAATTCTTAATTCTTAAAATAGACTTATCATGCTTGATTCTCTAATGTATTAAAGTTTAAACCATCAATGCACAATTACCCATCACTTAATCCGAAACATATCAATGAAAATCATAAATTAATAGAAGTTTCGTTCTAATTAGTGATATTAGAAAGTTATTGATAAACCGTAAAAGTAACATATTGTAACCACATATTTAGTATGTTTTTGGATGATTTAGCCCTTTATTTATGTAAGAAGGTGCTTTTAATCCTTTCTTTTCATGTTTATACTTAGGAAAGCACCGATGACGAAAAGAACGAGAAATAGGCTTAAAACGGGCTAATTTGGGCCAAAGAGGAAATCGACACGGCCTGGACTTCAAGCCACACGATTGTGCCTCGTCAAATTACTTCACATGGGCATGCAATGATTTACACGGCCGTGCCCCAATCGATAGAATCGAGATACGGCCTGAAGACGATTTACACGGGCGTGTACCATGGCCGTGCCCCTGTCGCGGGAAAGAGCAATTTCACTCGAATTTGGATGCTTGGAGGCAAAGAAACACATTCCTAAGTCTACTTAAACATCCTAGGAGGAATTCTACTTGAATTAGGATACTTAGGGGCCAAGTAAGGCATCTCAAAGTCTATATAAACACCCAAGGGTGCAACTTAAGGGGGAGTTCGGAAGAAGCCGAAACAGGAGGCAGACTTTTCTGCCAGAGCTTTTGTTTAGGGAATTACTCGAAGATAGCCAGTTGATCCATCTCAAGAAGCTGGAGTTCTACTCAAGATAGAGGATCTCTTCTTCAAATCCTTCAGGGGGTTTTACAGATTTCTTATGTTTTATTTTATCTTTTCTCTTGAGATGTTTTCTTATTTTGTTATGAACTAAACCCTTCAGATACCTAAAGGGATGAAACCTATGATGAATTTTGTTCTTTGATTTCTAAATTATATGATAAGTACTTAGTTTGTTCTTAATTATGTTGCTTAATTTAATATGATGCACTTAGGTGGAGGAGGAATAGACCCTGCCTAAGAGTAGATCTAGCATAATTAAGTAGAGTTGATCGCACGCCTAGAGATAGGGTGACGAGATTTTGTCGGATTAGGGTGAAACCTAATATGGGAGTCCCTTGATCGATTTACTGCTTCCTTAGGGGGTTATTATAAGAGAACGAGAGTTCCACTAATTAACCTAAGGTTAGACGTTATTCGCCTCGAGAGAGGGTTTAATATAGGTTAGGGAGTCTCACAGATCAAGCTAAGTAAAGAAGTCATATGAATTAAAAGTTAGATAACAAGAGAAGTCATAGGTGGATTCTTCTTGAGGGTATCGTCTAAAATCAACTGAGTTTTTCCACAGTCTTTTCCCAAAGTTTTATTATTTTGTCTTTGCATCTAGTTTAGTTTTTCATTAGTTTAATAAACCAATCACTCCATATTTTAGGCTAAATAATAGAAAGAAAGTGAGTAGTAGTACTTTTAGGTTCCTTTGGGTTCGATAAAATAATCTTGCCAAAACTATACTATTTTTCGATAGGTGCACTTGCCTCAATCGTTGTTATAGTTAGTCTACAGGTTCGATCATTCTTTATAAATATTGAAACTCGACTGTTTGACACGATCAAGTTTTTAGTGCCGTTGCCGGGGAACACTAAAACATTAAGAAAGCTCTATTTCTATTACTTTAGCCAATTTTTTTATTACAATTTATTATTATTAATTTTTAATATTTATTATTTTTTATTATATTATTTTTACTTTGCTAATTTTTCCTCTATTTTCCTTTTGGAAGAAAATTTTAGTCTATTGAAAAGATGGCATTGTATACTTATCAGTGGCAAGTCATGAGGACAATTCCTACTAAAACAGCCAGTGTCTTCAACCTCGACGTGGTCCTCAGGTTATCTAGTTTGTTAGAGATGATGAATAAAAAGATTGATGATTGGTATAGTCCCTCGCAGGTACATCCAGAAATACAATATGATTTGAATCTAGGAGGCGTGGCGAATCCTGAGTACCCACCCTACGGATATGGCATGGAAAGCGAGCAAGCTCACTATACAGCTAACTATTCTGGATATCAAAATAATTTTTATAGTGACACTTATAATGCAGGTTGGAAGTACCATCCCAATTTCTCATGGGATGATCAAAATAGCCAAAGATTGGAACTTCCTCCAGATTTTCAACGACCACCTCACCAACAAGAAGAGGAGTCGAATCTTGAAGAGATGTTGACAAAATTCATAGCAAACACATAAAATCATTTCCAAGAAACTGAGAAAACAATTAAAAGTAACGAGAACCGATTCGGGGAACTTACTAAGTTAGTCAAGGTAGCCACTAATACAGTCGAACAACTCGCAAAGCTAATGTCAGAACGACCGCAAGGATGACTACCAAGTAACACCGAGATTAAACCGAAAGAGAAAATTCAAGCCATCTCAACCCATGCCAGTAAAGGGTTAGATGAACCTAATCCAATACAAAAAGCCAAGGTAGACGAAGGTAAGGTAGAGGTAATGAAGAAGAAAAATGGCGGTAATCAAGGAGTACCAACCGCAGATACCTTATCCCGAAGCAATGAAAAGAGGCGATTAGGAGGAGCAGTTCGGTAAGTTTCTTAAACTCTTAAAGAAATTACATATTAACTTACCTCTTCTTGAAGCTCTTTTTCAGATACCAGACTCAAGGAAATTTTTAAGACAGCTCTTGACCAACAAACACAAATTAGACGAAGAGCACTACGTGGAGCTAAACACAATGTGCTCAGCAATTCTACAAAATGAACTGCCATGGAAATTAAAAGATCTAGGGAGTTTTACAATTCCATGTTTAATTGGTAGTTTATCTATTGATAATGCATTAGCGGATTTAGGGGCAAGCATCAATGTTATGCCTTACAAATTGTTTAAAGAACTAGGTCTAGGGAAACCTAGACAAACTAGGATGAGTATTCAATTAACTGATAAAACTATAAGAATTCCTAGGGGTATAATAGAAAATGTTCTAATCAAAATTGATAAATTCGTATTCCCTGTAGACTTTGTCGTTTTAGACATAGATGAGGACAACACGATCCCCTTAATTTTAGGAAGACCCTTTTTAGCAACTGCCAGAGCTAAAATTGATATCTATGCAGGAGAACTCATACATCGTGTAGGCAACGAGATAGTCACTCTTCAAGCTCTTGACTCAGCTAGAACATCGAGTAATAAAGGTACGAATGTTAATTCCATTGATAACCATTTGGTTCAACCTTCTTTATAGGAAAATTCATGAAATCACCTAGCTAAGATAGATCTTAGACCTTGTGCCAATAAAGAAGAATTATATGAGGAACGAAGCCTTAGGTTCGACAAACTAAAAGAGAGGAAAACACAATTTAAAGAAGAACCAAAACCACACGAAGTGAAATCGAAGGAAACCCCAGACGAGCTGATAGAAACAACAAATCACATCAAAAAGAGGATCAGGTATTATTGAATAAGGAAGACCCTCGAATCACCAATTCAAAACTCAAGGCAAACGAAGAAATCACTTTTGAGGTACTTAATGTCTTCCTATACGGCACAGTCGAGGTAAGCAATCCTAAATTCAACACTTTTGAGGTAAACATTACTCGACTTGAACTTTTTATCCATAACCGAGTTGATCACATGAGAAAGAATTTTCACCCCTCAAACCACCATGATTGTGCATACAACAGGTAAGTCTAGCTCAAGACTTTAAACGAGCACTTCTCGAGAGGCAACTTGAGTACTAACCGTACTAATTAGTTTGATTTTATTTCTTTTTGTATTTAGGCATAGGTTTCCATACCCACACGGCCTTGCACACGGCTGTGACCGTGGCCGTGTGGACACCACGACTAGGCACATGAGCGTGGACCTTATCTCTATTTAGTTATTTACTTTTATCCATATTTTTATTTTTATTTTTATTTTTATTTTAACTTCCTTTACTTTTTTCTCCTTTTTCTCAATGGCATTTAGATTTAGCTTAGGATACAATAAAACCAAGCCGGCTACTTTGAGGATTCAATTTCAAAAGGTTTGAGACGCTTCCCCACGTTCACCTCCAATCTTATCCGGTTTCTTTTCATAGACTTCATTCAAAAATTCAAGAAGTGTTACTTCTTCCTTCTCTTTTGATTTTATTATTACATAATTGTTTATCTATCTTTGTACATTGAGGGCAATGTACATATTAAGTGTGGGGGGTAAAAGTACCTGACTTTTTGCATTATTCTCAAATCCTGAATTTAGTCTTGTTTTCAAGTATTTTTCTCATATTACTAATTCGGATGAAATTTCTGTTGATTTATGATTTGTATTGATATGTTTTAGAGTAAGTCATAGTTAATTGTGCTTTGATGATTAAATTTGAAGGATACTAGAGAATCGAGCATGATAAGTCTACTTTCTAAAAATTAAAAATTAATAGGTCGTTGAACTGAATTTGAGTATTACTTTGAAGTTTGTAATTTATAGGGATTGATGTCAAATACCCATAATTTTTGTGAGATTTTGAGCCTTATAGAGCATATATTCTTTTTCGTGCTCACTTTATTGATTATAAGTGTGTCAACTTTGAACTGTTATACTAGAACTTGCCTCGATTGTACATGTTGAGACCACATCTATGATTTGATATACTGAGATGATAAAGGCACCTAGGTTTTAACCCATTCACACCACTAAAAGCCTACCCACATAATTAACCCCTAGTGAACCCTTTTTTAATCCTAACAACCCTTTTTATTGATTTACCCACTAATATTAACTCGAAAACCCTTTGAATTTATTATCACCATTCTTTTGACTACCCTTCTATCAAGAATTGATTTGATGAGTTGCCTAATTAGTTTATTTCGGTTGATAAAGTTCTCTCTTTAGTATGTAGTTTGTTCGAAAAAAATTCGAAAAATCAGAGTATATTCAGTATTAGTGAGTTTGTACATTTAAATTTCAATTATCAAAGAAAAAAAAGCTCATAGTATTATTAGTTTCAAAGTTTCAATTGATGTAATCATTTATTTTCTAGTTCATTGTTTTTAGTTAGGTGATTTGTCAAAATCGATCTCGATTCTAACCCTTCTAATTTAGCCTTTATCTACACCCTTAATCTTAGCCCAGTTACAACCCTGATAAAGACCTTTTGATCTGTGTATCATCTTATTTACAGTGGTGGAGATTTGATTTTCAAGCAAGCCTATAGGATTAACTTTTCAGGTTCGACTTAAGAGTGCTTATTCTTAAACCTTAAACACTTCAAGTGTAACATCCCGAATTATGGCTTATGCATTATTACTAAATTGTATGAAATTACATTCTGTGTGTGTTGTGAATGTGTATTATGAATTTTGTAAACCTTAGTGTGAAGGGGAATAGCTTAAAAATTATTAGATTTTTAAGTGTTAAGAGGAAGCTAAGCCTGTGAGGCCTTAAGAAAATAAATAGGGGAAATTAGGCACAAGGATGGGCTTGTCTAAGTGGCTTGGAGGTGCCACTTAGGGCCTCTGTAAATAACGCCACCAACAGGTGTAAATGGGCCAAGGTTCGAGTCACAAGGGAAGCAAATTAAGGGAGATTTTATTTTGCTGTATAGTGGAGCAGCAGTGGACGACACATGGACTCTGGAGGAAGGAAGTATAGATTGGGTTGGAGTGTTAAAGATTTGGCTAAGGAAGAGTGAATTAGGGGATTTGATAAGAGAGGATGTAGTGGCCGGCTTAAGGACTCTCTTGGGTGGTATTTTTGGCCATAAAGGGAGAGGTGAGGCCATTCTTTTCTTTTCTCTTTAGCTTTCTGCCAAAATTATCTAGTGAACCTCATCTGTTCTCTGTTATTTTTTATTAAAGCTGAATATTTTCTTTCTCAAAATCCACCATTGCCGATTCTCTCTAAGACTTATACATCCTCTTCTCTTTTCCTTTTGATTCCCCAAAAGTTGAATCTCAAGGTACTCTAGCCGATTTCTTCACCTTTTTTCTTCTTCTTTTCGCAAACTTCCAAAAGCCGAAAGCAAGTTCCTTCTAGGCCATAGCCGAATACTCAAAGTAGTCCTAGCCAAAAATCTCTGTGAGTTTTGGTAAGGGTGCCATCGCCTACAACATTAAGGGTAAGGATTCAATTGATGTCATATTATTATTGTTTCTTTTAGCCGAAAAATAGGTGTCTAATCCCAATAATTCTCTATGGCCAAAACTTTGAAGGGTCTTTCGGGATTTGGTTGTGTCAACTACAAGTAGGAGATCACTTGGGATTCCAAAATCTAAGGTAAGTAAAGTTTGGATTATGCCGAAGGCCATTTATTCAAGTGTTAGGATTGGATCTGACATAGTGTTGGTAGGGATTTCGACAACTTCAAAGCAAGTAACCACTTTCGGGATTTAAAATCACAAGGTTAGTACCCAAGATATTTGGCCAACGCTTATTGAGTGATTTAAGATCTATTTCATATTTATTTAAAAGCTGAAACTAACCAAGTCTAGTGAACTAGTGTAGGCCGATTGCAAGAAAGAAGTATTACAAAGTTTTCGAGATTTGAGAAGTACTCAAATTGGCAAGCAAGGTAAGATTTCGATTACATTTCTTCGGGATTTGGTTATATGGCCGAATAAGTTTTGCTAATATGTCTAACAATGGCCAAATTTAGGAACTAAGACCTAAAGCGTTATATCGGGATTTTCGGGATTTCAATTAAGCGCTAAGTAAATTAGGTGTGTACCCCACACTAAGCTTTAATTAATTGACAGTTATGTTTTAATTAATATGTTACAAGAATATGAGTATGATAAAAATGACAATAGTGATAAGAATGTGAAATAAAGCATGATATTGCATGATATGTTTGACATGGGGCATATGGGTGATATGTAAAGGGGAAGTGAATTGGTGGTTTTATACCCCAATATCTGAATGTGGTGACTTATGTCACAATATCTGAATGTGGTGACTT
This sequence comes from Gossypium rotundifolium, assembly GCA_025506655.1. Lineage (NCBI taxonomy): Eukaryota > Viridiplantae > Streptophyta > Magnoliopsida > Malvales > Malvaceae > Gossypium > Gossypium rotundifolium. Next base: position 54,883,973 of record CP106729.1, on the reverse strand, counting down.
ATGTCATGAATATTTATCTGATGGCTATGCCATGAATTTTAAAAGGGCGATGAGCACGTCGACTGTAGTGACTGCCTTTGATGATGTGTAGCGGATGGAGGGTTGACTTAGTAGTCCCTACGGTGTGATGGTTGGTACAGGTGATGTGTAGCGGATGGTTAATTAGGTTTGGGTTTGGGTTTGCATCGTTAATTATATATGTTATTATGTATGATTTGACATGCCTGAATTTAATTAAGACTTGTGTTGGTTGTACACATTGAGTCTGTTGACTCACCCCTTGTGGGATTTTTTTTTCAGGTGACACTCAGTGATGGATTGGGTCTGCAGGAGCTCAAGGATGGCCATGCTCAGCTTTGAGTCTATTTTATTTTATTTTGGGTTTTCTCTTTTTAAGTACTTTTATTTTAATTTAGGTTTTGATTTGATGTAATAAGGCCTTGGTTTGAACTGTTTACGCATGCATATTTACTTATTTAAGTATGACACGATCTTTATTAATTCAAAATTAAAGTCCATCTTTCTTAAGTATAAATATTAAATGTTTTGACACCTAATCAACACGGGTTTTAAATTAGAGCCTAACCCAAATCAAGTGTTTTCAAAAACACGAAAAATTTTAGCAAAGTTTCAAATAAGATCCGAATGGTTTTTCCTAGGAGCATGCCAGATTTGGTCAGGGCTTGTGGAACGGGTTTGGGGTGTTTCAGTTTGGTATCAGAGCCCGGTTCAAAACTCGACCTTGAGGGGTTTTAGGGACCAAAACGTTTTCTATCTTTTGAAAGTTGATTTTTCTAAGTAATAAGCAGGTTATCTGGCATGGCACCTGAGTCTCTGACCCGAAGTCCACCAGGTAAGTACTCCTATCCATTGTGTGAATTATTGTATGATTTGTAGAAGGGTAGAAATGGAACGTAGATTAGTATGATAAGTTCTTGAACTATAGGACTAGTTTACCCCAATAATTATATAAAACTCTAATGCACAATTAAACAAATCTGTGTCTAGGTCGCCAAGTTAGGGTGTGGCGACCATTGTGCGCATGTCTAGGATTGGTTTTAGTGGGAGCTTGGTATTTAAGCAGTCCTAGTGACTCACCTCCTACCCACTCGAATCCTACATGGTGCGTAGTGATGGTTCACCCTAACCAAGAGGACTCAAACACAGGCTAAACCCAATAACTAAAACCCAAAAGGGACTAGCCATATTTTTATAAAAACCCTAGTTTTAAATCACCAAATTACCCATTTGACGTATAGGAAAACTATTTTGAAAAAAAATTTTCCAAAATATTCTCGATTTACTAAAATGACCTAAATACCCCTGGTTGGAAAAAAAATTACTAAAATGCCATTGGATCATAAAATTTCCTTACTACCCACAGTTTTTATCAAGAATCTCTTACCTTACAAATATCCAAAAACCCTATTTTTACAAATATTAAGATACCCTGGTTTGGAAAATTTACAAAATTACCCTTGACTTGCAAAATGACCAAACTACCCATGACTTGCAAAATGACCAAAATACCCTCAGTGAGGAAAATTACCGAAGTACCCTCAAATTAGAAATCTTTAAAAATACCCTTGTTTTAAAAAGTCACCAGGAACCATACATTGTGAAAAATTACCGAAATGACCCTAGCTTATAAAATTACAAAAATACCCCTAGTGTCTAAAATTACCATTTCACTCTTGAAATTTCTCCAGCTAGTATTGTAATTTTATAAAAATATCAACAATCTCTATCTTGCAACATTTTCAAATATCATAATTTGGAAAAAAATTTACCAAAATACCCCTATAGGACAAAATTACGGAAATGCCCCTGGGTAGTGGAAAACAATAAACAATGACAACTACAACATTTCTCTGTAATGAACGCAAGTTCATGTGTGTGATGAAATGAATGATCTGAGACTGTATGTGTATGAAATCGAAAGAACTACTTCCTAGAACTATTAAACATAAAACTATGAAATCGAAAGAACTACTTCCTGAACTATTAAATCGTGATAAATCGGTGGAACAAAACTAATACATAAAATTCTTTAAATCAGATAAGCGCAAATTAGAAGTATGAATTCAAGGGGACGTGTTCGTAATGTGCGTGGCCATGGAAGAGGCCAAATGACCGTGTCGGAACCCGTTAGATCGGGTCAAGGATCTGAAAATGAAATGCCACCACCACCACCAGCCGTTGATGTGGAATATCAGGATCAGATGGGAGATGACGCAGTGTCACAAGCGATGCTATGGGTTTTAGAAAGGGTGGCTGGAGTAGGTGGAGGCATGGGAGCTCGGAAGTCGGTACCTGAGCGACTTCGAGCCAACAGAGTGGAGGTGTTCCGTGGTGTATCAGGTGTGGCACCCAGTACCGCTGAGTATTGGTTGGAAGCAATGAGCGAATCATGGATGAGCTCGATTTAACTGCCGAGGAAAAACTGAAAGGGTTGGTGTCACTTCTCCGCGATGAGTCATATCAATGGTGGCTCATAGTTCGGGATGGTGCTACAGCTGAGGAACTCACGTGGGATTATGCTAAGGCGGCATACCAAAAAAAGTATGTTGGTACTCATTGCATTGGTGCGCAGAGGAAGGCATTTTTGGGGCTGGTTCAAGGGAACAAGTCCGTGGCGGAGTACGAAGCTGAATTCCTAAGGCTGAGCCATTATGCTCGAGGCATAGTGTAAATTGAGCATGAGCAGTGTGTCCGGTTTGAGGACGGACTAAGGGATGATCTGAGGTTGCTGATAGCTCCACAACAAGAGCGAGAGTTTGTTGTGTTGGTGGACAAGGCTAAGGTAGCCAAGGGTATCAAGGATTCTGTAAGGCATAACACCGATCGAAATAGGCAGAAAAGAGGATTTGGATCATCAAGGCCATGCAGGAATGAGCAAAAGAGGCCTAGAGTTGATGGGCCGCGAGGTCAGCAAGCTGCTACTGGAGGGCAATTCCGTACTTGTGATCAGTGTGGGAAGAAACACTTAGGAGAGTGTTGCAAGAAAACGGAAGGATGCTTTAAGTGTGGGTCCAAGGACCACATGATTAAGGACTATCCTATAAGAATCGAAGGGGGTCGACCAGTAAGCCAAGGTCCTAACCAGGCTGGAAGAGGAGGACAGTAGCCACCGCGAGGTCATGGTTCGGCTGGCAGAGGTAATGGCTCTAGAAGAGGACGGGGAACACCAGGCCGAGGTATTGGTAACACGGGGGCAAGACAGTCGGGTTTGGTTTATACGGTTCGTCGGGGGGAGGATGGAGATGCGCCGGATGTCATAACTGGTACGTTCCTTATATTTGGCAAGCCTTATGTTGCTTTGATTGATGTAGGCTCACCCATTCTTATATTACATGTAGAGTAGTTGAAACTCTAGGAATAGCCTCGGAACTATCTAGTAGGGAGATGACTGTAGTAAGCCCACTAGGTCAAATCGTAGTAGTGAACAAGATATTTCGAAGTGTGCCTTTGGAGCTTCAGGGAGTGGTATTTCTTGCCGACTTAATGGAATTACCCTTCGGGGAATTTGATCTTATACTTGGCATGGGCTGGCTAGTGGAGCATCGGGCTGTGTTGGATTGTGCGGCCAAACGAATGGAGTAAAGGACCCTAGAGGATGACATGATAGTTATGATAGGGGAAAGAAGGAACTACCTGTCTAACGTAGTTTCAACTCTAAAAGCGGATGGGATGGTTCGGAAGGGGTGTAAAGCATTTTTGGCTTTCATTAGTGCTTTGGATGCAAAAGAAGGGGGAGTTAGTGGAGTTAGAACCGTAAGGGAGTATGTGGATGTCTTTCCAGAGGAATTACCCGGAATACCCCAGGATAGGGAGGTGGAGTTTGGAATTGAGTTGCTGCCGGGTATAGCTCCTATGTCAATCGCCCCATACAGAATGGCACCAAGGGAGTTGGTTGAGCTCAAGGCTCAAATTCAAGAGTTGCTAGACCGTGGGTTTATTCAACCCAATGTGTCTCCATGGGAAGCATCGGTCTTGTTTGTGAAAAAGAAGGACGGGACTATACGCATGTGCATAGATTATCGTCAGTTGAATAAGCTGACCATCAAGAACAAGTACCCTTTGCCAAGAATAAATGACTTGTTCGATCAGCTGAAGGAGGCCGTAATTTTCTCAAAGATAGATCTAATGTCTGGATATCATCAGCTTAAGGTGAAGGAGGCTGATATCCATAAGACAATTTTTCGAACAAGGTATGGGCATTTTGAGTTCGTAGTATTGCCGTTTGGATTAACAAATGTCCCGCGTTTATAGACATGATAAACCGGGTTTTTTAACCCTATCTAGACCGATTCGTTGTTTTGTTTATAGACGATATTTTGGTGTATTCGAAGTCTGAAGAAGAACATGATGAGCATCTCCGAGTTGTGTTGCAAGTGTTGAGGGAGAAGAAGCTCTACGCCAAATTCAGCAAGTGTGAATTTTGGCTTAAGTAGGTTACATTTTTAGGACATGTGGTATCTGCTGAATGAATAAGGGTGGATCCTCGAATGATTGAGGTAGTTTTGGGTTGGAAACCCCCTAAGTCTGTGGCAAAAGTTCAGAGTTTCTTAGGATTAGCAGGATATTACCGAAGGTTCGTGGAAGGGTTCTCATCAATAGCCGCGCCTCTAACAAAGTTGTTGAGAAAGGAAGTGCCTTTCGTATGGACCGATAAGCAACAAGAGAGCTTTGAGAAGCTTAAGAGGGTCTTGACCGAAGCTCCAGTTTTGATTCAACCTGAGGCAGGGAAGGATTTTGTGGTGTATTGTGATGCTTCCCATACAGGGTTGGGAGGTGTTCTTATACAAGATGGGAAAGTAGTCGCTTATGCGTCTCGACAACTAAGGCCACATGAGGTTAACTACCCGATGTATGACTTGGAATTGGCGGCAATGGTCTTTGCCCTTAAGGTATGGAGGCACTATCTTTACGGAGAAAAGTCAGTGATCTACATGCACCACAAAAGCCTTAATATCGCCGACTCGAAGGAGTTGAATCAAGACACAAGAAAGGTGGGTGGAATTATTGAAGGACTATGATTGTTCGATAGAGTATCACCCGCAAGGCGAATGTGGTGGCAGATGCCTTAAGTCGGAAGGTAGTGTCAGATCTAAGAGCATCTGAGCTTGTATGATGATAGAAGTTTGCTGGCAGAGTTGCAAGTAAAGCCAACATGGTTGAATGAGGTGAAGGAAAGTCAGTTAGTGGATAAAGATCTAAGTGTTAAGTTGTGACAAGCGCAGAATAGAGAGTTAGAGGGTTATGGTGTTAATGACGAGGGAGTATTGTGCTTTAAGGGTAAGGTTTGTATGCCGAAGGACAAGGAGCTCAGGCAGAGAATTCTTCGGTAATCGCATAGTAGCCCTTATGCTATGCATCCCGGAGGTAGTAAATTGTATAGAGATCTAAGGGAACAGTTTTGGTGGCTTTGGCCTTAGCGAAGTTATCGAATTTGTAGGGAAGTGCTTGACATGTCGACAAGTTAAAATTTGAACACCAAGTTCCGTCGGGATTGCTTCAGCCAATACAGATTCTGCAGTGGAAGTGGGAGAGAATTACCATGGACTTTGTTAGTGGGCTTCCCCTTACGCCTACTAAGAAAGACTCGGTATGGGTGATAGTGGATCGGCTGACAAAGTCCGCGTATTTCATTTCGGTGCGGGTGGACTATTCTCTCCAGAGGTTAGCAAAGTTGTATGTTGCGGAGATTGTAAGGTTGCACGGAGTGCTGGTGTCGATTATCTCGGATAGGGATTCGAGGTTCACGTCTCGATTTTTGAAAGCTCTACACCAGGCTTTAGGCACCAGATTGGACTTCAGTACGGCCTTTCATCCACAGTCAGACGGTCAATCTGAGCGAGTGATCCAAGTGTTAGAGGATATGTTAAGAGGCTATGTGATAGAATTCAGAGGAAGTTGGGAAGGGTATTTGTCTCTAGTGGAATTTGCTTACAACAACAGCTATCAGGCCAGTATTCGGATGGCGCCGTACGAAGCTCTGTATGGTCGAAAGTGTCGCGCTCCTACATGTTGGACGAAATTAGGAGAACGTCAAATTTTGGGTCCAGAGTTAGTAGCGGAATCTGAAGAGAAGGTTAGTGTAATTCGAGCTCGATTGAAGGAAGCATCTGACAGGCAAAAGTCATATGCAGATCTCAAACGGAAGGAGATCGAGTTTGATGTGGGAGATCAAGTGTTCCTTAATGTTTTGCCTTGGAAGAAGGTGATGAGATTTGGACAAAAAGGGAAACTAAATCCAAGGTTTATAGGACCTTATCGGGTATTGAAACAAATTGGATCGGTGGCATACCAGTTGGAGTTGCCTCCGGAGTTGAAGTAGATGCACGACGTATTCCATGTTTCCATGCTACGTTCGTATCGATCGGATCCGTCTCACATAGTACCGGTTGAAGAGGTGGAGCTGAGACCAGATCTGTCTTATGAGGAAGAGCCGATCCAGATCCTGGAACGATATGTAAAGGTGCTTAGGAAGAAGTCGGTCCCTTTGGTCAAGGTGTTGCAGCAGTAACCATGGATCGGAAGAAGCATCTTGGGAGCCGGAAGAAGCAATGCGATAGTAATACCCCCACCTATTTTAGCCAGGTAATTTCGAGGTTGAAATTATATTAAGGGGGTAGAATTGTAATATCCAAAATTATGGCTTATGCATTATTACTAAATTGTATGAAATTACATGCCTATGTGTGTTGTGAATGTGTATTATGAATTTTGTGAACCTTAGTGTGAAGGGAAATAGTTTAAAAATTATTAGATTTCTAAGTGTTAAGAGGAAGCTAAGCCTGTGAGGCCTTAAAAAATAAATAGGGGAAATTAGGCACAAGGATGGGCTTGTCTAAGTGGCTTGGAGGCACCACTTAGGGCCTCTGTAAATGACACCACCAACAGGTGTAAATGGGCCAAGGTTTGAGTCACAAGGAAGCAAATTAAGGAGATTTTATTTTGTCAGTATCTTTGGAGCAAAGAATGGGGCACATGACTGGAGGAAGGAAGTATAGATTGGGTTGGAGTGTTAAAGATTTGGCTAAGGAAGAGTGAATTAGGGGATTTGATAAGAGAGGATGTAGTGGCCGGCCTAAGGACTCTCTTGGGTGGTATTTTCGGCCATAAAGGGGAGAAGTGAGGCCATTCTTTTTTTTTCTCTTTAGCTTTCTGTCAAAATTCTCTAGTGAACCTCCTCTGTTCTCTGTTATTTTTGATTAAAGCCGAATATTTTCTTTCTCAAAATCCACCATTACCGATTCTCTCTAAGACTTATACATCCTCTTCTCTTTTCCTTTTGATTCCCTAAAAGCCGAATCTCAAGGTACTCTAGCTGATTTCTTCACCTTTTTTCTTCTTCTTTTCACAAACTTCCAAAAGCCGAAAGCAAGTTCCTTCTAGGCCACAGTCGAATACTCAAAGTAGTCCTAGCCGAAAATCTCTGTGAGTTTTGGTAAAAGTGCCGTCGCCTACAACATTAAGGGTAAGGATTCAATTGATGTCATATTATTATTATTTCTTTTAGCCGAAAAATAGGTGTCTAATCCCAATAATTCTCTGTGGTCGAAACTTTGAAGGGTCTTTCAGGATTTGGTTGTGTCGACTACAAGTAGGAGATCACTCGGGATTCCAAAATCTAAGGTAAGCAAAGTGTGGATTAGGCCGAAGGCCATTTATTCAAGTGTTAGGATTGGATCTGACATAGTGTTTGTAGGGATTTCGACAACTTCAAAGCAAATAACCACTTTCGGGATTTAAAATCGCAAGGTTAGTACCCAAGATATTAGGCCAAGGCTTATTGAATGATTTAAGATCTATTTCATATTTATTTAAAAGCCGAAACTAACCAAGTCTAGTGAGCTAGTGTTGGCCGATTGCAAGAAAGAAGTATCACAAAGTTTTCAGGATTTGAGAAGTACTCAAATCGGCAAGCAAGGTAAGATTTCGATTACGTTTCTTCGGGATTTGGTTATATGGCCGAATAAGTTTTGCTAATATGTCTAACAATGGCTGAATTTAGGAACTAAGACCTAAATCATTAGAACGGGATTTTTAGGATTTCAATTAAGCGCTAAGTAAATCAGGTGTGTACCCCACACTAAGCTTTAATTAATTGACGGTTATGTTTTAATTAATATGTTATAAGAATATGTTATGATGTGGCTAAGGTACCATGTAATGGTACGAAGTACTCAGGCACGTTTTCCTACTCTTACTATGAGTATGATAAAAATGACAATAGTGGTAAGAATGTGAAATAAAGCATGATATTGCATGATATGTTTGACATGGGGCATATGGGTGATATGTAAAGGGGAAGTGAATTGGTGGTTTTATACCCCAATATCTGAATGTGGTGACTTATGTCACAATATCTGAATGTGGTGACTTATGTCATGAATATTTATCTGGTGGCTATGCCACGAATTTTAAAAGGGCGATGAGCACGTCGACTGCAGCGACTGCCTTCGATGATGTATAGCAGATGGAGGGTTGACTTAGTAGTCCACACGGTGTGATGGTTGGTACGGGTGATGTGTAGCGGATGGTTAATTAGGTTTGGGTTCGGGTTTGCATCATTAATTATATATGTTATTATGTATGATTTGACATGCCTGAATTTAATTAAGACTTGTGTTGGTTGTACACATTGAGTCTTTTGACTCACCCATTGTGGGATTATTTTTTTCAGGTGACACTCAGTAATGGACCGGGTCAGCAGGAGCTCAAGGGTGGCCATGCTCAGCTTCGAGTCTATTTTATTTTATTTTGGGTTTTCTCTTTTTAAGTACTTTTATTTTAATTTGGGTTTTGATTTGATATAATAAGGCCTTGGTTTGAACTGTTTATGTAAGAGTATGCCCAAAGATCAATCATGAGATGGTTGTAATAACATACTTGATTTACCATGTTTATTAAAATAAAGCGTTGTCATTATTATTTCAGTTTTTCCTTCTGTGTGTACAAATAAACTGTTTTATAATAATGTCCTGAGAATAATATGATTATTCTTAAAATATCCTTAGTCAAGTATTATTGTTGACTAGGACAACAATAATGCATTAAGACTAACATGTAGTTGATTGATGATAAAGAGTTATCATTGATATGGAGTGTCAAAATCAATGCATGAATATGTGTGTTAGAGAACAACATATTGGACTGACCGCTATGAGTATGTTTCTTGGATTATTATGTAATTGTCACAACATTACTCATAGTGACTAATATGTATATGATCCTTAGACTTGAGATAATCATTATCCCAACATCGTGAGTCGATATTTTGATACGATCAAACGCATAATCAGAATCGGTTGTTCTATAAAGGCGATGTTGGATATATCACAATCAATGTAGAGGATATTGTTGATCAATATAGATAAGTCCTCCCACATAATGGGAGTAATATCTTAGGCCACCGATTGAGTGAGACTAGAAATGCATGGCCATGCTCAAATAAGTTGACATGAGATGTCATACTAATTTGTATATCATAGTCTACTCAAGATATCAAGAAACATGGGATGGACTATACAAGTGTGACTATTCCATGACTTGTATCTATTCCGAGATAAAGGACTTAAGGATTAATGCATGAAAAGTTAATCACAAAAGTTATGTCGAATCATGACTTCTTGTATCTTAGGTAGCAATGATGCATTGCTAGATGCCACTCATTATTTGTGACATTAGAATCATTCTAGTATTACTACTAACGTTACAAGAACCTCTGTGGTCACACCCTATGGTTGAAATGAACGGAATGAAACATAGTTGGTATTGTGTTTGATTGTCACATGAATTAAATTAATTAAAGAATTAATTTAATTCGCAATCAAATATTGAATATATTATATGTACAAGGATGTTGTACACATAATGATAATTAATATATGAATTTGGTTCAGTATATAAATTTAAATAAATATAGTTTACGAAATCCATGTTATAATTAATGTAATTATAACTTTTGGGTATAATTAATGTAATTATAATTTTGGTTAAAATATTATTATATTTATTTAATTTTATTATTCATAAATGAAATCTCGATTATAAAAAGGGTAATAAGTGAAGAAAAACCCTAAGAATTTTGCTTAAAAAGGTCTAGCGGTAGTCAAGCAAAACACCTCTCTTAAAAATAGTTTTGGAGATTTCATTGCTCATAGTCAAATCGGTGGATTACGTGAGGCCGACATCGTAAAGGTTGTGGCTTGGTTCGATAGTAGATCGATATCTTGTCGCCGAGGCGCCGCTATCTACTCGATTGAAACTTTGGTAATTTTGAAACCTTTATTTCACCCCGATTCATTCCTCACACATGGATTCATGGTTTGGATCACGGATTAATTTTATTTATTGCGCCTTGGGGTGCGGTGATCCAACAGTTCGCATGCATATTTACTTATTTAAGTATGACACGATCTTTATTAATTCAAAATTAAAGTCCATCTTTCTTAAGTATAAATATTAAATGTTTTGACACCTAATCAACACGGGTTTTAAATTCGAGCCCAACCCAAATCAACTGTTTTCAAAAACACGAAAAATTTTAGCAAAGTTTCAAATAAGATCCAAATGGTTTTTCCTAGGAGCATGCCAGATCCGGTCAGGGCTTGTGGGCGGGTTTGGGGTGTTTCATCAAGTGATTTGAGTGAATCTTTTGTGAGGATGTCAATCCTTGTCGGTTTTGAATTAAAGGTAATTACTTAGATAAGGGGAGACACCTATGTTTTCGAACTACAAAGGTATGACTTATCTTGATTGAATCTTTAGGGTTCTTTGAGTTAAATTATCCAGGTATAGATTATCTATGAATTATGATGAGACATTGTTGGTAGGAATTATGAATTATGGAAAGTTTATTTTAATTCTAAGTGTGGGGATATTTGATAAACCATAAAAGTTGTAACATCATGAACTAATGGGCCTATGCGTTTAATGTGTGGTTATGTGCAATGTGTTAATTAGAGTGTTAGGGGTCCAGATTGGGCACGAGGTTGGGCTAAGGCCTTACCAGAATTAGTTATTGGCCACTCTAGTGGAAAGCCAGTTCAGTTATCAGTGTTTAAAGTACCAAAATGGGCTTGTGGCCCAAGGTTAAATGGCGCTACATGGAACCATGGGGTGGCGTCATTAGCAGATGAAGAGGGCCCAAGTTCGAGTCACTTGAAGCTCAATTCTTTTAATACAATTTTAGCTAATTTTTGGCTTTTAAATGGATAGAGTGGGACGGCATAGGGTCTTGAAAATAGGAGGATAATAACATGTGGATAATGTGCTGATAAAGGGAGGAAGAGGTGGTGCTATCTAGGCCTCTTTTGAAGGAGTGATCGGATAAAGAAAAGGGAGGAAGTTTAGGAGTTATCTGCTAAGCACTGTGGTGGCCGGATTTCCAACTCTAGGGGGGGTGTCGAAATTCACTTTAAATAGAAGGGATATCACTTCAATTCCGGTATTTGGTCCCTATTTTCTTTTTCCATTCTCTTATCCTCACTTTTATGCAAAAGCCGAAAGTCCATTATTTTGTTCTCTCTTCTTTTTCTTTTTCCTTTCAAAAGCCAAAACCTCTCAATTGTTCTCAACATCTTTTCTTTCAAAAGCCGAAACTCTAAACTCTCTTCTCATCCCCATAGCCGAATACTTCCTATTCCATTTTTTGATTTCTTCACTAAAGCCAAATCTACATAGACTTCTTCCTATCATCTTTTCTTCTAAATCTTCTCAAAAGCCGAAATCTCTAAGGGGTAGTCAAATTCTTTGTGTTAAGGTGAGTGCCGATTTTCCTATCTCTTCACTTTCTCTTTCGATTTTTGGAAGACAAAGCCAAAAGCTAATAGTTTAATGGTTTTGTATAATTTCGTGTTGGGTGACATTCAAGAATTTAGGTAGATCGCCTAGGTTTAAAAGTCAGAAACGCTAGTCTTGGAGTCTCAATCTCTTTTCGAGATTTTAAGGTAAGGGTTCAATTCTTCCTATGTTGTTTAATCAGGTTCTTTTTCATTATTTGTGCCTTAACGTAATGTTGCGTTAAGCAATCATCATGTATCTTCTGACCAAAGATCACTCACGGACTCGAATGTCAGCAAATCAAATGAAGGGGCTGGATCTGTAGTTTCAGCCCCAAAGTTCAAGCGCTTGATGTCGTGATTCGGGATTGGCCGTCGGGTTGTGGACCGACTTCGGAGCAAAACCTTAGACTGTTAGCAGTCGTAGCGGCTATTGATAGTGTCGACATAGAAAGTACTATCCTGTAGGTAATCAGGTGTGTAGATCTCTATCACACTAGTTGATCTGTATTATATGTATGTTATGGGCTAAAAGCTAGAAAGAGAGGCTGTATGAACAGTCATATTACCTAAAAAGGGTAGGCAATGGATGCCAGGTACGTAATCATAGAAACTTCTTTATGTATATCGAAGTATGTGAAAGTATGTGATCTGTTTAGATAGTTTAATGTTCTGATTCTTGCATGTATGTATGCATAGGGTGGGATTGATATGATGAAGGGAGCAGGTCACATAGCGATCGGTGGCTTTGCCACATAGGTCACATAGTGATCGGTCTTTATGACAAGTAGCACAGCTGTCGATTTATTATTAAGGTCACATAGCGATCGGTGGGTTTGCCACATAGGTCACATAGTGATCGGTCTTTATGATAGGCAGTACAACTGTCGATATGGTAACGGATGGAGGGTTGATTGTAGAAATCCCCACGATGTGATGGTTGGTACGGGGGTGTGTAGAGGATGGACCTTTAGGTTTGGGATGGGCCATGTTGCATGTAATATATTCGGTGCCATTGTGAATGGGCCTAGGCCCATAATGTGTTTGTGGGCCCAGGGCGTTTAAGTGTTTTCGAGATTTGCACACTGAGTCTTGGTGACCCACCCTTTTATTTTTCCCAACTTTTCAGATGAGCAGTAGATCGTGGACATAGGAGCCGAGGTGGACTCGAGCGGCCATCAAGTTTTTTTTTCTCTATCATCATAAACTATTTCCGTTCTTTTTCTTTAAGTTTAAATTTGGGATTATTTTTGTAATAAGGCCCCCATAACTTAGGTTATCAATTTATATTTTTTTATTTTATTTTAATACATCTTACAAACTTATGTTTTCAAAACTTTAAATTATAAAGCGAGAGGAAAATGGGCTTTTCAAACACATTCACACAAATTTTAAGGTTTCTTCAAAATATCACAATTAATGATTAATCGGTTAAGATAAACTGATACTTTCAAAACCCTTCAAAGCAAAGTTTCCAACATTCAACACGTAGCATACCAGATCCGGTCATGACGTATGGGCCGGGTTTGGGGTGTTACATTTTTGGTATTAGAGCCCAGTTCAAAACTTGGACTGTAAAATGGGTCCAGTAGTGATTTATAAAAGTGATGTAAGTTAAGAGAAGTTTAGTTGAGATATGGCCTTCGAGTCTACCGACACCTGATCCACGCAAGTAAGTATTCTAAACTCACTATGTGATGTGCATGTTGGGCTTGATGGGACGTAGATAAGTATACTAGAATTTATGAACCTTAGGCATAGTTTTGAACAATTCTTAAATATCATAAGACTTAATTTCTAATTAAACATGTCTATGAACAAGTCACAGGGTTAGGGTGTGGTAACAGGCATAAGCATGTCTAGGATTGGATCCAAGGAGAGCTTGGTATTTAAGCGGCCCTAGCGGCTCACCTCCTATTCGCTGGAATCCTACCTGGTGCGTAGTGTTTGTTCACTCTAACAGAGAGGGCTTATTGACGGGCCAAAGTTTATAACTAAAACTCGAAAGGGACCAGCCACCCTATTTTTGTAAAATTATCCCTAGTTTTGTAAATTTCTGAAATACCCTTGATTTGTGAAAACTTCTCAAAAAAACCCTGGATTTGTAAAAATTACTAAAATTTGTAAAATTAATGAAATACCCCTAGTTGGAAAAATTATCAAAATACCCCCGAATTGAAAAATTACCAAAATACCCTATTTTGTAAAATCACCAAGAAACCCTATTTTGCAAAATTACGAAAATACCCCTATAGGGTAGAATTACGAAAATACTCCTAGGTAGTGAAATGACAAGAATACCCTTACATGATGAATGTGAGTTCATAGATGCTACTTGTATGTTGATGTATGATGGTTGAATGTTTGTGGATCCTAGAGCTAGGAAATACAGACATGAGAACTGAACCTTGTAGATAGAGTTCGAATTCGAAAGAACTACTGTTAAAACTACTTTCCATAAGATTGTTCGTTATAAATCAGTGGAAGAAATTAATAATTCATAAAATTCCTAATCAGATAAACGCGAATCGGTAGAATGAGCACTAGAAGACGTAGTGTGCGTGGCCGAGGTACAGACAAGATTACTGTGTCAGAACCGGTAGGGTTCTGTCATGAGTCAGGGAATGAGGTACCAATGCCACCAGCTATGGAGGCAAAATTTCAGGATCAGACAGCCGAAGATGATTCGGTATCTCATGCGACGTCGAGGGTTTTAGAGAGGGTTGCTAGGGAAGGCATGGGCACAGGAGCTCGAAAATCTGTGTCAGAGCGACTTAGAGCTAATGGGGCAGAAGTGTTAAGGGGAATTTCTAGGATAGCCCCGAGTACAGCTGAGTATTGGTTGGAGGCGGCCGAACATATAATTGATGATCTGAATTTCACAGAAGAAGAGAAGCTGAAAGGAGTAGTGTCCCTTCTCTGGGATGAAGCTTATCAATGGTGGCTTACGGTTAAGGATGGTGTAGTAGCTGACCGTATCACTTAGGATTACTTCAGAACGACGTTCTAGAGTAAGTACATTGGAACGAGTTATATGGATGCGCAGCGTAGAGCATTCCTGAATCTAGTTCGGGAAGTCGGTCGGTGGCGGCGTATGAAGTAGAATTTTTACGCTTGAGCCGTTATGCTCGAGGGATGGTGGCCACAGAACATGAACGGTGTGTTAGATTTGAAGATGGCCTGAAGGATGACCTACGTGTTTTGATAGCTCCACAGCGGGAGAGGGAATTTGATGTGCTTGTGGAAAAAGCTAAGATAGCTAAGTAGGTGAGACGGACGGAAAAACTGAACCGGGATAGAGATAGGGGTGGAGGTAAGAGAAATTTTGGATCATCAGGGACAATTAGAAGTACTCAAAAAAGACCTAGGTCGGATAGACCGAGACGGGCTGAGAGACTTGCTGCTGCTAGCCAAACACGGAAGTGTGCTCGATGTGGTAAATTCCATGAGGGTGAGTGTTGGGCAGGCAGTGGGAAGTGATTTAGGTGTGGATCTTTGCACTATCAGATTAAAGACTGTCCACAGCCACGAAGAGATGTAGTACCCGTAGGGCAGGATAATGCTCAGCCGGGTAGAGGAGGTCAACAGCCGTAGAGGGGTCGTGGTCCAGCTAGAGGTGGTAACGATTTCGGTCGGGGTTGTGGAGCACCAGGCTGAAGGGTAGGAAACACTAAGTCAAGACAACCAGGGTTAGTTTATGCTGCCAGACATCGAGAAGAGGCCGATGCACCGGGTGTTATAACCTGTACATTTTTAATATTTGGGTTGCCTTACACTGCATTGATTGACATTGGGTCGACACATTCATATGTTGCTAGTAGTGTGTCTAGAACTTTAAGTTTAGATTCCAAGATTACCACTAGGGCAATGACTATAATTAGCCCATTAGGACAATCTGTGGTAGTAGATAAACTCTATCGGGAGGTACCCTTAGAAGTTCAGGGA
Organism: Gossypium rotundifolium; assembly: GCA_025506655.1. Lineage (NCBI taxonomy): Eukaryota > Viridiplantae > Streptophyta > Magnoliopsida > Malvales > Malvaceae > Gossypium > Gossypium rotundifolium. The sequence goes on along the minus strand of CP106729.1, from coordinate 54,868,236 downwards.
ATAGTTTTCCTGACGAATCTAATGGAATTACCATTCGGGGAGTTCGACTTAATATTGGGCATGGATTGGTTGGTGAAGTATCAAGCTAATTTAGATTGTGCAGCCAAGCGTATGGTGTTAAAAGCCACCGAGGGTGGTGAAGTATTGGTGATAGGAGAAGGGGGAACTGTTTGTTGAATGTGGTGACTACCCTAAGAGAAGAAAGGATAGTGAGAAAAGGATGCGAGGCAGTTTTAATGTTTGTTCGGGCTCTAGAAGCCAAGGACCTAACTGTTGGGGACATTAGGACGATGAAGGAATTTCCTGATGTTTTCCCAGAAGAGCTTTCAAGATTACCTCTGGATCGTGAAGTGGAGTTTGGTATCGATCTTCTTCCAGGAACAGCACCGGTGTCTATCACTCCATATAGGATGGCGCCAAAGGAGCTGGTAGAGTTGAAAGCACAAATACAAGAGTTGTTAGATAAAGGATTTATTCGACCAAGTGTGTCACCTTGGAGAGCGCCAGTGTTGTTTGTTAAGAAGAAGGATGGATAAATGCGTATGTCCATTGACTACCGTCAGCTGAACAAGTTAACTATCAAGAACAAGTATCCGTTGCCAAGGATTGATGACTTGTTCCATCAACTGAGAGGGGCGTCAGTGTTCTCAAAGATAGATTTGAGATCAGGATACCATCAGCTTAAGGTCAACGAATCAGATATTCATAAGATAGCTTTTAGGACCTATTATAACCATTACGAATTTTTGGTGATGCCATTTGGGTTGACTAATGCACCAGCGACGTTTATGGATTTGATGAACCGAGTGTTCCAACCCTACTTAGATCGGTTTGTTGTAGTATTTATAGATGATATCTTGGTTTACTCAAGATCGAAAGAGGAGCATGACTCACATCTGCGAGTGGTTTTGCGGATTCTGAGGGAGAAGCAGTTGTATGCCAAATTTAGTAAGTGTGAATTTTGGCTAAGTGAAGTTACTTTTCTAGGCCATGATGTGTCGGCAGAGGGGATTAGGGTTGACCCTCAAAAAATTGAAGCGGTATTGGATTGGAAGCCGCCTAAGTCCGTGGCAAAAATTCAGAGGTTTCTTGGTCTGGCCGGGTACTATTGAACTTTTGTTGAAGGATTTTCTTTAATCGCGGCACCATTGACTAAGCTATTACGGAAAGGAGTTCCATTTATTTGGTCTAGTAAGCAGCAAGAGAGTTTCGAGAAATTAAAAAAGATTTTGATGGAGGCTCCGATATTAATTCAGCCGGAGGCTAGAAAGGAATTTGTAATTTACTGTGATGCGACACACACGGGACTAGGATGCGTGTTGATGCAAGATGGAAAGGTTTTTGCGTATGCATCTCGGCAGTTAAGACCACACGAAGCAAATTATCCAACCCATGACTTGGAGTTGGCGGCGGTGGTTTTTGCTCTAAAGATATGGAGACATTATCTGTACGGGGAAAAACTTGTTATCTATATAGATCATAAGAGCCTAAAATACCTCTTGACCCAGAAAGAGTTGAATTTAAGGAAGAGGAGGTGGATCAAGTTGTTAAAGGATTATGATTGCTCGATTGAGTATCATCCGGGTAAAGCTAATGTGGTGGCGGATGCCTTAAGTCATAAAGTAATCTCTGATTTGAGGGTAATGTTTTCTCATCTTAGATTGTATGATGATGGGAGTTTGTTGGCTGAACTTCAAGTGAAACCCTCTTGGGTCAATCAGGTTAAGGAGAAGCAGCGGACCGATGAGTGGCTAAAGGAGAAGTTTCATGTAGGATTAAGTGATGGATCGACAGACTTCAGTACGAATGAGGATGGACTATTATGTTTTCAAGGGAGAGTTTGCATGCCAAAGGATCCAGGATTGAGACATAGGATTTTGCAAGAAGTGCATGGAAGTTCATACGCTATGCACCCTGGAGGGAGTGAGATGTATTGGGATTTGCGGGATCAGTTCTAGTGGCCGTGCTTGAAGCGCGAGGTAACTGAGTTGGTGAGTAAGTGTTTGACCTGTCAGCAGGTAAAGGCGGAGCATCAGTTACCATCGGGGTTGTTGCAGCCAGTGAAGATTCCACAATGGAAGTGGGAAATGATCACAATGGACTTTGTTAGTGGGCTACCCCTCACGCTTACTAGGAAAGATCTAGTTTGGGTGATTGTTGATCGCTTGACGTAGTCTGCTCATTTCATACCAATACGGGTCGATTACTCTTTGCAAAATTGGCAAAGCTATATGTAGCGGAGGTAGTGAGATTGCATGGGGTACCAGTATCAATCATATTGGACCGGGACCCGAGGTTCACGTCGCGATTCTGGAAGGCTTTGCATCAAGCGTTGGGTACGAAGTTGGATTTCAGTATAGCGTTTCATCCTCAGACAGATGGACAGTCTGAGTGGGTAATTCAGATTCTGGAAGACATGTTGCGGGGATGTGTCATTGATTTCAAAGGTAGTTGGGAAGAGTTTTTACCGTTGGCGGAGTTTGCTTACAACAACAGCTACCAGTCTAGTATTTAGATGATGCCTTATGAAGCATTGTATGGGCAGAAGTGTCGTACTCCTACCTGTTGGATAGAATTAGGGGAACGTCAGATTTTGGGTCTAGAGTTGGTTATCGAGACAGAGGAGAAGGTTGAGTTAATTCGAGCTCGACTAAAGGAAGCGTCGGACCGACAGAAGTCCTATGCGGACTTGAAACGTAAGGACATAGAGTTTGCAGTGGGTGACAAGGTGTTCTTGAAGGTGTCGCCATGGAAGAAAGTACTGAGGTTTGGATGGAAGGGTAAATTAAGTCCCAGATTTATCGAGCCTTATCGGGAGTTGAAACGAGTAGGGCCGATAGCCTATCAGCTAGAGCTACCTTCTGAGCTAAGCCAGATTCACAATGTATTCCACGTCTCTATGTTAAGATGTTACTGCTCGGATCCGTCTCATGTGGTGCTTGTGGAAGAAATCGAGGTGAGACCTGACCTATCCTTTGAAGAGGAACCAGTGGAAATCCTGGATCGTGATGTCAAAGTGTTGAAAAGGAAGACGGTTCCGTTGGTTAAGGTTCTATGGTAGAATCACAGTTATGAGGAGGCTACATGGGAACCAGAAGAGACGATGCGACAACAGCACCCCCATCTGTTTTGGTCAGGCAATCTCGAGGCCAAAATTTTTTAAGGGGGTAGAACTGTAACACCTGAATTAATGGGCCTATGCGTTTAATGTGTGGTTATGTGTAATGTGTTAATTAGAGTGTTAGAGGTCCAGATTGGGCTCGAGGTTGGGCTAAGGCCTTAGCGAATTAGTTATTGGACACTCTAGTGGAAGCTAGTTCGATTAGGACTTTAAAAAAAAATGTTATCAGCGTTTAAAGTACCAAAATAGGCTTGTGGCCCAAGGTTAAGTGGCGCTACATGGAACCATGGGGATGGCGTTATTAGCAGATGAAGAGGGCCCAAGTTCGAGTCACTTGAAGCTCAATTCTTTTAATACAATTTTAGCTAATTTCTAGCTTTTAAATGGATAGAGTAGGATGGCATAGGGGCTTGAAAATAGGAGGATAATAACAGGTGGATTATGTGCTGATAAAGGGAGGAAAAGGTGGTGCTATCTAGGCCTCTTTTGAAGGAGTGATCGGATAAAGATAAGGGAGGAAGTTTAGGAGTTATTTGCTAAGCACAGTGGTGGCCGAATTTCCAACTCTATGAGGGTGCCGAAATTATATTTAAATAGAGGGGATATCTCTTCAATTTCGGTTTTTGGTCCCTATTTTCTTTTTCCATTCTCTCATCCTCACTTTTATGCAAAAGCCGAAACTCAATTATTCTGTTCTCTCTTCTTTTTTTTTTTCCTTTCAAAAGCCGAAGCCTCTCAATTGTTCTCAACATCTTTTCTTTCAAAAGCTGAAACTCTGAACTCTCTTCTCATCCCCATAGCTGAATACTTCCTATTCCCTTTTGTCAATTTCTTCACTAAAGTCGAATCTACATAGGCTTCTCCCTATTACCTTTTCTTCTAAATCTTCTCAAAAGTCAGAATCTCTAAGGGGTAGTCGAATTCTTTGTGTTAAGGTGAGTGCCGATTTTCCTATCTCTTCACTTAAGCAATCATCATAGTATCTTCTGACCAAAGATCACTCATGGACTCAAATGTTAGCAAATCAAATGAAGAGGTTGGATCTGTAGTTTCAGCCCTAAAGTTTAAGAAACGCGTGGTGTCAGTAATTCGGGATTGGCTACCGGGTTATGGACCGGCTTCGAAGCAAAACCTTAGACTGTTAGCATTCGTAGCGGCTACTAATAGTGTCGACATAGAAAGTACTGTCCTATCGGTAATCAGGTGTGTAGATCTCTATCACACTAGTTGATCTATATTATATGTATGTTATGGGCTAAAAGCCCAAAAGAGAGGCTGTATGAACATTCGTATTACCCAAAAAGAGTAGGCAAGGGATGCCAGGTACGTAATCATAGAAACTTCTCTATGTGTATCGAAGTATGTGAAAGTATGTGATCTGTTTAGATAGTTTAATGTTCTGATTCTTGCATGTATGTATGCATGGGATGGGATTGATATGATGAAGGGAGCAGGTCGCATAGCGATCGGTGGCTTTGCCACATAGGTCACATAGTGATCGGTCTTTATGATAGGCAGCACAGCTGTCGATATATTATTAAGGTCACATAGCGATCGGTGGTTATGCCACATAGGTCACATAGTGATTGGTCTTTATGATAGGCAGCATAGCTGTCAATATGGTGTGTAGCGGATGGAGGGTTGATTGTAGAAATCCCCACAGTGTGATGGTTGGTACGAGGGTGTGTAGAGGATGGACCTTTAGGTTTGGGATGGGCCATGTTGCATGTAATATATTCTGTGCCATTGTGAATGGCCTAGGCCCATAATGTGTTTATGGGCCCAAAGCGTTTAAGGGTTTTCGGGATTTGCACACTGAGTCTTGGTGACTCACCCTTTTATTTTTCCCAACTTTTCAGATGAGCAGTAGATCGTGGACATGGAAGCCGAGGCGGACTCGAGGGGCCATCAAGTGTTTTTCTTCTCTATCTTCATAGACTATTTTCGTTCTTTTTCTTTAAGTTTAAATGTGGGATTATTTTTGTAATAAGGCCCCCATAACTTAGGTTATCGATTTATATTTTTTTTATTTTAATACATCTTACAAACTTATGTTTTCACAACTTTAAATTATAAAGTAAGAGGAAAATGGGCATTTCAAACACATTCACACAAATTTTAAGGTTTCTTCAAAATATCACAATTAATGATTAATCGGTTAAGATAAACTGAGATTTTCAAAACCCTTCAAAGAAAAGTTTCCAACATTCAACCCGTAGCATACCAGATTCGGTCATGACGTTTGGGTCGAGTTTGGGGTGTTACAAAAGTAACATATTTTAACCCCATATTTAGTATGCTTTTGGATGATTTAGCCTTTGATTTATGTAAAAAGGTGCTTTTAATCCTTTATTTTCATGTTTATACTTAGGAAAGCACCCGAGGACGAAAAGAACGAGAAACGGGCTTAAAATGGGCCAATTTGGGCCAAAGAGGAAATCAACACCGCTTGGACTTCAAGCCACACGACCGTGCCTCGTCAAATTACTTCACACGACCATGCCACGATTTACACGGCCGTGCCCCAGTCGACAGAATCGAGATACAGCCTGAAGACGATTTGCACGGGCGTGAACCATGGCCGTGCCTCTACCGCGGGAAAGAGAAATTTCACTTGGATTTGGAACCTTGGAGGCAAAGAAACACTTTCCTAAGTCTACTTAAACATCCTAGGAGGAATTCTACTTGAATTAGGATACTTAGGGGCCAAGTAAGGCATCTCAAAGTCTATATAAACACCCAAGGGTGCAACTTAAGGGGGAGTTCGGTAGAAGCGAAACAGGAGGTAGAGTTTTCTACCAGAGCTTTTATTCAGGGAATTACTCGAAGATAGCAAGTTGATCCATCTCAAGAAGGCGGAGTTCTACTCAAGACAGTGGATCTCTCTTCAATTCCTTCAGGGGAATTTAGGGATTTCTTATGTTTTGTTTTATCCTTTCTCTTGAGATGTTTTCTTATTTTGTTATGAACTAAATCCTTCAGATACCTAAAGGGGATGAAATCTATGATGGATTTTGTTCTTTGATTTCTAAATTATATGATAAGTACTTAGTTTGTTCTTAATTATGTTGCTTAATTTAATCTAATGTGCTTAGGTGGAGGAGGAATAGACCCTGCCTAAGAGTAGATCTACCATAATTAAGCAGAGTTGATCGCACGCCTAGAGATAAGGTGACGAAATTTTACCGGATTAGGGTGAAACCTAATATGGGAGTCCATTGATCGATTTACTGCTTCCTTAGGGGTTATTATAAGAGAACGAGAGTTCCACTAAGTAACCTAAGGTTAGACGTTATTCGCCTCGAGAGAGGGTTTAATATATGTTAGGGAGTCTCATGGATCAAGCTAAGTAAAGAAGTCGTATGAATTAAAAGTTAGATAATAAGAGAAGTCATAGGTGGATTCTTCCTGAGGGTATCATCTAAAATCAACTGAGTTTTTCCACAGTCTTTTCCCAAAGTTTCATTATTTTGTCTTTGCATCTAGTTTAGTTTTTCATTAGTTTAATAAACCAATCACTCCATATTTTAGGCTAAATAATAGAAAGAAAGTGAGTAGTAGTACTTTTAGGTTCCTTTGGGTTCAATAAAATAATCTTGCCAAAACTATACTATTTTTCGATAGGTGCACTTGCCTCAATCATTTTCATAGTTAGTCTACAGGTTTGATCGTTCTTTATAAATATTAAAACTTGACTGTTTGACACGATTAGTTACTTAAGAACAAGGCATAATTCAGTATTGTTGACACCTCCCCACACTTAAGGTGTACGTTATCCTCAATGTACAAACATAGATAAGGACAATGTAAAAAAAAATCACGAGATAGGGAGGAAGTGAAACTTCCTAAATTTTTGGATGGAGTCAAAGAAAAGAAAAGTTGGGCAGAGGAGGTGGATACTCCGGTGGTGGTGTGGTCGCTCTCTAAAGCCCCTTGAACCTAAATTAAAGAAATTAAAATATACTAATATAAAGTAAGGACAGGAAAGATAAAGGGAAATAATTTAAAACTAAAAATAAAAGAAAAAGAAATAATAAATGGACTCAAAGGTCTTTGTCTTGTCGAGTTAATGAAGTGGCCGACATGAACTTATGTAGATTGGTCTTGCACGAGGAAACCATGCTAGGATCCTTTCGCTTTTTCGATACGGGGATAGTGCTCTTGGTCTTGCCTCTAGTATTATTCATTTTGTACGGTGGCAAGGATGGTGGTTGGTGTGCTGGTGGTGTAAAGAAAGAATAAGGGAAAGGTGGAAAGGAAAATGAAGGGAGAAAGATAATGGAAAAAAAGAAAGGGGTGTGCTAGGTATGGTTTGGGAGAAGAAGAAATGGGGAAGAAGGTGAGAAGTAGGGGGTTTAAGTAGAAATCAGGACACTTGATTGCTACCCATGCCCGTGTGCAATGGGCATGTTAGGTCACACGGCCATATCGCACGGCCATGTAGTGTCTCGTTCGTTTCTCCCACGCCTGTGTAGATGCTCCCACGCCCATGTTGCTTAATCAATGTCGACCACGGCTTAGAGGCACGGGCGTGGTGAACACCCGTGCGATTTACTTAGTATTGACCAAGGCCGCATCGCACAGCCGTGGCACTTTATCGTAGCCCGTGTTTTGGGAAAAATTTTTGTCCTGTTCTCGCACGGTCTTTGCCATGCCGGTGTACCTATTCGTGGTGTCCACATGGCCATGGCCACACCCGTGTGCAAGACCGTGTGATAGATAAACTTGCGCTTTATTAATTTTGTTAGTTTTTAGTTAGGTGCTAAAAATCAAAAATAATGATATTAGTGAAGTTAATGCCAGGGTTGTTTCCCGAGAAGCGCTCGTTCAAAGTCTTAAGCTAGACTGACCTTTCATTCACATAATCATGGTGGTTTGAGGGGTTGAAACTCCTCATTCTTGCTATCAATATTAAAATAAAGTTTTAGATGAGTACGATTTACCTTGAAGGTGCCAAATTGAGAATAAGTTACCTCGACTGTACCGTATGTGAAAGTATTAAGTATCATGAAAGGAGTTATTCCATTAGGTTTAGAAGTGACAACACGAGGATCTGTATTATCCATTAGAACTCAGTCTCTAAATTGAAGTAATTTGCTTCATCTTTAACTTCGTTATGGAGTTGCCTCAGTTCTGCTTCGTGTGTTGTTGGTTTCTCCTTGACATGTGTCTTCCACTCGTCTAGGTCATCGATCTGAAGCCTTCGCTCTTCATGAGTTATTTTTTTGTTGGCACGAGGTCTAGGATATGGCTCAGTTGTGTAATTTCATGGTGTTTCCTAAAAAAAGGGTTGAGCCAAATGGTCATTAATAGAATTTATTTTCTCACCTTTATTACTTGATGTCCTAGTCGAGTCAAAAGCCTGAAGAGTGATCATTTCGTTACCTGCACGAAGTGTGAGTTTACCTATACCAATATCAATTCTAGTTTTAGTAGTTGCTAAAAGGGTCTTCCTAAAATTAAAGGAACATTTTGTCGTCATCCATGTCTAAACGAACAAAGTCTACTGGGAATATGAATTTATCAATTTTCACTAGTACATGCTCAATTATACCCTTAGGGACTCCAATAGTTTTATCAGCCAATTGAATGCCCATCCTAGTTTGTTTGGGTTTCCCAAGACCTAGCTGTTTAAACATTTTATAAGGCATACCATTAATACTTGCCTCTAAATCTGCTAAAGCATTATTAATAGATAAAGCAAGGAATCGTAAAAATCCATGGGTTTTTTAACTTTTGTGGAAGTCTATTTTGTAAGATTGCTGAGCACACTGCATTTAACTCCACATGCAACGCCTCATCTAACTTCCATTTGTTTTTCAAAATCTCTTTCATTTTTTTTTTGAATTGGGCATCTGCGAAAGAGCTTCAATAAACTGTAAGCTTATATGTAATTTTTTAAAGAGTTTAAGACATTTATGAATTGTTCATCTGTGCGATCTTTCTTTGTCGCATTGGGATATGTCACACGAGGTTTGTATTCTGTACTTATCAGTTTTGGTTTATCACGACTTATCTCAACCTTACCTTCCTCTGCCACATTCTCTTGCCTCAATTTTGGTTTATCTATCTCTTTACTATCGTGAGAAGTAATGGCATGAAGTTGCTCTTTGGGTTGGTTTCAATGTTGCTTGGCAAGCTACCTTGTGGTCGGTCAGATATGAGCTTAGCATGTTGTCCTAATTTGTTCTTGAGCCCTTGAATCGATGCTTGTTGATTTTTTAGTGCTATTTCGGTGTTTTGGAAACGGGTTTCTGACACCACGATAAATTTTGTTAGCACCTCCTCAAGGTTTGAATTTTTCTCTTGTAGGTAGGGTTTCTGTTGAAAACCTAGAGGGGTTGTTGTCTCTGATTCCCTTGGCCACCCTATGAAAAGCTTGGGTGGTTCCTCCAACCTGGATTGTAAGTGTTACTATAAGGGTTATTTTGTGGTCTAGAATTTTTACCCATATAGTTCATCTGTTCGTTTTCTATGCCAGGGTTGTAGGGTGGGTAATCTATATTGTTCGTCCCTCCTCCGTTTGTATCACACTGCATCACTGGATGTACCTACGAAGAACCACACAAACCATCAATCTTTCTATTTAACAGTCTGCCTGGTTTGATAGCATGGTCACTTCATCGAGGTTGAATACACTGGTGGCTTTTGTTGGCTTGGTCCTCATAACTTGCCACTGATAGTTATTTAGTGCCAACTCTTCTATGAACTCATAAGCAGCTTCAGGGGACTTTTTATTTAGGGTTCCACCGGCGGTTGAATCAATCAACTGCCTAGTTGAGGGGTTCACACTATTGTAAAGGGTTTGAACCTGTAGCCACAAAGGTAACCCATGGTGAGGGCATCTTTTCAGTAGATCCTTGTATCTATCCTATGCGTCATGAAGTGTTTCTAAATCCATCTGCACAAAAGAAGAGATATCATTTCTCACCTTAGCCATTTTAGCCTGTCAGAAAGTATTTAAGTAAAAAATTTTTGGTCATTTGTTCCTATGTAGTGATTGATCCTCGTGGTAATGAGTTTAACCACTGTTTATCCTAGTTTCTCAATGAGAAGGGAAATAGCCGAAGGTGAATGGAATCATTAGAAATGCCATTAATTTTGAAAGTGTCGCAGAATTCCAGAAAATTTTCCAAGTGATTGTTTGGATCCTCATCTTGCAAACCATCAAACTAAACAAATTGCTGAATCATCTGAATAGAGTTAGGTTTCAGTTCAAAATTATTTACAGCAACAATAGGTCTAATGATTCTTGATTCAGTTCCTGTTAAATTAGGTTTAGCATAATCATACATAGTACGAGGAGCAGGATTTTGATTCACCTGGTTTGCAACAACCACCAGAGGTAGCGAATTATTGTCAACCATCTCTTCGGTAGTATTGGTTTTGTCTTCTTGCTATTCTTCTATGTATTATAGACTTCGCCTTATTTCTCTTCAGTTTCTGTGAGCGGTACCTTATATATCACTATCGTAAAGTAATGGTCCTGACGGGTTTATTCTAGTCATAAACTAGAGTTACCTGCCAGAAGCAAATAAAAGGAAAAATTAGTAAAGAAAATAAAAAATAAATTGAAAATAAAGTAAAAATGGCTAAAGTAATAAAAATTTAGTGTTCATAATATCTTAGTCCGCAGCAACGGTGCCAAAAACTTGATGCATCTCAAACTAACTACGATCACAATAAAGGCAAGCGCACCTATCGTTCAATAGTATAGTTATGGTAAGACTGGTAATATCGTATCCACAAGGACCAAGAGTACTAGTAGTTACTATCTTTTTATTATCTAGCCTAAGAATTGGAGTGATTTCTTTCAAACTAAAACTTAATTAAAAACGGAAATGAAAGAATTAGGAAAATACTTTTAGACAACTTAGATGAGATAGGCAATACCTAAGGAAGAATCCGCCTAGACTTCACTTATTACTTTTGATTCATATGATTTATTAACTTGACTTAATCTGTAGAAATCCCTGATTTATGTTAATATCTATTTCAAGACTAAAAAAAACTATGCTAGGTTGATTAATTAAAATTTCTTTCTAATTAAAACCCTTATTGTCGCATTAACTCGATCTATGGATTCCTTATTAGATTTGACTCTAATCTGGCAGATTTTCGTCGCCCTATTTCTAGGGTTGCATTCAACTCCGCTTAATTGTGTTGATCTACTCTTAAAAAAGGACTTTTTCTCCTCTGAATAAGCACATTCAACTTGAATTAATAACCTGATTTATCAAAACAAGAATAAGAACTCACAATTAAGAATAAGAACAAGTATTTATCTTATAAATCAAATAATAATAAGATCTGTCTTAGGTTTCATCCTCGTAGATATCTAAGGGATTTAGTTCATACTAATTGGGGAAACATCTTAAAATAAGGAAAAAAAAAACATAAGAAAACCCAAAAAATTTCTAAAGAACATGATGGGAGATCTTCAATTTTGATGGAGATCCTTCTTCCGAGCTACTTCCGACGGCTGTCTTCGAGTGTATTCTGCCTTCTATTCAGCGTTATCATTTAGGTTGCCCCCTAAGGTGTTTATATAGGCTTTGGAACACCTCTCTTGGTCCACAAGTGAAACACCCCAAACCTGGCCCAAAAAGCCCAACCGGATTTGTTATGTTCCTCGAATCTAACTTTTCGCAAACTCTAAATAAAAATTTGACGATTTTGTAGAAAACGGATTTAACTTAATATTTTAGGTTGAAATCAAATTGTAAAGTAAATTTTGTCTTTTAAAACATTATTTTTAGAAGTAATTAAAAGGAAACCAAATTTAAGAAAATTACTTTAAAACATTTATATATTAGTGACAAAAACATTTTTAAAATATTTATCGAAAACCATTTAATTATTTACTTAATAATTGTTCATGACAAAATAAAATAAATTCAAACACCCAAAATTTAAAAATAGTTTATAGTGGCCTTATTACATAAAATTGGCAAACCCATAATAAAGTCTAAATAATAAAATTAACTTAATAAGTTTAAGTAGGAAAATTTCCAAACTTCATTATTTGAGCATTGGCCACCTCGAAATCCTTCTTGACCGATCCATTGCTTTACGAATCATCTGAAAAGTTTATCCCACAAAGGGTGAGTCATAAACTCAATGTATAACACATACATTAAAAAAACCCATTTTCATAACACATTTATTCATAGGCCCATTTAAGTCATATTTGGCCCAAAAGCCCATTTAGCTCATATTTAGCTTAAAAGCCCGTTTAGCTCACATTTAGCCCAAAGGCCCATTTTCATAGCAGATCAAATAATAATCATTCAATATTCATGATTATGTACATGAAATGAAATGCAAGCTCGGCCCACCTAGATATCCATCCGCTACACACCATCCGTACCAACCAACACACCGTGGGGATTACTAAATCGACTCTCCATCCGCTACACACCATCAAAGGCGATTTTTGTAGTCAACATGCACATCGCCCTTATAATATTGTGGCAAAGCCACCAAACAGATGTGATGAAGTCACCGACCAAGTCGCAAAATTTCAAATCGTGGACCAAGTCACCAGATTCACATATGTGACCGAAGTCACCGGATTTCAAATATGTGGCCGAAGTCACCGGATTCAAATATGCGATCGAAGTCACCGGAAATGTGGTAAAACCACGAATACTTCCTCCTTTATCAAATATACCCATATGCCCATGCACATACATATCGATAAATTTTCATGCTATTTACCCCACAAATCATAATATAGCCATACTTATCTCACATTTATGCATATAGCAAAATGAACAAAATATTGGGGTAAACATACGAATATCGCATACCATGAATGGTATCCAAAATCACAATCATACACATGGTCATATAATCACGTTTAAAAATATGTAAATCTATGAGCATTTTAATGTAAGGTTACACACCTCGTGTGAGAAGAACAATACTCTCTCGCTCGTCAACACCTAATTAATTAACACACTTGATTAGTATAAACTTTAACTAATAAAACTATGTTTATTGATGAGGATCTAAATCCTTACCCTCGGATTCTCGAGCAGCAGTTATTTGTGGTTTTCTCCACTAGATGGATCAAAACCACCGATATTCCACCAACGTAAAGTGGTTCGGTTGTTCGCACTACTTCAAATAACCGATCCTCGTTAGCGGAGGGTCCACAACCCGTGGAAAGTCTCTAACACCGATCTGACCCTTCGTTTGAAGTTTGATGGTAAAGGAATACCTCCTCTTTTCAAACACTGAAGCGCCCTTTTCTTACCTATCTTGTTAGTCTCAAATCGCCCTAAAAATACGATCAATTAGTAGTCTATCTAAAGAAATCGATATAACCAAAAAGGAAAATCTTACCTTGATGATTTGAAAGATCACTTCTTAAAAGTTGTCTTCAACAAAGATCCTTAAAATCCTTTCCAAGGATTCACCTCGGAGAGAAAAATAAAAGATTTATTTTTCAAGATCGATTATAATAAAAAGGAATAATGAAAACTATTGACAAACAAAAACCTTACTTTGATTCACTTGAAGGTTCGGCCTTGAACAAAAAGAAGAAAGGAATTGATGATTCGGCTTTAACAAAAAGAGAGAAATATTGTGCTTTGACTATGGTGGTTTCGGTTGAGAATGAAGAAGAAAGAAGTATGAAAAGAGAAGGAAAGAGAGAAGGAAGAAAAGAGAAAGAGAAAGAGAGAGATTAAAGGAAGAAGATGATGATGGTGATGTTGTTTTTCAAAAAGAAAAGAGATTGGTTTTGGAACCTATGCTCATTCGGCCAAAGAGAAGAAATGAAGAAAATTGGTTCTTGAACTTTTGTAGTTTCGGCAATGAGGGAGAAAGAAAAGAAAGTGATTCTTGAAGACTTGAAATTTCGGTTACAAAGAGAAAGAAAGGTGTTTTGAAAAGAAACTAAAAAGGCCTTTCAAACCGAAATGGTAAATTGCAAGATGATCAAAAGAAAAGAGAAAGACTTCTCTTTTGTGTAATAGGCATTCGGCTAGGAAGGAAGCTTTTGGAGAAAATTGGTCAAATTGAAAGCCAAAACAAAATAAAGCTTTTACCTAATGTCACCAACAAATTTCGCTAGAGAGAAACATTTAGAGAAAAGAGGAAAGATGTACAAAATGCAAGACATTTTGGCCACTAACACCCCTAACCCAAGTCAAAATTCGCCAACAAGGAAGCCAACATACTCCCCTTTTGCTCCACATTTCTTCCTATCAACCTTAATTGTGCTATCACCATTAACCACTCCCTTTAGCCCTAAAACCGTCTAGGTTCATGGTCAAATGACCATGAACAAGCTCCCAAAACATTGCCCAATATCATTCCTTTTGTCCCCCCTCATCTTATCATCCTTCATGATTCCATACCATAAGTTCTTAGCTTTCTTTTTCATATGGTCAAATGGCCAAAAATAAAAGAATACTCATCCACTCTAGAATATTCTTCGCCAACACTAAAGGGAAGGAAACATAAAAACTAAAATTTTTCCCATTTGCTAGCTAGGGGATTCGAACCTCTCCCCTCAAGCACTCATCCATGCATCCTAACCACTTTGCCAATTACTCAACTTATGCTTAAAACTCCTTGTCATTAATTCTTAAGGCCTAACTTGCTTAGCTCTCTCTTAATTAATAAAAATTAAAAGTTTCACTAAGCATTCACTCAATTAATGAAGCTCAAATAACTTCCAAAATACACTCAATAATAATTAAGCATGCAACATCATTCAATTAAGTAAGATGCATAACCCCTAATTATCAGGATGTTACAGTTCTACCCCCCTTAAAAATAATTTCGTCCTCGAAATTACCTGGCTGGAATAAGTGAGGGTATTGCTGTCGCATCGCTTCCTCCGGTTCCCACGAAGCTTCTTCTGATCCATGATTACGCCATAATACTTTGACGAGAGGAACCGACTTTCTCTGTAAAAACTTTACATCTCGTTCTAGAATTTGAATTGGCTCCTCTTCATATGACAAGTCTGATCTTAACTCCACCTCCTCGACTGGCACTACATGAGATGGATCCGACCGGTAACGGCGTAATATTGAAACATGGAACACATCATGCATTTGCTTCAATTCCGAAGGCAAATCTAACTGATATGCCACAGATCCGACCCGCTTCACAATCCGATAAGGTCCAATGAACCTGGGACTTAGCTTTCCTTTGCGACCAAATCTTATCACCTTTTTCCAAGGTGAAACCTTTAGGAAAACTTGGTCCCCCATAGCAAACTCTATTTCTTTCCGCTTTAGATCTGCATAAGACTTTTGCTGTCAGATACTTCCTTTAATCGAGCCCGGATTACCTTAACCTTTTCTTTAGATTCAGCCACTATTTCGGACCCAAAATCGATGTTCCCTAATTACATCCAACACGTAGGAGTGCGACACTTACATCCATATAGTGCTTCATACGGTGCCATCCAGATATCTTGGCTTGATAAGCTGTTGTTGTACACAAATTTCGCTAACGGTAAGAATTCCTCCCAACTTCCTTGAAATCTATCACACATCCCTTAACATATCTTCTAAGATTTGGATTACTCTTTCGGATCGACCGTCCGTGAGGGTGAAATGCCGTCTTGAAGTCCAATCTGGTGCCCAAAGCCCGATGCAATGCTTTCCAAAATCGCGACGTAAACCTCGGATCTCTATCCGAAATAATCGACAATGGCACTCCATGTAATCTCACAATCTCAGCCACATATAACTTCGCCAATTTCTGCAAAGAGTAATCAACCTGAACTGGAATAAAATGTGCAGATTTCGTCAATCGGTCCACTATCACCCAAATGGAGTTTTTCTTAGTAGGCGTAAGAGGAAGCCCACTAACAAAGTCCATGGTGATTCTCTCCCACTTCCACTGTGGAATCTTTATTGGTTGAAGTAATCCCGAAGGTACTTGATGTTCAGCTTTGACTTACGGACACGTCAAGCACTTTCCTACAAACTCCGTAACTTCCCGCTTAAGTCCAGGCCACCAAAATTGATCTCGCAAATCTCGGTATAACTTACTTCCTCCAGGATGCATAGCATAGGGGCTACCATGCGATTCCTGAAGTATCTTTTGCCTCAACTCCTGATCCCTCGGCATATAGACTTTACCTTTGAAGCATAATACCCCTTCACTGTTAATACCAAAATCTTCATATTTCCCACTCTTTTGTCGAAGCTTTTCACTCAGATCTTCATCTACTAGCTGCCTCTCTTTCACTTGACTTAACCATGTCGGCTTAACTTGAAGTTCTGCCAACAAGCTTCCGTCATCGTAAAGGCTAAGATGTGCAAACATCGCTCTTAAATCTGACACCACTTTCCGACTTAGAGCGTCTGCCACCACATTCGCTTTGCTCGGGTGGTACTCGATAGAACAGTCGTAGTCTTTCAATAAATCTATCCACCTTCGCTGCCTTAGATTTAGTTCTTTCTAAGTCAATAGATATTTCAAACTTTTGTGGTCCGTGTATATCACTGACTTTTCCCCGTATAAATAATGTCTCCAACTTTAAGAGCAAAGACTATAGCTGCCAACTCCAAGTCATGTGTCGGGTAATTAACCTCATGCGGCCTCAACTACCGAGACGCATATGCAACTACCTTTTCGTCTTGCATCAGAACACATCCTAATCCCGTGTGAGAAGTGTCACAATACACGACGAAATCCTTTCCTACCTCAGGTTGAATCAAAACCGGAGCTTCAATCAAAACCTTCTTGAGCTTCTCAAAACTCTCTTGCTGCTTATCAGCCCACACGAAAGGTACTTCCTTTCTCAACAATTTTGTTAAAGGTGCAGCTATCGATGAAAATCCTTCGATAAATCTTGGTGATATCCGCTAATCCCAAGCTGCGAACCTCGATTCACGGACTTAGGTGGTTTCAATCTAGCATAGCCTCAATCTTCCGAGGATCCACCGTAGTAGTCATTGACCTCGCGGTCCATCATTTCTTGGTTTCTTTTGAAATTCTGGGACGACCACGAAGACCCAAAGCTTTTCTTATTCTTGCTCGGCCTCTGTCCGGTTACGTCTCTCGGTCAGTTTAGCCTCTTGGCAATTCTTGCCCTTTCCACTAAGATTGCAAAATCTCTTTCACGGTCTTGAGCAATCATCACTCGTAATTCATCTCTAAGTCCATCTTCAAATCGATACACCGTTCATATTTCGTAGCCACTATCCTCCGGCATAATGGCTAAGTCACAAAATTTCGCTTCATATTCAACTATCGACTTGTTTCCTTGTACTAGATTCGAAATGTCTTCCTCTCAGGAGTCGATGTAGCTAGCTCCAACATATTTTCCTTGAATTTCACTTTAAAATACCCCCAATCGAGACGATCCACGTGGGTACTCTCCTTGATAGTGAACCACCTTTGGTAGGCTTCATCACGAAGAAGTGAAATAGCACCTTTCAATTTCTCTTGACGGCACTCTAAATCGTCCATAATCCTCTCGACTGCTTCCAACCAGTATTCCGCTACATTTGGAGCTACTCCAGATACTCCTCTGAAAACCTCAGCTCCATTTGATCTAAGTCTCTCAGCTACTGACTTTCGAGACCCATTTCCAGAACTAGCTTCTGCTACACGTTCCAAAACTCGCAGCACAGCTTGTGATACTGCGTCACCTCCATCATTTTGCTCTTGAAAATCCACCCCAACAGCCGGTGGTGGAGCTTCATTTTCGGAACCTTGACCAGATCGAACTGGTTCCGACACAGCCATTCTTCCTCGTCCACGTCCACGACATCCACGTCCCCTAGAGCTCATGTCTACTACGTGTTTTATCTGTTTTTACGAAAAGTCTTATGTATTAGAGTCTTTTCACTTCTTATTAAAAGAAAGTTTTATGAAACATATATTCAGTAGTTTTCCGTAGTAGTACACAAACACCTAAGGTCCATGTCTCTAAAGTATAGTTTAAGCTTAAAACTATCATACATATCACATGTCGATAAAGTGCTTACCTGATGGATCTGGGCCGAGAACTCGAGTGCCATGCTCTTATAAAACCATTTAACTTAAGTAAAACTTTCAAAAAGTCATTTGGGCCAACTTTTGAAAACGTTGTGGGCTTCAAAACCCAAGGCCGAGAGTTTAAAATTGGGCTCTGATACCAAGTTGAAACACCCCAAACCCGGCCCAAAAAGCCCAACCGGATTTGTCATGTTCCTCGAATCTAACTTTTCGCAAACTCTAAATAAAAATTTGACGATTTTGTAGAAAACGGATTTAACTTAATATTTTAGGTTGAAATCAAATTGTAAAGTAAATTTTGTCTTTTAAAACATTATTTTTAGAAGTAATTAAAAGGAAACCAAATTTAAGAAAATTACTTTAAAACATTTATATATTAGTGACAAAAACATTTTTAAAATATTTATCGAAAACCATTTAATTATTTACTTAATAATTGTTCATGACAAAATATAAATAAATTCAAACACCCAAAAATTTAAAAATAGTTTATAGTGGCCTTATTACATAAAATTGGCAAACCCATAATAAAGTCTAAATAATAAAAATTAACTTAATAAGTTTAAGTAGGAAAATTTCCAAACTTCATTATTTGAGCATTGGCCACCTCGAAATCCTTGCTGACCCGATCCATCGCTTTACGAATCATCTGAAAAGTTTATCCCACAAAAGGGGTGAGTCATAAACTCAATGTATAACACATACATTAAAAAAAAACCCATTTTTCATAACACATTTATTCATAGGCCCATTTAAGTCATATTTGGCCCAAAAGCCCATTTAGCTCATATTTAGCTTAAAAGCCCATTTAGCTCACATTTAGCCCAAAGGCCCATTTTCATAGCAGATCAAATAATAATCATTCAATATTCATGATTATGTACATGAAATGAAATGCAAGCCCGACCCACCTAGATATCCATCCGCTACACACCACCCGTACCAACCAACACACCGTGGGGATTACTAAATCGACCCTCCATCCGCTACACACCATCGAAGGCAGTTGCTGCAGTCAACATGCACATCGCCTTATAATATTGTGGCAAAGCCACTGCATGATGTTGAAGTCACCGATCAAGTCGCAAAATTTCAAATACGTGACCGAAGTCACCAGATTCACATATGTGACCGAAGTCACCGGATTTCAAATATGTGACCGAAGTCACCAGATTCAAATATGTGACCGAAGTCACCGAAAATGTGGTAAAACCACCAGAATACTTCCTCCTTTATCAAATATACCCATATGCCCATGCACATACATATCGATAAATTTTCATGCTATTTGCCCCACAAATCATAATATAGCCATACTTATCTCACATTTATGCATATAGCAAAATGAACAAAATATTGGGGTAAACATACCTGAATATCGAATACCACTGAATGGTATCCAAAATCACAACCATACACATGGTCATATAATCACGTTTAAAAATATGTAAATCTATGAGCATTTTAATGTAAGGTTACACACCGTGACAAGTGAGAACAATACTCTCTCGCTCGTCAACACCTAATTAATTAACACACTTGATTAGTATAAACTTTAACTAATAAAACTATGTTTATTGATGAGGATCTAAATCCTTACCCTCGATTCTCGAGCAGCGATTATTTGTGGTTTTCTCCACTAGATGGATCAAAACCACCGATATTCCACCAACATAAAGTGGTTCGGTTGTTCACACTACTTCAAATAACCGATCCTCGTTAGCGGAGGTCCACAACCCGGTGGAAAGTCTCTAACAGCCGTCTGACCCTTCGTTTGAAGTTTGATGGTAAAGGAATACCTCCTCTTTTCAAACACTCGAAATGCCCTTTTCTTACCTATCTTGTTAGTCTCAAATCTCCTCTAAAAATACGATCGATTAGTAGTCTATCTAAAGAAATCGATATAACCAAAAAGGAAAATCTTACCTTGATGATTTGAAAGATCACTTCTTAAAAGTTGTCTTCAACAAAGATCCTTAAAATCCTTTCCAAAGATTCGGCCTAGAGAGAAAAATAAAAGATTTATTTTTCAAGATCGATTATAATAAAATGGAATAATAAAAACTATTGACAAACAAAAACCTTACTTTGATTCACTTGAAGGTTCAGCCTTGAACAAAAAGAAGAAAGGAATTGATGATTCAGCTTTAACAAAAAGGGAGAAATATTGTGCTTTGACTATAGTGGTTTTGGTTGAGAATGAAGAAGAAAGAAGTATGAAAAGAGAAGGAAAGAGAGAAGGAAGAAAAGAGAAAGAGAAAGAGAGAGATTAAAGGAAGAAGATGATGATGGTGATGTTGTTTTTCAAAAAGAAAAGAGATTGGTTTTGGAACCTATGCTCATTCGGCCAAAGAGAAGAAATGAAGAAAATTGGTTCTTGAACTTTTGTAGTTTCGGCAATGAGGGAGAAAGAAAAGAAAGTGATTCTTGAAGACTTGAAATTTCGGTTACAAAGAGAAAGAAAGGTGTTTTGAAAAGAAACTAAAAAGGCCTTTCAAACCGAAATGGTAAATTGCAAGATGATCAAAAGAAAAGAAAATACTTCTCTTTTGTGTAATAGGCATTGGCTAGGAAGGAAGCTTTTGGAGAAAATTGGTCAAATTGAAAGCCAAAACAAAATAAAGCTTTTACCTAATGTCACCAACAAATTTCGCTAGAGAGAAACCTTTAGAGAAAAGAGGAAAGATGTACAAAATGCAAGACATTTTGGCCACTAACACCCCTAACCCAAGTCAAAATTCGCCAACAAGGAAGCCAACATACTCCCCTTTTTGCTCCACATTTCTTCCTATCAACCTTAATTGTGCTATCACCATTAACCACTCCCTTTAGCCCTAAAACCATCTAGGTTCATGGTCAAATGACCATGAACAAGCTCCCAAAACATTGCCCAATATCATGCCTTTTGTCCCCCTCATCTTATCATCCTTCATGATTCCATACCATAAGTTCTTAGCTTCCTTTTTCATATGGTCAAATGGCCAAAAATAAAAGAATACTCATCCACTCTAGAATATTCTTGGCCGACACTAAAGGGAAGGAAACATAAAAACTAAAATTTTTCCCATTTGCTAGCTAGGGATTGAACCTCTCCCCTCAAGCACTCATCCATGCATCCTAACCACTTTGCCAATTACTCAACTTATGCTTAAAACTCCTTGTCATTAATTCTTAAGGCCTAACTTGCTTAGCTCTCTCTTAATTAATAAAAATTAAAAGTTTCACTAAGTATTCACTCAATTAATGAAGCTCAAATAACTTCCAAAATACACTCAATAATAATTAAGCATGCAACATCATTCAATTAAGTAAGATGCATAACCCCTAATTATTAGGATGTTACAACAAGTGGTCTATTCTGAATAGAATTAAACTTTGATATGATAGGGACACGCCCGTGTGACACGCCCGTGCTCGATTCCTTAGATAGTGCTCACTTCTGCTCACCACACACGGCTGTGTGGTCTACCCGTGTACATTGATCTAGGCCATGTTTGATCCTGCTCGTAACCCATGGCTGTGTTTAATAGCTCAGGCTATAACACCCCCAAACTCGGCCCAGACGTTATTGGAGAATCCAAGAATTTCACATCAAAGGCACAATTCAAAACAATTTTGCTTAGTTAAAGTTTAAGGCCTAAAAGCCCCAAATCCTTGACCATCTTGTTAAGTAATGATAAAAGCCCATTTTATTATTTTAAGCATTTCGAAAACCAAGTTTAAACATACAAAATTTACTTAGGTTTAATACTTAAGTAAACAATTGAAAACAACAAACCCAAAATCTAAAGTCAAATCGGAGTACAAGGCCTTATTATATCCAACTAAAATAAAACAATTAAACCCATGTCTTTTGAAACAAATAAATAAAAATTTTAACATCTCCTAGTGAGGCCATCTTCAAGTCCTCTCCCACGTCCAGCCGTCTATTGAGGATCACCTAAAACATTAAATAAAGGGTGTGAGTTTTGAAACTCAGTGTGTACATTCCTTGTCAATCAAATCAACATACAAATATTCCATTGGGCCTAAGCCCTATCAAAATCAGTGGTCTTGGCCTTAGCCCACAATGACCTCATATCATATCATATCATATGAAAAACAAGGTAATGCAAAACCCTCCCCAAAAATCCATCCGCTACGCACACCATTTCCCTTCTAAACTTATACACCTGTGGGGAATTCTAGCTTGACCCACCCTTTCGTTACACTCCAATGGTAGCACTCACAGTGGCACTACTCAATGTTGCAGCAAAGCTGCTAATCACATAATGGGCTTAAAGCCACCGGTGGATCCACAGTCATCAAGTGACTATGCGATCCTCAAATTCTTCCTCCGTACCATAATTCCCACCCATATGCATCCTAAACAGAATATCATATGAATGCAACATGCATATGAGTAACATTCACAAAACTCATACTCATCCCATAGGGGTATTTTCGTCATTTCACAACCAAATGGTATTTTTGTAAATCTACTCTATAGGGGTATTCAGGTAATGTTGAAAAATAGAGGTATTTTGGAAATTTTGTAAAACAGGTTTGTTTTAGTAATTCTGCAAATCAAGGGTATTTTGGTAATTTCACAATTCGGGCTATTTTAGTGATTTTGCAAATCTAAAGGTATTTTGGAAAATTTCAAACTAAGGGTATTTTGGGTATTTCCAAATTAGGGGTATTTTAGTAATTTTACAAATCTAAGGGTATTTGGTCCCTTTCGGGTTTTAGTTATGAACTTTGGCCCATTAACAAGTCTTTGCGGTTAAAATGAACAGACACTATGCACCAGGTAGGTTTCCAGGGAAGAGGAGGTGGGTCATTGAGACCGCTTAAGTACCAAGCTTTCTCTAAATCCAATCCTAGACATGCATATACCTATTACCACATTTCAACCTTATGACTTGTCCACGACTGCAATTATGTGTTTGAGTTTTATGTATATTTTAGCAGTTATCAGATACTAAGACCAAGCCCATATACAAAGCCCAAATAAGCCTACATACGTGCAAATGGCCCATTAAGCCCAATCTCATTCATATGGCCCATTAGGCCCAATCACATCCATATGACCCATTAGGCCTAGATCTCATTCATATGGCCTATTAGGCCCAAATCAATTCCAGATCATGTAACATGCATGACTAACACAAACCAAATCAAACAATTTCACAAAACTTAGCCTTAGGGCCCATAGGGCCTATTTAGCCACTTTCGGCTTTTCGACTTTTCGGCATTGCCGATATCATGTATGTGTAGTGTTTGTACACACCTGGTTACTGTGACGTGCTATTCTATCCTTGGTCTTGAACCTACAACCAACCAACATTCAATCAACCACCCATACTTAATCAAAATATTTACCAAAAGCCGAAGCCTTACCGTAACCTTACCGCGCGCCACACGTTCTAGTAGCCGTTCCTTAGCTACTATTCTCGAATATCTCCTAGATCTACACTCAAACATATATCGTCAAAACAAGTGACTCATATTCCACATAAGTCACCCCTATAGGCCATACTTACATTCGAGCATCCACTAAACCATAACTGAGTCGAGAACACTTGCCACTTTGCTAACGATCCTTACCTACCATGCTTGTGATCTTTGAACCTTATTTTTGTTATCACAGAGTTAATGACAGGACAGTTAGATAGCCTTTTGGCTTTTAGCAAAATTTACAAGAGAGGTTAACCGAATACTTACCAAATCCCCTTTCGGTCATGCGGCCTAAATTCGGCTTTTAAGATTAGTATGGTGACAGAGACAATTTGGCACCAATAGGGAGAAGAAGATGAGAAATGATCGGCTAGAACTAAAGGTGAACAAGATAAGGAATTTAAGAAGAGAAGGTATGGGGAATTCGGCTAGAGAGAAAACCAAAATTTTGGCAAATGAATGATGGGCTTTTTTTTCGGCAAATGGAAGAATTCGACTAAGGGGGAGAAAAAGAAATGTAATGGAACCCAAGGAACCTCTCAAAGGAATTCAGCACCTCCTTTTATAGCCAATAGCTGAATCCTACCTTCCCCTATAGTCCAATTCGGCACCATCTCTTCCCACCTCTCATCTCTTAATTTTTCTCCATGATATCTCCCTTATCTCATCCAAAATTCCCTCCTTTATCAGCTCACAAAACCAATTCAAACACTTCAACAAAAGAGTCCAAATTCCACACAACTTTGGCCGTCCACTATGCAAAATAAACACTCCAAAAACACCTAACCACTACTCGAACCTTAGTCCTCTTCACGCCACCTTGTTGCTCCCCAAGTGACGCCACCTTGCCACTGGACCACAAGCCCATTTGTGTCCTATTTTTCCCTTAATCTGCTCAAGAGGCCTAATGCTTGAGACTAGGGTCCATTAAAGCAAGAAAAATAAATTTTTCCCTATGGTCTTCCCTATCTCTAAGACTTCAAATAATCTTGATAATACCTTAAAATTATTACCCTAAGTACTACTCATACATACCAAATTTAGTGTACAAAAAGTAGGGTTTCAAGATTTTAGGGTGTTACAACCCAATAGGCCCAAATCTACTAGGCCCAAACTTGGGGCGTTACACAGGCCGTGTTGATATCCTAGGTAGGCCCATTTTGTCTCATTTTGGCCCGTTTCTCATTCTTTTAGACTCCCTAAGCTCGTCTGAGTATAAAACATGAAATTAAGGGATTAGGAGCATTGAATTCATCAAATCTAATGAAAATTCATTCAAAATAAGCCAAGCATGGGGTTAAAATATATATAAATTATGGTTTATCAGTCTCATACATGGGTGTGTGATCGACCTTGTGGCATAAGTCAGTATACCCCTAATTTGCACATGGCCTGGCACATGGGCATGTGACTTGGCCTGTTGCATAAGTCAGTATACCCTACAGGTTTGGCACAGCCTATCACACGGCCTGGAGCACGGGCGTGTGTGTCACTTTGAAGGGCACATGGGCTAGACACACGGGCGTGTGGTTGGTCGTGTAACCCAAGTCAGTAAGCTCATTTGTTTGGACACGGGCTGGGACATGGCCATGTGCTTCAATTTTGAATGTTCACATGGCCTATGACATGGGCGTGTGTGGTGGCTGTGTGTGACACACGGCCTGGCCACACGGACGTGTTTCCCCTATTTTAACAAAAATTTTCTAAGTGTTCCAAATGTTTTAAAAGTTATCGGTGTAGTCCCGAACCATTTCAATGCATGTTTAAAGCCTCGTAGGCTCGTATTAGGGACAAATTGATTGAGATTGAATGATAATTGCATGTATTGATTAAATGTATGAGAAAAGTATCTTTAAATGTGTTGTAAGTCTGAAAATACTCCGTAACCCTATTTTGGTCTATTGAATACGGGTGAGGGTGTTTCAAGATCAAATCGCCAAATAACCCATATTCATCAAGAATTAATAAAGATCATTCATGTATATTCAATCAAGACCATTCATGTATATTCACTCAAGGTCATTCATGTATATTTAATCAAAATAATTCATGTGTACTTGCATATGTAAATAAGTCTTGTGATAATTAATCACATATTTAACTAGCCAGACGAACTATAGTAACATAATTTAGATACTCAGTTAACTACACCACATTAGAGAGCATCGTAATGCTATACAGAGGCAAGATTGTGCAATCAGAGGCATTGAAGTGCAAAGAGAGACACCGAAGTGTGAACAAAGGCACCAAAGTGCAAACAGAGGAACTGAAGTGGAAACCCGTACAAGCACACAGTCTAACCCTATTGACATACCAACTGTATCCTAATCGTTTACTACATTCAAACAAGAATTTAAATAGAATTCACAACTTTCATAAATCAAAGGCTGTTCCATATTTCTCAATACACATGCTATAACAAGTCATAATCATTCCAAAATCACATACATCATATTTCACAAGTATTCAATAGTTTCCAAATAAGTCATTTCTCACCTTGTACTCAATTTATAGCATTTTAGTTCCCAGTTCACAATTTAAACATCATATATATACATTCACAATTCAACAGTAACCATTATATATATACCTTTCCATACCTATGAACTTACCTCATGTATTTGGATAATAAGTTGATTTGTAGGGACTATATTGAAAATTTCCCTTTTCCTTGAGTTTCCTTCGTACGATTTAATGCTTGATCTATATAATAATTCATTTCACGTTATCAAATTTTATCACTTTAAACCATCTCAATTCATGAATATAATGTCTTTTACTCAATTTACATAATTTCTCTAAAATTTTATATTTTATTCAAATTAGTCCCTAAAAGCTGAAACTATTATATCTTCCAAAGTCAAACTTGATTTTAAATCCAATTACAATTTCATCACTTTAAAACCCTCTAAAAACATAATTTTAGAAATTTCATGAAAAATTTTACATTATTACAATTTGGTCCTTATACACAAAACTAATAAAATTTACTTAACAAATTAGTTTTTAAACATATCTAAGCTTATAATCAACTATTAAACATCAAAAACTTAAATTTTCATTAATGACAATTTTAGAAATCTTTATCAGTTTTGAAAATAGAGATACAGATTAACTGGACCTAATTGCAACGATCTCAAAAACATAAAATTTATGAAAAGCGAATATCCAGAAGACTTACATGCAAGGGCTGAATAGTTTGAAAGCTTGAAAGTTTTGCGTTCTCACAATAATGGCGACTTTACGGTGAGAAGAAGAAAATGCTAAGATATTAACTTTTGTTTTGTTTTATTTTTATTTCTTATTAATTATTAATTATATAATATAAAACATATTTCTTTCACCTAATAATTTCATCAATGGCCATGACTATTAAAAGGGTCTATTTGTCTCTTAAATAATCCCTTTTTTATTAAATAAGTCATTTAATTAATAATTAATAAAATCAATAGTGACTAACTTTTACGGGTTTTTTTTTTTACAATTTAGTCATTTTCCTTAATTAACTCAATCATCAAAATTTTTAGACCAACCTTTAATCCACTTATATAATCGCTTTGTAAATATTCAACAATAATATTTATGAGCTCGATTTATGAAAATGAGGTCTCAACACCTCATTTTTCAAAACCACAAACTTTCGGTATGCACCACTTGTACCTTGACTAATTGACAATTAATAGAATCTATTAATTCATTATTCACTATTATATTATATTTAACTCATATATATCAATTAAATATATCTACAAACTTATTCGTCAAAATTGTGGTCCCAAAACCACTATTTCTAGCACCATTGAAAAATGGGTTGTTACAAAGTTGATAAATGGAAGGCTCTCATTCAACTTAGAGCCACCAAGAGACTACTAATGGGGAGAAAAGTTATTTTGATTCATCTAAGGAATAAAAAAATGAGGCATATTTTTTTTGGGATCTAATGCCCTTAATCTAGTGATTTCGTATTTGTACTTCAAAATTTTTGAACAAATTGGTTTAATAAAATATCCATCAAAATAATTAATATATTATGTATATTATCATCAACGGTTTTTGCACACAAAGAAAAATGAAAGCAAATATTGGCTCAATGAGTATCTAAACTTTAAATTAATTTTAAGCGGCATTACGAGGTCAGATCATAATGCAGAAAAACAACTTACATTAGTAGATAACCTAAACATGTTCTTAGTCTAAATCGAAAATTGAAAAAATAAATTAAAATACTAATATGTCGTATATGAAGTTCACATTGGGTGTAACACCCTATACCTAACCCGATCGTCATGTCTAGGTACCAAATGTCACAATTAAACTGCATTCCGTAACCTTTCTAACTTGATATTTTTTATAAACTTAAACTACACCAAATTTTAATACATATTTACCATAAATTTTTTATTTTAATCTCTTAGATAACATGTTTCAAAATTTAAAATTGAAATAAGTTCTCTATTATACAAGTACTATGACATTTACAATCAATTTGCCTTACTGAGCATGAATAGATATTTATAGTGACTTGAAACTTAAGATTTCGATAAAGTTACACTTATTTGAAACCCAAGGCGTAGCCTCTAAGAATGCCCCTTTATATGCATGATACAACTACAACACCATTCATGTGGACTTGGCGGAGTTTGGCTTGGCCCCACCACTCAATCCTAGAGTCATTCAAGGTAAAATACTCAAAGTTCGCGTGAACTTAGTGAGAATATATACAACATTATTCGTAAGTTATTTTCAAAGTCTCGAGTAATATAAAACTAGTGGACATAATTAAACTTCCCAAGATCCATAAAGGGTTATGCAGTTTGACAAACACATACGACACCAATATGTTCTTCTTGAACAAATCATTGGCAGACATATTGGGTTGATTTAGATGCAATTGTACTCTTGCTGACACCCTTTGCCGAGACTTGACTTCATCTAGCTTCATCTTAGACTTCCATTTTGCCTTTCTGGTTTGACTTATCAAAAAGTTAACCATGTAAGAAAATATGCAGATTGGTGACTTCCTTTAGCAGACTTGCAGGTATCTCTCAACGATGGCGGATTCTTACCCTAATCCCTTCATTTTACATTGAACTCAACACTGATTTTCTATATTATCCTGACATTTACCTTCTTATAAGTAGTTTGTGCATATACCCTTTCAGAGGAAAACCTATTTACTTATATCCTCATATGTGGCCATCAGAATATAAGTTTTTACTGATATTTTAAGCTCCACTCTTTTCTTGTGAAATCATACTTGTAAAATAGTCCCACTGGGCTTTCCCTCATCCAAAAAGTTCAATTAGATATTCCGTAATCAATTAGTTTTAATGGGCGTTTCAGCAAAAAATCGTCCCCAAAGAGTAATCTCCTCACTTGATCGTATAGGGTGGACTTCCCATTTTCTATATAATCCTTAGCGAACTTCTCTACATACGAGTCTTTGGCAAACTCCCCTTTTCTGGTGACCTCATTGTAAATAAACACTTAGAGATTAGATCTGAAGAATCGTCTCACTTTCTCATAACCCATGTTGACTTGTCTGTCACTTCTGGTGAACTTTTACTAGTAGATACATATTCACAAAGGTTCTGAAAGGAAACCCCTGATCCTACGTATATCCACGTACAAGACACTCTTAAATTTTCCTCATGCCTTTGCGTCTTTGCTAGTCCTTTTGTCTACATGCTTGCCAACATTCTCAAACGTGCTATAACCATTATGTTAGACTTCTTGCCACATGAGTCATACGGTGACTTCCACTTCTATGCCCTGATAGGCTTCCTTGATTACTGTCCTGTCGGACTTCATTTTTTCCATAAGGTGTATTTATCCTCTATTGGATCATGCCATGGCTAGCCATAGACTTTCAAATTCAATGAGTCAATAACCATTTCCATGGTGCCACTCCGTAGAGCAAGCTGATAACCATTTTCATGATGTTGCTTCGAAGAGTCAATAGATAACCATTTCCATGGTGTTGCTCAGAAGAGCTAATAGATAAACATTTTCATCCAATCCTTCTTAAAGCCCCTTTCAATACTCCTTTAACTCAGTGCAAAACAATAGAATAACACAACAACAATAACAACAACCAAAGCAACACTCAAACAATTGAGTACAGAAGCTCACCTATTGACCTTTGTCCTCACCAGCTTAGCTTTTCAAAATGCCAGAGTCTCCTTCATCCTAGCAACTAAGCATGGAAACACATATACCAATTAAAATGACAATATTCAAACTTAAAACTCAGAATCCGATATCAAGTAGAATTTTCTCAAAGATTTTGGAAATCCTTACTTCTCTTTTTCTCAAATTCATGAATATAGAGAGATTAAGAAGCTTATCAACTCACTAGATTCTCTACTTTCTAGACTCAAACCGCATGATCACTGGCCCATGTAGAGTTTTCGTCAACTTTCTCTTCTTCGAAGCAACCGAAGAAGATGATGCAGAAGATAAGAAAATAAAACATAAATGAGAAGAATTCTTCCTGCAAAAATAATCCTCTTCATACATATCTATGACCCCTTTCATGCACGGTCACCAAAGTCCCAAATAAGCCATCCATCACTAATCATTTTGTTTCCCACAAAGGAACAAACCGATTCCAACTTAACTAAACCGGAATTGAAATCCAACTAATTACCATTCAACCACTTCCAAATTTTCAGTAGAGTCTGCCAAACCTACTATCTCTTTCAAATAACTCTAAAATCTTCCTTAATTTTTAGACGTCAATGAAAATTGGGTGTGACATTTAGAGATACCTTGTCTTGGTTATTAGAGCGATTGACTCCCAGAAGATAGAGATATGGATATGACTAACTGAACTAGTAGTACATCAAACAGGACCCAAGTAGAATAAATCTTAGATTCGTTAATAGATTTATTCACTTGTGACATTCATAGTGTGGCATTTTTTAATCCTGAGTGGATGATGAAATATGTATGTGTGACTTGTATACTTTAATGTAGTTGAAAGTTTGAGTTTAAATAGATCATGAGCTGAGAGTTGGTGTGTTGGATACATCTGCATGATACTACTCATTCCACAATTGTGAAATTCATTGTTGGAAAAAAATTCGGTTTGGAAATGATTTTCTTACACAGCGGTAAATAAAAATTTTGAAAATCAAGTCAGTTTGTCATATTTATATCAATAAACCCTTCACTGAACTTGCACCTGTGTTTTTGGATAGACAGATCCTTGTTGTTCCTGACTTTCAACCGAACAGCCTTCTCTGTTATCCTTGTACCACGAATTGCTTCGAGTGTGGGCTCAAAGGATTCAAATCAAACATAGAATAAGAAATAGTTTTCTTTGCTTTTAGTCAGAAAACAAAAATATCTTCTCAATTAAAACCGATAGAATTGTTATTCCAAAAAATAAATTTAATACGTAGAGAATAAAATTTTCTCTATTTTCGAGCAGAGTGACAATAACTGAAAGTTATATATTTTTTTCCCTACCGGTGCCATCTATTTATAAGAAGAACAAGCAAAACTCTTGTTGATTTGAAAAAGTTTATTTCAACTATAAAAACGAACTTCTAGTCTAGCTGGAAGTATAGGGGGCAGCAACCCTAGTTAATAATACTAGGGTTTATCGTCTCTCCCTTTAACATGAGGGGCTTTTGGGCATCTCCCATATCGGGTCCAATTACAAGTACTTCTTAGACTTTATTATTTGATCCAACTCGATATTTGTTTTTTATTTCCCAAAAATAAACATTTCAATTTATTTCCAATTAAATAATCATCTCAACCCAATTCTAATTTCGTTAAAATCATGACGAATTATTCTAAAATAATATGATAAATTATATGTAATAATTCTACATTCAACAAATTTACTATGATCAAATGGTTTATTTCTATTTTCGAGCTTTATTTAATTTAGAAAACATAAAATCATTTCCAGGTCATTTTTCATTTTTATTTTCAAATGGTTCTATTTCTCCATTTTCATTTTCATTTTGGAGAAAACCATAAATATTTTCAAATCTTTTCCATTTCTCTATTTTCACCATTTCCATCAATTTATTTTTGTTTGATTTAACGTACAATTCATTTCTGATTTCAACGAGCTCGTGGAGGGACCGAATGGATATTTGTGATTAAGGCTTAAATGATTTGTAATTAATGTAACATCCTA
Source organism: Gossypium rotundifolium (assembly GCA_025506655.1). NCBI lineage: Eukaryota > Viridiplantae > Streptophyta > Magnoliopsida > Malvales > Malvaceae > Gossypium > Gossypium rotundifolium. The sequence continues at coordinate 54,836,539 of CP106729.1, read as the reverse complement.
AAATTTGAGTTTTTATATGTTGCATTATTTTGGTGCTTAGCTAGTTAAATAATCCAATTTGTGTGTTTAAAATGGTCTCGAGAAGGCTAGGGATTTATTTGGACTTGGAATAATTTTTGGTAAGTAGTACTTTATTGAAGTGGAACAAGTAACCTTAATGCTTAAGGTAATTAAGTGGTAAAAGTTAGCATAAGATGAGCAAATAGTAAAGTGGATATGGCGCCATGTATGTTTGCTTGAGGGAAGAGGTTCGAATCCCTTGATGTGCATGTGAATTTTTTTTTTTTTTTGTTGTCTATCTACATAGTGTCGGTCAAGCTAGTATTTATGGTAGGTTGGACTTTAATTTTTATGGTAGGGTGGCTAAGAGAAAAGGCAAGTGTAAACTTAAGGAAGGGAATCATATGAATAAGGTATGTAGGGGGAACACAAGGCATATAACAAGGAAGATGTTTTGGAAAGTTTGGAGTGGCCAAACTTTGACTTTGAGGCCATGTACTTGGACGGTTTTAGGGGCTGGGGGAGAATGATCGAAATTTTGATGGCTTTTGGTAGCTAGTTGGTCACTTTGGCATTTGGTCATTTTTGTGCTTTTCTCCAAAACCTTTCTCTCCATTTTCCTCTCCTTAGCCGAATGCACCTTGAGCAATAGGTAACATCTTTGCTTTTCTTTAACCATTTCATATTTTGACCTTTCGGTCTTATTTTGTCTATTCTCTCAAACCTTTCCTCCTAGTGCCAAAATCACCAAAACCTTGGAAGGCCATTTTCTCTTTTCTTTTCTTTTCGCCCTTGCCGGATGCACACAAGCCTCAAACTCATTTCTTTGTTCATCTTCCATTCTTGAAAAGAACCGAAACCTAAACACCTTATTTTCTTTTACCCTTATTCACCTCTTTCTCCTTACAAAAATCTCTCAAACATTTTTCTCCCTTTTATTTTCACCATGGCCAAATGTTACTAAGCACCATCCCCTTCAACTTTTCCTTCATAGCCGAATCTTCTACCACACTTATCTCCTTCTCAATCATTTTATTCTTTCTTCTCACACTTTGATCAATTAGTAAGTGGCTAGTACAATATTTTGGTATTGTTATTTTTTTCCTATTCCTTTGTGCCGAATCTACATGTTGGTGTGTGATGGTCTTTTTGGATCGAGACCATTATCATACCATGTCTCATTCGAATCTTTTCTCCATCATAGAACTTAGTGGAAGGCCAAAACTTGGAGTGTCCGAAATCATCGTGAATTGCTAGGATTCAGTTCAAAACTTTAAGGTAATGATTTCTTTCAAGGACTACATATTACTCTTTATTTCATTAAGATAGGGTTATTAACTGATTTTATGTTAGGGACTCTACCCTTTGAACGTAAGGATTTCGTGGCAAGCCGACTTCGTTTATAAGATTTATTGGCTATAGTAACGAAATATTAGTTGGACTAATATTCTTTTGTCAATAGAGGCAAACAAGATCGAATCAAAAGGAGTGGTAAATAGTGATCGAAAAAGGAGTGGATTCATGATCCCCTCTAGATTCAAGCGAAGGGCTATTTCGGCGATCCGAGATTTTCTACCGGGTTATGGACCCTCCTCTAGTGAAAATCAATTATTCGAGGTTATTTGCAATTCTGAGCCATTCACTGTTCAGGGTTTTCCAACAGGTTGTGGACCGTCAACCGTGGAAAATCGACAAATCGTAGTTGTTCGCGATTCCGAGGGTAAATATTAGATCGTTTGTTTAGAGTAGCTTTATTAGATCGTGTTATTTTTCTAATCGAGCGTCAAACATATTTTTAGGTGTTAACGATCAGGAGAGCATAGTGCTTACCATAATCAGGTATGTAATCTCACACCGTATTTCATGGGTTAGATGACTATATCGTATTAATCGTTGGATTAAATCACAAGTTAGTGAAATCAGGAAGAATAGCATATTTATCACCTTAACGATAAAAATTTTGAAATTGGTATTAAGATCATGAAAATTACAAAATTTCCCTTAATGGGCTAATTCGATAAAAGTGATTAAATGGGCCATATGTGATAATTGATAGATAGGCCATATGTGATATTTGATAATTGGGCCATATGTGATAATTGATAAATGGGCCATATGTGATATTTGATAATTGGCCCATATATGATATTTGATAAATGGGTCATATGTGATATGAGATTATGTGGGCCAAAATGTGAAATGGGCCAGATTTTAATAACTTTTATAATGGGCCTTATGATGGAATAATTATATGAATGGATTGTTATGCATATTATATACATGATTGCATGGGTTGGGCTATTTGACGAAGAGATGTTCTGGTAGCTTTGCTACAAAATTTTGGTGGCTCTGCCACAAATCTGAAAAATGGCATATGAAACACCCCAAACCCGGCCCACGAGCTTTGACCAGATTTGGTATGTTCCTCAAGTAAACTGGTTTCAAGTTCTTTTGTAACTTAGAGAAAACTTGTGTGATTTTAAAGAAAAAAATTGTTTTGGGTTGGGCTTGTGTTGAAACGGATTAAATTTTATTTTGAAAACCCCTTTCTAATATTAAGTGATAAAACATATAGAGTATATTTAAAAAAAATGAATTTCTTAGTCTTTAACTCAATAAAAATTTGTAACATAATTAAACAATAAACAGAAATAAAATGGTTCACCATGGCCTTATGGCCTTATTACATCAACAAATCCAAATAGTTCAAAGTACTTAAATGAAATAAAAATGTCCATTAAAAATAAAAACTTTCAAGTTGAGCATGGCCACCACAAGTTCTGCCGTCCCGGTCCATCACTGTTCATCACCTGAAACATGGTCCCTAGCAGGTTGAGTCAATAGACTCAATGTGTACACAGCACTAAATCATAATCGAATCAGGCATAACAATTATTACACATTCATATCATAGCATACAAATTATGATGCATTCCCAAAACCCAAACCTATTAAGCCATCCGCTACACTCCCCCGTACCAACCTGTACACCATGGGGACTACTAAGTCGACCCTCCTTCCACTACACTCCATATCGCGGTCTTAGGTCACTGCATTCGTGGTCTTAGGTCACCACGTTCAAATTTCTGTGGTCTTAGGTCACCACATTTGATTCTTGTGGTCTTAGATCACCACATTCAGAATCACAGTCTTAGGTCACCGTGTTTGTGGTCTTAGGTCACCACATTCAATTCCCCAAAAATAAACCCATATGCCCCATATAATAGTAATATGCATAAATATGCCAGAGTTCACATTCTTATTCTTATTCTCATGTTACAATTAACATATTTCATAATCCTAGTAGGAGTAGGAAATGTACCTGAGTACTTTGTACCATAACATGATACCTTAGCCACTTTCATATTCTTAATATCACATATATTCATTAAACATAGCCATAAAACATATTATGATATAGTGTGGGGTACACATCTGATTTGCTTAACGATTTCCTTGAAATCCCGAAAAATCGATCTATTGCTTTTGATTTTTAAGTCCCTACGTTCGGCCAACATGGTAATATTTAGCAAAGGCCTATTCGGCCAAACTTAGTGTTTTTCTTTTAAAGCCTAATCGGCTATAACCCAAATCCTGAAGGATTTATGTAGTCAACTTCTTACCTTTGGTGCCGATTTGATAACTATTCAAATCCTGAAATCGCTACTATGCTTCTTCTTGTATTCAGCCAAGCCTTGAATCACTTAAACAGATTAGTTTCTGCTTTTTAAATGATTATTAAATAGATTCAGATATCAAATTAGGCCTTGGCCGAGTATACCTATGTGCTTACCTTCCACCCTTGGCCGAGTATACCTATGTGCTTACCTTCCACATCTTAAATCCCGAAATTGATCTTTTGTCTTAAGTGCCTGTCGAAATCCTTATAATCATATGTTAGATCTAATCTAACATTGAATCATAATTATATAGCTAATGGCCGAATGGTACCCATAGCTTACCTTAGATCTTAGAAATCCTGGAGAACTCCTCTTTCTCTAGTCGACACCACCTAAATCATGAAATTCCCTTCTATAGTTTCGGCCAAAATACAATATGAGGGATTAGTCCCTAAAATTTGACAGGCTTAAAAAGAAAAGAATGGAAACCAAGTCTAGATCTTACCTTACCGAAGAAGTCGATGGAACTCTTGCTTGAACTCTTAGTACTACTCGGCTATGGCCCTGATATGTATCACAATTTCGGCTCTTGAGGCTTAGTGAGAAATCGGCTAGGGTTATTGGTACCTTGACTTTTGATTATGTTTGTAATAGAAGAAGAATAGAAAAGAGAAAAAGAGAACAATGGCAGAGAGAATTGGCGGAGGAAGGAAAGAAAAGAATGGAGAAATTTGCTAGAGAGTTTCTGCAGAGGCTTTCTTGAAGAGAAAAGAATGAATGAAGAATGGCCTTATTTTCCTTCTATTGCCGAAATTCCTAGGCTAAAGTCCCTACTTGGCCACCACTCTTCCTATGTGATAATTATCTCTTTATCAAAAGAATTAATCCAACAATTATCTCCTATTTAGCCGAAATTCTAAAGGAAATAAAACTCCTCTTTTAAGAGCCCTCATGCCATCCACCTCTCTGCTATTTGTAGCAAAATAAAACTTCTTTTATTTGCTTCCTAAGTGACTCGATCCCTGGCCCAAATACACTTGCATGTGGCACCATTTCCAGAGGCCCTAAGTGGCATATTCAGGCCACTTTTCCAAGCCTGTTTGTGTGTCAAATTTCACATATTTTTTCTCTTAAGGCCACCTTGCCTTAATTTCCTCTTTTAAACTTTAAAACTCGACATTTCTAAGTCATTTCTAAGTTTCCAAAAATTTTCGTTTGGCTCTTTAAACTTGACATTTCCTTACATTTCCTAGTTTCCAGAAATGTTCACTTTCCTCTTTTGAATCATTTCGAAATAATTTTCCTAGTTTCCATAAATGTTCACTTTCCTCTTTTTAACTTAGCATTTCCATACTTTTTTCAGGTTTCCAAAAATGTTCAAAATTTATTCTTAACACATAAAACATGTCACTTCGTACAATTAAATCGAAAATGCATAGGCCCTTTTCAGGATGTTACAGTTCTACCCCCTTAAAATAATTTCGTCCCCGAAATTTCCTAACTAAAATAATTGATGGTATTACTGTCGCATTGCTTCTTACGGCTCCCCGAAGCTTCCTCCGATCCATGATTGCGCCATAACACTTTGACTAGAGGGCGACTTCCTCCGTAGTACTTTTACATCACGTTCCAATATCCGAATCGGCTCTTCCTCGTAGGATAAGTCTGGCCTTAGCTCCACTTCTTCAACTGGTATCACATGAGATGAATTCGATCGGTAACGACGTAGCATGGATCGTGGAATACGTCGTGCATCTGTAACTCTGGTGGCAACTCTAAGCGGTATGCCTTGGTCCAACTCGCTTCGAAGACTCGATAGGGCCCTATAAACCTTGGGCCTAGCTTCCCTTTCCGACCAAACCTCATCACCTTCTTCCACGACGAGACTTTCAGAAACACTTGGTCTCCCACTTCAAACTCTATTTCCTTCCGCTTGAGGTCGGCGTAAGACTTCTGCCTATCAAAGGCTTCCTTTAATCGTGCTCGAATTATCTCAACCTTCTCTTCAGTTTCTGCCACCATCTCTGGTCCCAAAACTCAACGTTCTCCTAACTCAGTCCAACAAGTAGGAGTTCGACACTTCCAACCGTACAATGCTTCATATGGTGCCATCCGAATGCTAGCACGATAGGCATTGTTGTTGTAGGCGAACTCGCTAAAGGCAAGTAATCCTCCCAACTTCCTGAAATCCATCACTGACCTCTCAACATATCCTCCAACACTTGTATTACTCGTTCGATGCCTGTCGGATTATGGATGAAAAGTCGTAGTGAAGTCCAACTTAGTGCCTAAAGCTTGATGAAGTGCCCTCCAAAACCGAGATGTGAACCTTGGGTCTCTATCCGAAATCATTGACACCGGCACTCCGTGTAACCTTACAATCTCTGCCATGTATAATTTGGCTAACTTCTGAAGGGAATAATCAACTCTTACAAGAATGAAATGCACGGACTTGGTCAAACGGTCCACGATCACCCATACCGAGTCTTTCTTAGTAGGCGTAAGGGGAAGCCCACTAACGAAGTCCATGGTAATTCTTTCCCACTTCCACTGTGGAATCTTAATTGGTTGAAGTAATCCTGATGGAACTTGGTGTTCAGCCTTAACTTGCTGACACGTCAGACATTTTCCCACGAATTCAGTAACTTTCCGTTTAAGATCAGGCCACCAAAATTGTTCTCTTAAATCTCTGTACAACTTAGTGCCTCTGGGATGCATAGCATAAGGGCTACTATGCGCTTTCCAAATAATCCTCTATCTTAACTCCTTGTCCCTCGGCATACAGACTTTTCCTTTGTAGCACAATACTCCTTCATCATTAGCGCCATAATCCTCTAACTCTCCGTTCTGTACTTGTTGTAACTTAGCACTTAGGTCCTTATCAGTCAACTGTCCCCTTTTCACCTCATTCACCATGTGGGTTTGACTTGCAACTCATAGCAAGGCTTCCATCATCGTACAAACTTAAGTGAGCGACACGCCTTAGATCGACACAACCTTCCAACTTAGGGCATCGGCTACCACATTCGCCTTGCGGGTGGTACTCTATCGAGCAATCATAATCCTTCAATAACTCCACCCACCTTCGACGCCTCAAGTTCAACTCCTTACGAGTCAATAGATACTTAAGGCTCTTGTGGTCTGTGTAGATCACTGACCTTTCTCCATAGAGATAGTACCTCCACACCTTAAGGGCGAAAACCACGGCTGCCAATTCCAAGTCATGGGTTGGGTAGTTAACTTCATGCGGCCTTAACTGCCGAGATACATATGCGACTACCTTTCCGTCTTGCATTAATAGACATCCCAAACCTGTATGGGAAGCGTCACAATACACCATGAATTCCTTTCTTGCCTCTGGCTGAATCAATACTGGAGCTTCCGTTAAGACCTTCTTAAGCTTCTCAAAGCTCTCCTGCTGCTTATCCGACCATACAAAGGGTACTTCCTTCCTCAACAACTTTGTCAAAGGCGCGGCTATAGACGAGAACCCTTCCACAAACCTTCTGTAATAGCATGCCAAGCCTAAGAAACTTCGGATCTCAGCCACTGACCTAGGTGGTTTCCAATCCAACACCGCTTCGATCTTCCTAGGATCCACTCTTACTCCCTCTGCAGATACCACATGCCCTAAGAACGCCACCTCCTTGAGCCAAAATTCACACTTGCTGAATTTGGCATAGAGCTTCTTCTCCCTTAACACTTGCAGCACAACTCAGAGATGCTCATCATGCTCCTCTTCAGTCTTGGAATACACCAAAATATCGTCGATGAACACGACGATGAACCTATCCAAATAAGGTTGGAAAACTCGGTTCATCTTATCCATGAACGTGGCTAGAGCGTTCGTCAACCCAAACGACATTACCACAAATTCAAAATGGCCGTATCTTGTCCTAAAAGCTGTCTTATGGATATCTGCCTCCTTCACCTTTAATTGATGATATCTCAACCTTAAGTCTATCTTCGAGAATACTGCGGTTCCCCTCAACTGATCAAACAAGTCATCGATCCTTGGCAAAGGATACTTGTTCTTGATGGTCAGCTTGTTCAACTGACGGTAATCTATGCACATACGCATAGTTCCATCCTTCTTCTTTGCAAACAAAATCGGTGCTCCCCACGGAGACACACTGGGCCGGATAAACCCACGGTCAAGTAATTCCTGGATTTGAGCCTTGAGTTCAACCAACTCTTTTGGCGCCATTCGGTTTGGAGCGATTGACACAGGAGCTGTTCCCGGTAGCAAGTCTATTCCAAATTCCACCTCTCTATCTGGGGGTATTCCTGGTAATTCCTCTGGGAACACATCCTCAAAGTCCCTTATCGTTCTAACTCCATTGACACCTTCCTCCTTTCCATCCAAAGCACTTACGAAGGCTAAAAATGCCTCGCACCCTTTACGAACCATCTTTTCAGCCTTAAGCACCGAAACTACATTAGACAAGTAGTTTCTTCTTTCTTCTATCATAATGACCACTCATCCTCTGGGGTCCTTAATTCCATTCGTTTAGCCGCACAATCCAACATGGCTCGGTGTTCTACTAACCAATCCATACCAAGTATGAGGTCAAATTCTCTGAAGGGTAACTCCATCAAGTCAGCTCGAAAGCTCACTCCCTGAATTTCTAGGGATACATTCTGAAAGATCCTATTCACCACTACAGTTTGGCCTAATGGGCTTACTACCGTCATCTTCCTATCAGAAAGTTCAGAGTCTAGGCCTAGTGTTTCAACTACACTACAGGCAACATAAGAATAGGTCGAGCCCACATCAATTAAGGCATAATAAGGGTTGCCATAAATAAAGAACATACCGGTTATGACGTCCGGTACGTCTCCATCCAACCTTCGGCGAACCACATAAACCAAACCTGGCTGCCTTGCCTCAGTATTACCAACTCCTCTGCCTTGTGTTCCACGTCCTCTGCCAGCACCATTACCTCTGTTATTCGAACCACGACCTCGTTGAGGCTGCTGTCCTCTTCTACCAGCCTGATTAACATTCTGAGCTACTGATCGACTTTCATCTGGTTGCTTAGGACAATCCTTGATCACATGGTCCTTGGACCCACACCTAAAACATCCTCCGATTTTCTTCCAGCACTCTCCTAAGTGCTTCTTTCCACACACATCACAAGGACGATACGGCCCTCTAGAACCAACTTGCTGACCTCGCGGCCCATCAACTCTAGGCCTCTTATGAACCTTTCCAGACGATCCAAAACCTCTTTTGGGCCTATTTTGATCCATAGTCTGCTTTGTAGAATCTTTGATTCCTTCAGCCACTTTAGCCTTTTCCGCCAAAGTAAAAAATTCCCGCTCCTGATGCGGTGCTATTAACAATCTCAGATCATCTCTTAGTCCGTCCTCAAAATGGACACAATGCTCATGCTCAGTTGCCACTACTCCTCGAGCATACCGGCTTAACCTCAAAAATTCAGCTTCATACGCTGCTACTGACTTATTTCCTTGAACCAGCCCCAGAAAAGCTTTCTTCTGCTCATTAATATATCGTGTCGACATACTTTTTACGATATGCCTCCTTAGCATACTCCGGTCGGATCCTCGTGAGTAGCACCATCCTCTTTGTTAACCACCATTGATACGCTTCATCTCGTAGTAGTACCACCATTCCTTTCAACTTCTCCTCCGGGGTCAGATCGAGCTCATCTATAATGCGCTCGGTTGCCTCTAACCAATATTCGGTCGTCTTGGGTGCTACACCCGATAGCCACGAAACACTTGACTCTATTGGCTCGGAGTCGCCGAGTCTGATTTTGAGCTCAGTATTTCCACTGCGCCACCACCATTTCAAAACTCGCATGACTGACTGCAATCTGACATCATCTCTGTCGAGCCTCTTTGCTCAAACCGATAATTTGGGGTGGTGGTGGCAGTGGTAACTCATTATCAGACCCTTGACCCGATCTAACGGGTTCTAACACAGCCATTCTTCCTCTACTGCGTCCTTGACGACTGCGTCCTCTAGAATTCATATGTAACGATGCACTTTAATCTGATTTAAGAAAGTTTTATGAATTAGCCCTTATTCCACTGATTATCCGCGATGAAGTTTTATGAAAAGAATTTTAAGAGTGGTCCTTTCGTTTCATACATGCACACATTCTTCACATTCATACATCCATCAATCAATTATGAACTTCCTTTCATTCGGAGAAATGTTGTAGTTTTCATTGTTGTTATTTTTCCACTACCTGGGGTATTTATGTAATTTGTCCTCTGAGGTATTTTTGTAATTTGTCAAATAGGGTTCCTTGGTGATTTTGTCACAAAGTATTTTGGTATTTTTTTAAATTCCTGGGGTATTTTGGAAAATTTTTGAAATCCAAGGGTATTTCAGAAATTTTAGACCTTGGGGGTATTTTGGTAATTTTTCCCTGGCAAACCGGGGTAAATTGTAAAATTTTAATAAATCAGGGATATTTCATAAGTTGTAAAACTTTGAGGGTTCTTTTGAGAATTGTACTCTCCAAAACGGTGGTGTTGCAAAAATTTTGGAAATCAAGGTTATTTTGGTAATTTTGTAAGTTAGGGGCAATTTTGTAGTTTTTCCAAAATAAAGGTATTTTTGATGGTTTGCAAATTAGGGTTTTTGAACATTTATAAAATAATGAAATTTTGGCAAAACTGTTGAGTAGTTGGACATTTTATAAACCAAGGGCATTTTGTAATTTTACCATTAGGGGTATTTTTGTAATTTTATAAATCGAAATTTTTAGGAAAATTGTGTAGGAAAATAATTTTCACAAATTAAAGAAAAATGATTTTAAGAGTTTTAAAATTGGGGTTCTTATTTAAAAAATCATGGCTAGTTCCTTTCGGGTTTTAGTTATTGGGTTTAGCCTATGACCGAGTCTTCTTGGTCAGGGCGAACCAAAGCTACGCACCAGGTAGGATTCGAGTGGAGAGGAGGTGAGTCACACGGACTGCTTAAATGCCAAGCTCCCACTGAAACCATTCCTAGGCATGCGCACAGTGGTTGCCACACCTACTGAGCCCTCAGGATTAGGGTGAACCGAAGCTACGCACCAGGTAGGATTCCTGCGAAGAGTAGGTGAGTCACTAGGACTGCTTAAATACTAGGCTCTTCCGGATCCAATCCTAGACATGCGTACCATGGTTGCCACACCCTAACTCGATTGACTTAGCCATAGGTTTGTTTAGTGCATTAAGTCTTATGTATTTGTGTTTGAGTAGACTAATCCTAGGGTTCAAGTTCCTATCATGCTATTCTACGTTCCATTCCTTCTCTACCCTTCTATAATTCACATAATCACACAGATAGTTAAGGGTACTTACCTGGTGGACTGTGGGTCGGAGACTTAGGTGCCATGCCAGAAAAACCTGCTTATTTCATAAGATACTTTATAAAGCTTAGTTGGGCTCGATTTGAAAACATTTTGGGCCTTAGCCTACAGGTCGAGAGTTTAAAACTGGGCTCTGATACCAAACTAAAACACCCCAAACCCGGCCTACGAGTTTTGACCAGATTTGGTATGTTCCTCAAGTAAAATGGTTTCAAGTTCTTTTGTAACTTAGATAAAACTTGTGTGATTTTAAAGAAAAAATTGTTTTGGGTTGGGCTTGTGTTGAAACGGATTAAATTTTATTTTGAAAACCCCTTTCTAATATTAAGTGATAAAACGTATAGAGTATATTTAAAAAAATGAATTTCTTAGTCTTTAACTCAATAAAAATTTGTAACATAATTAAACAATAAATAGAAATAAAATGGTTTACCATGGCCTTATGGCCTTATTACATCAACAAATCCAAATAGTTCAAAGTACTTAAATGAAATAAAAATGTCCATTAAAAATAAAAACTTCCAAGTTGAGCATGGCCACCACAAGTTCGCCATCCGGTCCATCTTTGTTCATCACCAAACATGGTCCCACAATGGGGTGAGTCAGCAGACTCAATGTGTACACAAGACTAAATCATAATCGAATCGGGCATAACAATTACTACACATTCATATCATAGCATACAAATTATGATGCATTCCCAAAACCCAAACCTATTAAGCCATCCGCTACACTCCCGTACCAACTGTGTACAAGTGGGGACTACTAAGTCGACCCTCCATTCGCTACACTCCATATCGCGGTCTTAGGTCATTGCATTCGTGGTCTTAGGTCACCACGTTCAGATTTCTGTTGTCTTAGGCAACCACATTCAGATTACTGTGGTCTTAGCTCACCACATACAGAATCATGGTCTTAGATCACCGTGTTTGTGGTCTTAGGTCACCACATTCACTTCCCCAAAAATAAACCGATATGCCCCATATAATAGTAATATGCATAAATATGCCAGAGTTCACATTCTTATTCTTATTCTCATGTTACAATTAACATATTTCATGATCGTAGTAGGAGTAGGAAACGTACCTGAGTACTTTGTACCATAACATGGTACCTTAGCCACTTTCATATTCTTAATATCACATATATTCATTAAACATAGCCATAAAACATATTATGATATAGTGTGGGGTACACACCTAATTTGCTTAACGAATTCCATGAAATCCCGAAAAACCGATCTATTGCTTTAGATTATTAAGTCCCTACATTCGGCCAACATGGTAATATTTAGCAAAGGCCTATTCGGCCAAACTTAGTGTTTTTCTTTTAAAGCCTAATCGGCTATAACCCAAATCCCGAAGGATTTATGTAGTCAACTTCTTACCTTTGGTGCCGATTTGATGACCATTCAAATCTCGAAATCACTGCTATGCTTCTTCTTGTATTCGGCCAAGCCTTGAATCACTTAAACATATTAGTTTCTACTTTTTAAACGATTATCAAATAGATCTAGATATCAAATCAGGCCTTGGCCGAATATACCTATGTGCTTACCTTCCAAATCTTAAATCCCGAAATTGATCTTTTGTCTTAGGTGCCTGTCGAAATCCTTATAATCATATGTTAGATCTAATCTAACAGTGAATCATAATTATATAGCTGATGGCCAAATGGTATTCATAGCTTACCTTAGATCTTAGAAATCCCGGAGAACTTCTCTTTCTCTAGTTGACACCACCTAAATCCCAAATTCCTTCCATAGTTTCGGCCAAAATACAATATGAGGGATTAGTCCTAAATTTCGACAGGCTTAAAAGAAAAGAATGGAAATCCAAGTCTAGATCTTACCCTTCAGAAGAATTTGATGGAACTCTTGCTTGAACTCTTAGCACTATTCGGCTATGGCCCTGATATGTATCACTATTTCGGCTCTTGAGGCTTAGTGAGAAATCGTCTAGGGTTATTGGTATCTTCGGCTTTTGATTATGTTTGTAATAGAAGAAGAATAGAAAAGAGAAAAAGAGAACAATGGCAGAGAGAATTCGGCAGAGGAAGGAAAGAAAAGAATGGAGAAATTTGCTAGAGAGTTTTGGCAGAGGCTTTCTTGAAGAGAAAAGAATGAATGAAGAATGGCCTTATTTTCCTTCTATTGCCAAAATTCCTAGGCTAAAGTCCCCTACTTGGCCACCACTCTTCCTATGTGATAATTATCACTTTATCAAAAGAATTAGTCCAACAATTATCTCCTATTTAGCCGAAATTCTAAAGGAAATAAAACTCCTCTTTTAAGAGCCCTCATGCCGTCCACCTCTCTGCTATTTGTAGCAAAATAAAACTTCTTTTATTTGCTTCCTAAGTGACTTGATCCCTGGCCCAAATACACTTGCATGTGGCGCCATTTCCAGAGGCCCTAAGTGGCATCTTCAGGCCACTTTTCCAAGCCTATTTGTGTGTCAAATTTCACATACTTTTTCTCTTAAGGCCACCTTGCCTTAATTTCCTCTTTAAACTTTAAAACTCGACATTTCTAAGTCATTTCTAAGTTTCCAAAATTTTCGTTTGGCTCTTTAAACTTGACATTTCCTTACATTTCCTAGTTTCGAAATGTTCACTTTCCTCTTTTGAATCATTTCTAAATCATTTTCCTAGTTTCCATAAATGTTCACTTTCCTCTTTTGAATCATTTCTAAATCATTTTCCTAGTTTCCATAAATGTTCACTTTCCTCTTTTAACTTAGCATTTCCATACATTTTTCAGGTTTCCAAAAATGTTCAAAATTTATTCTTAACACATAAAACATGTCACTTTGTACAATTAAACCGAAAATGCTTAGGCCCTTTTCAGGATGTTACAGCAAATGCCATGTAAACTCTATAAATCTGGTGGCTTGTCCACGAAATTTCATATATAGCTTAATGCCTACTTTGGTGTGTTGGCGGGGTGGGTGACTAAAGCTCCCCACAGGTGTGCTGGTTGGTACGGGTGGTGTGTAGCGGATGGAAATCTAGGTTTGGTTTTGGGAATTGCATATCACTTGCATTTTATACATGCTAAATTATTATATTTGTAATGGGCTTAGGTCCAAATAAATGCTTAAATGGTTTTGGCCCAGTGGACTAAGGTAAGTGAGTTACACACTGAGTTCTAAGTAACTCACCCAGTTTTCTTTACCTTTCTCAGGTAATGACCAAGTGATGGAGGCTTGGGTAGTGGGCGACTCGATGGAGGCCATACTACGAATAATGGGTTATTTATATACCGGATTTCTTTTAAGCACTTTTATTATTTTTACTATTTAAGTTAAGTTGTAATAAGGCCTCCGTTAATTTTTATGGATGTTTTACTTGTGGATGGATTTATAATACGCTTTAAATACTTAAGTGGGATTTCTTTTCCAAAATAGAAATAAACGCGTTTTCTTAAATGAACGTCTGAAGAGGATTTCATTCTTAAATATTTTTAACTCGAAAGTTTTTCTGTAACAATATTTTTAAATTTTTGTTTTCAAATTACTTCCAAATTCTTTAAATTTTTCTCGAATTATTAAATCCAATTTTTCTAAGCTTCAACTTATATGTCTCAAATTATTAGATTTAGTAATCAACCTCAGTTTTTAATAACTCCATGTCAAAATGTTTCTTCTTCTTTTTTTAAAAAAATTTGATTTCTTTAAAAGACTAGATGTATGTTCACTTTGTGTGACATGTCAAATCTGGTCTTAACGCATAGACCGGGTTTGGGGTGTTACAATTAAATTTCAATTTTTTTCCTATTAATTATAAATTCATTTAGTTAAGAAGTCATTCCACTATAGTATCATGATTGAGCTTTCCCTAATGGCATACCATTACAAAAGTAATTCGATCAGTGCTTATCTAATGACGTTGTCATAAGTGTGTTGCCCTCATAGGATATACTTAATACCTTTGGGATAATATGTAACACCCTAAACCCGGCCATGCGTTATGACCGGATCTGACATGTCACATGAGAAAACATGTTAAATCCTTTTTATTCGTACTAAAAAAAGTATTGATTTATTAAAATCAAGAAAACAAGTTTGATTTGAAATATTTGATAAAATACTACTAACCTATAAAATTGATTGATAAATCGATAAATTTGAACTAGAAATTTTATAAACCGTGACTTTCGAAAATATCGTTGATATTTCGAGAGAAAATTTTCGAGTTAAAAATATTCGTAGAAGTTTATTATGAAATCTATTTGTTAATCTATTTTGGAAAATCCTTATTTAATTTTTTTGAAAAATTCCCATTTTAAAATAATTTAAGCAATGTAATAAGTTCGTCAAACATAAATCAAAAATTAAATTATTTTAGAGGCCTTATTACAACATAAAAACCCAAAATAGTAAAATAAATGGAAATAGAAATCTAAAGTTCAAAATAAACGTCATTTCTGAAGTATGGCCTCCATCGAGTCATCCATGGCCCAAATCCACGTTACTGAGCATAACCTGCAAGGGTTAAGGAAAGAGGGTGAGTTACTAGAACTCAGTGCATAATCCCCTTACCGTTGTCTACTGGGCTTGAACCCGTTTAGCAATAACTTGGGCCGAAGCCCATTTAGCATAATCTTGGGCCTAATCCCATTTATAAAATAGAATATATGCATATATAATTATGTGCAAAGTATGCAACCCAACCCATCCTAATAATCCATCCGCTAAACACCACCGTACCATCTCATCACACCTATGGGGACAAGTCAACCCACCCGCCAAACACACCAATCGCAGAAAAGTTGCCATGTATAACAAATTTTGATTGTGGCCAAGCCACCGGAATCATAGTGAATCATATTAATAAACATTTTTGTGGCAGTGCCACCGGGCTACACTTCTCTTCAACACATTTTTTTTTTATTTCCAACCCAAAGCAATATATGAATATGCAACATACATAATAAGATGTTCGCATATAATTAACGGCCATTAATCAAATAATTTATTATAAAGTCTTGGCCCATTTAAGCAATAATAAATTGGCCCGTTTAAGGCATTCTAGCAAATCGTCCCTTTAGGGGCATTTTCGTAATTTGGCCCATTAGGGGCATTTTCGTAATTTTAACAATCTTAATGCCGATTTTGTCAAATCTTTCAAAATAGTATACTTTAAGCATATTCCTCATTTTATGCCAATTTTACGATTTTAGCCGTATAATGCTAACAATCTACAATTCGACACGTTACCGAAACATAATTTTATGGATTTATGGTGTGAGATTACACAACTGATTACGATAAGGATTAAACCGTCTTGATCGTCGGAACCTATGACAACATAACACTCGATTAATCTAACAAATGAGATTTTTATTAATCTATGGCTAAATCAACGATCTAGAATACTTACTCTCAATATCGTGAACAACCACGATTTGTCTATTCTCACCGAACGATGGTCCACAACCCGGTGGGAAATCTCCAACCGCCGATACCGTTCTACGCTTGAATTTAGGAGTAGGAATCGTAAATCCACTCCTTTTTAGTTCTTCAATCGCTTTTCCTTTCGAATCGGTACCACTTGCCTCCATAGGAAAAAGTCTTTATCAAAACAAAATTACAATGATATATATATCGATTGTCTAAGGAAAAAGGGTTCGGCTTATCACTATTTTCAAGGATCGACGATTAAATAAGAATGAATGAAAAATCCCTATAATAAACGTGTATACATAGTCATCAATTCATTTTAGTGGAATAAACAAGTATTGAGATATTGAACCTTGAAGAAATCCTTTACCTTGACAATAATAGATCCACTTCTTCCGATTGGGCGTAAGACTAGAAATGATTCGGCTAAGATGTGGTATTCGTCCAATCCACTAGAATACTACAAATAGTGAATTATCAAAATATGAGGGAGTGTAGAAAAACACCATTTCGGTTTAGAAACAATATGAAACAACCAAATGATGAGGGACACTCATTCGGCTAAGGAGAAATAGAATGAAAAGATTTGAATAAAAACACTTAACCAATTTAATCAAGAAAGAAAATTCCAACTTGTAAGATGAAGAAGAGGATGATCAAAATTTGGTTATGGAAATGTAGATTAAAGAAGAAGGAAGAAAAGGTTGAAGAATTTTGTGAAAAGAAATAAAAAGATGGAGAAAGGGAGCTTAATAGTTTAAGCTAAACAAGAGAAAAAGATGGACAATTGTGTTAGAGTGATTCGTCCATCAAAAAAAAAAAATGAGCAAAAGTGGTTTGAAGGTCACAGAAAAACAAAAGAGAAACATGACCAAATGGATTAGGAGGTTTCGGCCAAAGCAAGGGGAAAAGAAATTGGAAAAGAAAGTACCAAAATGACTTTAGTGATTCGGCATAAGAAAGGAAAAAAATGAACTATTTTGGCCTAGAGTGTTTCGACAAGAAAGTAAAAAGGTTTAGAAAAGAAACACAAAATGTTCAAACAAACAAAATATATTTCTCATGCACTAAACTAGCAAAAGCTATAGGAAAATTCGGCTCTCCCTTCCCCCTTCACAAAATGGTATGACACAATTTCCTAAAGGGTAAATGTTGACCAAAACAAAATCTTTCCAGAACATCGCCCACATAAAAGGCCAACATGTTCCCTTCTCTTGCCTTTTCTTTGATTCATTCCTTCATTATCCCTTATCCTCCTCCTTACCATATTCCTTATCCACCTTTCCATAATTTAAAAAAAGTCTTCCCTACCATAAATAGGACCATGGCCGACACTTAGGATAGGAGTACAAAAAAATTAATCAAAATTTTGCACAAGATGGGATTTGAACCCCTTCTCTTCATGCTCTCCACTTGACGCCATAACCTCCTTGCTATACGTAATAATTTTGTTTTTTATTTATGAATAGTTGGATGGTATGTATTCAGTGACAATTGAATATTTATCCTTCAAAGTACATTTTTATATGTAATAAGCTAGTGCATGAAGTATTATATATATATTTAGATATGTAATTAATATATATTTTTTTCTTGAGTTTAATAAAAGGTTTGGTGATGTATTTTCAAGGTATCATTCTCCACAAATTGAAGAATCTATCATGGATGTTTATATTTATTGCTAGATGCTAAAATTTAATTTTTACAAGTAGATATTGTGTGGTTCAAAAGGCCATGGTTATTACATTTAGATTAACATATGAAATAATGAAATCATTTAATGGTTATGTATGTATAAGACTTGATATATTATTACATCCATCATTATTATTGAGATAAGCATCTGATGCTACTTGAAGTGCTTAATCTCAATTTAAAGAATTCGCCCCATTGTTATGCCTTTGTTGGCATTACTCATATTTTAGTTGTTATTGTTTAATTAAATATACAATATGCAATGTCAAAGAAGGTTAAATTTATGGTAAATATCTTGATTGGTTTTTTTACCCTCAGTAGTGGAAGCAAGATCATGCTTTTGTGATTGCAGTGAGTTTGCGTTCAGTTGTAGTCTTTTGCACTAGAATTCTCAACTACAATCACAGTGACAATCTAGACTTAAACTATTATTTTATGTTGACCTTTTTTTACCCTTATAATTTGTTTAGCTTTGCTATATTCTCTATGTACCTCAATTAAACTGGCATAGGAGAAGCATACTCTATTTTCATTCTTGAAAGAATTTGTTTGTTTGGAATGCTTATATCTGGGTATTTAGTTCTCAAATGCTTGTTGGGAAGACTCTCAGAATCACAATAGGGGGAACTACTTAATGGATGTTACGGTTCAATTAGATGTTTCTTTTCCTTATTATTTGATAAACCGTAATATATACATATTTTAATCCCACATTTAGCATACTTTTGGATGATTTATTCCCTGAATTGTGGAATTTGGTGCTCTTAATCCTTTAATTTCATGTTTTATACTTAGGAAAGCACCAGAGGATGACAACAACAAGAAACAGGCCAAAAATGGAGAAAATGGGCCAAAGTACGAATTGCACACGGCCTGGTCTCGAAACACACGGCTGTGCCTCCTTAGCAGATCCGACCACGGCATGGCCCCGAATCACACGGGCGTGTTCCTGTCGGAACAAAGAAGAGTTTCATTCGGATTAGGGTACTTAGAGGCAAACAAACACATTCCAAAGCCTATATAAAAACCCTAGAGGCCAACCTTTAGGAGGGCGTTCAGCTAGGCCAAGGTGCCAAGCCAAAGGGCCAGAATTGTGGGATTCACTCAAAGAAAGCCACTTGATTCATCTCAAGAAGCCAGAATCATACTCAAGACTGAGGATCTCTCCTTCAATTCCTTCAGGGGGGTTTAGGGTTTTTCTTATGTTTTTTTTATATTTTCCTCTAAGATGTATTCTTTTATAACTATGAACTAAACCCCTCAAATACCTGAGGGGGATGAAACCTAAGGCGGATCTTGTTATTATTTTCTAATCTATATGATAAATACTTGATTTGTTCTTAACTATGTGTTCTTAATTCTTATTTTGATATTTCAGGATATTAATTCAAGTATTCATGCCCTTACACAGAGGAGGAATATTCCCTGTTTAAGAGTAGACCTAGCATAGTTAAGAGGAGTTGATCGCAACCCTAGAGATAGGATGACGAAAATCTTCCGGATTAGGGTCAAACCTAATATGAGAGTCCATAGATGGAGTTAATGCAATTCTAGGAGTTTTAATTAGAAAGAGATTTTAATTAATCAACCTAAGGTTAGACGTTAGTAGCCTCGAGAGAGCTATTAATATAAATTAGGGAATCTTACGGATCAAGTCAAGTGAATAAATCGTCTGGTTCAGAGTTAGATAACAAGTGAAGTCCAGGTGGATTCTTCCTTGTGAATTGTCTTAATCAATTAGTTTTCCCACAAGTATTTTCCCCAGTTCCTTCTCTATGTCTTAGCATCTTTAGCTTAGTAGTTAGTTAATTTTAGATTAGGTAACAATTCCCTTAATTCTTAGGCTGAATAATAAAAAGAAAGTATTAGTACTTTTAGTTCCTTTGGGTTCGACAATCTGGTCTTGCCACTAAACTATACTACTGTTCGATAGGTGCGCTTGCCTCAATCGTGGTGATAGTTAGTTTTTAGGCTCGATCATTCAATATATAAATTTTAAGACTTTTTCCACCACCATTATTATGATAAACCATAATATACACATATTTTAATCCCACATTTAGCATACTTTTGGATGATTTATCCCTTTAATTATGGAAATAGGTGCTCCTAATCCTTTGTTTTATGTTTTATACTCAGGAGAGCATCGGAGGATGAAAATAATGAGAAACGGGCTGAAAACAGAGTAAATGTACCAAATTACAAAATTGGCATGGCCTGGGCCCAAGATCACAAGGTCGTGCCTCATTAAAGACCCAAACACTGCCTGGCCTCGACTTGCACGGGCGTGTGCCATGGGCGTGTCCCTGACCAACCTGTTTGAATTCTATTCAAAATAGGGTACTTAGAGGCAAAGAAAGTCATTCCAAAAGCCCATATAAACACCTTAGAGGCCAAACTTCAATGGATGTTCAGCTAGGCCAAAAAGCCAAGCCAGAGGAGCTAAATTGTGGGATTCACTCGAAGAAAGACAGTTGATTCACCTCAAGAAGTCGGAATCATACTCAAGACTGAGGATCTCTCCTTCAATTCTTTCAGGGGGTTTACGATTTTCTTTATGTTTTTTTTATATTTTCTTCTGAGATGTATTCTTTCATGATTATGAACTAAACCCCTCAAAAATCTGAGGGGGATGAAACCTAAGACAAATCTTGTTATTGTTTTCTGAGCTGGATGATAAAAACTTGATTTGTTCTGAACTATGTGTTCTTAATTCTTACCTTGATATTTTAGGATATTGATTCAAGCATTCATGCTCTTAGGAAGAGGAGGAATATATCCTATCTAAGAGTAGATCTAGCATATTTAAGTGGAGTTGATCGAAACCCTAGAGATAGGATGGTGAAAATATACCGAATTAGGGTCAAACCTAATATGGGATTCCATAGATCGAGTTAATGAAATTTTAGGGGTTTTAATTAGAAAGAGATTTCAATTAATCAACCTAGGGTTAGACTTTAGTAGCCTCGAGAGAGGTATTAATAAAAGTTATGGAATCCTACAGATCAAGTCAGGTGAATAAAATGTCTGGTTCGTTGTTAAATAACAAGTGAAGTCTAGGTGGATTCTTCCTCGGGTATTGTCTCAGTCAATTGGTTTTTCCCTCAAGTATTTTCCCCAATTCATTTTCTTTGTCTTAGCATATTTAGCTTACTAGTTATTTAATTTTAGGTTAAACAACAATTCCCTTAATTCTTAGGTTAAATAATAAAAAGAAAGTTAGTATTAGTACTTTTGGTTCCTTTGGGTTCGACAATCCAGTCTTGCCACTAAACTATACTACTGTTCGATAGTTGCACTTGCCTCAAGTCGTTGTCATAGTTAGTTTTTAGGCTAGATCATTCATATTATAAATTTTTTAGACTTTGACACACGATCAAGTTTTTGGCGCCGTTGCTAGGGAACTGAAATATTAAGAACGCTCATTTTTTTATTAGTTTAGCCATATTTTATTTTTGGGAATTGAATTTTATTTTTACCTTTCTAATTTTCTTTTTCTTCTCCTGGCAGGTACCTCTAGTTTATGACTAGAAGGAACTCGATGGGACCTTTAATTTACGATAGTGATATTGAAGGTACGGTTCGTAGAAATCATAGAGAAATAAGGTAAAGCTTAAACTACATACAACAAGAGCAAGAAGACTGTAACATTCTGAGTTAGGGTCTTTGCGTTGTATGTGTTTATATGTGAATGCTATGTTTATCATGCTAATTTAGGGTGCTGTAGGGTCTAAGAATGACTTAGGGAAAA
The DNA here is from genome assembly GCA_025506655.1 of Gossypium rotundifolium. Taxonomy (NCBI): domain Eukaryota; kingdom Viridiplantae; phylum Streptophyta; class Magnoliopsida; order Malvales; family Malvaceae; genus Gossypium; species Gossypium rotundifolium. The sequence continues at coordinate 54,814,740 of CP106729.1, read as the reverse complement.
GCCGGAAGCATGGCTAAAATTTTCTTTTTGGGCACTTTCAGGGGAAAGTAGTTAGAATAGGACTTAAGGGGATTTTAGTTCGCGTTTGGTGACACAAAGAAGTGCAGTGGAAGGGTGGCAAAGGAACGCCACACAGGATGCAAGGGAATGACGCCACAGGTAGGAAGGAGGTCTAGGGTTCAAGGCACGTTGGCAGCTTTTGGAGTTTTTTTTTATTTTTATTTTTTGCGTCAAGAGGCTGAGGAGATGGCTTCCATTGGGACTCTTCAGGGTCGTTAGTAGATAGAGACTTAGAATTTGGAATAAGTGGCTAAGAGATAATGGCAGAAATTTTGAATTGGTCTTCTAATTCAAATGAGTGGAAGGGAGGAAAAGTAGGAGCAAAAAGAGGAGCTGATGGCTATTGGAGGTGTTAGCCGAATTTCAAAGTCTTAGTGGAGGAGGAATTGATTTTGGTTGTGGGCTAGGGTGTGCCAAATTTTGGGTGATTAGGTTGCTAGTGTGTAGTGGTTTTCGGCATTATGGTGTGTGTGCTTCACATTTTTAGTTTTAGTTTTCCTCTTATTTTCTCTCTTGCTGAAATCACTTAAGCATTTTCCACTATTCTATTCTTTGACCTCTAGCCGAAACTAGAAGACCAAGGGTGCACATCTCTTTCATTCTTTCTTTTTCTTCTCACTCCTGAAAGGCAAAATCATCACTTCACCCTTTCTTTTCATTTTCTCTTTTTCTGTTTAAAACTCCTTGTCAGCCAAATCTATCTAAGCCTTGCTAAATTGCATCTTTTCGTTCTCTTCTCTTTCAAACACTTTGGTCGAATATCCCTCTCCTTCTTCTTTTTTTCCCTTTTCAATATTGGGACTACTTTGGCATTTGGTAAGATCTTCTTGATTTAGCCAAATTTCTTTAATCATATCATCTATTTTTCTATCATTTTCTTTTGAAGGAAAAGTCAAAACTTACCATTTGTTTTAAGTAGATTTTATTGTTGGTTAGCCGAAACTCTCTGGCATCTAAATCCCCTCTTTCGATTCCTGGTTGCAGTGGATCGCCGTTGCTGATTTTTCCATCACTCCCAATCGGGTCCTCTAGTAGTTGTGGTAAGGGTTCCTATTCGTTTAACTGTCTTTCATGGCGTTTGTGTGCCAAAGGCAGTGATCCAACTCTTTAACCTTTGGCCGAATGTAGGTGGGGGTGGTGTCGTATTCCTTTGGAGACCTTCGGGATTCGCTCGACTTGTGAACCAAGCCTGAAGTTTTGGGTGTTGTCGATCTAGGTAAGGAGATCTATTCGATTAAACGTGTAAATCTAGGCAACCATATTCTTTTAACTTCTGGCCGAATATAGGAGGGGAATGTTATCTTCACGTTTTCGACTTCGGAGTAAAGTCGTAGGCAGATAGCAGTGGTTTCGATTAGCGTTAGTGTCGACGTAGAGGGTGTAATATTACGTGTATTCAGGTGTGTAACTTCTCACACCATGGATATTGCTTTATTTTATGACATTCCGTTGATATGTATATAAGTGTTTATGGATATTCTGTTAACCACCGAAATCTTAGTATAGCTGGTGTATGCGAGACATCAGGTTAGTGATCTCTGTTCTGATAAAGGAAGTGGTTATGTTGGGATATATCGATCTGTGTTATGGGTATACTATACATGTTTGATGAAATCTGTTGCATCCATATTTCTACATCTAATATTTTCATCAGGTTGGGGTTATGTGATGAAAGGGGAAGTGTTGTAGTGGCTCTGCCATGATTTGCTGTAGTGGCTCTGCAACGATCTGTTGTAGTGGCTCTACCACGATCTGTTGTAGTGGCTCTTCCATGATTTGTTTTGGTGACTATGTCACGATTTTGATGATGAGCAGCATGACTGCCATTGATGGTGTGTAGCGGTGAGGGTTGATTGTAGAAATCCCCATTAGTGTGATCGGTGGTACGGGGGTGTGTAGCGGATGGAAACTTAGGCTGGGATTGGGCTTCGTATTATCGTCTGTATATGCATTACTTGCTATTCTATTTGGTAGGGTTAAGGCCCAAATCCATGGTGCTTGAGTGTTGCACACTGAGTTTTGTGACTCACCCCGTTGTTTAACATTTTCAGGTAGCACATAGTGCAGTGGACCGGACTGGAGAGGAGGACAGTGTGGCCATGCATGGGTTCCGTATTTCAGTCAAGACTTTAGTTATTTATTTTCAATAATTGGTTTGGTATTTTACGTTGTAATAAGGCCACTGATTAATGGGTTTTAAATTTGGGACTTTATTTTTGTTTTAGACGCTCGAGTTGAATAACCCAACATAAAAACTAAATGTTTTAAAAGAAAAGAAGGACCCAAAAATAAAAAGGTTTTTCTTACGACCCTACCAAAGAGTGAAGTTACCATCTTTTGCAAAGAAGTTTGCATATATTAAACGGATGACACAGGTTTTGAATGGTCAGTCGTTTTGAAAAAAAATGGCAAAAATGCAACTCGATTAATAATAAGTTTCTACATCTTCTAAACAAACGCTAAACCCAAATTTTTGTGAAAGTTTTTCTTCAAAATCTCTTGGTGTTTTCATAAAATCTTCTTAGTGACATGCCAGATCTGGTCGTGGTGTATGGGCGAGTTTGGGGTGTTATAATTTAGTATCAGAGCCAGGTTCAAAAGCTCGGCTTTGGGTTTTGGGTTCAAAACGTCTTCTAAAAATGGTTTTAAAAAGTAGTAAGATGGAATACATGTTTTTAGCATGGCTCCTGCGTCTGCAGCCCAAGTCTGCTAGGTAAGTATTCTAGCTTTTGTTCTGATATGATATGGGGTTTGATGGGCTTTTATGGATGTAGACTAGTAAGATAGCGATAATGGACCTTACGGCTCGATTAAACAATTCTTCAAACATCATAAGATTTAATTTCCCTCATTAAACATGTCTGTGAACAAGTTGCTAAGTTAAGGTGTGGTAACAAGCATACGCATGTCTAGGAATGGATCTAATAAGAGCTTGGTATTTAAGCGGTCCTAGTGACTCACCTCCTCTTTCCTGGAATCCTACTTGGTGCGTAGTGATTGTTCACCTTGGCCACAAGGGCTTGTTAACAGGCCAAAAGTTATGACTAAAACCGAAAGGACCAGTACCCTAATTCTTAAAAAATTACTTATATGTCCCTGATTTTGTAAATTATCTAAAACACCCTAGTTTGTAAAATTACCGAAATACCCCTGGTTTACAAAATTACCAAAATACCCCTAGTTTGCAAAATTACCAAAATAACCCTATTTTGAAAAATCACCAAGAAACCTTATTTTGAAAAATTACGAAAATACCCTTAGGTAGTGAAATGACGAAAATACCCCTAGGTGATGAATGTGAGTTCATGGATGTTTACTTGTGTTTGATGTATGTATGTAATGCTCTGCTTGATGTGGGTTGAATGTGAACTCTGGAATTAGGAAATATAGATTTGAGAACTGAACTTTGTAGATAAAATTTGAATTCGAAAGAACTACTGTTAAAACTCTTTTCCATAAGACTGTTCGTTGTTAAATAGTGGAAAGAAATGCTAATGTATAAAATTCTAAATCAGATTAAATCGTGAACACTAGTCATGAGCACTCGAGGATGTGGGCGTAATTGCGTGGTCGTGGTAGGGGTAAGGTGACTATGTCAGAACCAGTAGGGTCTGGTCATTGGTCAGAGGATGAGGTGCCGCCATCGCCAGTTGTGGGCGCTGAGTTTTAGGATCAAACGGGTGGCGATGACGCGGTGTCGCAGGCAATGCTACGGGTCCTAGAGAGATTCTTTGGAGCAGCATGAGTGCGGGGCTCGAAATCGTGTCGAACGACTCGAGCTAATGAAGCAAAGGTATTTAGGGGTGTTTCGGGTGTAGCTCCAACACAGATGAGTACTGGTTAGAGGCGACGGAGCGCATAATGGATGATCTGGATCTCACAACTAAGGAGAAGTTGAAAGGGATAGTGTCTCTTCTTTGGGACGAGGCTTACTAGTGGTGGCTTATGGTAAAAGAGGGAACTCCAGTAGACCGGATCGACTGGGATTTCTTTAAGGTGTCATTTTAGGGGAAATATGTCGAGACTAGCTATGTGGATGCTCAGAGGGAGGCATTTTTGAATTTGGTTGAGGGGAGCAAATCTGTGGCTGAGTACGAGGCAGAGTTTCTATGATTGAGCCGTTACGCTCGAGGAATGGTAGCGACTGACTATGAACATTCCGTACGGTTCGAGGATGGATTGCGAAATGAATTAAGGGTTTTGATAGCGCCGTAGCGAGAGAGGGACTTTGCTACCCTAGTTGAGAAAGTTAAGAGAGCTGAGGAGGTGAAGCAGACTGAAAGTCAAGATAGTGATAAGGATTGGGGTAGGAATAAGAGGAGTTTTGGGTCGTCAAGCTCATTTCAGGATTTTCAAAAAAGGCCTAGTGTTAGTGGGCGACTTGTGCTCTGACATCTACTGCAGGGGTTAGTATCGACCATGTGCTTTATGTGGGAAGGTGCATTTTGGGGAGTGAGGAGGAGAAACGGAGGATGTTTCAGGTGTGGATCTACGGATCATCTAATTAAAGACTGTCCACAGGTAGATCAAGTACAGCCAGCTGGGCGAGGTTATGATCAGGTCAGGAGTGGTGGTTAGCCATTGCTGAGGGGTCGTGGCCCAGCCAGGGGAGGTAATGGATTCGGTCGAGGTCGTGGAGCGCCTGGTAGGGGTGCTAATAACACTGATGCGAGACAGCCTGGGTTAGTCTATGAAGCTTGTTGTCAAGAGGAAGGCGACGCACCGGACGTCATAACTGGTACGTTTGTAATTTATGGTTTACCTTATATTGCCTTGATTGATATTGGTTCGACGCACTCATATGTTGCTAGTGCTATAACTGGAACTTTGAACTTAGACTATGAGACTTCTTCTAGGGAGATGATTATAGTTAGCCCTCGAGGACAAAAGGTAGTAGTGAACAAACTGTGTAAGGATGTACCCTTGGAAGTTCAAGGGGTAGTGTTTTGGGTTGATTTGATGGAACTGCCATTTGGGGAGTTCGATTTGATCTTGGGAATGGACTGGTTAGTGAAGTCTCAAGCAAATCTGGATTGTGCAGCCAAGCGTATGGTGTTGAGAACCATAGAGAGTATAGAAGTGGTGGTGATAGGTGAGAGAAGGGATTACCTATACAATGTGGTATCTATTTTGAAGGCCGAAAGAATGGTGAGGAAAGGATGTAAGGCATTCATGGTTCATGTTTGTGCTTTGGAGGTTAAGGAGTTGGCTGTGGGGAATGTCTGAACGGTGAAAGAATTTATCGATGTGTTTTTAGAAGAGTTTCTGGGTTTGCCTTCAGATTGCGAGGTTGAGTTTGGTATCGACCTACTATCAGGAACAGCGCCAATGTCTATTGCCCTTTATAGAATGGCGCCGAAGGAGTTGGTGGAGCTAAAAGCGCAGATTTAGGAGTTGTTAGATCGGGGTTTTATCTGGCCAAGTGTATCATCGTGGAGAGCACCCGTACTTTTTGTTAAGAAGAAGGACATATCAATGCGAATATGTATTGATTACCGTCAGCTGAATAAGTTGACGATCAAGAACAAGTACCTGCTACCGAGGATAGATGACCTGTTTGACCAACTTAAGGGAGCATCAATTTTTTCAAAGATAGATTTAAGGACAGGCTATCACTAGCTTAAGGTCAAGGAGGAAGATATACATAAGACGGCATTTCGTACTCGCTATGGTCATTACGAATTCTTGGTGATGCCATTTGGATTGACCAATGCGCCAGCAGCGTTCATGGATATGATGAATCGGGTTTTTCAACCATATTTGGATTTGTTCATCGTGGTGTTTATAGACAATATTTTGGTATACTCGAAGTCCGAAGAGGAGCATGATTCACATCTTCGAGTGGTTTTGCAAATTCTGATGGAGAAGCAGATGTTCGCTAAGTTTAGTAAGTGCGAGTTCTGGTTAAGGGAGGTTACTTTTTTGGGTCATGTGGTGTCAGCTGAAGGGATCTGGGTGGACCCTCGAAAGATTGAGGCTGTATTGAATTGGAAGGCACCTAAGTATGTGGCAGAGATTCAGAGTTTTTTGGGTTTAGCAGGATATTACAGAAGGTTTGTGGAAGGATTTTCTTTGATTGCAGTGCCATTATCCAAGTTGCTAAGGAAATGGGTTCCGTTTGTGTGGTTAGACAAGCAACAAGAGAGTTTTGAGAAGTTAAAGAGGATTTTGACGGAAGCTCCAGTGCTGATTCAGCCTGAGGTAGGGAAAGAGTTTACAGTCTATTATGATGCGTTGCATACAGGGTTAGTATGTGTGCTGATGCAAGAGGGGAAAGTAGTGGCGTATGCTTCTCGATAGTTAAGGACTCACGAAGTGAATTATCCGACGCATGACCTGGAATTAGCTGCGGTGGTTTTCACCTTGAAAATTTAGAGACACTACTTGTATGGGGAGAAGTCTATTGTCTACACGGATCACAAGAGTCTGAAATACCTCCTTACCCATAAGGAGTTAAACTAAGGCAGAAGAGGTGGATCGAGTTGTTAAAAGATTACGACTGCTCGATTGAATACCATCCGGGTAAGGCTAACTTGGTGGTAGACGCATTGAGCTGTAAGGTAATATCAAACTTAAGAGCAATGTTTGCCCACCTTAGATTGTATGATGACGGAAACTTATTAGTAGAATTGCAAGTGAAGCCGACGTGGGTGAATCAGGTTAAAGAGAAATAGTTGGTAGATGATGTTTTGAGTGCTAGGCTTCGGCAAGTACAAGATGGTGGATTAGAGGATTATAGTTTGAGCAACGATGGAGTTTTGTGTTTCCGTGGGAAGATCTGTATGCCGAAGGATATGGAGTTGAGGCAGATGATTCTTCAGGAAGCGCATAGTAGCCCTTACGCTATGCATCCTGGAGGTAGTAAGATGTACCAAGATTTGCGGGAATAGTTTTGATGGCCTGGTTTAAAGCGAAAAGTAATCGAATTTGTGGGTAGGTGTTTGACATGTCAGCAGGTGAAGGCAGAGCATCAGTTGCCTTTGGGATTGTTGCAACTGGTGAAGATTCCACAATGGAAGTGGGAAAGGATTACAATGGATTTTGTTAGTGGGCTACCCCTCACGCCTACCAAGAAGGATTCGGTCTGGGTAATTGTTGACCGTCTGACAAAGTCTGCTCCATTCATACCTGTACGTATGGATTAGTCTCTTTAGAAGTTAGCTAGAATATATATAGTAGAGATTGTGAGGTTGCATGGGGTGCTAGTGTTGATTATCTCAGACAGGGACCCTAGATTTAAGTCAAGGTTCGGAAAGTGTTGCATCAGGCATTGGGTACGAAGTTAAATTTTAGTATAGCGTTTCATCCATAGTCTGATGGGCAGTCGGAGAGAGTGATTCAGGTCTTGGAAGATATGTTGAGGGGCTGTGTCTTGGATTTCAGAGGTAGTTGGGAGGAATTTCTACCGTTGGCAGAATTCGCGTATAACAACAGCTACCAGTCTAGTATTCAAATGGCACCATATGAAGCACTATATGGTCGGAAGTGTCGTACACCTATATCTTTGGATGAGTTGGGTGGCGTCGGTTGTTGGGTCGAAATTGATTCTTTGAAAGCGGAGGACAAGGTTAAGTTGATTCGAGCTCGATTGAAGGAAGCTTCAGACAGACAGAAGTCTTATGCGGATCTGAAGTGGAAAGATATAGAATTTGCAGTAGGTGACCGGGTTTTCTTAAAGGTGTCGCCGTGGAAGAAAGTGCTAAGATTTGGTTGGAAGGGCAAGTTGAGTCCCATGTTTATCGAGCCTTATTGGGTGTTGAAGCGAGTGAGGCCAGTAGCCTATCAGCTCGAGTTACCTTTAGAGTTGAATCAGATCCATGACGTATTTCATGTTTCAATGCTAAGGCACTATCGTTCGGATCCATCTCATGTTGTGCCAGTAGAGGAAATTGAGGTGAATCCATACTTATCTTTTGAGGAGGAAACAGTGAAGATCTTAGATCGGGACGTCAAAGTATTACGTAGGAAATCAGTTCCTTTGGTGAAGGTTCTGTGGTAGAATCATGGTTCGGAAGAAGCTACGTGGGAATCAGAGGATGTGATGACGACAGAATACCCTCAACTCTTTTGATCAGGTAATTTCGAGGCCGAATTTATTTTAAGGGGGTAGAACTGTAACATCTTGAGTTGGGGTCTTTGCGTTGTATGTGTTTATGTGTGAATGCTATGTTTATCATGCTAATTTAGGGTGCTGTAGGGTCTAAGAATGACTTAGGGAAAAGCCGGAAGCCTGGCTAAAATTTTCTTTTTGGGCACTTTCAGGGGAGAGCTAGTTAGAATAGGACTTAAGGGGATTTTAGTTTGCATTTGGTGACAAAGAAGTACAGTGGAAGGGTGGCAAGGGAACGCCACACAGGATGCAAGGGAATGATGCCACAGGTACGAAGGAGGTCCAGGGTTCAAGGCACGTTGGCAGCTTTTGGAGTTTTTTTCTTTTTTCTTGCGTCAGGAGGCTGAGGAGATGGCTTCCATTGGGAATCTTCAGGGTGGTTAGTAGATAGAGACTTAGAATTTGGAATAACTGGCTAAGAGATAATGGCAGAAATTTTGAATTGGTCTTCTAATTCAAATGAGTGGAAGGGAGGAAAAGTAGGAGCAAAAAGGGGAGTTGATGACTATTGGAGGTGTTGGCTGAATTTCAAAGTCTTAGTGGAGAAGGAATCAGTTTTGGTTGGGGGCTAGGGTGTGCTGAATTTTGGGTGATCAGGTTGCTAGTGTGTAGTGGTTTTCGGCATTATGGTGTGTGTGCTTCACATTTTTAGTTTTAGTTTTCCTCTTATTTTCTCTCTTGCCAAAATCACTTAAACATTTTCCACTCTTCTCTTCTTTGACCTCTAGTCAAAACTAGAGGACCAAGGGTGCACATCTCTTTCATTCTTTCTTTTTCTTCTCACTCCTAAAAGCCAAAATCATCACTTCACCCTTTCTTTTCATTTTCTCTTTTTCTGTTTAAAACTCCTTGTCAGTCGAATCTATCTAAGCCTTGCTGAATTGCATCTTTTCGTTATATTCTCTTTCAAACACTTTGGCTGAATATCCCTCTTCTTCTTCTTCTTTATCTTTTCCCTTTTCAATATTAGGACTACTTCGGCATTTGGTAAGATCTTCTTGATTTAGCCGAATTTCTTTAATCATCTCATCTCTTTTTCTATCATTTTCTTTTGAAGGAAAAGCTAAAACTTACCATTTTTAAGTAGATTTTATTGTTGGTTAGCCAAAACTCTCTGGCATCTAAATCCCCTCTTTCGAGTCCTGGTTGCAGTGGATTGCCATTGCTGATTTTTCCATCACTCCCAATCGGGTCCACTTGTAGTTGTGGTAAGGGTTCCTATTCATTTAACTATCTTTCATGGCATTTGTGTGCCGAAGGCAGTGATCCAACTCTTTAACCTTTGGCCGAATGTAGGTGGGGGTGGTGTCGTATTCCTTTGGAGACCTTCGGGATTCACTCGACTTGTAAACCAAGCCTGAAGTTTTGGGTGTTACTGATCTAGGTAAGGAGATCTATTCGATTAAATGTGTAAATCTAGGCAACCATATTCTTTTAACTTCTGGCCAAATGTAGGGGGGAGTGTTATCTTTACGTTTTCGACTTCGGAGCAAAGTCGTACGCAGATAGCAGTGGTTTCAATTGGCATTAGTGTTGACATAGAAGGTGTGATATTACGTGTATTTAGGTGTGTAACTTCTCACACCATGGATATTGCTTTGTTTTATGACGTTTCGTTGATATGTATATAAGTGTTTATGGATATTCTATTCAACATCGAAATCTTGGTATGGCTGGTGTATGCGAGACATCAGGTTAGTGATCTCTGTTCTGATAAAGGAAGTGGTTATGTTGGGATATATCAATCTGTGTTATGGGTATACTGTACATGTTTGATGAAATCTGTTGCGTCCATATTTTTGCATCTAATATTTTCATGGGGTTGGGGTTATGTGATGAAAGGAGAAGTGTTGTAGCGGCTCTGCCATGATCTACTGTAGTGGCTCTGCCACGATCTCTTGTAGTGGCTCTGCCACGATCTGTTGTAGTGGCTCTGCCATGATCTGTTCTGGTGACTATGTCACGATTCTAATGATGAGCAGCATGACTGCCATCGATGGTGTTTAGCGGTGAGGGTTGACTGTAGAAATCCCCATTGGTGTGAGTGGCTGGTACGGGGGTGTGTAGCGGATGCAAACTTAGGCTAGGATTGGGTTCCACATTATCGTCTATATATGCATTACTTGCTAATCTATTCTTTATGGTTAAGGCCCAAATCCATGGTGCTCGAGTGTTGCACACTGAGTTTTATGACTCACCCTGTTGTTTAACATTTTCAGATAGCACATATGCAGTGGGTCGGGCTGAAGAGGAGGACAGGGTGGCCATGCATGGGTTTTGCATTTCAGTAAAGACTTTAGTTATTTATTTTCAATAACTGGTTTGGTATTTTACGTTGTAATAAGGCCACCGATTAATGGGTTTTAAATTTAGGACTTTATTTTTGTTTTAGATGCTCGGGTTGAATAACCCAACATAATAACTAAATGTTTTAAAAGAGAAGAAGGACACAAAAACAACAAGGTTTTTCTTACGACTCTACCAAAGAGTGAAGTTAACAATTTTTTCAAAGAAGTTTGCATATCTTAAACAGATGATGCAGGTTTTGAATGGTCAGTTGTTTTGAAAAAAAATGGCAAAAATACAACTCGATTAATAATAAGTTTCTACATCTTCTAAACAAACGCTAAACCCGAATTTTTCGTGAAAGTTTTTCTTCAAAATTGCTTGGTGTTTCACAAAATCTTCTTAGTGACATGCCAGATCTGGTCATGGTTTATGGGCCGGGGTGTTACAAAGACGAAGAGATGGTCGAGAATAATTCGCTACCTCAAGAGGTGGCCGAAAATCATGCTCCTCGAACTATGTATGATTATGCTAAACCTAATTTCGCAGGAGCTGAATCGAGTATTGTTAGGCCTTCTATAGTTGCTAATAATTTTGAACTAAAACCTAACACTATACAAATGATTCAACAATTTGTTTAATTTGATGGTTTGTAGGACAAAGACCCAAATACTCATTTAGCAAACTTTCTAGAATTCTGTGATACCTTCAAAATAAATGGCGTTACTGATGATGCCATTCGTCTTCAGTTATTTCCCTTTTAATTAAGGAATAAAGCCAAACAGTGGTTGAATTCTCTTCCACGAGGATTAATCACTACATGGGATCAAATGATCGAAAATTTTTTGTTAAAATATTTTCTGCCAGCCAAAATGACCAAGTTGAGGAATGATATCTCTTTTTTGTATAGATGGGTCTAGAAACACTATATGATGCATGGGAGAGATACAATGACTTACTAAGAAGGTGCCCACACCATGGATTACCCTTGTGGCTACAGGTCAAAACCTTTTGCAGCAATGTGAACCCCTCAACCAGCGCTGATTGATTCAGCCGCTGGGGGAACCCTGAATAACAAAACACCTGAGGCGGCCTACGAATTCATTGAAGAGATGTCACTGAATAACTATCATTAGCAAGTCATGAGGATAAGGCCAACAAAAGCCACCGGTGTTTTCAACCTCAACGTAGTAACCATGCTATCAAACTAGGTAGAACTTTTAAATAAAAAGATTGATGGTTTGTGTTCTTTGTAGGTACATTCGGTAATGCAGTACGAAACAAGTGGAGGTGTGGCGAATCCTGAGTACCCACCCTATAGATATGGCATGGAAAATGAGCAGATAAACTTATAATCCAGGTTAGAGGAAACCTTTTGCAGCAATGTCAACCCCTCAACCAGACAGCTGATTGATTCAGTCGATGGGGGAACCCTGAATAACAAAACACCGAGGCAACCTGCAAATTCATTGAAGAGATGTCACTGAATAACTATCAGTAGCAAGTCATGAGGATAAGGCCAACAAAAGCCACCGGTGTTTTCAACCTCAACGTAGTAACCATGCTATCAAACCAGGTAGAACTTTTAAATAAAAAGATTGATGGTTTGTGCTCTTTGCAGGTACATCCGGTAATGCAGTACGAAACAAGTGGAGGTGTGGCGAATCCTGAGTACCCACCATACAGATATGGCATGGAAAATGAGCAGATAAACTTATAATCCAGGTTAGAGGAACCACCCCAATTTTTCATGGGGTGGTCAAGGAAATCAGAGACAACAACCCCCTTCAAACTTCTGACAACAACCCTACCCACAGGAAAAGAAGTCAAACCTTGATGAGATGTTGACAAAATTCATAGCGGTGTCAGAAACACGTTTCCAAAACACCAAGACAACACTTAAAAATCAACAAGCATCGATTCAAGGGATCGAGAACCAGTTAGGGCAACTTGCTAAACTGATCTCTGAACGACCACAAGGTAGCTTGCCAAGTAACACTGAGACTAACCCAAAGGAGAAACTTCAAGCCATAACAGCTCATGATAGTGAAGGGTTAGTGGAATCTAAATCTGAGCCAAGGCAAGAACCTGTGGTAAGTAAAGGTAAAGTTGAAGAAAGCCAAGAAAAACCAAAATCGGTAATTAAAGAGTACCAACCTCAAATACCATACCCCAATGCGATGAAGAAAGACAATACAGATGAATAGTTCGATAAGTTTCTTAAACTTTTAAAGAAATTACATATTATCTTACCATTTCATGAAGCTCTTTCGTAGATGCCAAATTCAAGGAATTTTTTAAAAGAGCATTTAACAAACAAGCGAAAGTTAGACGAAGAATCACATGTGGAACTAAACGTAGTGTTCTCAACAATATTGTAAAAATAAACTACCACAAAAATTAAAAGATCCAAGGAGTTTTACAATTCCATGCTTAATTGGTAGTTTATCTATTGATAATGCTTTAGTTGATTTAGGGGCAAGCATCAATGTTATGCCTTATAAAATGTTTAAATAGTTAGGTCTAGGGAAACCTAAACAAACTAGTATGAGTATTCAATTAACTGATAAGACTATTTAGATTCCTAGGGGTATAATTGAAGATGTACTGTTAAAATTGACAGATTCATATAAGTTGTTTAGCTTTGCTATATTCTCTATGTACCTCAATTAAACTAGCATAGGAGAAGCCTACTCTATTTTCATTTTTGAAAGAATTTTTTTGTTTGGAATGCTTATATCTGGGTATTTAGTTCTCAAATGCTTTCCTGGGAAGATTCTCAGAATCACAATAGGGGGAACTACTTAATGGATGTTATGGTCTAATTGGATGTTTATTTTCCTTGTTATTTGATAAACCGTAATATATACATATTTTAATCCCACATTTAGCATACATTTGGAAGATTTATTCCCTGAATTATGGAATTTGGTGCTCCTAATCATTTAATTTCATGTTTTATACTTAGGAAAACACCGTAAGATGAAAACAACAAGAAACGGGCCAAAAATGGAGAAAATGGGCAAACATACGAATTGCACATGGCCTGGTCTCGAAACACACGGCTGTGCCTCCTTAGCAGATCCGACCACGACCTAGCCCCGAATCACACGGGCGTGTCCTTGCCGTAGCAAAGACAAGTTTCATTTGGATTAGGGTACTTAGGGCAAAGAAAGACATTCCAAAAGCCTATATAAACACCCTAGAGGCCAACCTTCAGGAGGGCGTTCAGCTAGGCCAATGAGCCAAGCCAGAGGGCCAGAATTGTGGGATTCACTCGAAGAAAACCAGTTGATTCATCTCAAAAAGCCGGAATCATACTTAAGAGTGAAGATCTCTCATTCAATTCCTTCAGGGGGTTTTAGGGTTTTTCTTATGTTTTGCTTTATATTTTCTTCTAAGATGTATTCTTTTATAATTATGAACTAAACCCTCAAATACTTGAGGGGGATGAAACCTAAGATGAATCTTGTTATTGTTTTCTAAGCTATATGGTAAATACTTGATTTGTTCTTAACTATGTGTTCTTAATTCTTGTTTTGATATTTCAAGATATTAATTCAAGTATTCATGCCCTTAGGCAGAGGAGGAATATTCCCTATTTAAGAGTAGATCTAGCATAGTTAAGCAGAGTTGATCGCAACCATAGAGATAGGATGACAAAAATCTGTCGGATTAGAGTCAAACCTAATATGGGAGTCCATAGATCGTGTTAATGCAATTCTAGGGGCTTTAATTAGAAAGATATTTCAATTAATCAACCTAATGTTAAACGTTAGTAGCCTCGAGTGAGCTATTAATATAAATTAGGGAATCCTATGGATCAAGTCAAGTGAATAAATCGTCTAGTTCAGAGTTAGATAACAAGTGAAGTCTAGGTGGATTCTTTCTCGGGTATTGTCTTAATCAATTGGTTTTCCCGCAAGTATTTTCCCTAATTCCTTCTCTATGTCTTAGCATCTTTAGCTTAGTAGTTAGTTAGTTTTAGATTAGATAACAATTCCCTTAATTCTTAGGCTGAACAATAAAAAGAAAGTTAGTATTAGTACTTTTGGTTCCTTTGGGTTCGACAATCCGGTCTTGCCACTAAACTATAATACTGTTCGATAGGTGTGTTTGCCTCAGTCGTGGTGATAGTTAGTTTCTAGGCTCGATCATTCATTATATAAATTTTAAGACTTTTTCCACCCCCATCAAGTTTTTGACAGTTGCCGAGGAACTAAAATATTAAGAACGCTCAATTTTTATTACTTTAGCCATATATTTTTTTTTTGCAATTGAATTTTATTTTTATGTAACATCCCGAATTAGGGCCTAGTCAGGTTAGTGGTTTGAGACCACGAATCTGAAGTAGAAATAATTATTTTATGACTGTTATGAGGTTTATGATATGTTCGTATGCATGTGTAAAAATTTCATGAAGCAATTTTAGGCATAAAGTGCCCAATTTGACTTTTCGACTAAATTAAATAAGTTGCGAAATATAAGGTCCTAGAAGCTTTAAGTATGAAATAGCTTGGATTATCAATTTGAGGTCTACAATGTGATTGAATTGTTGTGTGAAAATTTAGTTGAGAAATTTTATCGAAAAAGTGTTTAATTTGGTTAGTATGATTAAATTGTTATAAGTGCGAAGTGTGTGTTCTAGATGATAAAGGGTGCAATTGTGATGGGCTTTTAAAGTGAAGGTCCTTACGAAGAAATTAGCCCACTTATAAGTTGAGGGAAGATATTTGTTTGGTATTTTTGAAGTTAGTTAAAAAGGGTGAATTTGGAAGTTAAGTTAAATGGGTATAATAAGACAAAAATAGTAAAAGGGCACCATTCTTTTCTATTTTCTTCTCCAGCCGATTGTGAGAAAAGAAATGGGCAGCCATGGAGAATGCGATGTTCGGCCAAGCTTGGGAGCTTGATAGAGCATGGAAAACGAGATTCGAGCTTAGATCAGAAAGAACATGATGATGGATCAAGTCGAATAAATTAGCTACTTTCACGTCCGAGGTAAGTTGGTGTGTAAATAATAATGCAATGATGTCGTAATGTATGTTTGAAACCTAAATTGTGGTATCAAATTGATTTTGCTGAATTGCATGTTTAGTATATTATGTTGGTGAATTGATTTAATAATATATTTATGATAAATGGTGACATAGATGACATGGAAAATGGGTTGAAATGTTGTGCTTAAATGTGTTTTCTATAACTATAGTTATTATGTGAAATGGAAAGTTTATATGTAAATAATGCATTTATTTTATTTGTTCAATAATTATTTTGCTATATATTATGGAAATAATTGGGTGATAACTATAATATGAAAATGTATGGAACGTGAAATTCTCGATTGAACCTTCAGAAAACCGAGAGATACGGACAATATGTAGCTAGGTCACACGAGTGATAAGGGACCTTCACCGTGCGCACAAGAAAGCTACGAGATGGAAAAAATTTGATATGTAGATAGGCCGCATGAATGATAAGGGACTTTCACCATGTGTTCAAGAAAGCTACGGGATAATAATTTCATATGTAACTAGGTCACAGGTGTAATACTGTGTGTATACCATGTGTACAAGAAAGCTACGGGTTACGAGTAGCTAGGTCACATGAATGGTTCCTAGTGTTGGACGCCATGTAGACAAGAAAGCTACGAGATGGAATGGCTAGGTCACATGGGTGATAAGGGACTTTCACCATGTGTACAAGAAAGCCGAATTATGAGTAGGTGGAGCTATGTGTTGAGACCACCGAGTATCGGGCATTTTTCGAAGGGGTTCAACGAGATAACTTATTAATGGTGATTGGTACGATCATGTTATGAATAAGTGCAGGTGTTAATGTGACCAATTGAGAAATGTGGTAAATGTACGTGTGAGCAAGGGTTCATGTGACCATGTGTGTATGTGCATAATGTGTTTGATATGTGATACGTGATTGAAATTGCGGTAAGGCTGATATGGGGTAAGCACCATTATGAGTACTCATAAATATTGATGATGATTATTCATTTGTATGGCTAGTATTGAACATGCTTGGTGTTATGTGTGCATATATGGAAGTAATATAAAGAAAACATGGGAGAGTAAATTTTTCAGTAAAATAGATTGAAACAACAGCAGTTATGTGATTTTAAAAAATCATCATAAATAGTATAAATTGAATTACATTCTGAATGAGATGTAAAATTAAAGCTTATCGAGTCTATTTTCACCAAAAAAAAATGGTGTGAGTAAATAAATTTTATATTATGAGATATTTGAATTTTGGTGAGACAGGGTCTGAATGGTTTCGAAAATCCACTATTTCAAATTTGGAAAATCACTAAAAATTTTATAAAAATGGTTATGCTGTGCAATTTATATTATCAGAATTCTTGATGAATCTATTTCCAACATAAACAAACAAAATGTTATTTGAATTCTGTATAATGAGAAATTTGATTTTTAGTGAAGAGGTATTAGAGCTGTTGAACAGCAAAACAAGGGAACTTTCAACGATTAAACTGTATTAATTGGACAAGTAAAAATTCTAAAAATTTTATGGAAAGAAGGAAAATGAGTCTAGTTTCAAGTAAAATTTACATAACTTAATTTTGAGCTATTTATCTTAAGATATAAGTGATTTAGCAACCATGACTCAGAAAAACAACTTAATCTGAATATGAGAAAAAAAGGGGGTGAAATCATATGAATAATGATTTATTTCTGAAGAATACCATTTGAGAAATGGAAACACTTTGTTAATTAAATTGCTTATTATTATATGCCAACTTCCTAAGCTATAAAGCTTACACCTTCTTTTCCATTTCTCTTAGTGTTGTTAGGTCGGTTCGAAGTTGGAGATCGTCGGAAGCAGTATCACACTATCGAATTATCAAGTCGAGTAAGGCTAAATTTAAGTGTGTATGTGTGAGTGGCATGTATAGAAGATTTAGTCATTTTGATAAGTGTCATTTTGTGTAGCCGAATGCGTTGGCTATTAATGTTACTCAAATAGTGTCGTAATAGCCTTGTAAATGGGCTAGCATTGTTTAAGTTAAAATTATGCAACGATGATGAAATTTATGAGTGTGCTAGTTTCCATCTTAAAGTAGGGTAATGGTTAAAGAGAATGATATGCGTGGTGGCATATGAATGCTTTGATATGTGAGATTGATGTTGGTATGAGTCTGGTTGTGTTTCAGGGTGACAAAAAGGCTTGGAAAATAGCCTGCTATTGTCCACTCGGCTGATCACACGGGCGTGTGCCTTAGCGTTGTGATTTTTCATAGAATGCCACATGGGATATTGATATGGGCGTGTCTAGGCCATGTGAGGGCCACGGCCTGTATGCATGGACGTGTGATCAGGCCGTGTTAAAATCCCAGTAACTAAAGTTGTAGTCATGATTCAACACAGGCTGTTGGCACGGCCGTGTTGAAGGTCCATACGGGCGTGTGAAAAGGTCACACGGGCATGGGACGTACATTATCATAAGGTTCGAAGAATGTTTCTTAGATGCCCGAGTTAACTAGGAATGGATCCCAAATCTCGTTTAGGGCTTGTAAGTCCAAAAGAATAAACAAAAAAAAATGAGCAACAAGATTAGTTTTCATAATTTTTAAATTGGGATCACGTTTGACGGGGTTAGAAAGTATATTAGTAAGAGTTTCAGTAAAGTAACGCCTCGTTCCTGACTCCGGTGATGGTCTCGGGTAAGGGGTGTTACATTTTACTTTTCTAATTTTCTTTTTCTTTTCCTGGTAGGTACCTCTAGTTTATGACTAGAAGGAACCCGACAGGACCCTTAGTTTACGACAGTGATATTGAAGGTATGGTTCACAGAAATCGTAGAGAAATAAGGTGAAGCTTAAACTACATACAATAAGAGTAAGAAGACGAAATTAATACTGACCGAATAGATGACAAGAATAATTCGCTACCTCAAGAGGTGGCCGAAAATAATGCTCCTCAAACTATGTATGATTATGTTAAACCTAATTTAACAGGGACTGAATCGAGTATTGTTAGGCATGCTATAGCTGTAAATAATTTTGAACTGAAATCTAACACTATACAAATGATTCAACAATTTGTTCAATTTGATGGGTTGCAGGATGAAGACCCAAATACTCATTTAGCAAACTTTCTAGAATTTTGTGATACCTTCAAAATAAATGGTGTTTCTGATGATGCCATTCGTCTTCGGTTATTCCCCTTTTCTTTGGGGAATAAAGCTAAATAGTGGTTGAATTCTCTTCCACGAGGATCAATCACTACATGGGACCAAATGACCGAAAATATTTTATTAAAATATTTTCTGCCAGCCAAAATGGCCAAATTAAGGAATGATATCCCTTCTTTTGTGCAGATGGATTTAGAAACACTATACGATGCATGGGAGAGTTACAAAGATCTATTGAGAAGGTGCCCATACCATGGATTACCCTTGTGGCTATAGGTCCAAACTTTTTACAACGGTGTGAACCCCTCAACCAAGCAGTTGATTGACTCAAGCCACCGCTGGTGAAACTCTGAATAACAAAACACCTGAGGCAGACTACGAATTCATTGAAGAGATGTCACTAAATAACTATCAATAGCAAGTCACGAGGACAAGGCCAACAAAAGCCGCCAGTTTTTTCAACCTCGACGCAGTCACCATTCTATCTAATCAGGTAGAGATGTTAAATAAAAAGATTGATGGTTTGTGTGGTTCTTCGCAGGTACATCTGGTAATGCAGTGCGAAACAATAGGAGGTGTGGCGAATCCTGAGTACCCACCCTACAATCCTGGCATGGAAAGCGAGCAGATGAACTATATGGGTAACAATTTTGAATCTCAAAATAACCCTTATAGTAATACTTATAATCCAGGTTGGAGGAACCACCCCAATTTCTCATGGGGTGGTCAAGGAAATCAGAGACAACAACCCCCTCCAAACTTCCAACAACAGCCCTAGCCACAGGAAAAGAAATAGAACCTTAAGGAGATGCTGACAAAATTCATAACGGTGTCAAAAACACGTTTCCAAAACACCGTGACAACACTTAAAAATCAACAAGCATCGATTCAAGGGATCGAGAACCAGTTAAGGCAACTCGCTAAGCTGATCTCCGAATGACCACAAGGTAGCTTGCCAAGTAACACTGAGACTAACCCAAAGGAGCAACTTCAAGGCATAACAGCTCAAAATAGTGAAGGGTTAGTGGAATCTGAATCTGAGTCTGGGCAAGAACCTGTGTTAAGTAAATGTAAGGTTGAGGTAAGCCAAGAAAAACAAAATCGATAATTAAAGA
This sequence comes from Gossypium rotundifolium, assembly GCA_025506655.1. Lineage (NCBI taxonomy): Eukaryota > Viridiplantae > Streptophyta > Magnoliopsida > Malvales > Malvaceae > Gossypium > Gossypium rotundifolium. The sequence goes on along the minus strand of CP106729.1, from coordinate 54,795,006 downwards.
GTACCAACCTCAAATACCATACCCCAATGCGATGAAAAAAGACAAAATAGATGAACAATTCAGTAAATTTCTTAAACTTTTAAAGAAATTACATATTAACTTACCGTTTCTTGAAGCTTTTTCGCAGATGCCAGATTCAAGGAAATTTCTAAAAGAACTTTTAACAAACAAGCGGAAGCTAGACGAGGAATCGCATGTGGAACTAATCACAGTGTGCTCAGCAATGTGGCAAAATAAACTACCACGAAAATTACAAGATCCATGGAGTTTTACAATTCCATGTTTAATTGGTAGTTTATCTATTGATAATGATTTAGCTGATTTAGGGGCAAGAATGAATGTTATGCCTTGTAAAATGTTTAAACAGCTAGGTCTATGAAAATTCAAACAAACTAGGATGAGTATTCAATTAGCTGATAAGACTATTAGAATTCCTAGGGGTATAATTGAAGATGTACTAGTTAAAATTGGCAGATTTATATTCCCAGTTGACTTTGTTGTTTTAGATATGTATGAGGATAATACGGTTCCTTTAATTTTAGGAAGGCCCTTTTTAGCAACTACTAGATCTAAAATTGATGTTGGTACAGGTGAACTCACACTTCGCTTAGGTAATGAATCAATTAGTCTTCAAGCTCTTGACTCAGCTAGGACATCGAGTGATAAAGGTGAGAAAATTATTTTTATTATTGACCATTCGGTTAAACCTTCTTTTCAGGAAGTACCGCAGAACCACTCATCTAAGCCAGATCCTAGACCTTATACCAACAAGGAAATAACTCATGAGGAATGAAGGCTTCAGATCAATGAGCTAGATGAGTGGAAGCCACGTGTTAAGGAAAAACCGAAGGAACCCCCAGACGAGCTTATAGGAATATCAAATCACTTCAAAATAAGAGATCAGGTACTGTTAGATAAAATAGACCATTGAATCATCATATCAGACCTGAATACAAATGAAGAGACTCCTTTTAAGGTACTCAACGTCTTCCCTTACGGAACAGTTAAGGTAAATAATCCTATATTCGGCACTTTTAAAGTAAACGCTACTCAACTTGAATTATAAATTGATAATAGAATTGATAGCATAAGAAAGGACTTTCAACTATTCAAACCACCATTATTATGAGAATGAGAGGTAAGTTTAGCTTAAGACTTTAAACGAGTGCTTCTCGGGAGGCAACCCAAGCACTAACCCTATTAAATTTTACATTTAATTTTATCTTCTTTCTTTTAAGCACCTAACTATAAGCTAATCAAAGTGCAGATTTCCATACCATATAGCCTTACACACGGCCGTGGCTGTGGCCGTGTGGACACTGTGGATTTTAGTACTGGCAGGGCAAAGATAGTACGAAACAGGATGAAAAAAATATCTTCAAGCCACGAGCTCGATAAATACAATGACCATGCGACACAGCCGTGGTCGACACTATTTTATCAAAACGGGCGTGGCGACCTGCACACAGGAGTGAGAGAAATGAATGAACCACCGCACAACCATGCGATATGGCTGTGTGACTCACCACGCCCATGATACACGGGCGTGGGGATGCACCAGAGTTGAAATTTTTTTAAAACACCCCCTCCCCTTCTCTCCCACTCCCCACTTCCCTTCTTCTATAACCTCTACACTCCCTCCCTTTTCATTTTCCTCCTTCTTCATTATTCAATCGTTTTGATCTACACCCTATCAATGTCAAAGAAGCGGAATGATCCTGACACAATCTCCCAGTGTGAGATCGATCTACATAAGGTCATGCCGGTCGCTTCACTAACTTGACAGGAAAAGGACCTTTGAGTCCATTTAATCTTTCTTTTTCTTTTCTCTTTTCCTTTCCTTATCTTTATTTCTCTTATACTAAATTTAGTTTATTTTATTTTAGTTTCTTGGTTTTAGGTTCTTTAGGCTGCTTGGGAATCACACACCACGGCCTTAGCAATCACACTCATCTCGCGAACCATCTAACAATAAGGACTTTTCAATCTATTAATCTTTTCTTTTAGTTTTATTTCACTTTTTGTACTCTTTCTTTTTATTTTTCTTTTCTTTAAATATATAGTTAGTATATTTAGAATTATTCTTATTATTTTCTGGATAATTCTTCACGAGCTTCCCAATTTCTTCATCTAACACAGAGATTGTTGGCGGCCACCACACTACCACTAATGACGCACCTTCCAACTTATCTTTCACCTCAGAATCAAGTTTCCTCACCTCCAACTCAAGGAATCCATCTAAAAATTCAGGAAGTTTCACTTCTCTCCCTCTCTTTTGATTTTCTTACTATATTGTGAATATTTATCTTTCTACATTGAGGGCAATGTACATCTTAAGTGTGGAGGGGTGAAATTTATTTAGAAAAGTTTCCAACTTTTGCATTATTCTCAAATCCCTAAATTATATCTTGTCTTAAGTAATTTTCTCATATCACTAATTAGGATGAAATTTCTATTGATTTATGATTTTTATTGACATGTTTTAGAATAAGTCATTGATAATTGTGCATTGATGATTTAAACTTTAAGATCCTAGAGAATCAAGCATGATAAGTCTATTTTCAAAAATTAAAATTTTGTTAAGGTTGTCTACCTGAATCTAATTATTATATTGAAGTTTGAAATTTGCAAGTTTGTCATCAAAAACCCAGAATTTTTGTGAGATTTTGAGCCTTTTAGAGCATACATTTTTTCGTGCTCAATTTATTGATTATGAGTGTGTCGATATTGATTTGTTATTCTAAAACTTGCTTCGATTATACATGTCAAGATCACATCACTGATTTGATATACAGAGATGATAAAGGCACTTAGGATTTAACCCACTCACTCCACTAAAAGCCTACCCTCACAATTAACCCCTTTGATCCTAACAACCCTTTTATTGATTCACCCACTATTATTAACCTAAAACCCATCTTGTATTTGTTATCACCATTTCTCTTGACTACCCTTCTATCGAGATTTGAATTGACCAGTTGCCTAATTATTTTATTTTAGTAGTTGAATTCATCTTATATTATGTATTTACTTGATTTGTTCTTAAAAAATTGAAGTATATTCATTATTAGTTCTATAATTAAGTGAGCTTAAACATTTAAATTAAACATCATGGAGAAGAAGCTCGTTTTATTAGTGTTATTAGTTTTCAATTGATGTAATTATTCAAGATTTGTTCATTTTTCTAGTTAGGTAAATTGTCAATTCAATCTCGATTCTAACCCTTTAATTCACCCTTTATCCACAAATTTAACCCGAGCCCCGTTACAAACCTCTTTAAAGACCTTTTGATTTGTGTATCATCTCATTTTATAGTGGTGGAGATTTGATTTTCATGCAAGCCTATGGGATTAACTTTTCATGTTTGACTTTTGAGTGCTTAATTTTGAACCTTAAACACCTTGAGTGATTTGAGTGAATCTTTAGTGAGGATGTCAACTCTAGTCGATTTTGAATTAAAGGTAACTATTTAGATAAGGGGAAATACCTATATTTTTCGTGCTACAAACTTGTGACTTTAATTGTTTGAATCTTTAGGACTCTTTTAGTTAAATTATCCATGTATAAATTGTGTATGAATTATGATGAGGCATCATTGATAAGAATTATGAATCGAGGGAAGTTAGTTTTAATTGAGAGTTGAGATTTTTGCTTGAGGACAACCAAATGCTTAAGTGTGGGGGTATTTGATAAATCGTAATATATACATATTTTAATCCTACATTTAGTATACTTTTGGATGATTTATTCTTTGAATTGTGGAGTTTGGTGCTCCTAATCATTTAATTTCATGTTTTATACTTAGGAAAGCACCGTAGGATGAAAAGAACGAGAAACATGCCGAAAATGGATAAAATGGGCCAAAGTACGAATTACACACTACTGGTCTCGAAACACGATCGTGCCTCCTCGCAGATCGACCATGGCACAGCCACGAATCATACGGTTTGTGCCACACAGGCGTGTCCACCTTACAGACAAAGAAGAGTTTCATTCAAATTAGGGTATTTAGAGGCAACGAAAGACATTCCAAAAGCCTATATATAAACCCTAGAGGCCAAACTTTCGGGGGGCACTCAGCTAGGCCAAGGAGCCAAGCTAGAGGGCCAAAATTGTGGGATTTTGTAACATCCCAAAGTTGGGCCTAGTAGGATTGGGCCCATTGGGCCTTGGGCGTAATAGCGGTTAAAATTTTAGAGAATAAGAGAACGACTTTAATGCAAGTTGGATCTAGTAGGTGAGTGATTTTGGAAGGTTAGAGGGCTTCTATGAAGTCCCGGGGTTCAAACTTTGGCTTTAGGGAATTTTGGTTTTAGGTGAAAAAAAACCCTAGGAGTTAGTAGATAGGCTTTAAGAATAAAACGTGGAGAAAATGACACAAGTGGAGTGTGTGGTGTAGTGGCAAAGTGACGCCACATAAGAGGCAATGGGGTGACACCAAGAGGAAGGAAGGAGGTCCAAGGTTCAAGTCTTGGCCCTTGCATTTTGGTTTCCTTTTTATATGGACTTTAGAATTTGGCCATAGATTTATATTTAGTTGCGCATGATGTTGGACACAAGGAGCTAGTTGGTAATGTGGCTAGCGGCGTGGATTATGCTACAAGCAAGGGAGTATTTATTTTGCGGATTGGACGGGAATAGTTTGAGTTGGATTTAAACTTACTGACGAAGGGATCCCACATCAGAAAAATACAAAGAAGGAAGGTGAGAAGCTAGCTATATATAAAGCTGCCTAGGAGGAGAAAGGGCATACCTGGTTGGCGTTGGGCATAGGAGTGCTCGGAGCGTGATTTAATAGCTTCAGATTCCTATCAGGTGTGTATTTTCTCTACTCTAGTTGTAGAGCGGGAAATGCTGAATTGTCTGTGACACGGCGATAGTAACCACACGAGCGTGCGAGCACACGTGTGGGGCTTCAATGCGATGTAGTTGTGGCCATCAGTAGTGTTCTTATGGGTGTGGGCTATTGGGCCAAGTGGGCCCAATGGGTTCGGGGGCCATTTGAGTAAATTGTATGATTGAGTAGTAGATAGTGAACTAGACAATGTGAATCTCATATATGTGGCTAGGTTTAGGCTGAATGGGCCACACGAGTGTGTAGGCCCACTTGGGCTGAGAATGGGCCTTAGGCCCATTCGCATCATTATCTCAGTTTAGAATACTGAGTCGTTCGAGGCAACAGTGGACCTTCTGTTGGGTCGTTAACACCCTGGTTTGTAAAATTACCAAAATACCCCTGGTTTGAAAAATTACCCAAATACTCCTGGTTTGCAAAATTATCGAAATACCCTTGGTTTGCAAAATTACTAAAATACCTCTGGTTTACAAAATTACTGAAATACTGCTGGTTTGAAAAATTACCAAAATACCCCTGGTTTGTGAAATTATCGAAATACCCCTGGGTTGTGAAATTACTGAAATACCCCTGGTTTGTGAAATTATTGATATACCCCTGGTTTGTGAAATTATCGAAATACCCCTAGTTTGTGAAATTACCGAAATACCTCGGTTCTGAAATTCTGAAATATCCCCAATTTGTGCTCTTATCGGGAGCCCCCCGGTCACCCAAGGAATTGTCTATCCTTTCTTAGCCTTCTGGCGATGTGAATTCAGTTTGATCCTTACGCCCGATTTGTGAAATTACTATTTTACCCCTAAGCGACAAAATGGTATTGTACCCTCGTGGTAGTACTAGCATTTTATGTGTTAATTGTATGATTGATTATGTTTGAGATACTTTGCATCTGTGAATTAGTTATGAGTAGAATTACCGAACTACCCACGAAGGGTAGGATTCTTTGGAATACCACTACGAGGGTAAAATGGTGATTTGCCCTTATAGGTAAGTGATTGGCTTGTGCTATGATATGACCGGTTTGGCTATGGTTGTATGATTGATTTGCTTTTATTACATGTTTAAATGATTGTTATTGAGCATGGCTATTCTGCATACACGTGTAATGATTGAGCATGACATACACGACATATTGCATGGGGTTGGGTTATTAATGATCGGGGAAGTATATATCGGTGGCTCTGCCACATTCTGTATAATAGCTATATGCCAACCTAAATATGGCTCCGTGCCATCTTGATTATGGATTTTTGCTAATCGTATTTACCCATGGCTGTGTGCCGATTATAATACAATTATTGATGACTCTTTGTCAATCATATTTACTCAGGGCTGTGTGCCGATTATATTATTATTTCGGTGGCTCTGTCACATATACCGGTGAAACTGTCACACAAGAGGAGTTTGGTGCCTCATTATCATATCGGTGATTTGATCACATGTTGATCGGTGGCTAGACCATGTTATATTGACTTTGAGCGGTGTGTCTGCCAACATGACTGCCAAAGTGGTGTGTAGAGGATGGAGGGTTGATTGTATAAATCCCCACAGGTGTGCTGAGGTTTGACATATGAAGCGGAGTGTAGAAGATGGAATATTGGGTTGGGCTGGGTTGCATTGCATTCACTATTTAAGCCATGTTGTTAGGGCTACGGCCCAGTTCAACTCGTATGGGTCTAGGCCAATTTCATTACTGTGAGAGCTAAGGCCTAATGTACTTCTGTGGGCTTAGGCCCAGTTATCATTCGTACAGGAGATTACACACTGAGTTCTCGTAACTCACCCCTCTGCTTAATTTTGTAGGTATTTCCTAGCTTTGCGGATTTGGGCCGAGGTGAACTCTATAGTGGCTATACATCATAGCTTAATAAATTCCATTTTGCGGTACTATAGATTTTATTTAAATTTGGGTTTTTGTTTTGTAATAAGGCCTTTGGTATTTTGTTTTGGTTTTAGCTTTTAATTCGGTTCCTACTTATTAATTTTGAATGCTCAATTTGGGATTTTCTCAAACATTAATAATGGTTTTTCTATAATATTAATACACGATTTACAAACTATAATGGATAAAACTTTGGATTTTCTTAACGTTGATAACTCTTTTCAAAATATCGCATGTCTACAATAATTTAAATGTCGTTTTTCTGAAACTCATTGAGTTGGATTAATTATAAACAAGATCGTCGGAAATAGCAACGAGAATGTGTTTTGCAAGGAGAACTATAAAACAAATTGGATTTTTCACAAGCAACAAAACTTGATATTTTTAACGAACGCGTAGATTCTTTAACAACCTTTACATGTGACATGCCAGATCCGGTCTAACGTCTAGGCCGAGTTTGGGGTGTTACAATTATGGTATCAGAGCCTCGATTGCAAAACACAGCTGTGGAATGGGTTCGAAAATGTTTTCCAAATTTTATTGAAATTTGATTTAGAAAAACATATCTTTTTGGGGAAGTATGGAACTTGAGTCTCGCACCAAATCCATATGTTTCGACCTTACGCTCTGTTATATGCTATAATGTGTATGTTGGTATTTATTACGTGTGTGTTACATTTGGATGAGTTGCTTGAAAATTGGAATTATGTGCATGTGTGATAAACTTCTATATGCTTGCGATTAGGTATCTAGTTGTGAGGAAGAAGCCTCGAGATTTAATTAAAAAGTATATTAGTGTTATTAAGATCGAGTGCCGGTCTTGAGTGTAGTGTTGTAGGTTAGGATGTCTGTTGTTTCTATATTTGGAAATTTTGAGGATGAAATTTCTTTAAGGAGGGTAGATTTGTAACATTCCAAAGTTGGACCTAGTAAGATTGGGCCCATTGGGCCTTAGGCGTAATGCGGTTAAAATTTTAGAGAATAAGAAACGACTTTAATGCAAGTTGGATCTAGTAGGTGAGTGATTTTGAAAGGTTAGAGGCTTCTATAAAGTCTGGGTTCAAACTTTAGCTTGAGGAAATTTTGGTTTTAGGTGAAAAAAACCACGGGAGTTAGTAGGTAGGCTTTAAGAATAAAGCGTGGAGAAAATGACACAAGTGGAGTGTGTGGTGTAGTGGCAAAGTGGCGCCACATAAGAGGCAAGGGGGTGGCGTAAAAGGAAGGATGGAGGTCTAATGTTCAAATCTTGGATCTTGCATTTCGGTTTTCCTTTTATATGGACTTTAGAATTTGGCTATAGATTTATATTTAGTTGCATATGATGTTGGACACAAGGAGATAATTGGTAAAGTGGCTAGCGGCGTTGATTATGCTACAAGGGAGCCTGGGTTCGAATCTCATGACAAGCAACGGAGTATTTATTTTGCAGATTGGACGGGAAGAGTTTAAGTTTGATTTAAACTCTACTGAAGAAGGGATCCCACGTCAGAAAGATACAAAGAAGGAAGGTGAGAAGGGGCATACCAGGTTGGCGTTGGGCATAGGAGTGCTCAGAGCTCGGTTTAGCAGCGCTTCAGATTCCTATCAGGTGTGTATTCTCTCTACTCTAGTTGTAGAGCGGCAAATGCCGAAATTCCGGTGACACAGCGATAGTAACCACACGAGCGTGTGAGCGCACGTGTGAGGCTTCAACGCAATGTAGTTAAGGCCATCAGTAGTGTTCTTGTGGGTGTGGGCTATTGGGCCACGATGGCCCGAAAGGGGATAAGTGGGCCCAATAAGCCCGAGGGCCCATATGAATAAATTGTATGATTGAGTAGTAGTTAGTGAACTAGACTATGTAAATCTCATATATGTGGCTAGGTTTGGGCTGAATAGGACACATGAGTGTGTGGGCCCACTTGGGCTAAGAATGGGCCTTAGGCCCATTCGTATCACTATCTCTGTTGAGAATACTTGAGTCGTTCGAGGCGACAGTGGACCTTCTGCTGGGTTGTTAACACCCTGGTTTGTAAAATTACCAAAATGCCCCTAATTTGCAAAATTACTGAAATACCCCTAGTTTGCAAAATTATCGAAATACCCCTAGTTTGTGAAATTACTGAAATACCCTGGGTTTGTAAAATTATCGAAATACCCCTAGTTTGTAAAATTATCGAAATACCCCCGATTTGTGAAATTACCAAAATACCCCTAATTTATGAAATTACTGAAATACCCCCAGTTTGTGAAATTATCAAAATACCCTCAGTTTGTGAAATTACCGAAATACCCCTGGTTTGTGAAATTTTATATTTTACCCTAAATGAAAAAATGACCGTTGTACCCTCGTGGTAGTACTAGCATTTTATGTATTGATTGTATGATTGATTATGTTTGAGATACACTGCATACATCAATTAGTTATGAGTAGAATTACCGAACTACCCTTGAAGGGTAGGATTACTGGAATACCCTTACAGGGTAAAATGATTGATTTGCCCTTGTAGGTAAGTGATTGGCTTGTGCTATGATATGACCGGTTTGGCTATGGTTGTATGATTGATATGCTTTTATTACATGTTTAAATGATTGTTATTGAGCATGGCCATTCTGCATACATGTGTAATGATTGAGCATAACATACACGACATATTGCATGGGGTTGGATTATTGATGATCGGGGAAGTATATATCGGTGGCTGTGCCACATTCTGTATAATGGCTATATGCCAACCTAAATATGGCTCCGTGCCATCTTGATTATGGCTTTGTGCCAATCGTATTTGCCCAAGGCTGTGTGTCGATTATATTACCGTCGTTGATGGCTATGTGTCAGGCATAATACAGTTATTGATGACTCTGTGTCAATCATATTTACCCAGGGCTGTGTGCTGATTATATTATTATTTCGATGGATCTGCCACATATATCGGTGACACTGTCACACTAAAGGATGGCTTGGTGCCTCATTATCGTATCGGTGATTTGATCACATGTTGATCGGTGGCTAGACCACGTTATATTGACTTTGAGCAGTGCGTCTGTTAGCATGACTGCAAAATAGGTGTGTAGAGGATGGAGGGTTGTTTGTAGAAATCCCCACAGGTGTGCTGAGGTTGGACATATGTAGCGGAGTGTAGAGGATGGAATACTAGGTTGGGCTGGGTTGCATTACATTCACTATTTATGCCATGTTGTTAGGGCTACGACCCAATTCGACTTGTATTGGCTTCGGCCAATTTCATTACTATGAGAGCTAAGGCTCAATGTGCTTCTGTGGGCTTAGGCCCAGTTATCGTTCCTATAGGGGATTACACACTGAGTTCTCGTAACTCACCCCTCTACTTGATTTTGCAGGTAATTCCTAGCTTTGCAGATTTGGAGCCGAGGTGAACTCTGTGGTGGCCATACATCGTAGCTTAATAAATTCCGTTTTGCGATACTACAAATTTTATTTAAATTTGGGTTTTTGTTTTGTAATAAGGCCTTTGATATTTTGTTTTGGTTTTAGCTTTTAATTCGGTTACTGCTTATTAATTTTGAAAGCTCAATTTGGGATTTTCTAAAACATTAATAACGGTTTTTCTATAATATTAATACATGGTTTACAAACTATAATGGATAAAACTCTGGATTTTATTAATGTCGATAACTCTTTTCAAAATATCGCATGTCTATAATAATTTAAATGTTGCTTTTCTGAAGCTCATTGAGTTGGATTAATTATCAACAAGATCGTCGGAAATAGCAACGAAAATGTGTTTTGCAAGGAGAACTATAAAACAAATTGGATTTTTCACAAGCAACAAAACTTGATATTTTTAACGAACGCGTAGATTCTTTAACAAACTTTACATGTGACATGCCAGATTCGGTCTAACGTCTAGGCCGAGTTTGGGGTGTTACAATTATGGTATCAGAGCCTCGATTGCAAAACACAGCTGTGGAATGGGTTCGAAAATGTTTTCCAAATTTTATTGAAATTTGATTTAGAAAAACATATCTTTTTTGGGGAAGTATGGAACTTGAGTCTCTGCACCAAATCCATATGTTTCCTGACCTTACGCTCTGTTATATGCTATAATGACTGTATGTTGGTATTTATTCTGTGTGTGTTCTGTTTGGATGAGTTGCTTGAAAATTGGAATTATGTGCATGTGTGATAAACTTCTATATGCTTCTGCAGTTAGGTATCTAGTTGTGAGGAAGAAGCCTCGAGATTTAATTAAAAAGTATATTAGTGTTATTAAGATCAGAGTGCACAGTGCGAGTGTAGTGTTGTAGGTTAGGATGTGCGACTGTTTCTATAGCTGGAAATTTTGAGGATGAAATTTCTTTAAGGAGGGTAGATTTGTAACATTCCAAAGTTGGGCCTAGTAAGATTGGGCCCATTGGGCCTTAGGCGTAGTAGCGGTTAAAATTTTAGAGAATAAGAGAACGACTTTAATGCAAGTTGGATCTAGTAGGTGAGTGATTTTGAAAGGTTAGAGGGCTTCTATGAAGTCTCGGGTTCAAACTTTGGCTTCAGGGAAATTTTGGTTTTAGGTGAAAAAAAACCCTGGGAGTTAGTAGGTAGGCTTTAAGAATAAAACGTGGAGAAAATGACACAAGTGGAGTGTGTGGTGTAGTGGCAAAGTGACGCCACATAAGAGGCAAGGGGGTGACGCCAAAAGGAAGGATGGAGGTCCAATGTTCAAATCTTGGATCTTGCATTTCAGTTTTCTTTTTATATGGACTTTAGAATTTGGCCATAGATTTATATTTAGTTGCGCATGATGTTGGACACAAGGAGATAATTGGTAAAGTGGCTAGCGGCGTTGATTATGCTACAAGGGAGCCTGGGTTCGAATCTCATGACAAGCAACGGAGTATTTATTTTTTGATTGGACGGGAAGAGTTTAAGTTTGATTTAAACTCTACTGAAGAAGGGATCCCACGTCAGAAAGATACAAAGAAGGAAGGTGAGAAGGGGCATACCAGGTTGGCGTTGGGCATAGGAGTGCTCGGAGCTCGGTTTAGCGGTAACTTGATTCTATCGGTGTGTATCTCTCTACTCTAGTTGTAGAAGCGGCAAATGCCGAAATCTGGGTGACACAATGATAGTAACCACACGGCGTGTGGCGCGCGTGAGGCTTCAACGCAATGTAGTTGAGGCCATCAGTAGTGTTCTTGTGGGTGTGGGCTGGTGGGCCACGATGGCCCGAAAGGGGACAAGTGGGCCCAAAAGGCCCGGGGGCCCATATGAGTAAATTGTATGATTAAGTAGTAGTTAGTGAACTAGACTATGTGAATCTCATATATGTGGCTAGGTTTGGGCTGAATAGGCCACATGAGTGTGTGGGCCCACTTGGGCTAAGAATTGGCCTTAGGCCCATTCGTATCACTATCTCTGTTGAGAATACTTGAGTCGTTCGAGGCGACAGTGGACCTTCTGTTGGGTTGTTAACACCCTGGTTTGTAAAATTACCAAAATGCCCCTAATTTACAAAATTACTGAAATACCCCTGGTTTGCAAAATTACCGAAATACCCCTAGTTTGTGAAATTACTGAAATACCCTGGGTTTGTAAAATTATCGAAATACCCCTAGTTTGTAAAATTATTGAAATACCCCGATTTGTGAAATTACCAAAATACCCTAATTTATGAAATTCTTGAAATACCCCAGGTTTGTGAAATTATCAAAATACCTCGGTTTGTGAAATTAAAATACCCACGGTTTGTGAAATTTTATATTTTACCCTAAATGAAAAATGACCGTTGTACCCTCGTGGTAGTACTAGCATTTTATGTATTGATTGTATGATTGATTATGTTTGAGATACACTGCATACATCAATTAGTTATGAGTAGAATTACCGAACTACCCTTGAAGGGTAGGATTACTGGAATACCCTTACAGGGTAAAATGATTGATTTGCCCTTGTAGGTAAGTGATTGGCTTGTGCTATGATATGACCGGTTTGGCTATGGTTGTATGATTGATATGCTTTTATTACATGTTTAAATGATTGTTATTGAGCATGGCCATTCTGCATACATGTGTAATGATTGAGCATAACATACACGACATATTGCATAGGGTTGGGTTATTGATGATCGGGGAAGTATATATCGGTGGCTGTGCCACATTCTGTATAATGGCTATATGCCAACCTAAATATGGCTCCGTGCCATCTTGATTATGGCTTTGTGCCAATCGTATTTGCCCAAGGCTGTGTGTCGATTATATTACCGTCGCTGATGGCTATGTGTCAGGCATAATACAGTTATTGATGACACTGTGTCAATCATATTTACCCAGGGCTGTGTGCTGATTATATTATTATTTCGGTGGATCTGCCACATATATCGGTGACACTGTCACACTAAAGGATGGCTTGGTGCCTCATTATCGTATTGGTGATTTGATCACATGTTGATCGGTGGCTAGACCACGTTATATTGACTTTGAGCAGTGCGTCTGTTAGCATGACTACAAAAGAGGTGTGTAGAGGATGGAGGGTTGTTTGTAGAAATCCCCATAGGTGTGCTGAGGTTGGACATATGTAGCGGAGTGTAGAGGATTGAATACTAGGTTGGGCTGGGTTGCATTGCATTCACTATTTATGCCATGTTGTTAGGGCTACGGCCCAATTCGACTTGTGTTGGCTTCGGCCAATTTCATTACTATGAGAGCTAAGGCTCAATGTGCTTCTGTGGGCTTAGGCCCAGTTATCATTCGTATAGGGAATTACACACTGAGTTCTCGTAACTCACCCCTCTACTTGATTTTGCAGGTAATTCCTAGCTTTGCAGATTTGGAGCCGAGGTGAACTCTGTGGTGGCCATACATCGTAGCTTAATAAATTCCGTTTTGCGGTACTACAGATTTTATTTAAATTTGGGTTTTTGTTTTGTAATAAGGCCTTTGATATTTTGTTTTGGTTTTAGCTTTTAATTCGGTTATTGCTTATTAATTTTGAAAGCTCAATTTGGGATTTTCTAAAACATTAATAACGGTTTTTCTATAATATTAATACATGGTTTACAAACTATAATGGATAAAACTCTGGATTTTATTAATGTCGATAACTCTTTTCAAAATATCGCATGTCTATAATAATTTAAGTGTTGCTTTTCTGAAGCTCATTGAGTTGGATTAATTATAAACAAGATCGTCGGAAATAGCAACGAAAATGTTTTTGCAAAGAGAACTATATAACAAATTGGATTTTTCACAAGCAACAAAACTTGATATTTTTAACGAACGCGTATATTTTTTAACATCCTTTCCATGTGACATGCCAGATCCGGTCGTAACATCTAGGCTGGGTTTGGTGTGTTACAGATTCACTCGAAGAAAGCCAGTTGATTCATCTCAAGAAGCAGGAATCATACTCAGGACTGAGGATCTCTCCTTCAATTCCTTCAGGGGGTTTTAAGGTTTTTCTTATGTTTTATTTTATATTTTCTTCTGAGATGTATTCTTTTATAATTATGAACTAAACCCCAAAAATACCTGAGGGGGATGAAACCTAATACGGATCTTGTTATTGTTTTCTGAGTTATATGATAAATACTTGATTTGTTCTTAACTATGTGTTCTTAATTCTTGTTTTGATATTTCAAGATATTAATTCAAGTATTCATGCCCTTAGGAAGAGGAGGAATATTCCCTGTTTAAGAGTAGATCTAGCATAGTTAAGTGGAGTTGATCGTAACCCTTGAGATAGGATGACGACAATCTGCCAGATTAGGGTCAAACCTAATATGGGAGTCCATAGATCGAGTTAATGCATTTCTAGGGGCTTTAATTAAAAAGAGATTTCAATTAATCAACCTAGGGTTAGACGTTAGTAGCCTCGAGAGAGGTATTATTATAATTTAGGGAATCCTACAGATCAAGTCAATTGAATAAATTGTTTGGTTCAAAGTTAGATAACAAGTGAAGTCTAGGTGGATTCTTCCTCAGGTATTGTCTTAATCAATTGGTTTTCCCACAAGTATTTTCCCCAATTCCTTCTCTGTGTCTTAGCATCTTTAGCTTAGTCGTTACTTAATTTTAGATTAGGTAAAAAATCCCTTAATTCTTAGGCTGAATAATAAAAAGAAAGTTAGTATTAGTACTTTTGGTTCCTTTGGGTTCGACAATCCCGTCTTGCCACTAAATTATGTGCGCTTGCCTCAATCGTGGTGATAGTTAGTTTTTAGGCTCGATCATTCATTAAATAAATTTTAAGACTTTTTCCACCACCATCATTATGATAAACCAAAATATACACATATTTTAATCCCACATTTAGCGTACTTTTGGATGATTTATCCCTTTAATTATGGAAATAGGTGCTCCTAATCCTTTGTTTTCATGTTTTATACTCAGGAGAGCATTGGAGGATGAAAAGAATGAGAAACGGCCTAAAAATAGAGTAAATAGGATGAATTACGAAATCGACATGGCCTGGGCCTAAGACCACACGGCCGTGCCTCATTAACAGACCCGAACACGGACTGGCCTCGACTTACATGGGCGTGTGCCATGGGCGTGTCCCTGGTGTGACCTGTTTGAATTCTATTTAGAATAGGGTACTTAGAGACAAAGAAAGCCATTCCAACAACCTATATAAACACCCTAGAGGCAAACCTTCAGGGGGTGTTCAGCTAGGCCAAAAAGCAAAGCCAGAAGGGCCGAATTGTGGGATTCACTCGAAAAAAGCCAGTTGATTCATCTCAAGAAGCTGGAATTAGACACAAGACTAAGGATCTCTCCTTCAATTCCTTCAAGGGGTTTTAGGGTTTTCTTTATTTTTTGTTTTATATTTTTCTTTTGAGATGTATTCTTTTATGATTATGAACTAAACCCCTCAAATATCTGAGGGGGATGAAACCTAAGACAGATCTTGTTATTTTTTCTGAGCTGTATGATAAATACTTGATTTGTTCTTAACTATGTGTTCTTAATTCTTGCCTTGATATTTCAAGATATTGATTCAAGCATTTATGCTCTTAGGTAGAGTAGGAATAGACCCTATCTAAAAGTAGATCTAGCATAGGTAAGCGGAGTTGATTGTAACCCAAGAGATAGGATGACGAAAATCGACCAGATTAGGGTCAAACCTAATATGGGAGTCCATAGATCGAGTTAATGCAATTCTAGGAGTTTTAATTAGAAAGAGATTTCAATTAATCAACTTAGGGTTAGACGTTAGTAGCCTGGAGAGAAGTATTAATATAAGTTAGGGAATCCTACGGATCATGTCAAGTTAATAAATCGTCTGGTTTAGAGTTAAATAACAAGTGAAGTCTAGGTTGATTCTTCATCAGGTATTGTCTCAATCAATTGGTTTTTCGCTCAAGTATTTTCCCCAATTCATTCTCTTTGGCCTAGCATCTTGACCTTAGTAGTTAGTTACTTTTAGGTTAAACAACAATTCCCTTAATTCTTAGGTTAAATAATAAAAGAAAGTTAGTATTAGTACTTTTGGTTCCTTTGGGTTCAACAATCTGGTCATACCGCTAAACTATACTGTTGTTCGATAGGTGCGCTTGCCTCAAGTCGTTGTCACAGTTAGTTTTTAGGCTAGATCATTCATATTATAAATTTTTAAGACTCTAACACTCGATCAAGTTTTTGGTGCCATTGCCGGGGAACTGAAATTTTCAGTACGCTCATTTTTTTATTAGTTTAGCCATATTTTATTTTTGCAATTGAATTTTCTTTTTACCTTTCTAATTTTCTTTTTCTTTTATTGGAAGGTACCCCTAATTTATGACTAGAAGGAACTCGACAGGACCCTTAATTTACGACAGTGATATTAAAGGTACGATTCGCAAAAATTGTAGAGAAATAATGTGAAGCTCAAACTACATACAAGAAGAGCAAGAAGATGAAATTAATACTACCGAAGAGATGACCGAGAATAATCCGCTAGCTCAAGAGGTGGCTGAAAATCATGCTCCTCGAACTATGTATGATTATGATAAACCAAATTTAACAGAAGCTAAATCGAGCATTGTTAGGCCTGCTATAGCTACTAATAATTTTGAACTAAAACCTAACACTATACAAATGATTCAACAATTTGTTCAATTTGATAGTTTGCAGGACGATGACCGAAATAATCATTTAGCAAATTTTCTAGAATTTTGTGATACCTTCAAAATAAATGGGGTTTCTGATGATGCCATTCGTCTTCGGTTATTTCCCTTTTCATTAAGGAATAAAGCCAAACAGTGGTTGGATTGTCTTCCACGATGATCAATCACTACATGGGATCAAATGACTAAAATTTTTTTTAAAATATTTTCTGCAGGGCAAAATGGCCAAGTTGAGGAATGATATCTCTTCTTTTGTGTAGATGGATCTAGAAACACTATATGATGCATGGGAGAGATACAAAGACTTACTAAGAAGGTGCCCACACCATGGATTACCCTTGTGGCTACAACTCAAAACCTTTTACAATGGTGTGAACCTCTCAAGCAGGTAGCTGATTGATTTAGCCGCTGGGGGAACCCTGAATAACCAAACACCTGAGGTGGCGTATGAATTCATTGAAGAGATGTCACTGAATAACTATCAGTGGCAAGTCACGAGGATAAGGCCAAAAAAAAGCTGCCAGTGTTTTCAACCTCAACAAAGTAACCATGCTATCAAACCAGCTATAACTTTTAAATAAAAAGATTGATGGTTTGTGTTCTTCGCAGGTACAACCAGTAATGCAGTGCAAAACAAGTGGAGGTGTTGCGAATCCTGAGTACCTACCCTACGATATGGCATGGAAAAAGAGAAGATAAACAATATGGTTAACAATTTTAAACCTCAAAATAACCCTTATAGTAATACTTGTAATCCAAGTTTGAAGAACCACCCAAATTTCTCATGGGGTGGTCAAGGAAATCAGAGACAATAACCCCCTCCAAACTTCCAACAATAGCCCTACCCAGAGGAAAAGAAACCAAACTTTGTGGAGATGCTGACAATTCATAGCGGTGCCAGAAACACGTTTCCAAAACACCGAAACTACACTTAAAAATCAACAAGCATCAATTCAAGGGATCGAGAACCAGTTAGGGCAACTTGCTAAGCTGAATTCTGAACGACCACAAGGTAGCTTGCCAAGTAACACTGAGACTAACCCAAAGGAGTAACTTCAAGCCTTAACAACTCATAACAGTGAAGGGTTAGTGGAATCTGAATCTGTGCCAAGGCAAGAACTTGTGGTAAGTGAAGGTAAACTTGAGGTAAGCCAAGAAAAACCAAAACCGGTAATTAAAGAGTACCAACCTCGAATACCATACCCCAATGCGATGAAGAAAGACAATACAGATGAATAGTTCGATAATTTTCTAAAAGTTTTAGAGAATTTAGATATTAACTTATCGTTTCTTGAAGCTCTTTCACAGATGCCAGATTCAAGGAATTTTTTAAAAGAGCTTTTAATAAACAAGCGGAAGTTAGACGAAGAATCACATGTGGAACTAAATGCAGTGTTCTCAGCAATGTTGCAAAATAAACTACCACAAAAATTAAAAGATCCATGGAGTTTTACAATTCTATCCTTAATTGGTAGTTTATCTGTTGATAATGCTTTAGCTGATTTAGGGGCAAGCATCAATGTTATGCCTTATAAAATGTTTAAATAGTTAGGTCTAGGGAAATCCAAACAAACTAGGATGAGTATTCAATTAGCTGATAAGACTATTCGTATTCCTAGGGTATAATTGAAGATATACTAGTTAAAATTGACATATTTATATTCCCAGTAGACTTTGTTGTTTTAGACATGGATGAGGACAATAGTATCCCCTTAATTTTAGGAAGACCCTTTTTAGCAACTGCTAGAGCTAAAATTGATGTTGGTACAGGTGAACTTATCCTTCGTGTAGGTGACGAGACGATCACTCTTCAAGCTCTTGACTCGGCTAGGACATCAAGCAATCAAGGTGAGAAAATAAATTCTATTAATGACCATTCAGTTAAACCATCTTTTTAGGAAACACCACAGAACCACACAACTAAGCTAGATCTTATACCTCATGACAAAAAAGAAATAACTCATGAGGAGCGACGACTTCAGATCGATGAACTAGATGAGTGGAAGACACATTTCAAGTAGAAACTAGGAATACACAAAGCAGAACCAACTCCATTCCATGGGGCAAACAAATTTAAGATTGGATATCAGGTATTGTTAGATAAAATAGACCCTCGAATCGCCACTTCAGACCTCAAGACAAACGAAGAGATCCCTTTTAAGGTACTTATTGTCTTCCCATATGGATCAGTCGAGGTAAGTAATCCTATATTCGACATTTTTAAAGTAAACTCTACTCGACTCGAACTATATACTGATAATAGAATTGATAGCATGAGAAAGGACTTTCAACTCCTCAAACCACCATGATTATGTGAATGAGAGGAAAGTCTAGCTTAATACTTTAAACGAGGCTTCTCGGGAGGCAACCCGAGCACTAACCCCATGAAATTTTACATTTATTTTATCTTCTTTCTTTTAGCACCTAACTATAAACTAACCAAAGTGCAAATTTCCATACCCCATGGCCTTACACACGGTTGTGGTCGTGGCCGTGTGGGCACCACAGGTAGGAACACGGGCGTGGGCTACATCTCTATTTAAACCCCTTTCTTCCTTTTCTTTTCCTGTTATCTTTTTTATTTCATTTTCCATTATTTAATTTTATTCTTATTTCTATTTTTATTATTTTCTTCTTATTCTTCATGCCATTTAGATTTAGCTTAGAATGAAATAAAATCAGACCGGCTGCTTTAAGAATTCAATTTCAAACGGCTCAAGGCACTCCCCACGTTCACCTCTACTCAATCGTATCCAATTTCTCTTCATTAAGTCCATTCAAAATTCAGGAAGTTTCACTTCTCTCCCTAAACTTATGATTTTCTTAGTATATTATGAATATATATATTTGTACATTCAGGGCAATGTACATCTTAAGTGTGGGGGTGAATTTTATGCCTAATGTAATGTAATATCCCGGGTTAGGGGCTGTTTTGTTGTTGCATGATATTGCATGTGTTTAGTGTCTTTGTGTTGTTGTTTGTGTAGTATCGAGGCTTAATTGTAGCCTCGGTGTATGCCTGAGTGAATGGGAAAATTTTGGTTTTGGGTGTTAAGTCGGGATTTGTTGGAGCTAGGGTATAAGGGTTTTCTTTGGTGTTTTATTGCACAAGTGAAGAAATTTGGAAGAGTGGCAAGGGAGGAGCTTGGTGTGGCGTCATCTCTGGTGAGGAGGTCCGGAGTTCAAGTCGTAGAGCTCCCATTTGTCACCCATTTTGGACGGCATGGAGGAAGAGGTAGAAGGCAAGTGGAATTCTACCTTGGACTAAGTCAAACCGTTCAAAAGTAAGGTGGAGAGTGATTGTAGGAGTAAGACTTGGTAAACACATTTGAAATGTGTGGAGTGGAGTGTTTGGGGGATATGGCGAATGTTGGGGAAGTGGGGAGTGTATGGCGGTTTTGGGAAGTGGGGAGTGAGTGGTAGAATGTTCCTTTTGGAATGTGATGCATATTCGGTCATTAGGAGACCAAACCAAACTCTTTCATTTTGGAAACACCAAAGTCAAGTTCTAAAGAATTCTCTCATCTTTTCTTCACTTCTTGAATCGAAATACCAAGTCTCTTTAGTTGCCAAAATTGTCTTGTTCACTTGGCTTGTGTGTAGCCAAATACACTCTTGCATCTATCCTTCTTTCTTCATTTGTGTAAATTTGAATCGGGTATCTTTTCTTCTCACACTTTCATTCATTTTCTCTTGTCATACTTGTGCGAAATCATACTACTTCTAAACCCAGTTCTCTATTTTGACTTCTCCATTACTAGTAAGCGAACCATATCATCTTCTTCCCTCAAACTCTCATTTGCTTTTCTCAATAATCCTAGCGAATCTTTCATTTGTGCCTTACCATTTCATTAAGCCGATTTCTTTCAAAACCGTAAGTATTTGTTCCCATCCATTTCATATAATTTTTTTCTATCTTCCATTTCAAAAGCTCTTGGTAGAATGTCCCTTTTCTCTTAGGGGTTTTTGTGGCGAATTCTTGGTGGTTGGTGTTGGGGTAAGTCCTTGGCGAATGGTCATGTTTTCTTTCTCGGTTTTATGATTGATTTGATTAGATTAAAGCTTATGATGGTTGTGGATCAAGTGAGTTAATCGTTGTTAATCTCTTCATTATAGGACATCAAAGGTTTCAAAGCAAGCAAGAGGAGCCGTTTTCTTACTGCAGTTGATTAGTAAGTGGAGGTTAAGTGATTGGTTGTTGTTAGTTCATTCTCTTAGTTCTTGGTTAGTCAAAGCTTCAAGAGATTAATGTTTCCTTCTTGATAGGTGGGCCGATTGTCTAAGGGAACCACTTTTGGTTCGGGATTTGGTAGGAAACCAAATCAGTGAAAAGGTAAGGGCTTCGACAAACCCTTTTGGTCTAAATGGTGTTGGCGAATGTGTAGATGTCTAACCCTATGTTTTGGCCGATTGTAGAAGCTAGTACTTGAGGGACTTAGATTGCTTTTGTCAGGATTTTTAGACTCGTATTTACCAAGTGTGTAAACTAACACACTGATACCTAGTAATGTTATTAATAAACCTGTTTGCCTGTTAAAAATGATACCGATTATGATGGATAATTGGATACCCAAATGGGGTATGTGTACGGATCTGGGTAAGTCTATTTTATTACAAGTCCTATTATGGATACTTTGAATATGATGATCTATACTATATATATATGCTACGAGATGCAATGTTGGACATGGTTGCATGAGTTACATGATTACATATTGTACATGAGTCGATTATGACATGTATGGGTGATATGAGTGGAGGCGGTGATATTTTGTCTTGTGAGCACCGGTGTTTTAGTAACACAACTTTGTGACTTTGGGTCACGGAGGTTTGGCACCTCATTGCGACTTGTCCTGTGGTTTAACCACAGTGGGTTGGCCCCACATGAGATATGGGATTGTGCGCTAGTGATTTGGTATCACACGATGGGTTGGCCCCATCATCGGATTTGTGACTTGGTCACGGTGCTTTGGTAGCACAAAGCGTGTCTTTGGGACACCGGTGGTTTGGCACCACATTGTGAGATATTGTGTCTTTGGGACACCGGTGTTTTGGTAACACATTGTGACTATATGTCACCGATGGTTTGGCACCACCGTGGTTTGGTACCACACGGGGTAGAAAAGGCGATATGGATGGTTAGGATCGGGTTGCATTAATTATGTTGCTTTGTATGATGTGTGTTAGCATGTTGTTTTTGGGAGCGGGGTTTACACATTGAGTCACTCGACTCACCCTCTCCTTTGACATTTGGTGACTCAGATGCGGACATGGAGCAGGATGGACTCGGGGTGCACATGCCATGCTTTAATAAAGGACTATTGAATTTGGGTCTTGTAGCTTATTTACTTTATTTGGGTTTTATATTGGATTTGTAAAAGGCCTTTAATTTATGTTTTGGTGATGTTTATGTTTTAATTAGATTTTTAATATGCCTTAACAAAACAAGTTGGTATGAATTTTTTTAAAACTTGGAAAGATAATGATTTCAAAATTATAACGCAATGTGTTTTAAACCATACCATCGGGTATCACACTATGTCTTTATAGTAAGCAAATTCAAGTGATTTTTCAATTCAAACTTGTATTACTCCTAAGTCTAATAAGGTTTTAAGTAACACTAAGAAACTATTAAGGTTTAAATGGTTTAAACTCATTTAGCCACACTGATCAGTTAAGACTTCAAAAATCTCGGGTTTCACATACTCCATCGATTTCAAACAAGTCTACTCAAATTGTCTTCAAAATACTTTGTGTTTTCACTCGGCTTTTAGCGAAAAATTTAACCTCTCACAAACATGTTTCCCCGTAACATATCGATTCGGACGTGGTGTCTTGTCAGGGTTTGGGGTGTTACATTTGTGGTATCGAGCCAAGTTCAAAAGTTTCTATTTGTGGGCCCAAGGCCCAAAATGTTTTAAAACTATAATTTTCGTATATACATTTTTAAAGTATGGTTTGAAGGGCATGGCACCGAGTCAAGCACCGATTCGCCTGAGGTAAGTACCGTACTATTTGTTGTGATTGACATGATTGGATGGCTAGTAAGACTACTTTAGAGACTGAGACTAATAGGACTCTGTGGACTCGCGAAAACAAAGCTTCTTTAAAATTCATAAAACTTTGCTTTAAACACAGTGGAATAATGACTGATACATAAAATTCTTTAACCAGACGAGATTTAGTCATGAGTACCCGAGGTGGACGTGGTCGTGGACGTGGTCGCGGTAGGATGACTGTTTCTGAGCCCGTAGGTTCAGGCGTGGTTGAGAGAATGAGATCTGGGCCCGCCACCGGTGGAGGTGGTGAGTTCGAGAATGGCCGTGATGATTGATGTCACAAAGCGATCTTTGCGGGTTTTAGAGAGGGTAGTGGAGGCGGTGGAGGCGTAGGAGCTAGAAATCTGTGCTGGCGACTTGGGCAAATAGGGTGAATTCTTTCGAGGTGTCTCGGTGTTGCTCCAAAGACCGCTTGAGTATTGGTGGAAGCGACAGAGCGGATCATGGATGATCTAGACTGACCGTAGAAGAAAAATTAAAGGGATCGTATCACTTCTCGAGATGAGTCATACCGGTGGTGGCTCACGGTCGTGATGGCCTTCTGAATGAAGATCGACTTGGGACTATTTTGGCCGCTTATCGGAAGAAATGCGTCGGAGCTAATTACATAAATGGTAGGAAAGCATTTACGAGGTTAGTCGAGGAGCAAATCAGATCGGAGTATGGCCGAGTTTACGAGTCGAGTCGGTATGCCGTGGGTATGGTGGCTCTTGAAGAGGAAAGGTGCATTCGTTTGAGGATGGCTGCGAGACGAGTTAAGATTGTTGATTGCGCCCAAAGCAGGGCGTGAATTGCAGTTCGGTTGAAAAGCGAAGGTTGCCGAGGGCATTAAAGAGTCGTGAGGCGGGTATGGATAGGAACCGTCATAAAAGGAGTTTTGGGTCTTCGGATCATCGTGTAATCGCAGAAGAGGGCTAGACCAAAGTGGGCGAATCGGTCGGTGGGTTTGTTCTTTGCTAAGCGAGGACTGACATGATGTAACCGTTGTGGAAAGGCTCACCGGGAGGATGTTGGGTGATGGTAGAGGTTGTTTTGAGTGTGGCTCGTTGGACCACCGTGTGAGGGTGTCGCGCAAGTTGGCTAGAATTGATTCGAGAATCGGTACGTAATCAATACGAAATAATGGACCACCGCGAGGGCCGAGGTAATGGCGAGAGGAGGTGATTACTGTCGGGGCCGTGGAGCACCGGCGGAGGTGCAGAAGTAGTTCGAGGCGAGCGGTAGGGGCTAGTGTATCTTGAGGGCCGAGAGGAGGCGACGACCGGACGTCATAACCCAGATGCGTTTTTGATTTTGGTTCTCCTTATCTGCTTTAATTGATGTGGGTTCTACGCACTCTTATGTTGCCGATGGTATAGTAGAGACAATGGATTTAGACTACGAGATATCTTCTAGGCGGATGGTAGTAATAAGCCCTCTAGGTCACTCTGTAGTGGTAGATAAAGCTGTATAGAGAGGTACCTCGGAACTCTAAGGGGTAGTATTTGAGGTCGATCGATGGAAGCGCCATTCGGGAGTTCGATCTAATTCTCGGAATGGATTTGGTGGGTAAGTATCGGTGAAGTTGAATTGCTGTGACTAAGCGCATGGTTCGAACACGGTGAGGGTGATGAAGTAGTTACGATCGGTAATAGGAGAAACTATCGTCTAATGTGGTATCTCGCCTGAAAGCCAGAAAATGGTTAGAAAGGGTTGCGAAGCATATATGGTGCATGTGTATGCCTTGGAGGCTAAGGAGACTGCTGTGGAGACCGTTCGGACAGTTGGGGAATTTGTTGATGTGTTTCCTGAGGAGCTTCCGGGTTTGCCACCGGATCGGGAGGTAGAGTTCGGGATAGATCTGTTACCCGGAACTGCACCCGTATCCATTGCTCCGTACAGGATGGCACCTAAAGAATTAGTGGAGCTTAAGGCTCAAATCCAGGAGTTATTGGACCGAGGTTTTATCAGGCCAAGTATTTCGCCATGGGGAGCGCCGGTACTCTTTGTAAAGAAGAAAGACGGTACTATGCGGATGTGCATAGACTATGGCTGAATAAGTGACGATCAAAACAAGTATCCACTACCACGGATAGATGACTTGTTTGATCAGCTGAAGCGTCGGTTTTCTCGAAGATCGACCTAAGGTCTAGGTATCACCAGTTGAAGGTAAAAGAGGCGGATATCTGTAAGACGGCATTTCGTACTCGGTATGGGCATTTTGAGTTCTTGGTTATGCCGTTCGGGTTGACTAACGCCCGGCGACTTTCATGGATCGATGAGCAGGGTGTTCCAACGATATCTAGATCAATTAAGTAGTGGTTTTTATCGGCGACATCTTGGTATATTCAAGGACCGAGGAGGAACATGATGCTCATTTGCGGGTAGTATTGCGATTCTAAGGAGAAACAAATTTCATCGAAGTTCAAGAATCGAGTTCGCCTGTGGAGGTGACATTCTTGGGTCATGTAGTATCGGTGAGGGATTAGAGTGGATCCTCGAAAGATAGAGCCGTTCTGGATTGGAAGCCGCCTAAGTCGAGCGGAGATTGAGTTTTCGGGCTTGCGAGGATACTCTAGAAGATTTGTAGAGGTTTCTCGTTGATCGCAGCGCCAATGACCAAATTATTGAGAAAGGGAGTTCCATTTAGTTGGTGAGAAGCAACGGAGAGCTTCGACAAGTTGAAGAAGATTTTATTTGAAGCTCGGTTCGATTCAACTTTGAAATTTGGTAAGGAATTTACAATGTCTTGCGATGCATCACATCTGAGCTTGGGTTGTGTCTTTGATGCAAGAAGGAAGGTTGTGGCTTACGATCCCGGCAAACCGAGGCCACATGAGGTAAATTACCCTACACACGATCTGGAGTTAGCGGTTGTAGTATTTGCCTTAAAGATATGGAGGCATTACTTATACGGAGAAAGGTCGATAGTCTACACGGACCATAAGAGTCTGAAGTACCTCCTGACTCAGAAAGACTTGAATCTGAGACAGCGCCGATGGATTGAGCTTCTGAAAGACTACGATTGCTCAATTGAGTATCATCCGGGCAAGGCTAATGTTGTGGCGACGCATTGAGCCGTAAGGTTGTTTTTGATTTGAGGCGTTGTTTGCCCACTTGAGTTTGTATGACGACGGAGTATTCGCGAGCTACTGAGTTAAGCCTACTTGGGTTGAGCGGATCGAGAAAGCAGCTTGTTGGATGAGGTTTTGAGCGCACAGAGGACACAAGTGCAGAATGAGGGTTTGAAGGGTTCTGACTTGTCCGGTGATGGGGTTCGTGTTTCGTGGGAGGGCTTGTATCTTAGAGATCTGAATTGAGGCAAAAGATTCTTCAGGATGCTCATAGCAGCCCTACGCTATGCATCCCGGAGGTAGCAAAATGTATAAGGATCTCGAGAGCAGATTACGGTGGTCGGGTGCGAAAAGAGGTGGACCGAAGTTTGTGGGTAAGTGTCGACTTGTCGTGAGTCAAGGTCGAGCATCGATTTGCGTCTGGGTTGCTTCACCCGGTGAAGATTCCACAGTGGAAGTGGGAAAGGATCACTATGGATTTCGTCGGTGGGCTACCGCCACGCCAAGCAAGAAGGATTGATTTGGGTAGTGGTGGATCGTCGACTAAATCACTCACTTTATTCGGTGAGGTTGACTACTCACTTGAAGCTAGCGAAGCTTTATGTGTCGAGATAGTGAGGTTGCACGGTGTGCAGTCTCGATAATCTCGGATAGGGATCGTGTTTACGTCAAGGTTCGAAAGCATTGCATCGAGCTCGGGTACTCGTTTGGATTTCAAAGACGGCTTTTCACCCATGATCGACGGTCAATCGAAAGGTCATTCAGATCTTGGAAGATATCTTTGAGAGGTTGTGTCCGGATTTCAGAGGTAGTTGGGAGGAGTTTCTACCATTAATGAGTTTGCCTACAACAACGATTACTAAGCGAGCATCAAGATGGCACCGTATGAGGCGTTGTATGGTAGGAAGTGTCGCTCACCCACGTGTTGGGCGGAGTTGGGTGAACGCCGATTGTTGGGACCCGAGTTAGTAGGTGAGGCGAGGACAAGGTTAAAGTGATTCAGGCTCGATTAAAGGAAGCTTCGGACCGGCAGAAGTCTTATGCCGATTTTAAGCGAAGAGATATAGAGTTTGCTGTGGGGGATCGAGTGTTTCTGAAGGTCTCGCCTTGGAAGAAGGTGTTGAGGTTCGGGAAGAAAGGCAAGCTAAGTCCGAGGTTTATTGGGCGTATAAGGTAATTGAGGCGAGTGGGACGATGGCGTATCGACTTGAGTTGCCAGGTGAGCTTAGTTAGATTCACGATGTTTTCACGTTTGATGCTTGGCGTTATTGTTCGAGATCCGTCACATGTGGTAGCGATGGAAGAGATCGAGGTGAATCCAGACTTGACTATGGAAGAGGAACTGTCTGATTCGGATTGGGATGTGAAGGTTCTGCGTGAGGAAGTCTGTGCCTTTGGTTAAGGTACTTTGGCGGAATCATGGCGTGGAGGAAGCTACGTGGGAACCAGAGGATATGATGAGACCGCAATACCGTAACTCTTCGATCGTAATTTCGAGGTCGAAATTATTTTATGGGGGTAGGCGTAATATCTGGGTTAGGGGCTATTTTGTTGTTGCATGATATTGCATGTGTTTAGTGTCTTTGTGTTGTTGTTTGTGTAGTATCGAGGCTTAATTGTAGCCTCGGTGTATACTGAGTGAATGGGAAAATTTTGGTTTTGGGTGTTAAGTCGGGGGAATTTGTTGGAGCTAGGGTATAAGGGTTTTCTTTGGTGTTTTATTGCACAAGTGAAGAGGTGGCGAGTGGCAAGGGAGGAGCTTGGTGTGGCGTCATCTCTGGTGAGGGAGGTCCAGAGTTCAAGTCGTAGAGCTCCCATTTTGTCACCCAATTTGACGGCATGGAGGAAGAGGTAGAAGGCAAGTGGAATTCTACCTTGGACTAAGTCAAACCGTTCAAAAGTAAGGTGGAGAGTGATTGTAGGAGTAAGACTTGGTAAACACATTTGAAATGTGTGGAGTGGAGTGTTTGGGGGATATGGTAGAATGTTGGGGAAGTGGGGAGTGTATGGGGTTTTGGGAAGTGGGGAGTGAGTAGGCGAATGTTCCTTTTGGAATGTGATGCATATTCGGTCATTAGGAGACCAAACCAAACTCTTTCATTTGGAAACACCAAAGTCAAGTTCTAAAGAATTCTCTCATCTTTTCTTCACTTCTTGAACCGAAATACCAAGTCTCTTTAGTTGCCAAAATTGTCTTGTTCACTTGGCTTGTGTATAGCCGAATACACTCTTGCATCTATCCTTCTTTCTTCATTTGTGTGTTGAATCGGGTATCTTTTCTTCTCACACTTTCATTCATTTTCTCTTGTCATACTTGTGCGAAATCATACTACTTCTAAACCCGGTTTCTATTTTGACTTCTCCATTACTAGTAAGCGAAACCATATCATCTTCTTCCTCAAACTCTCATTTGCTTTTCTCAATAATCCTAGCGAATCTTTCATTTGTGCCTTACCATTTCATTAAGCCGATTTCTTTCAAAGCTGTAAGTATTTGTTCCCATCCATTTCATATATTTTTTTTCTATCTTCCATTTCAAAAGCTCTTGAGTAGAATGTCCCTTTTCTCTTAGGGGTTTTTGTGGCGAATTCTTGGTGGTTGGTGTTGGGGTAAGTCCTTGGCGAATGGTCATGTTTTCTTTCTCCAGCTTTTATGATTGATTTCGATTAGATTAAAGCTTATAATGGTTGTGGATCAAGTGAGTTAATCATTGTTAATCTCTTCATTATAGGACATCAAAGGTTTCAAAGCAAGCAAGAGGAGCCGTTTTCTTACTGCGGTTGATTAGTAAGTGGAGGTTAAGTGATTGGTTGTTGTTAGTTCATTCTCTTAGTTCTTGGTTAGTCAAAGCTTCAAGAGATTAATGTTTCCTTCTTGATAGGTGGGCCGATTGTCTAAGGAACCACTTTTGGTTCGGATTTGGTAGGAAACCAAATCAGTGAAAGGTAAGGGCTTTCGACAAACCCTTTTTGGTCTAAATGGTGTTGGCCGAATGTGTAGATGTCTAACCCCTATGTTTTGGCCGATTGTAGAAGCTAGTACTCGAGGGACTTAGATTGCTTTTGTCAGGATTTCTAGACTCGTATTTACCAGGTGTGTAAACTAACACACTGATACCTAGTAATGTTATTAATAAACTGTTTGCTGTTAAAAAACGATACCAATATGATGGATAATTGGATACCCAAATGGGGTATGTGTACGGATCCGGGTAA
This sequence comes from Gossypium rotundifolium, assembly GCA_025506655.1. Taxonomy (NCBI): domain Eukaryota; kingdom Viridiplantae; phylum Streptophyta; class Magnoliopsida; order Malvales; family Malvaceae; genus Gossypium; species Gossypium rotundifolium. Next base: position 54,765,884 of record CP106729.1, on the reverse strand, counting down.
GTCTATTTTATTACAAGTCCTATTATGGATACTTTGAATATGATGATCTATACTATATATATACGCTATGAGATGCAATGTTGGACATGGTTGCATGAGTTACATGATTGCATATTGTACATGAGTCGATTATGACATGTATGGGTGATATGAGTGGAGGGGCGGTGATATTTTGTCTTGTGAGCACGGTGTTTTGGTAACACAACTTTGTGACTTTGGGTCACAGAGGTTTGGCACCTCATTGCGACTTGTCCTCGTGGTTTAACCACAGTGGGTTGGCCCACATGAGATATGGGATTGTCTCGCTAGTGATTTGGTATCACACGATGGGTTGGCCCCATCATCGGATTTGTGACTTCGGTCACGGTGCTTTAGTAGCACAAGCGTGTCTTTGGGACACGGTGGTTTGGCACCACATTGTGAGATATTGTGTCTTTAGGACACCAAGTGTTTTAGTAACACATTGTGACTATATGTCACCAGTGGTTTGGCACCACCAGTGGTTTGGTACCACACGGGGTAGAAAAGGCGATATGGATGGTTAGGATCGGGTTGCATTAATTATGTTGCTTTGTATGATGTGTGTTAGCATGTTGTTTTTGGGAGCGGGGTTTACACACTGAGTCACTCGACTCACCCTCTCCTTTGACATTTCAGGTGACTCGTGAGACGGACATGGAGCCGGATGGACCTTGGGTGCACATGCCATGCTTTAATAAAGGACTATTGAATTTGGGTCTTGTAGCTTATTTACTTTATTTGGGTTTTATATTGGATTTGTAAAAGGCCTTTAATTTATGTTTTGGTGATGTTTATGTTTTAATTAGATTTTTAATATGCCTTAACAAAACAAGTTGGTATGAATTTTTTTTAAAACTTGGAAAGATAATGATTTCAAAATTATAACGCAATGTGTTTTTAAACCATACCATCGGGTATCACACTATGTCTTTATAGTAAGCAAATTCAAGTGATTTTTCAATTCAAACTTGTATTACTCCTAAGTCTAATAAGGTTTTAAGTAACACTAAGAAACTATTAAGGTTTAAATGGTTTAAACTCATTTAGCCACACAGTCTGGTTAAGACTTCAAAAATCTCCGGGTTTCACATACTCCATCTGATTTCAAACAAGTCTACTCAAATTGTCTTCAAAATACACTGTGTTTTCACTCGGCTTTTAGCGAAAAATTTAACCTCTCACAAACATGTTTCCCCCGTAACATACCGATTGGACGTGGTGTCTTGTCGGGGTTTGGGGTGTTACATTTGTGGTATCGAGCCAAGTTCAAAAGCTTCATTTGTGGGCTCGAGGCCCAAAATGTTTTAAAACTATAATTTTCAAGTATTACATTTTTTAAAGTATGGTTTGAAGGGCATGGCACCGAGTCACCCAAGCACTAGTTCGCCTGTAAGTACCCGTACTATTTGTTGTGATTGACATGATTGGATGGCTAGTAAGACTACTTTAGAGATCGAGACTAATAGGACTCGTGGACTCATGAAAACAAAGCTTCTTTAAAATTCATAAAACTTTGCTTTAAACACAGTGGAATAATGACTGATACATAAAATTCTTTAACCAGACGAGATTTAGTCATGAGTACCCGAGGTGGACGTGGTCGTGGACGTGGTCGCGGTAGGATGATATTTCGAGCCCGTAGGTTCAGGCGGGGTTGAGAGAATGAGATCCTGATTCGCCACCAGGTGGAGGTGGTGAGTTCGAGACAGCACCGCGATGATGCAAATGTCACGAGCGATCTTTGCGGGTTTTAGAGAGGTAGCCTGGAGGAGGTGGAGGCGTAGGAGCTAGGAAATCGTACTGGCGACTTCGGCAAATAAATTTGAATTCTTTCGAGGTGTCTCTGGTGTTGCTCCAAAGATCGCCGAGTATTGGTGGAAGCGACAGAGCGGATCATGGATGATCTAGACTGACCGCAGAAGAAAAATTAAAGGGATCGTATCACTTCTCGAGATGAGTCACACGGTGGTGGCTCACGGTCTGCGGATAAATTGCGCACCAAGATCGACTTGGGACTATTTTGCCGCTTATCGAAGAAGAAATCGTCAGACTAATTACATAAATGAGCAGAGGAAAGCATTTACGAGGTTAGTCGAGGAGCAAATCAGATCGGAGTATGAGGTAAGTTTACGAAAGGTGAGTCGGTATGCCGGGGTATGGTGGCTCTTGAAGAGGAAAGGTGCATTCGTTCGAGGATGGCCTGCGAGACGAGTTAAGATTGTTGATTGCACCCCAGCAGGAGCGTGAATTTGCGGTTCTGGTTGAAAATGCGAAGGTTGCCGAGGGCATTAAAGAGTCTGTGAGGCAGGGTATGGATAGGAACCGTCATAAAAGGAGTTTTGGGTCTTACGGATCATCGGTGTCAGCAGAAGAGGGCTAGACCGAGTGGGCGAATCGATCGGGTGGGTTTGTTGTTGCTAAGCGAGGGACCGCCGATGTAACCGTTGTGGAAAGGCTCACCGGGAGGATGTTGGGTGATGGTAGAGGTTGTTTTGAGTGTGGCTCGTTGGACCACCGTGTGAGGGACCTGTCGCGCCAAGTTGGCTAGAATTCATCGAGAATCGGCCGTAATCAATCTGAAATAATGGACCACCGCAGGGGCCGAGGTAATGGAGAGGAGGTACATTACAGTCGGGACCGTGGAGCACCGGCGGAGGTGCGAGTGTAGTTCGAGGCCGAGCAAGGGGCTAGTGTATCTTTGCGAGGCACCGAGAGGAGGCGACGACCGGACGTCATAACCGATGCGTTTTGATTTTGGTTCTCCTTATCTTGCTTTAATTGATGTGGGTTCTACGACTCTTATGTTGCCGATGAGTATAGTAGAGACAATGGATTTAGACTCGAGATATCTTCTAGGCGGATGACCGTAATAAGCCCTCTAGGTCACTCTGTAGTGGTAGATAAACCGTATAGAGAGGTACCTCTGGAACTCTAAGGGTAGTATTTGAGGTCGATCGATGGAAGCGCCATTCGGGAGTTCGATCTAATTTCGAATGGATGGTTTGGGTAAGTATCAGCGAAGTTGAATCAATGTGACTAAGCGCATGGTTCTCGAACACTGGTGAGGGTGATGAAGTAGTTCGATCGGTAATAGGAGAAACTATCTCATCCAATGTGGTATCTCGCTCAAAGCCGAGAAAATGGTTAGAAAGGGTTGCGAAGCATATATGGTGCATGTGTATGCCTTGGAGGCTAAGGAGACTGCTGTGGAGACCGTTCGGACAGTTGGGGAATTTGTTGATGTGTTTCCTGAGGAGCTTCCGGGTTTGCCACCGGATCGGGAGGTAGAGTTCGGGATAGATCTGTTACCCGAAACGCACTCGTATCCATTGCTCCGTACAGGATGGCACCTAAAGAATTAGTGGAGCTTAAGGCTCAAATCCGGGAGTTATTGGACCGAGGTTTTATCGGGCCAAGTATTTCGCCATGGGGAGCGCTTGGTACTCTTTGTAAAGAAGAAAGAGCGGTACTATGCGGATGTGCATAGACTACCGCTAACTGAATAAGTCGACGATCAAAACAAGTATCCACTACCACGGATAGATGACTTGTTTGATCGGTGAAGAGGCGTCGGTTTTCTCGAAGATCGACTAAGGTGCAGGTATCACCATTGAAGGTAAAAGAGCGGATATCGTAAGGCGGCATTTACATTACTCGGTATGGGCATTTTGAGTTCTTGGTTATGCTGTTCGGGTTGACTAACGCCCGCGACTTTCATGGATCTAATGAGCAGGGTGTTCCAACGATATCTAGATCAATTCGTAGTGGTTTTTATCGGCGACATCTTGGTATATTCAAGGACCGAGGAGGAACATGATGCTCATTGCGGGTAGTATTGCGATTCTAAGGAGAAACACTCTATCTAAGTTCAAGAATCGAGTTACGCTCGGGAGGTGACATTCTTGGGTCATGTAGTATCGATGAGGGATTAGAGTGGATCCTCGAAAGATAGAGGCCGTTCTGGATTGGAAGCCGCCTAAGTCAGTAGCGGAGATTCGGAGTTTTCTGGGCTTGGCAGGATACTACCGAAGATTTGTAGAGGGTTTCTCATTGATCGCAGCGCCAATGACCAAATTATTGAGAAAGGGAGTTCCATTTAGTTGGAGTGAGAAGCAACAGGAGAGCTTCGACAAGTTGAAGAAGATTTTGATTGAAGCTCCGGTTCTGATTCAACCTGAGGCTGGTAAGGAATTCTGATGTAATTGCGATGCATCACATACAGGCTTGGGTTGTGTGCTGATGCAAGAAGGGAAGGTTGTGGCTTACGCATCCCGACAGCTGAGGCCACATGAGGTAAATTACCCTACACACGATCTGGAGTTAGCAGCTGTAGTATTTGCCTTAAAGATATGGAGGCATTACTTGTACGGAGAAAGGTCGATAGTCTACACGGACCATAAGAGTCTGAAGTACCTCCTGACTCAGAAAGACTTGAATCTGAGACAGCGCCGATGGATTGAGCTGCTGAAAGACTACGATTGCTCAATTGAGTATCATCCGGGCAAGGCTAATGTTGTGGCAGACGCATTGAGCCATAAGGTTGTTTGGTTGAGGCGTTGTTTGCCCACTTGAGTTTGTATGACGACGGGAGTATTCTGGCAGAGCTACAGGTTAAGCCTACTTGGGTTGAGCAGATCAGAGAAAAGCAGTTGTTGGATGAGGTTTTGAGCGCACAGAGGACACAAGTGCAGAATGAGGGTTTGAAGGGTTCTGACTTGTCCAATGATGGGGTTCTGTGTTTCGGGGAGGCTTGTATCTTGAGAGAGATTTGAATTGAGGCAAAAGATTCTTCAGGATGCTCATAGCGACCCTACGCTATGCATCCGGAGGTAGCAAAATGTATAAGGATCTCGAGGAACAGATTACGGTGGCGGGTCCGAAAAGGAGGTGACCGAGTTTGTGGGTAAGTGTCGACTTGTCGGCAGTCAAGGTCGAGCATCGATTCTTGCGTCTGGGTTGCTTGACCGGTGAAGATTCCACAGTGGAAGTGGGAAAGGATCACTATGGATTTCGTCGGTGGGCTACTGCCACGCCAAGCAAGAAGGATTGATTTGGGTAGTGGTGGATCGTCGACTAAATCACTCACTTTATTCCGGTGAGGTTGACTACTCGCTTGAAGCTAGCGAAGCTTTATGTGTCGAGATAGTGAGGTTGCGGTGTGCCGGTCTCGATAATCTCGGATAGGGATCGAGTTTACGTCAAGGTTCGGAAAGCATTGCATCGAGCTCTGGTACTGTTTGGATTTCAAAGACGGCTTTTCACCCTGATCGGACGGTCAATCGAAGGGTCATTCAGATCTTGGAAGATATCTTTGAGAGGTTGTGTCACGGATTTCAGAGGTAGTTGGGAGGAGTTTCTACCATTAGGTGAGTTTGCCTACAACAACGATTACCAGCGAGCATCAAGATGGCACCGTATGAGGCGTTGTATGGTAGGAAGTGTCGCTCACCTACGTGTTGGACGGAGTTGGGTGAACGCCAGTTGTTGGGACCCGAGTTAGTAGCTGAGACTGAGGACAAGGTTAAAGTGATTCATGCCGGTCCATGATCCGTTCTGTCGCTTCTAGCCGATTTTCAAGAGTGCTAGGAGCAACACCCGAGACACCCCGAAATAATTCAGCCCCATTTGCCCGAAGTCGCTCAGGCACAGATTTCCTAGCTCCCACGCCCCACCTCCGGCTACCCTCTCTAAAACCCGCAAGATCGCTGGATCTTGCATCATCGCCGGTCTGTTCTCGAACTCACCACCTCCGGTGGTGGCGAAGGCCAGTATCTCATTCTCGAACCACCGCTTGTAACCTACGGCTCAAAAGCCATCATCCTCTGACCACGCCCACGACCACGCCCACCTCGGGTACTCATGACTAAATCTCGTCTCAATTAAAGAATCTTATGTATCGGTCATTATTCCACCGTGTTTAAAGCAAAGTTTTATGAATTTTAAAGAAGCTTTGTTTTCATGAGTCCACGAGTCCTATTAGTTTCGGTCTCAGAGTAGTCCTACTAGTCGACCAATCATATCAATCAATATCACAACAAATAGTACGGTACTTACAGGCGGCGGATCGGTGGGAGACTCGGTGCCATGCCCTTCAAATCATACTTTTAAAATGAGAATACTTGAGAACTATAGTTTTAAAACATTTTGGGCCTCGGCCCACAGTAGAAGCTTTTGAACTTGGCTCGATACCACAAATGTAACACCCCAAACCGGACAAGACACCACGTCAGAATCGGTATGTTACGGGGAAACATGTTTGTGAGAGGTTAAATTTTTCGCTAAAAGCCGAAAGTGAAAACACAATGTATTTTGAAGACAATTTGAGTAGACTTGTTTGAAATCGGATGGAGTATGTGAAACCAGGAGATTTTTGAAATCTTAACTGACGGTGTGGCTAAATGAGTTTAAACCATTTAAACCTTAATCGTTTCTTAGTGTTACTTAAAACCTTATTAGACTTAGGAGTAATACAAGTTTGATTTGAAAATCACTTGAATTTGCTTACTATAAAGACATAGTGTGATACCGATGGTATGGTTTAAAAACATATTGCGTTATCATTTTGAAATCATTATCTTTCCAAGTTTTAGTAAAATTCATACCAACTTGTTTTGTTAAGGCATATTAAAAATCTAATTAAAACATAAACATCACCAAAACATAAATTAAAGGCCTTTTACAAATCCAATATAAAACCCAAATAAAGTAAATAAGCTAAAGTACCCAAATTCAATAGTCCTTTATTAAAGCATGGCATGTGCACCCTGAGTCCATCCCGGCTCCATGTCCGCGTCTACGAGTCACCTGAAATGTCAAAGGAGAGGGTGAGTCGAGTGACTCAGTGTGTAAATCCCGCTCCCGAAGAACAACATGCTAACACACATCATACAAAGCAACATAATTAATACAACCCGATCCTAACCATCCATATCGCTTTTCCACCCCGTGTGGTACCAAACCACTGGTGGTGCCAAACCACTGGTGACATATAGTCACAATGTGTTACCAAAACACTGGTGTCCCAAAGACACAATATCCGTCAATGTGGTACCAAACCACTGGTGTCCCAAAGACACAATTGTGCTACCAAAGCACCGTGACCGAAGTCACAAATCCGATGATGGGGCCAACCCATCGTGTGATACCAAATCACTAGCAGACGATCCCATATCTCATGTGGGGCCAACCCACGGTGGTTAAACCACAGGACAAGTCGCAATGAGGTGCCAAACCTCCGTGACCCAAAGTCACAAAGTGTGCTACCAAAGCTTTGGTGCTCACAAGACAAAATATCACCGCTCCCTCCACTCGATCACCCATCAACATACCATACTCATGTAACCATGCATATCATATAATCATGCATATCATGCTATTATGTCTAACCTCATATCCCATGTCACATATAGCCACGACCATGGTATCACATAGATCATCAATAAACTCATAATAATAATCTTGACTTACCCGAGTCCGAATCATACCCATTAGGGTATCATATCAATCATCACTTGTTTCATTAATCATCACACGGGTTATTAATCATATTACTAATGAAGTGTGTTAGTTTACACACCGTAAATACGAGTCTAGAATCCAACGAAAATGATCTAAGTCCCTCGATTACTAGATCCTTTTAAGATGATTTGGTTTCCTACCAAATCCGAATCACCCAATAATTCTCCTTAGCAATCGGCTACACCATAAAAGATGGACAGTTAATCTTTTGTTACCTTTGCCTTAATCGAACCTAAAAAGATTGAAATAATAACAATACCATGCACTTACCCCTACTTACCAATCGATTAACAAAGAATAACGATTCCCTTGCTTGCTTTCACACTCCAAAGACCCTATAACAAAGAGATTAGAATCCTTCCAAAGATGACCCTTTCGCCCATAATCAACCAACCTTGACAAAGTATAAGAGAGAAAGGAGATGACCATTCGCCAAGGACTTACCAATTCCAACCGATGGAAGGAAGGCCTCCAAACACCACCGATACTCGGCCAAGACAACCACAAGAAGAGGGATAGATTCGGCCAACACCTTGATCAAAAGAAGGAAAGAATTGACCAACAAAACACTAAGAGAAGGGAGGTATTCCGCTTAAAACTCGGAAGTACAACAGAGGAAAATGGTTTAAGAGATGAGAAGGAATCGCCGACAAATGAGAAAGGTTGACTTGAGTGCTTAACACCCTTACTTTCGACTTTGTACAATTAAAGAAAGAGGAAGAAAATGTGAGAAGAAGGGATATAGGTTTGACACACAATTGAAAAGAAAAAGGGATGAATGAGCACATTCGGCTATCAAGGAGTTTGAAGAAAAATAAAACAAATTCTAACAACTAGGCTTTGACTTCACGAAGGAAAGATGGAGGAATTTACTTGGAAAGTTTAAACTTGCTTTTGAGAGAAGAAGAAATTTTGGTTTACCAAAAGAAGAAATGGGAAAAGGAAATGTTTTTTTTTGACAAAAGAGGGACTTAGCTTACCAAAAATGACCGAAAAATGCACCAAAGATGCAAAGGCATATTCGGCCTTCCCTCTCCCACACTAGTAGTCACTTCCCCTCCAACTCCCCTAAATTTCGCCACAATCCCCCAAAGCTCCCATTCACTCATTTGAAATGAGTGGACCAAGTCCTCCTCCCACTTTGCTCTCCACCATCCAAGTCACCACTTGACCAAGTCCAAGGTAGAGTTTAAATCATCCACAACTCCTCCCTCCTATGCCGTCCAAAATAAGTGACAAAAAGGGGACTCTACTGCTTGAACTCTGGACCTCCCTCACATGTGGATGACGCCACACCAAGCTCCTCCCTTGCCACTCTGCCAGCTCTTCACTTGTGCAATAAAATACCAAAGAAAACTCTTATACCCTAGCTCCAACAGCTCCCCTGACTTGACACCCAAAAACCAAAATTTTCCCATTCACTCAGGCACACTCCTAGGCTACAATTAAGCCCCTAAAACACCGAAATAGCAACACAGCACACTAAACACATGCAATAACATGCAGCAACAAAATAGCCCCTTAACCCGGGATATTACACCTAACTTTTTAAATTCCTGAATTATGTCTTGTCTTAAGTGATTTTCTCAAATTACTAATTAGAATGAAACTTTTGTTGATTTTTTATTTTAATTGATATGTTTTGGATTAAGTCATAGTTAATTGTGCATTGATGATTTAAACTTTAAGATACTAGAGAATCAAGCATGATAAGTCTATTTTTCGAAATTAAAAATTTGCTAAGTTGTTGACCTAAATTTGAATATTACCTTGAAGTTTGAAATTTGAAAGGTTGTCATCAAAAACCATAATTTTTGTGAGATTTTGAGCCTTTTAGAGCATACATTGTTTCGTGCTCACTTTATTGATTATGAGTGTGTCAACATTGATTTGTTATTCTAGAACTTGCTTCGATTATACATGTCAAGACCACATCATTGATTTGATATACAGAGATTATTAAGTTACTTAGGATTTAACCCACTTACTCCACTAAAAACCTACCTTCATAATTAACCCCTAGTGAACCCCTTTGATCCTAACAACCCTTTTATTAACTCACCTACTAATATTAACCCAAAATCCATCTTGTATTTGTTATCACCATTTCTCTTTACTACCCTTCTATCGAGACTTGATTTGATCAGTTGCCTAATTATTTTATTTAGTAGCTGAATTCATCTTATATTATGTATTTACTTGATTTGTTCTTAAAAAAATCAAAGAATATTCATTATTAGTTCTGTGATTAAGTGAGCTTATACATTTAAAATTCAACATCTTGAAGAAGAATCTAGTATTATTAGTATTACAAGTTTTCAATTGATGTAATTATTCATTATCAGTTCATTGTTTTTAGTTAGGTAAATTGTCAATTCAATCTTAATTTTAACCTTCTAATTTAGCCTTTATCCACACCTTTAACCAAGCCCCATTACAACCCTTTAAGACCTTTTGATTTGTCTATCATTTCATTTTATAGTGGTGGAGATTTAATTTTCAAGCAAGCCTATGGGATTAACTTTTCATGTTTGACTGATGAGTGCTTTATTTTGAACCTTAAACACCTTGAGTGATTTGAGTGAATCTTTAGTGAGGATGTCAACTCTTGTCGATTTTGGATTAAAGGTCATTATTTAGATAAGGGGAAACACCTATATTTTTCATACTATAAACTTATGACTTTGATTGTTTGAATCATTAGGACTCTTTGAGTTAAATTATCCATATATAAATTAACTATGAGTTATGATGAAACACTATTGACGAATATTATGAATTGAGGAAGTTCGTTTTAAATATGAGTTGAGAATTTTACTTGATGACAAGCAAAAGCTTAAGTGTGGGGGTATTTGATAAACCACAATATACACATATTTTAATCCCACATTTATCATATTTTTGGATGATTTATCCCTTTAATTATGGAAATAGGTACTATTAATCCTCTATTTTTATGTTTTATACTCAAGAGAGCACCAGAGGATGAAAAGAATGAGAAACAGGTCGAAAACGGAGTAAATGGGTGGAATTACAAAATCAGCATGGCCTGGGCCGAAGACCACACGACCATGCCTCATTACCAGACCCGAACACAACCTGGCCTCGACTTACACGGGCGTGTGCCATGGGCGTGTCCCTGACGTGACCTGTTTGAATTCTATTCAGAATAGGGTACTTAGTGGCAAAGAAAGCCATTCCAAAAGCCTATATAAACACCCTAGAGGCCAACCTTCAGGGGGCGTTCAGCTAGGCCAAAGAGCCAAGCCAGAGGGGCCGAATTGTGGGATTCACTCGAAGAAAGCTAGTTGATTCATCTTAAGAAGCTGGAATCATACTCAAGATTGAGGATCTCTCTTTCAATTCCTTTATGGGTGTTTTATGGTTTTCTTTATGTTTTTTTTATACTTTCTTTTGAGATGTATTCTTTTATGATTATGAACTAAACCCCTCAAATACTTGAGGTGGATGAAACCTAAGACAGATCATGTTATTGTTTTTTGAGTTGTATAATAAATACTTGATTTGTTCTTAACTATGTGTTCTAAATTCTTGCTTTGATATTTCAGGATATTGCTTCAAGCATTTATGCTCTTAGGCAGAGTAGGAATAAACCCTGTCTAAGAGTAGATCTAGCATAGTTAAGTGGAGTTGATCGCAACCCTAGAGATAGGATGATGAAAATCTACCAGATTAGGGTCAAACCTAATATGGGAGTCCATAGATCGAGATAATACAATTCTAGGTGTTTTAATTAGAAAGAGATTTCAATTAATCAACCTAGGGTTAGACGTTAGTAGCCTCGAGAGAGGTATTAATATAAGTTAGGGAATCCTACAGATCAAGTCAAGTGAATAAATCATCTGGTTCAGAGTTAAATAACAAGTGAAGTCTAGGTGGATTCTTCCTCGGGTATTGTCTCAATCAATTGGTTTTTCCATCAAGTATTTTCCCCAATTCATTCTCTTTGTCTTAGCTTCTTTAGCTTAATAGTTAGTTAATTTTAGGTTAAACAACAATTCCCTTAATTCTTACGTTAAATAATAAAAAGAAAGTTAGTATTAGTACTTTCGGTTCCTTTGGGTTCGACAATCCGGTCTTGCCACTAAACTATACTATTGTTCTATAGGTACGCTTACCTCAAGTCGTTGTCACAGTTAGCTTTTAGGCTAGATAATTTATATTATAAATTTTTAAGACTCTGACACACGATCTCATTATTTCTTGACCAATCACTTTCTTCCTATATATGTTGTTAAACATGTTTGATTGCCTAACTAAAAGAGTCTTATAATTTTAGGATATTCAAAAGATTGTATTCTTCGAATGTGCATTTGAAAAAAAAAAGTATCATGAAGGAGGAAGGGGGTTTTAATTGTTTACTGGACCTTAATTAACTTGTTCTGGCTTGTTTGTTGTTAGAGTAATTATTTTATTTTATTTTTTTTTTGTAAATTCTTTTTACAATGTATGTGGCTTTTTTAGCTAAGTCATGTGTCAGTGTATTTTTATTGTTGGATCGATTTTTGTAGTGAATATTCAACCTTTATTTTAATTATCGATTTTTATTGTTCATTGTAAATGTTCATGAAAATATATTAATATTGAAATCATAAAAAATAGAAAAAAAGTACCTTAGATGTGTCTATCCCAACATTTTTTGTGAAATTGCTCAAGACAGAACAAAAAAATAAACAACTATTTATTAGCTATGCCGTGAGGGCTTGTGGAGAAAAACATTTTTTTAAAAAAAAAATTTACTTCTTTCTTCTCTATTTTATACCAATTTCTTACAAACTATTTATAGGCTATAGTCTTCCCTTCAAAAAGCTGAAAGTATTAAAATCTAATAATAGCCATAAACCAAAATTAAAACCCACTAAAACAAAACTCTTGACCTTTCATTCTCTTAAAAAATTGCTAAATTAAACCCATTAAAACAAGACTCTTGACCTTTCATTCTCCTAAAAAATGAACATTTAATGTTTATTCAACAAAACTCCCCCGTAAACTTAAATGCTTTTGCCATCCTCCATGCCGATTAATTTCTTACAGTTGTCGAGAAGTACCATCGGTAGTGGTTTTATGAAGATATCCGTGACTTGGTCCTAGCGTTCCACGTGCACTAATTGCACACTTCCTTCCTTTACTTGATCTCGGATGAAGTGAAAGTGAATGTCAATGTGTACCTCATTTGTTGAATCATACCAATCTTGCAAACTTAGCATTTTGGGTTGTTGCAGTTCATCTTCATCATCGGTAGTTTTAGGATTTGTCAGTATGATTGTTGGTGTAGTGGTTGATGATCCTCCTTCTTCGATGATAACCTCCATTGAGTTATTCCAATCCCACTCACTTGCTTCATTAACTCATACATCACGACTCACCACAACCTTCTTGCTTATCAGGTCGAGTAACTTGTATCCTTTTTTTTTCTCATCATACCCAATAAAAATAAACCTTTTACTTTTGTCTTTGAGCTTCGTTCTTTGCTGATCCAGAACATGTACATAGGCCTCACTACCGAATACTTTGAGATGAGAAACTGTCAGTTTTTGTCCGCTCCATGCCTCTTATGGTGTTTGATCATCCAACTTCACATGTGGACACCGATTTTGCACATAGATGGAACATTGCATGGTTTCCGCCCAAAATTCCTTCGGCATCTTCTTGTTCAAGAGCATTGACCAAACCATGTCAAGAACAGTCTAGTTCTTCCTCACGACCACACCGTTTTGTTGTGGAGAGTACGGTGCGGTTAGGAATCGTCTTATGCCTTACTCCTCACAATACTCCATGAAAGCTATCGAAGTATACTCGCCACCTCTATTGGATCATACAGATTTGATGTGTCTACCGGTTTCCTTTTCCACCATCACTTTGAACTTTTTGAACACCTCGAACACCTCAGGTTTGTCTTTCAAAAAATAAACCCAAGCTTTTTGTGAGAAATCATCGATAAAGGAAACGAAATACCTTTTACCTCTAAAAGATTCGAGGGTGATTGGTCCACATATGTCGGTATGAATCAATTAGAGAGGTTGCTCAGCCCGATATTCTACCTTCTTTTGAAACGAAGTTCTCACATGCTTGCCGAGCCCCTGTACCATGTTCTTCTTCGTCAACTCGTTTAGACCACCATAATGTAGGTGCCCAAAACGGAGATGCCACAGTGATGCCTTGTCTTCTACATCGACTCGCAAACATTTTTTTCGATCACTTCTCAAATTAAACTTTTTCATGCGATTTCTCCCAATTTCAACTCGAGTGACCAAACGCCCTTTCTTATCTTTCAAGTGTAACACTCGGTCTTTCATAAGTATCGAATAACCTTTTTCCATGAGTTACCCCATACTCAAAATGTTGCTCTTGAGGTCTGGTACGTAATACACATCTTGGATTGACCCAACTAACCCATCCTTTTGTAAATAACAAATAGTACCTTGGCCTTTTACCTCAACCTTGACGCATCTCCAAATGACACATGTCTCGTTTCAACCTTTCACATCTCTTTGAATAGGTGCTTGTGCCCACACATATGGTTGCTTGCACCCGTGTCAATGTACCACACCATGTTGTTGTTGGTGTTGGCTTCATTGTGTGCCATCAAGACAAAACCTTCTTTCGCCTCATCATCTTCTATAGTTAGGTTGGTTGTCTCTTCCACCTTTTTCAAGATACGACATTCTTTCATGGAATGCCCCACCTTGCCACAATTGTAACACTTATCAAAGTTGCAATCCTTCGCATAGTGACCATTCTTTCTACATTTGTAGCACTCGATGTGGGAATAATTCGACCGACCGCCTCTTTCACGATCGTGGTCTCTTCCACTCCAATTTTGTTAGTTTGATTGCTCCTTCTCCTCATAATGCCCTTCTTGATCGCTGCCTCTTCCACTGCGACTATTTCCTCGACCTCCACGGCCACGCCCTCTACTTAGAAAGTTTTGAGAATAGAGAACCTTTTTGTCTTTGATTGATGCCTTGGTTTGAAGTGCTTGCTTGAGTGTCTCCTCTTTCTTCTTCTTCTTACGTTGTTCATATGCCTCGAAAGAACTAGCGAGCTTGTCGACTGTGAGCATTGCTAGATCCTTTGACTCTTCTATAGCACATACGACATTCTCGAAACTATCAGTTAACGACCTCAAAATCTTCTCCACAACTCGTGTATCGGTTAACGCTTTTTTTTTCGGTTGAGTTGGTTCACCATAGTTTGAACACGCATGATGTACTCGGAGACGCCTTTCGATTTCTTTATCTTTATGCCTTCCAACTCGCCGTGAAGAGTTTGAAGGAGACCTTGTTTAACTCGATCGGCTCCTTTGTACACCTTCCCAAAAATGTCCCACGCCTCTTTTGAAGTTGTCGCACTCGTAATCTTCTCAAACCTGGCTAGTTAATAGCTCGTAACAACATGTACAATGTCACATAATCTTTCGATCGCATCTCTTTCAACGTCTTATTTTGAGTCGCCATATATCCCGCGGTAGTTGTCGGTTCTATAAAACTTTCTTAGACCACCTCCTAACTATCTTGAGACCCGATAAGAGCTTTTATTTGGATGCTCTAATTCTCATAGTTTGCCTTCCTTGGTGGAGGCAACGACACATTACTAGTCACACTCTCCATGGCACGGATACCAATTTGTGAAATTGGTCAAGATAGAACCAAAAAATGAACATTTATTAGCTATGCCATGAGGTCTTGTGGAGAAAAACAATTTCCTAAAAAAAAACTTTCTTTTTACTTCTTTCTTCTCTATTTTATATCAATTTCTTACAAACTATTTATAGGCTATAGTCTGCCCTTCAAAAAACTGAAAGTATTAAAATCTAATAATATCCATAAACCAAAATTAAAACCCATTAAAACAAGACTCTTGACCTTTCATTCTCCTAAAAAACTGCTAAATTAAACCCATTAAAACAAGAATCCTGACCTTTCATTCTCCTAAAAAACTAACATTTAATGTTTATTCAACATTTTTAAGGTTGACTTAGACGAGTCTATCCTAACCTTTTTAAGGTTGCCTTAGACGAGTCTATCCCAACCTTTTTTAAAGGTTACCTTAGACAAGGTCTATACCAACCTTTTTAAGGTTGCCTTAGACGAGTCTATCCAACATTTTTTGAAGGTTGCCTTAGACAAGGTCTATCCTAACTTTTTTTAATATTTCCTTAGACGGGTCTATCCCAACCTTTTTAAGGTTGCCTTAGATGGGTCTATCCCAACCTTTTTTAAAGGTTGCCTTGGACAAGGTCTATCCCAACCTTTTAAGGTTGTCTTAGACGAGTCTATCCCAACCTTTCAAAGGTTGCCTTGGACAAGGTCTATCCCAACCTTTTGTAAATGTTGCCATTGACTAGGTTTTTACCAACCCTTTAATAAAGGTCGGCTTATGTTGAATTATGTCGACTGATAAACCATAATATACACATATTTTAATCCCACATTTAGCATACTTTTGAATGATTTATCCCTTTAATTATGGAAATAGGTGCTCCTAATCCTTTGTTTTCATGTTTTATACTTAAGAAAGCACTAGGGGATGATAAGAATGAGAAACGGAGAAAATGGGCCAAAGATATGAAATCCACACGGCCTAGACCCCGAGTTACACAGTCGTGCCTCTTAAGCAAGACCAACCACAGCCTATAACTCGAATTACATGGGCGTGTCCCTGCCATAGCAAAGAAGGGTTTCATTCGGATTAGGTTACTTAGAGGGAAAGAAAGACATTCCAAAAGCCTATATAAACACCCTAGAGGCCAACCTTCAAGGGGGCGTTTAGCTAGGCCAAAGAGCCAAGCCAGAGGGCCAGAATTGTAGGATTCACTCAAAGAAAGCCAGTTGATTCATCTCAAGAAGTCAGAATCATACTCAAGACTGAGCATCTCTCCTTCAATTCCTTCAGGGGTTTTAGGGTTTTCTTTATGTTTTGTTTTATATTTTCTTCTAAGATGTATTCTTTTATGATTATGAACTAAACCCCTCAAATACCTGAGGGGGATGAAACCTAAGACAATCTTGTTATTGTTTTCTGAGTTGTATGATAAATACTTGATTTGTTCTTAACTATGTGTTTTTAATTCTTTTTTTGATATTTCAGGATATTGATTTAAGCATTTATGCTCTTAGGCAGAGTAGGAATAGACCCTGTATAAAAGTAGATCTAGCATAGTTAGGCGGAGTTGATCGCAACCCTAGAGATAGGATGACTAAAATCTGTCGGATTAGGGTCAAACCTAATATGGGAGTCCATAGATTGAGTTAATGCAATTCTAGGGGTTTTAATTAGAAAGAGATTTCAATTAATCAATCTGGGGTTAGACGTTACTAGCCTCGAGAGAGGTATTAATATAAATTAGGGAATCCTACGGATCAAGTCAAGTGAATAAATTTTCTGGTTCAGAGTTAAATAACAAGTGAAGTGTAGATGGATTCTTCCTCGGGTATTATCTCAATCAATTGGTTTTTGCCTCAAGTATTTTCCCCAATTCATTCTCTTTGTCTTAGCATCTTTAGCTTAGTAGTTAGTTAATTTTAGGTTAACAACAATTCCTTTAATTCTTAGGTTAAATAATAAAAAGAAAGTTAGTATTAGTACTTTTGGTTCCTTTGGGTTCGACAATCCGATCTTTCCATTAAACTATACTATTGTTCGATAGGTGCGCTTGCCTCAATCGTTGTCTTAATTAGTTTCCAGGTTTTTTCATTCTTTTTATAAATTTTTAAGACTCTATCACACGATCATCGATGCTTTAACCTATGCCAACTGCACTATAGATGACATTTTTAGAAGCGTCAGGATGACCTATGCCAACATTTTTTGCGTCGCCTAAAGTAAAAAAAAGTGTTGCGATAGGTCTGTTTTGTTATACTATACTATGAATGTCACAAGTGAATAAATCTATAAATGAATTCAAGATTTATTATTATTAGGTCTAGTCCGATTTACTATTAGTCTAATCAATCGCATCTATGTCCCTTCTTGCGAGAGTCATCTACTCCGATGCCCAAGATAAAACATTTCCCAATTGGACTTGATAAATGACATATCAGTCTTTCAATCGGTTCACTCATTTTTGATTATGCAAAGGACATGTTTAGGTTCGTTTACTAATACAAGTTGTATTTCTGTATTATGATCTGACCACATAATACCGCTCAGAAATAATTTAAACATTAGACAACCAATAACCTAACATTTGCTTTTATTTTGCTTTGCATGCAAAAACTACATGAGAAAAATTGTACAAAGCATATCAATGTAATCCATGAATTTGTTTGATTAACCAATCTGTTCGAAAAAATATAAGTTTACAATTGAGTAGACTACACTTACGGCACCAGATCCAACATTCATAGCCAACAAAGGGTAAATGATATATTCTCATCAAGATTACATGATAGATAAAAAGAAACGTTGTAACAATTGTTTTTAGTGATGTCAGAAGCAATGGTTTTAGGATCATAAATCCGATGAGTAAGTTCGTAAATGTTATTATCTAATATTTACGAGTCAAATATGGTGTTAAAATAAATTTTGAATTTGCAATTTATGTTATTTGAATAAATAATTAGGTTTAAGTGGTATGAAAATGAGGTATCAGGACCTCGTTTCTATAAATCAAGTCGTAAGTATTTTATTAAATATTTACGTAGTGTTATTAAAGTAGTATTAAAGTTTGGTCCGAAAATTTTTAACGTTTGCATAGTTAATAAAGGAAAAAGGACTAAATTATAAAAGTTGAAAAATTTACTTCCTATTGGTTTTAATTAATTAATTGGTTTATTTAGTTAATATGAGAGGACTTATATGGTAATTAAACCATTAAGATTAAGTTTGGACGATAAGTGGAAGAATTTGATTAAAATTTAAGAGTTTTATAATAATATTATTATGTTAATTAAATGATAAAATAGTAAAAAGCATAAAAGAAAGCATCATCGCTTTCATTTTAATTTTTCTTCCACCCAATCTCCATGGCAATAAAGTTTGAAGTTCGGCCTTGGTTTTGATCATTCATGGTAAGCCTTCGTTAATGCATTTTTCGTAATTTTATGTTTTTGAGATTGTTGCAACTAAGTCTATCTAACTCGAGGATTAATATGCTAAATTTTTAAATGTTTAGAATTTTACCATGGATGAAATTGTGATGTTCTTGAAATTTTATGATAGATTATAAAGCTTGGTTGTTAAATATAAGTATTTTGTTAAGTAATTTTTTATGATTTTCAAGTTTAGGGATTGATTTATGAAAAGGAAAAATTAAAGGAAAATATTGCAAATTGATGATAAATATATACTATTATAATACTAGGTAAAATTGGTTAGCATGAATTTTAATTAAAAATGGTTAAATTGCTTGTTTTGGGCTTAGGGACTAAATTATATAAAAGTAAAATATTGTGGTAATTTTGTAAAAATATCAAAAAGGACTTAATTACATAAAATGAATTGATTTTTTTGCTAGAATTAGTGAATTGAATGGAATTATTATTTTAGATCAAGAACGAGTGAAAAATCGAGAAGAAAAAATTACCAAATAGCCCATGTACTTAATCAATGTTGCAATTTATTCTGGTAAGTTTGTATGAACTATAATCACTTAAAAGTTGTTTAAATTGAATGTTTATGTAACATCCAGAATTTGGGGGCTATGCATTTTTAACTTAATTGTATGTTGTTGCATGCCTATGTGTAGTTGAGTGTGCTTTGGAAGTTTTAGGAACTTCAGTATGTAAGAGAATGCCTTATAGAAATATTAAATTTCTAAGACTTAAGATGGAACTAAGCAAGATAGGCTTTAAGAAATATTGGCAGGAGGTTTTAAGCATAACAAGTCAATTGGCAAGGTGGTGTTGGCACATGGGTGAATGCATGAGGGGAGAGGTTCGAATCCCCTAGCTAGCAATTGGAAGGATTTTAATTTTTGCTTTCTTTCCTATAGTGTCGGTCAAGCCTTATCTAGTATGGATGGACTTTCTTTTATTTTTGGATAGTAGACCAAGGGGAAAAGGCAAGTTAGTAGTTATGGTATGGAATCATGAGGTTATGGAAGGATAAGGGGACAAAGGGCTTGAAGAGTGGATGATGTTTTGGAAGCTTTTCCATGGTCATTTGACCATGAACCTAGACGGCATAAGGGGCTAAGGGGGATTGGTTTAATTGTGATAGGAATTAAGGGAATGATAGGGAAGAAATGAGGAGGAAAAGGTGGATCATGTTGGCAAGTGTGTTGGCGAATTTTGTAATTTTGTAAGTTGGCCAAAACTTTAGGATTAGACAAAAGATAAACCTTTTCTTTTCTTTTAGTCATTTGAGGGTAGTCCTTTAATTTTTTTTCTCCAAATGTTGAAAATACCAAAATATCAAAGCTCAAAACTTTAAAATTGTGCATCTTTTCCTTTTCTCCGGGTTAAGGGCAAACTTTGTTTCTTATGTTGTTTTGGTGTTTTTTGAATGCATATTAGAGGTGTTGGGGTTTATATTTAAATTAAAAAATAAACCTTTTAGACCTTGGGTGTTCTTCTTGAGTTTAGTCATTTGAGTTTTACCATTTAGGAGGGAGACTTGGTCTTTGCCATTTTTGAGTATTCCTTTTAATTTTTTTTTCTCAATTGTTTTTGTTTTGGAAGCAAATGATATCTTCTTTCATTTTTCTGAACCAAAACACAAAAGCGACTTTAATTGCCAACCTTGCAAAATACCAAAATATCAAAGCTTTGGTATTGCCAAACCATTGTAAGCCGTTGTCACCATCGGTGTTGCCCATTCTTTCAAGTCGAAACTCATTCTTCAAAATCACCATCATTCCTCTCTTTGCTTTTTCTTTCTACTCAAACCGAGCATAGGTGTGTGTTAAACACTTAGGCGAACCTTCCTGGGAGCTTTTTCCCTGGCCATTGTTGATCGATTGTGATTGTTGGAAGGTGAATGACATCAAAGGTTTCAAAGCAAGCAAGACATATTGTCTAAGGGAACCACTCTTTGGTTCGGATTTGGTAGGAAACCAAATCGGTTAAGGCTTTCGACAAACCCTTTTGTTCTAAATGGTGTTACTAATGTGTAAACTCACCTCATGGGATTTCTTTGAAAACCAAATCATCAGCACAATTGTGTCTTTGGGACACCAAAGGGTTTGGTACCACATTGACGGATATTGTGTCTTTGGGACACCAGTGTTTTGGTAACACATTGTGACTATATGTCACCAGTGGTTTGGCACCACCGGTGGTTTGGTACCACACGGGTAGAAAAGGCGATATGGATGGTTCTTTAGCTTATTTACTTTATTTGGGTTTTATATTGGATTTGTAAAAGGCCTTTAATTTATGTTTTGGTGATGTTTATGTTTTAATTAGATTTTATATATGCCTTAACAACACAAGTTGGTATGAATTTTACTAAAACTTGGAAAGATAATGATTTCAAAATTATAACGCAATGTGTTTCTTTAAACCATACCATCGGGTATTACACTATGTCTTTATAGTAAGCAAATTCTTCGTTAAGATTTTTCAATCTTTTATTTTCTTCCGGTTTGGGGTGTTACATTTGTGGTATCGAGCCAAGTTCAAAAGTTTACTGTGGGCCCGAGGCCCAAAATGTTTTAAAACTATAGTTTTAAGTATTCTCTTCTCATTTACCTTGCTGCAGATGTCACAGCGATCTGCGGGTGTTAGAAAAGGCGAAACAAATTGTTGAGAAAGGGAGTTCCATTTATTTTCTCTCTACGATTGCTCCATGGTTCTTTGGCGGAATCATGGCGTAGAAGAAGCTACGTGGGAACCCGAGGATATGATGAGACAAAGAATACCCGCAACTCTTGACTGTGTAATTTCGAGGTCAAAATTCTTTTAAGGGGTAGAATCAGTAATATCCGGGTTAAGGGCTATTTCGATTTGGCATGGTTTGCATGTTTAATTGCTTCTGTGATGTTGTTTTGGTGTTTTCGGGATTTAGTTGTAGGCTAGGTGTGAGCTGGGTAGGTGGTGAAATTCTTGTTCTTGGGCTTTAGGGGATAGAAGGTAGGTGTTGGGGTTTATATTTAAATTAAGTGAAATTATAGCACAAATGAGGAGCTAGCTAAGTGGCAAGGCATGCCACTTAGACCTTGGGTGTGGCGCCATCTACAAGGGGAGGTCTTGAGTTCAAGTCGCGAGAATCCCACCCTTTTGCAACCATTTTGGACGGCATGGAGGAAGAGGTAGAAGGCAAGTGGAATTCTACCATGGACTTGGTCAAACCGTTCAAAAGTAAGGTGGAGAGTGAAAGTAGGAGGGAGACTTGGTCTTTGCCATTTGAATTAGTGGTGTGTGAGTAAATGGGGGGAGTTGGCCGGATTTGGTGAGAGTTTGGGGGAGAGGGAGTGTGTGGCCGGTTTTGAGGAGTGTTTGGGGGAGCTTGGGGTGTGCCGAATTTGCCTTAGGCATAGGTGCATTTTTCGGTCACAATTGTTTTTGTTTTGGAAGCTAAATTGTTGTTAGTAAAAAGCTAGTAAAAGAGCTCTCTTCTTGCAATAGCCTAAGCGAAAGGAACCTCCCATTTTGCTCTTGGAACCAAACACAAAGCGACTTTTAATTGCCAACCTTGCACTCTTCTTTTGCGTTTTCTTTTATATTTTGTGTCAACCAAAACCCTATAGTAGCCGAAAACTCAAAGCTTTGGTATTGCCGAAATTGCTTGTTGCTTCCATTTTGTGTTTGAAGAAGCCGAATGCCTCTCTTAGTTTCCTTCTTCTTCTAAACCGAAAGCACCACCCTTGCCATCACCTCTACTTTCTTTCTCTTCTTAAAATTGTAAGTCGTTGTCACCATCGGTGTTGCCCATTCTTTCAAGTCAAACTCATTCTTCAAAATCACCATCATTCCTCTCTTTGCTTTAAACCGAAAGCACCTCTCCATATCTTCAACTATTTCTTTCTCATTCTTAAAACCTATTAGCCGATTTTCTCCCCATTGTTTTCTCTTCATCCCTTTTGGGGTGCCGAACCTTCATTTCTTCTCATTTCTACTTTTCTTTCCACTCAAACCGAGCATAGGTGTGTGTTAAACACTTAGGCGAACCTTCCTTGGTGTTGGCCGAATATTTGGTGGTGTTGGGAGCTTGGTTCCAATCGCTTGGTAGTGGGTAAGTACTAGGTCGAATGGCCATTCCTCTTCTTTCTCTCACCTTGCCGATTCTTATTATGTTGATGGCCGATTGTGATTGTTGGAAGGTGCTAATTTTATAAACCAATTCTTATTATAGGACATCAAAGGTTTCAAAGCAAGCAAGAGGAGCCGTTTTCTTCATCAGTTGATTAGTAAGTGGAGGTTAAGTGATTGGGTGTTAGTTCATTCTCTTAATTCTTGGTTAGTCAAAGCTTCAAGAGATTAATGTTTCCTTCTTGATAGGTGGGCCGATTGTCTAAGGGAACCACTCTTGGTTCTGGATTTGGTAGGAAACCAAATCGTGTGAAAGGTAAGGGCTTCGACAAACCCTTTTTGTTCTAAATGGTGTTGGCCGAATGTAGATGTCTAACCCTATGTTTTGGTCGATTGTAGAAGCTAGTACTCGAGGGACTTAGATTGCTTTTGTCGATTTCTAGACTCAGATTTACCTGTGTGTAAACCAACACACTTCTATTTAGTAATATGATTGATAACCCGTGTGATGATTAATGAAACGGTGATGATTGATATGATACCCTAATGGGTATGATTCTCGACTCTGTAAGTCAAGATTATTATTATGAGTTTATCGATGATCTATGTGATACCATTGTCGTGACTATATGTGACATGGGATATGAGGTTACACATAATAGCATGATATGCATGATTATATGATATACATGATTACATGAGTATGGTATGTTGATGGGTGATACGAGTGGAGGGAGCGGTGATATTTTGTCCGACGAGCACCAAAGTGCTTTGGTAGCACACTTTGTGACTTTGGGTCACGAGGTTTGGCACCTCATTGCGACTTGTCCCTATGGTTTAACCACCGTGGGTTGGCCCCACTTGAGATATGGGATCGTCGCTAGTGATTTGGTATCACACGATGGGTTGGCCCCATCATCGATTTGTGACTTCGGTCACCGTTGCTTTTGGTAGCACAATTGTGTCTTTGGGACACCGGTGGTTTGGTACCACATTGACGGATATTGTGTCTTTGGGACACCAAAGTGTTTTGGTAACACATTGTGACTATATGTCACCAAAGTGGTTTGGCACCACCGGTGGTTTGGTACCACACGGGTAGAAAAGGCGATATGGATGGTTAGGATCGGGTTGCATTAATTATGTTGCTTTGTATGATGTGTGTTAGCATGTTGTTCTTAGGGAGCGGGATTTACACACTGAGTCACTCGACTCACCCTCTCCTTTGACATTTCAGGTGACTCGTAGACGCGGACATGGAGCCGGGACGGACTCGGGGTGCACATGCCATGCTTTAATAAAGGACTATTGAATTTGGGTACTTTAGCTTATTTACTTTATTTGGGTTTTATATTGGATTTGTAAAAGGCCTTTAATTTATGTTTTGGTGATGTTTATGTTTTAATTAGATTTTTATATATGCCTTAACAACACAAGTTGGTATGAATTTTACTAAAACTTGGAAAGATAATGATTTCAAAATTATAACGCAATGTGTTTCTTTAAACCATACCATCGGGTATTACACTATGTCTTTATAGTAAGCAAATTCAAGTGATTTTCAAATCAAACTTGTATTACTCCTAAGTCTAATGAGGTCAAATCAAATGGTTTAAACTCGTTTAACCACACATTCTGGTTAAGATTTCAAAATCTCCGGGTTTCAAATACTTCATCTGATTTCAAATAAGTCTACTCAAATTGTCTCCCAAAATTCACCGTGTTTCCACTTTCGCTTTTAACGAAAAATTTAACCTCTCACAAACATGTTTTCCAACATCATAAACGTGGTGTCTCCTATCTCTCTCTCTTTTCTTTTTCTTGTTTTGTTGTCATAACCAAACCACCATTCTCTTTCTTCTCTTTTGTTAAAGTCGAACCATCCTCCATTTTCATCTTTTTCTTTCTTTTCTTTTGTTAAAAATCGAAACCACCATAGCCAAAAACACTATATTTTCTCTTCTCTTTTTGTCTAAACCGAAATCACCATTTCTTTTCTTTTTAATTGTTAAGGCCGAAATCTCCTAATAGTTCAAGTAAAGGTGAATCAATCTCCGTATTACGAGTAAGGATTTTCTATCAATCGTTCTCTTTATTTTCTTTTAGAATAGCCGATTTTAGAAATCTAATTCTCTTATTTTCTCCTTGGTCGAATCTTTGAAGGGGATTTTAAGGATTCTTTTTGTAGCCAATGATTAAGGAGAGATCATTCGGGATCATTCAAGGTAAGGATTGTCATATTATTGGTTATATCGTTTTTAGATAGATTACTAATCAACTTCATTTTAGGGGACTCTATCGTCCGGACATTTCCCGTAAACGTAAGATTTTGGGACTAACAAAATAGGTTCAAAAAGAGCGGTAAGGAGTGTTTGGAAGAGGGATGGTTCTGTTATACCCTCAAACTTCAAACGAAGGACTGTATCGGGGATCCGAGACTTTCCACCAGGTTGTGGACCTTCTACTAATGAAGATCGTTTATTTGAAGTCGTGTGTACACCCGAGCCACTTTTTGTTCGTGGTTTGTCATCAGGTTTTGATCCATCTATCGGAGAGAAACCACATATAACAGTTGTCCGAGATTTTGAGGGTAAGGAATTAGATTATTCATCAATAGTATAGTTTTATAAGTAATAGTGTGTTCTAATCAAGTGTGATAAATAATTAGGTGTTGACGAGTGGGAAGGTATCGTTCTCACTGTTATAAGGTGTGTAACATTATACTAAAATTATCATAGATCTAAAATAAATATGATTTGTATGAAAATATGTATGATAATGGTTCCGGGTACCATTCAGTGGTACATGATATTCAAGTATGTTTACCCCAATACTTCGTTAATATTGCTATATGCATAAATATGAAATAAGTATGATTCTGCTATGATTTTGGGGTAAAGGACATGAAAATCGAATAAAATGTACGTGCATGGGCATATGGGTGATATTGATAAAGGGGAAGTGTTCCGATGGTTTTACCACATTATCTTGTGACTTCGGTCACATATATGAATCTGGTGACTTCGGTCACATATTTTGAATTCGGTGACTTCGGTCACATATTTTGAATTCGGTGACTTGACCACAATCGTCTGTTGCCATGCCACAAAATTATAAGGCGATGTGCATGTTGATTGCAAAGAATCGCCTTCGATGGCGTGTAGCGGATGGAGGGTCAATTTAGTAATCCCCACGGTGTGATTGGTTGGTACGGGTGGTGTGTAGCGAATGGATATTTAGGTGGGCTCGGGATTGCATTTCATGTTATATATCCATGTGATTTTAATCGTTTATTATTTGATTTACTATAAAATGGGCTTATGGCTAAATATGTTTTAAATGGGCTTAACGGCCATGATCAATTGGGCTTTTAGTGTTTTGTTACACATTGAGTCTATGACTCACCCTTTTATGGGATATATTTGGTGACTCTTAGCGCGATGGATCGGGTCAATGAGGACTACGTGGTGGCCAATGCTCAACAAAGTATTTCTGGGTTTATCTTAATTAAACCTATTAAGTTTATTTTTATTACTTAGGATTTATTATGGGTTTTTTATTTTTGTAATAAGGCCGCTATGAACTGTTTTAATTTTATTTTATATTTTTAATTTGCCACGAACAATATCTACTAAATAATTAAATGATTTTCAAAAATAACTTAAACTATTTTTGACACCTATGATATTTTTTTTTTTATATAATAATAAGTTTTTCATTAAATTTGGTTTTCTTTTAACTTATATTTTCTCTTAAAATAATGTTTTAAGAAGATACAAATTTATTTAACAATACGATTTCAACGCAATCATTAAGTTAATCTGTTTTATTCGAAACCATTATATTTTCTAAATAAACTAAACAAAATTTAATTAAAGTTTTACTCGAGGAACATATCAAATTCGGTTAGGCTTTTGGGCCGGGTTTGGGGTGTTTCAACTTGGTATCGAGCCCGCTTTTAAACTCGGGCCTTGGGTTTTGAAGCCCACAACGCTTTCAAAATATGGCCGAATGACTTTTGAAAGCTTTCTTAAGTTAAAATGGTTTTATAGAAGCATGGCACCAGTTCTCGCCCAGTCCATCAGGTAAGATCTTTTGTTGATAAATTGATGTGAATGTATGATATTTTAAGTGATAAGCCTAAGGAAACTATACATTAGAGACATGGACCCTAGGTGTACGTGTACTTCTACGAAAAAACCACTGAATAAATCGTTGTTACATAAAACTTTCTTTAAATAAGAAGTGAAAAGACTCTAATGCATAAGACTTTTTCGTAAAAATAGATAAGACGCGTTGTAGACATGAGTTCTAGGCGACGTGGTCGTCGTGAATGCGGTAGAGGAAGAATGGCTGTGTCGGAACCAGTTAGATCTGGTCAAGGTTCCAAAAATAAAGCTCTGCCACGCTTATTGGGGTAGAATTTCAAAAGCAAAATGGAGGAGATGACGCAGTATCACAAGCTATGTTGCGAGTTTTGGAATGAGTAGCAGGAGCTAGTATGGGAAATGGGTCTCGAAAGTCAGTAGCTGAGAGACTTAGATCAAATGGAGCTAAGATTTTTAGGGGAGTATCTAGAGTAGCTCCGAATGTAGCGAAATCTTGGTTAGAGGCAATCGAGAGGATCATGGACGATTTGGACCTGCATCTTGAGGAAAAGTTGAAAGGTGCTATTTCACTACTGCGTGATGATGCCTACCGGTGGTGGCTCTTGTCAAGGAGAGTACCCTCGCAGATCGAGTGGATTGGGGTATTTTAAGGTTAAGTTTGAAGGAAATACGTTGGAGCTAGCTACATCGACTCTCGAGAAAGGCGATCTGAATTTAGTGCAAGGAAATAAGTCGATAATGAGTATGAAGTAGAGTTCTTATGACTTAGTCGATATGCTAGAGGATAGTATCTACGATTATGAGCGGTGTGTCGATTCGAGGATGGATGAGAGATGAGCTGCAGTGTTAATTTCTCCAAGACCGGGAAAGAGACTTTGCAGTCTTAGTGGATAGGGCAAGGATAGCTGAAAAAGTTAAGCGGACTGAGAGACAGAACCGGATAGAGGCCAGGATAAAAATAAGAGGGGTTTTGGGTCTTCAGGGTCATCCGGGAATTTTCAAAAGAAACCAAGAGTTGATGGGCCACGAGGTCAGCAGGTTGCTATGGGAGGACAACAACGTACTTGTGCTCAATGTGGGAAGATGCACCCGGGAGAATGTTGGAAAAACATCGGGGGATGTTTCAAGTGCGGGTCTAAAGATCATATGATTAAAGATTGTCCGATGAATATAGATAAGAACCGCCCAGCAGGTCAGGGTATTAATCAGGCTGGCAGAGGTGGACAGTAGCCGATGAGGGGTCGTGGTCCAAATGGAAGAAGTAATGGGTCTGGTAGAGGTCGCGGGACTCCAGGCAGAGGCAGTGGTAGCATTGAGGCGAGACACCAGGTCTGGTATATGCAGTTCGTCGCAGAGAAGATAGTGACGCACCTGATGTTATCACGGCACGCGTTTCGATTTCGGGTTGCCCTTTATTGCTTTGATAGATATAGGTCAACTCATTCATACATCGCTAGTGAAGTATCCGAACTCGCATGTGACTTCTGAGACTATACCTAGGAAGATGACTGTACTTAGTCCTTTAGGACAAACATTAGTAATAGATAAACTCTTTAAGGAAGTGCCTTTAGAAGTTCAAGGGATGCAATTTCTGGCTGATTTAATGGAATTGCCATTCGGGGAATTCGACCTGATCTTAGGCATGGACTGGCTAGTGAAATATCATGCAAATGTGGATTGTGCTGCTAAGCGGATGTCCTTAAAATCTATTGATGACAAAGATGTTGTGGTGATGGGCGAGAGACGAAATTACTTATCAAATGTAGTATCTGCTCTTAAGGCAGAAAAGATGGCTAGAAAGGGATGTGTAGCCTTTCTGATGTTGGTTATTGCCTTGGAGGCTAAGGAAGCAACTGTTGAAGAGGTCAGGACTGTGAGAGAATTTGTGGATGTTTTTTTGGAAGAACTTCCAGGATTACCTCCGGATCGAGAGGTAGAATTTGGGATTGATTTATTGTCTGGAACGGCACCAGTTTCTATTGCTCCGTATAGAATGGCATCAAGGAGTTGGTTGAGCTTAATGCTCGAGATCCGTGGAGTTGCTTGATCGTGGATTTATCCGACCCAATATGTCTCTATGGGGAACACGGTCCTATTCGTGAAGAAGAAAGACAGAACGATGAGGATGTGTATAGATTATCGACAGTTGAATAAGTGACCATCAAGAACAAGTATCCTTTGCCGAGGATCGATGACTTGTTCGATTAGCTTAAGGAGCTGCAGATTCTCAAAGATAGATCTAAGGTCGGGTATCATCACTTAAAGTGAAAGAAGCGGATATCCATAAGACGACTTTCCAAACAAGATATGGGCATTATGAGTTTTTAGTAATGCCGTTCGGATTGATTTAACGCCCACCACGCTCATGGATATGATGAATCGAGTTTTCCAACCCTACTTGGATCGCCCATCGTGGTGTTCATAGATCGACATCCTAGTGTATTCTAAGTCCGAGATAGAGCATGATGAGCATCTTCGAATAGTGTTACAAGTGTTAAGGGAGAAGAAGCTTTATGCCAAATTCAGCAAGTGTGAATTTTGGCTGAAAGAAGTTACGTTCTTAGGTCATGTGGTGTCGGCAGAAGGAATAAGGGTGGATCCTCAGAAGATTGAGGCAGTACTAGATTGGAAACCACCTAAGTCGAAGATTCGAGGTTCGCAGCTTGGGATTAGCAAAGCTACTACAAAAGATTCGTCAAGGATTTTCATCAATAGTGCACCTTTAACGAAATTGTTACGGAAGGAGGTACCTTTCGTATGGGCAAATAAGCAGCAAGAGAGCTTTGAGAAGCTTAAGAGGGTTTTGACTGAGACTCTGGTTTTGATTCAGCCTGAAGCAGGGAAGGATTTCGTGGTGTACTGTGATGCTTCTCACCCAGGATTAGGATGTGTTCTAATGCAAGACAGGAAGGTAGTTGTGTATGCGTCTCGGCAATTGAGGCCACACGAGGTTAACTACCCGACGCATGATTTGGAGTTAGTAGCGATAGTCTTTGCTCTTAAGGTATGGAGACATTATTTATATGGGGAAAAGTCAATGATATACACGGACCACAAGAGTCTGAAATATCTACTGACTCAGAAGAAGCTGAATTTGAGACAACGAAGATGGATAGAGTTGTTGAAAGACTACGACTGTTCTATAGAGTACCACCCAGACAAGGCGAATATGGTGGCAGACGCTCTAAGTCAGAAAGTGGTGTCAGATCTAAGGGCGATGTTTGTACATCTTAGTCTTTATGACGATGGAAGCTTGCTGGCAGAATTACAAGTGAAGTCGACGTGGTTGAGTCAAGTGAAAGAAAGATAGTTGGTAGACGATGATTTGAGTGCTAAGCTATGGCAGGTGCAGAAGGGGGAGATGGAAGATTATGGTGTTAATAGTGACGAAACGTTGTGTTTCAAAGGTAAGGTCTATATGCCGAAGGATGCAGAACTTAGGCGGAGGATTCTTCAGGAGTCGCATGGTGGCCCTTATGCTATGCATCCTAAAGGAAGTAAGTTATACCAAGATTTACGAGATCAGTTTTGGTGGACTGGTCTTAAGCGAGAAGTTACAGAATTCATAGGGAAGTGCTTAACGTGTCAGCAAGTCAAGGCTGAACATCAAGTACCTTTGGGATTGCTTCAGCCGATAAAGATTCCGCAGTGGAAGTGGGAGAGAATCACCATGGACTTTGTTAGTGGGCTTCCTCCTACACCTACTAAGAAAGACTCGGTATCGGTGATAGTGGATCAATTGATGAAATCTGCGCTTTTTATCCCAGTTCGGGTTGATTACTATTTGGAAAAATTGGCAAAGTTGTATGTGGCTGAGATTGTGAGATTACACGGAGTGCCAGTGTCGATTATTTCGGATAGGGATCCGAGGTTTACGTCTCGGTTTTGGAAAGTATTGCATCAGGCTTTGGGCACCAGATTGGACTTTAGTACGGCATTTCATCCACAATCGGACGGCCAGTCTGAACGAGTAATCCAAATTTTAGAAGATATGTTAAGGGGATGTGTGATAGATTTCAGAGGAAGCTCGAAGGAGTTCTTACCTTTAGCAGAATTTGCGTACAACAATAGTTATCAAGCCAGTATTCGGATGGCACCGTATGAACCACTATATGGACGAAAGTGTCGCACTCCTACGTGTTGGACCGAACTGGGGGAACGTAATGTTTTGGGTCTATAAATAGTGGCTGAATCTGAAAAAAAGTTAAGGTAATTCGGGCTCGGTTAAAAGAAGCATCTGACAGGCAATAATCGTACGCAGATCTTAAGCGGAAGGAAATAGAGTTTGCTGTGGGGGATCAAGTATTCCTAAAGGTTTCACCTTGGAAAAAGGTGATGAGATTTGGTCGCAAAGGGAAGTTAAGTCCCAGGTTCATAGGGCTTTATTGAGTTTTGAAGCGGATCGGACCTGTAGCATATCAGTTAGAATTGCCTTTAGAGTTAAAGCAAATGAACGATGTGTTCCATGTTTCAATGTTACGTCATTATCGGTCGGATCCATCTCATGTAGTGCCAGTTGAGGAGGTGGAATTAGGACCAGATTTGTCCTACGAAGAGGAGCCAATTCAAATTCTGGAGCGGGATGTAAAGGTGTTACGGAAGAAATCAGTTCCTCTTGTCAAAGTGTTATGGCATAATCATGGATCGGAAGAAGCTTAGTAGGAGCTAGAGGAAGCGATGCGATAGTAATACCTTACTTGTTCTAGCCAGGTAATTTGGGGTCAAAATTATTTTAAGGGGGTAGAACTGTAACATCCAGAATTTGGGGGCTATGCATTTTTAACTTAATTGTATGTTGTTGCATGCCTATGTGTAGTTGAGTGTGCTTTGGAAGTTTTAGGAACTTCAGTATGTAAGAGAATGCCTTATAGAAATATTAAATTTCTAAGACTTAAGATGGGACTCAGCAAGATAGGCTTTAAGAAATATTGGCAAGAGGTTTTAAGCATAACAAGTCAATTGGCAAGGTGGTGTTGGCACATGGGTGAATGCATGAGGGGAGAGGTTCGAATCCCCTAGCTAGCAATTGGAAGGATTTTAATTTTTGCTTTCTTTCCTATAGTGTCGGTCAAGCCTTATCTAGTATGGATGGACTTTCTTTTATTTTTTGGATAGTAGACCAAGGGGAAAAGGCAAGTTAGTAGTTATGGTATGGAATCATGAGGTTATGGAAGGATAAGGGGACAAAGGGCTTGAAGAGTGGATGATGTTTTGGAAGCTTTTCCATGGTCATTTGACCATGAACCTAGACGGCATAAGGGGCTAAGAGGGATTGGTTTAATTGTGATAGGAATTAAGGGAATGATAGGGAAGAAATGAGGAGGAAAAAGGGGGATCATGTTGGCAAGTGTGTTGGCCGAATTTTATAATAGGATTAGGGGGTGAAAGTTGGCCAAAACTTTAACAAATTGTGCATCTTTTCCTTTTCTCCAAACTTTGTTTCTTAGCCGAATATATATTAGACAAAAGATAAACCTTTTTCTTTTCTTTTAGTCATTTGAGTTTTACCATTTCGGTTTTGAGTAGTCCTTTTAATTTTTTTCTCTCCAAATCATATCTTCTTTCTCTCCTCTTTGTAACCGAAAATACCAAAATATCAAAGACCATTTTCTTCTCTTTTTCCCTCATTGTCGAATGCACATAGCTTCTAAACTCACCTCTTTTTTTTTGAAAACCAAATCATCATCATCTTCTTCTTTCAATCTTTTATTTTCTTCCTTTCTCTTCTCATTTACCTTACTAAGGCCGAAACTTCTCTCTCCCAATTTCACCATTTTTGCAACATCATAAACCTCCTATCTTTCTTTTCTTTTTCTTGTTTTGTTGTCATAACTGAA
This sequence comes from Gossypium rotundifolium, assembly GCA_025506655.1. Taxonomy (NCBI): domain Eukaryota; kingdom Viridiplantae; phylum Streptophyta; class Magnoliopsida; order Malvales; family Malvaceae; genus Gossypium; species Gossypium rotundifolium. Next base: position 54,733,244 of record CP106729.1, on the reverse strand, counting down.
ACCACCATTCTTTTTCTTCTCTTTTGTTAAAACTGAACCATCCTCCATTTTCATCTTCTTCTTTCTTTTCTTTTGTTAAAAATCGAAGCCACCATAGCCAAAAACACTATCTTTTCTCTTCTCTTTTTGTCCAAACCGAAATCACCATTTCTTTTCTTTTTAATTGTTAAGGACGAATCTCCTAATAGTTCAAGTAAGGGTGAATCAATCTCCGTATTACGAGTAAGGATTTTCTATCAATTGTTCTCTTTATTTTATTTTGGAATAGTCGATTTTAGAAATCTAATTCTCTTATTTTCTCCTTGGCCGAATCTCTGAAGGGGATTTTAAGGATTCTTTTTGTAGCCAACGATTAAGGAGAGATCATTCAGGATCATTCAAGGTAAGGATTGTCATATTATTGGTTATATCGTTTTTAGATAGATTACTAATCAACTTCATTTTAGGGGACTCTATCATGGGACATTTCCGTAAATGTAAGATTTTGGGACTAACAAAATAGGTTCGAAAAGAGTGGTAAGGAGTGTTTGGAAGAGGGTGGTTCATTATACCTCAAACTTCAAACAAAGGGTTGTACCGGGGATCCGAGACTTTCCACCGGGTTGTGGACCCTCTACTAATGAAGATCGTTTATTTGAAGTTGTGCGTATACCCGAGCCACTTTTTGTTCATGGTTTGTCATCGGGTTTTGATCCATCTATTGGAGAGAAACCACATATAACAGTTGTCTGAGATTTCGAGGGTAAGGAATTAGATTATTCATCAATAGTATAGTTTTATAAGTAATAGTGTGTTCTAATCAAGTGTGATAAATAATTAGGTGTTGACGAGCGTGAAGGTATAGTTCTCACTGTTATAAGGTGTGTAACATTATAGTAAAATTCTCATAGATCTAAAATAAATATGATTTGTATGAAAATAAGTATGATAATGGTTGCGGGTACCATTCAGTGGTACACGATATTTAGGTATGTTTACCCCAATACTTTGTTAATATTGCTATATGCATAAATATGAAATAAGTATGATTCTGCTATGATTTTGGGGTAAAGGACATGAAAACTGAATAAAATGTATGTGCATGGGCATATGGGTGATATTGATAAAGGGGAAGTGTTTCGTTGGTTTTACCACATTATCTCGTGACTTGGTCACATATATTCTGGTGACTTGGTCACATATTTTGGATCCGGTGACTTGGTCACATATTTTGAATTCGGTGACTTCACCGGTGTGTGGTGGCCATGCCACAAAATTATAATGATGTGCATCTGCAAAGAATCGTGATGGTGGTAGCGGATGGAGGGTCGATTTAGTAATCCCACGGTGTGATTGGTTGGTACGGTGGTGTGTAGCGGATGGATGTTTAGATGGGCTCGGATTACATTTCATTTTATATATCCATGTGATTTTAATCATTTATTATTTGATTTGCTATAAAATGGGCTTATGGCTACATATGTTTTAAATGGGCTTAATGGCCATGATCATTTGGGCTTTTAGTGTTTTGTTACACATTGAGTCTATGACTCACCCTTTTATGGGATATATTTGGTGACTCTTAGCGAATGGATCGAAGTCAAGCAAGGACTACGTGGTGGCCAATGCTCAACAAAGTATTTTGAGTTCATCTTAATTAAACCTATTAAGTTTATTTTTATTACTTAAGATTTATTATGGGTTTTGTTATTTTTGTAATAAGGCCGTTATGAACTATTTTAATTTTATGTTTTATATTTTTAATCCGCCACACGAACAATATTTACTAAATAATTAAATGATTTTGAAAAATAACTTAAACTATTTTTGACACCTATGATATTTTTTTATATAATAATAATGAGTTTTTCATTACATTTGGTTTTCTTTTAACTTATAATTTTCTCTTAAAAATAATATTTTAAGAAGATACAAATTTATTTAACAATACGATTTCAACGCAATCATTAAGTTAATCTGTTTTATTCGAAACCATTATATTTTCTAAATAAACTAAACGAAATTTAATTAAAGTTTTACTCGAGGAACATATCAAATCCGGTTAGGCTTTTGGGCCGGGTTTGGGGTGTTTCAGTTTATTATGTTGTTTGATGTAAATGAATCAAAATATAAATGTATCAACGCTATGAAGAATTGACGGATATTGAATCCGGGTTGAACCTTAGGAATTCTTAGGATGCAAATGACATGTCATTAGGGATTTCATGTTTCGGGTGCTGGTCTGGAATATCCTACCAATGGCTAAGGTCCTGCATTTGTTACGGATGCTCCATAGCTCGTGTGAGTAGCATTGTGTAGCTTACATTCTGAACCACAACTCATGTGAGTAGGCCCATTTCATAGCTCGTGTGAGCAATGATGTAAAGGAAAGGTTACATTATATGTAAAGGCACACTTCATGTGAGCTTTCCCAAGTATCTAATGTAATATTAGATGGTTCAACGGGAACATTAAGTGACTTAATAGAAAGGTTCATAACTATATGAAAAGGTTGATGCTTATGTATAGTATCTTATGAAAACTACTTATGTTATAAGTGAGTTTATATGATTGTCAATGAATCTATTAACATGTGAGCTTGATGATGCTTGAATAGGCTTATATTAAACTCACGGTATTGGAAACGATAAGTAAGCAAATGGAATGAATCATGATCGTATGGTAATAATGATGAAGTAAATGTTATGTTTAAACATGGCTGATTTCTTATGTATCATGAACAAGTATACTAAGCTTATGACATTGGTAATGATTTGTATTTATTCTATAAATTTCATTGTGGAAATGGTAGGTTATGTTTTAAGTTTATACAAGCTTACTAAGCATTCATTGCTTACGTAGTTATTTTCCTTTGTTTTATAGATTATCGGAAGCTTGATCGGTTGGAAGCTCATTGGAGATCTATCATACTATCCAGTGGACAATTCAGTAGTTGTTGAGTATTTTAGCTAAGGTTTATAATGGCATGTATAGGGTGATTTCTTAATGGTATTATGGTGCAAGTGTTAATAGTGTTTTGGAATGTATAAGCTTTGGAAAGATATATTGGTTTGGTACACCTTGATGCCTTACCAAGTTGCATGATTTTGGTTACTTTAAATTGCTTATTTATATGATCCTCTTGGCATGATCATGATGGTTGAAAATGGTTATTTGTGACATGTTTTAGTTCATACTTGAACTAGGTTAGTATGTACGGAAATGACAATATTAACATGTATAGGTGATTTAAAATGGTGTTTTGATGAATATGTAAATGGTAATTGGGTATGTTTGTGCCTTGATGTTTATGTATGGTTGATGGACTTATAATGCTTGTTTAGGTAAGTTCTTTTGGTCACTTTTTGATAATGGATGTGTATGGCATATTGGTACAACTTGTTGGCTTGAAAATGGTCAATTATAATGTGTTTTAGGTACATAATAGAGCAAGACTCTTATGGTATGTCTTGTATGGTTGGAGATGGTTAAATGTGGTATGTTTTAGTACCTAAATGTACTAGATTTATATGCATGAAATGAGTCATATGAACTTGTTTAGGTATTTATGTTGTGGTTAAGCACATAATGGGATTAGACTTTATGCATGGAATTAGGTAATGTTAGGATGTTTTGGTAAATGGTGTTTGAATGTAATTCTGGTGCCTTTGAATGGCATATAGGTTAGTTGAACTAGGATCTTGAAATGACATTTTGATGTATGTTTGGACAATGTTTAGGTTCCTTTTCAGTGTGCACAAATGAGTTGAATGTTCATGCATAGTTAGGTTATGAAATGGCTTGATTTAGGTGAAATTTAGGTTCACACGGCTTGAGACACAGGCGTTTAAAGGACACGACCTGGTGATACGGCTGTATGTCATCTGAGAATTTCTTAAAGTTCTATGTCAGTGAGTTACACGGCCTGGCACACAGGCATGTGACATGGCCGTGTGACCCTACTTAGAGAGTTACACGGGTAAGGACACAAGCTAGGACATGGTCGTGTTTCCATAGTTCAAAGGTTACACAACCTAAGACAGGGGCGTGTGTCTCAGCCATGCGAGAGACACGCCCTAGCCACACAACCATGTGAACCCTATTTTGCAAATTTTGCATCTTTTTTCCTAAACGTTCCAAATTGTTTCAAATTGGTCCCGCTTTGCTTCAGATCGTGTCAAACAGTCGAGTTTTAATATTTATAAAAAGAATGATCAAACTTGTAGACTATCTATGACAACGAAAGAAGCAAGGGCACCTATCGAATAGTAGTATAGTTTAGGTAAGATTATCTTATCGAACTCAAGGGAACCTAAAAGTACTACTACTCACTTTCTTTCTATTATTTAGCCTGAAATATGAAGTGATTGAATTACTAAACTAATGAAATACTTAAACTAATGCAAAGACAAAAGAATGAATGGGAGAAAGACTTTAGGAAAACTCAGTTGATAAAGACGATACCCTAAGGAAGAATCCACCTATGACTTCACTTATTATTTATTACCCAAACCATATGATTTCTTTACTTAGCTTGATCCTTGAGACTCCCTAACCTATATTAAACCCTCTCTCGAGGTGAATAACGTCTAACCTTAGGTTAATTAGTGGAACTCTCGTTTCCTTATAATAACCCCCTAAGGAAGCAGTAAATCGATTAATGGATTGCCATATTAGGTTTCACCCTAATCCGACAAAATCTTGTAACCCTATCTCTAGGCACTTGATCAACTCCACTTAATTATGCTAGATCTACTCTTAGGCGGGGTCTATTCCTCCTCCACCTAAGCACATCAGATTAAATTAAGCAACATAATTAAGAACAAACTAAGTACTTATCATATAATTTAGAAATCAAATAATAAAATCCATCATAGGTTTCGTCCCCTTCAGGTATCTGAGAGGTTTAGTTCATAACTAAATACAAAAACATCTCAAGAGTAAAGAATAAGCAAAACATAAGAAATCCCTAAAACCCCCTGAAAGAATTAAAGGAGAGATCCTCCATCTTGAATGGAGTTTCGGCTTCTTGAGATGGATCAACTGGGTATCTTCAAGTGCCTCCCTAAAAGATGAAAGCTTCGGCAAAAGCCTCTGCAAAAAAGCTCCCCTTTTATGTCTGCCTTGGGTTATTTATATAGGCTTTGGGATGCTATACTTGGCTTCTAAGTACCTCCTTCAAGTAGAATTACTATTAGGGTGTTGGAGTAGACTTAGGATTATGTTTCTTTGGCTTCAAGCATCCAAATCTGAGTGAAATTGCTCTCTCCCGTGATAGGGGAACGGCCATGGCACACGCCCGTGTAACTCGTGGTTGGGCCGTGTCTTGATTCTTTCATTTTGGGCACGACCGTGTAGATCAGGATTCAGGCCGTGCTTCAGGTCTATCGATTTGGACACGGCCATGTAGATTGCCCTGCACGTCCATGTGATAAATGGATGCTGCATGGCCGTTTGTCACAGAGTTGTGGCCGTGCTCTAGGTAATTGGCGAAGCACGTCATGTGGGATTTGGGCCAGGCCGTGTTGATTGCATGCTAAGGCCAATTACTCTCTTTTATGCCTGTTTTGTGTTCTTTTTATCCGGTGCTTTCCTGAGTATAAACATGAAAAGAAATGATTAAAAGCACCTTTTATAGAAATCAAGGGCTAAATCATCCAAAAGCCTATTAAATATAGGGTTAAAATATGTTACTTTTACGGTTTATCAAATACTCCCACACTTAAGCTTTTGCTTGTCCTCAAGTAAAATTCTCAACTTACAATTAAAACGAACTTTCCATAATTCATAATTCCTATCGATAATGTCTCATCATAATTCATAGATAATTTATACATGGATAGTGCAACTCAAAGAACCCTAAAGATTCAATTACGATAAGTCATACCTTTATAGCACGAAAACATAGGTGTCTCCCCTTATCTAAGTGATTGCCTTTAATTCAAAATTGACAAGGACTGACATCCTTACTAAAGATTCACTCAAATCACTCAAAGGTGTTTAAGGTTCAAGAATAAGCATTCTAAGTCAAACCTGAAAAGTAAATCCCATAGGCTTGCTTGAAAATCAAGTATCCACCACTGTATATGAGATGAAACACAAATCAAAAGGTCTTTAATTAGGGTTGTAACGGGGCTTGGATTGAAAGGTGTGGATACAGGCTGAATTCGAGGTTATAATCGAGATTGAATCGACTAATTACCTAATCTAAGAATAATGAATTAAATGTGAATATTTACATCGAATGAAAACTAACAATATCTACTATTGATAATTACTCTTATAATAAGAGTATTTTTATCACTTAAAATTTGATAATACTTTAATACAAGCTTTTTCTTCAACAATTGGAGTTTAAATGCTCTAAGCTCTTTTATTATACTACTAGTACTTGGATTTTTTTATTTTTTTATTTTTAAGAACAAACTAAAATAAACATAATAGAAAGAACTTTGGTGATTGAAATAACCTAATTCGGCAATTAGTCAAATCAATTCTCGATAGAGGGGTAGTCAAAGGAATGTTGATAACAAATACAAAGGGATTTTGGGTTAATATTAGTGGGTGATTCAATAAAAAGGTTGTTAGGATTCAATGGGGTTCACTAGGGGTTATTTATGTAGGTAGGCTTTTTAGTGGAGTGAACGGGTTAAAACCTAGGTGCCTTCATCATCTCAGTATATCAAATCATTAGTGTGGTCTCGACATGCATAAATGAGGCAAGTTCTAGAATAACAGTTCAAAGTCGACACACTCATAATCAATTAAAGTGAGCATGAAAAAGTGTATATGCTCTATAAGGCTCAAAATCTCACAAAAAAATTATGAGTGTTTTGACATCAATGCTTATAAATTTTGAACTTCAAGGTTATACTCAAATTCAGTTCAACAACCTATCAATTTTAATTTTTAGAAAGTAGACTTATCATGCTCGATTCTCTAGTATTCTTCAAATTTAATCATCAATGCACAATTAACTATGACTTATTCAAAAACATAAATAAATCATTAGAAATTTCACCCTAATTAATAATATGAGAAAAATATTTAAGATAAGACTAAATTCAGGGTTTTGAGAATTATGCAAAAAGTTAGGCATTATTACCCCCACACTTAAGATGTACATTGCCCTTAATGTACAAAGATAGATAATGATAATTAGATGCCAAATCAAGAAGATAAGTGAGGAAACTAATACTCCCTGAAATCTGGATGATCTCTGGCATCTTTGGTGGCGGTGATGGTGTTTTCTATGAGCCTGGTGGAGTGGCTACCGAAAAGCAATTTGCTAGATGAAGAAATTGGGTAGCCTGCGAAGACATAGCCAAGAGATCTAGAGAAATAATAATACTATACTAATAACATATTTAAAGACAAAGAAAATAAAGAGAAGGAGATTAAGAAGAAAACTAAAATTTAAAGAAAAGTCTAATAGACTAAGAAGTCCTTATTAGCGGATGGTTCATGGGGTGTGTATGATTGCTAAGCTGCGGAGTGTTGGTGATGGTGGAAGTGGCGTGATTCCCTAGCAGCCTTTAGAACCTAAAACCAAGAAACTAATATGAAATACATAAAATTAAGCAGAAAAGAAGTATAGATAAGGAAAATAAAGGAGATGAGAAAAGAAAAAATGAACCGAAAAGGTTTCCGAGACCCTTGGTGTGTCAATTAAGTGAACCTGCTGGGATGAACTCATGTTGAGGTCTCCTCTGAGGAGACGATGTTTACTTTCTTACGTTTCTTCGACATGATCTTTGTGTTGCTCAAGAGTATTGGACCTTTTCTATGAACAAAGAGAAAAATTTGGAAGAAGAGAAGGAAGATGGGAAAGAGGGGAAGGCTGTGGGGGTTTAAATAAAATTTCAAATATGGCCTGTTCCCACGCCCGTGTGCCGAGGGTGTGTCGATTCGCACGGCCACCTCACACGGCCGTGTTTGTGGAATACGTTGTTCTTCCACGCCCGATTGTCGATTGGCATGCCCGTTTCTAGAAAACCAGTATAGGAGCACGGTTGGAATGCACGGGCGTGGTCTGTCCGTGCTCAATAAGTCAGTATCTTAGCACGGTTATAATGCCGTGCTATTTTTATTGGTACCTGTGCTGTCGGTGGTTGGATCCGTGACGTTGGGGGTGGTTGGACTGACTTGCCCGGATCTACTCTGTCAGGGTGATGGTTCTGGTGGTCCACACGGCCACGGACACGACCGTGTGTAAGGCCGTGTGGCCTGGAAAACTGCATCTTTATTTTAAATTTGGAGAGAGAATAGAGAAGGAAAGGGAAAAAAATTGAAAAATAAAAAGTGTTAGTGCTCGGGTTGCCTCCCGAGAAGCGCTCGTTTATAGTTTTAAGCTAGACTGTCCTAGACTTTGAAAATTTAAGGGAGGTTTAAAGGTTTTAATATTTTCCCTCTTACTGACAGTTTTGTTTTAGTGACAAAGTTTAGGTCGAGAAGCGTTTACCTTGAAATTGTCAAATATTGGATTGCTTACCTCGATTATGTCGTGCGGGAAAACATCGTGTACCTGAAGGAGTATTTCTTCCTTTTTATTCAGGCCTGTTGGAGTGATGTGAGGATCGGCTTTGTCTAACAGCACCTGGTCTCCTATTTTAAAGTGATTTGATGTCCCTATGAGCTCTTCTGGTGGTTCCTTAGGTTTTACTTCGTGTGGATCCGACTTTTCTTTGGTGTGTATCTTCTGCTCTACTAATTTGTCAGTCTTCTAGTTTTGTTTCTGGTGTGATTCTTCTGTGATGACTCGAGGACTATGAGTTGGCTCAGCTTTGATGCTTTGTGATGTTTCCTGCGATGGAGTTTGAACAGTTTGATTATCTATTGAAATGACTTTCTTAACTTCATCTTCTATTGTTTTCGTTGAGTCTAGAGCTTGAAGATTGATAATTCTTCTCCTATGCGAAGTATGAGTTCTCCTGTGGAAACATCAATTTTAGTTTTGGCATTTGCAAGGAAAGGTCTTCCTAAAATTAAAGGGATTGAATTTTCCTCATCCATGTCTAAAATAACAAAATCTACTGGGAAAACAAATTTATCGATTTTTACTAAAATGTCTTCAATAATGCCCCTAGGAATTCTAACAGTTTTATCAGCTAGTTGAATACTCATCCTAGTTTGTTTGGGCTTCCCTAGACCTAGTCGTTTAAACAGTACATAAGGCATGACATTTATACTTGCCCCTAAATCGACTAACGCATTATCAATAGTTAAACTACCAATTTAACATGGAATCGTAAAACTCCCTGGATCTTTTAATTTATGTGGTAGTCTGTTCTATAGCATTGCTAAGCATGTTGCGCTAAGTTCCACATGGTGCTCTTCATCTATTTTGCGTTTATTCGTCAAGAGCTCTTTTAAAAATCTCCTTGAGTCGGGCATCTAAAAAAGAGCTTCAAGAAGAGGTAAGTTAATATGTAATTTCATTAAAAGTTTTAGAAACTTACCGAATTGTTCCTCTAAATCATCTTTTTTCAATGCTTCGGGATAAGGTATGCGAGGTTGGTATTCTTTGATTACCAGTTTTGGCCTCTCTTGTGCTACCTCTATTTTACCTTTTTCTTCCTTAGTTTCTTGTACTAAGGTGGGCTCGTCTACTTTTGTAACCTCTATGATGGCTTGGATTTGCTCTTTTGGGTTTATCTCTGTGTTGCTTGGTAGACGTCCTTGTTGACGTTTAGAAAACACCTTTGTGAGATGTCCCACTGAACTAGTAAGTTCTCCAAGTTGATTCTCGATCCCTTTGATCAATTTTTGTTGCTCATCAAGTATTGCTTCAGTCTTTTGGAGACGAGAATCCGTGGCTGCCATAAATTTTGTTAGCATCTATTCAAGGTTTGATTTCATTTCCTATGGATAAGGCTGATTTTGGTAATTTGGAGAAGGTTGCTTTGATTTCCTTTGATTTCCTTGTCCTCCCCACGAAAAGTTTGGGTGGTTTCTCCAACCTGCATTATAAGTGTTACCATAAGGATTATTATTAGATCAAAAATTGTTACCTATATAGTTTGCTTGCTCGTTTTTTGCTCCTGGTTGGTAGGGTGGGTACTCAGAATTCACCACATTCCCGCTTGCTTCGCATTGCATGACTGGATGTACTTGTGAAGAACATAAATTATCAAGCTTTTTATTCATTAACTCCACCTGTGTTGACAGCATTGTTACTGCATCTATGTTAAAAACTCCGACAGATTTTGTCGGTTTAGCTCTTGTAATTTTCCATTGATAGGTGTTCAATGACATCTCCTCAATAAAATCGTAAGCTGCTTCAGGAGTTTTATTATTCAAAGTTCCACCGGCTGATGAATCAATCATCCGCCTAGTTGGAGAATTCACACCATTGTAAAAAGTTTGGACTTGAAGCCACAAAGGTAATCCGTGGTGTGGGCATCTCCTTAGAGATCCTTGTATCTTTCCCATGCATCATATAATGTTTCGCATCATTCGCACAAAAGAAGATATATCATTCCTAAATTTAGCCATTTTGGTCGGTGGAAAATATTTTAAAAGAAATTTTTTGGTCATTTGATCCCATGTGGTGATTGACCGTGGTAACGAAGTTCAACCAACGCTTGCTTTATTCCTTAATGAAAAGGAAATAATCAAGACGTATGGCATCGCCGTAAACACCATTTATTTTGAAGGTATCACGAATTCTAAAATTTAGAGATATGAATATTTGGATCTTCATCCTGCAAACCATCAAATTGAACAAACTGTTGAATCATTTGTATTGTGTTAGGCTTTAATTCAAAATTATTAGCAGCTATAGCGGGCCTAATAATACTAGATTCTGCTCTTGTCAAATTAGGTTTAGCATAATTATACATAGTACGCGGAGCATCCTGCTCTTGCACATTTGGTGGATTGTTCTCGTCCATCCCTTCAGTACGATTGGATATTTGCTGTTCTTCTCTTTGATAGTCTAGGGCTCATCTAATTTCTCTGCGATTTCTACGAGCGGGAGCTTCAATGTCACTTTCATATTCTAATGGTCCTCTCGGGTTCCTTCTAGTCATAAACAAGAGGCACATGCTATGAAAAGACAAAAGAAAATTTATAAAAACAAAAATATATGTATGAAATAAGAGAATTTTTTTTAAAAAAAATAATGGTTAAAGTAATAGAAATAGAGCTTTCTTAATATTTTAGATGTTCCCCGGCAATGGCACCAAAAATTGATCTTGTCAAGCAGTCGAGTTTTAATATTTATAAAAAGAATGATCGAACCTATAGACTATCTATGACAACGATAGAGGCAAGTGCACCTATCCAACAATAGTATAGTTTAGGTAAGAATATCTTATCGAACCCAATGGGTCCTAAAAGTACTACTACTCACTTTCTTTCTATTATTTAGCCTAAAATACAGAGTGATTGAATTATTAAACTAATGAAATACTTAAACTAATGCAAAGACAAAAGAATGAATGGGAGGCAGACTTTAGGAAAACTCAGTTGATAAAGACGATACCATCAGGAAGAATCCACCTATGACTTCACTTATTATTTATTCCTCAAACCATATGATTTATTTACTTAGCTTGATTTGTGAGACTCCCTAACCTATATTAAACCCTCTATCGAGGCAAATAATGTCTAACCTTAGGTTAATTAGTGGAGCTCTCGTTCTATTATAATAACCCCCTAAGGAAGCAGTAAATCGATCAATGGATTCCCATATTAGGTTTCACCCTAATCCATCAAAATCTCGTAACCCTATCTCTAGGCGCCCGATCAACTCTGCTTAATTATGCTAGATCTACTCTTAGGCGGGGTCTATTCCTCCTTCACCTAAGCATATCAGATTAAATTAAGCAACATAATTAAGAGCAAACTAAGTACTTATCATATAATTTAGAAATCAAATAATAAAATCCATCATAGGTTTCATCCCCTTCAGGTATCTGAGGGGTTTAGTTCATAACTAAATACGAAAACATCTCAAGAGTAAAGAATAAACAAAACATAAGAAATCCCTAAAACCCCCTGAAGGAATTAAAGGAGAGATCCTCCGTCTTGAATGGAGTTCCGGCTTCTTGAGATGGAGCAGCTGGCTATCTTCAAGTGCCTCCCTAAAAGATGAAAGCTTCGGCAAAAGCCTCTGCTAAAAAGCTCCCCTTCTATGTCTGCCTTGGGTTATTTATATAGGCTTTGGGATGTTATACTTGGCTCCTAAGTACCTCCTTCAAGTAGAATTACTATTAGGGTGTTGGAGTAGATTTAGGAGTATGTTTCTTTGGCTTCAAGCATCCAAATCCGAGTGAAATTGCTCTCTCCCGTGGCAGGGGCACGGCCATGGCACACGCCCGTGTAACTCGTGGTTGGGTCATGTCTCGATTCTGTCATTTTGGGCACGGCCGTGTGGATCAGGATTCAGGTCGTGCTTTAGGTCTGTCGATTTGGACACAACCATGTAGATCGCCATGCACGTCTGTGTGATAAATGGATGCTGCACGGCCGTGTGTCACGGAGTTGAGGCCGTGCTCTAGGTAATTGGCGAGGCACGGTCGTCTGGGATTTGGGCCAGGCCGTGTTGATTGCTTGCTAAGGCCCAATTACTCCGTTTTACACTCGTTTTGTGTTCTTTTTATCCTCGGGTGCTTTCCTGAGCATAAACATGAAAAGAAAGGATTAAAAGCACCTTTTTACATAAATCAAAGGCTAAATCATCCAAAAGCCTATTAAATATGGGGTTGAAATATGTTACTTTTATGGTTTATCAGCTTCTAAGATATTTTTAGGGCCTCGAGGGCTCGATTTAGGGATAGTATGCATATGTATGAATGGTTTATGATGTGGTTGAGTTATTTAATAATAAAATGTTCAAATGTTTTTGATTATATAGTAATGCTCCGTAATCCTAATCCGACAATGGAGATGGGTTAAGGTTGTTACAAATGTTGTTACAAGCCATTCGACTTAGAGATAAATGATTTCATCACTATTTGTTAGTAATTGGCTTTTGATTAAGGAATGTGTAATGGTTTCCGTGAGATAAAATAGTTGAGAGAACAAATTTATCCCAAAGAGATTAAAGATATCCTATGAGAATAATAGACTTACGATAAGGTCATTGGACAAGGTCTTAATAAATGTAGAATGAATAATATGAAATGAATGGAAATGAAAAAGTAAAAGAAATAGATTGCATGTATCACTATCTATAGTAAATGTGTTTTCTCACCGAATTCAAAGATGACTTATAATTTAATTTAATTTCTTAGAATTATTATCTAATGAATTAAATTTAAATAATTTAAGTTCAAAGTAAGAATTAAATTAATTAGTCATCAATGATTTGTTGAATGAGACAATTAAATATATTTCCTCATAGATTCTAATATAATAAAGTTTTCATTGCTTTAACTAATTAGAATTGTGTTGAAAAATAATTTATTTGAGAAATTAATTTAGTTAATTTAATTAATTAATTAATTAATATTTTGGAATTAAAAATAATTATTGGGTTCAATAAATTATAAGCATTGGAAAAAAGTTAAGATAGCACGTATAATTGGGCTCAATACATGGAAGGCCCTAATTAGACCTTGTTACAAACAAGGGGTGGTAAACCCTAGGATCCCCTAAGGCATGTCGCTGTCCCTAGCACTTCTACCTAGAGAAGAAGTTGTGTTTTCTATTAAAATGTTATTATTTAATTAGATCTTATTCGAACAAAACTCTTGTATCACTCTATAAATAGGTACTGCGTGTTGAACATATTACAAATGTTATTGAGCACCATTATTTTGTCAAAAAAATAGTAGAAATTTGTTTTACAAAATAAATTAAATTTTCTAGGAAAAACGTATAGATTTCGATTATAGGAAAATAACTTTCCCACTAAAAGTTAATAAAGTTTTCATTCCGTGTGATTGGTTTGTATTGTTTGAGTCCATACTCAGAGCAACTTGTGGTTCTAGAATAATGGAGAAGACATTCGGTAGAAAGCTAAGATCGACTTAACTCCTTGTACAAAGCACATGTATAATTTTGGTTAAGGTTTTATTTCTATAAATATCATAAAGGCTCAGTTTCAAGAAAAAATTAAACTTTCGATGTGCTTAAAAACACTATTTTTTAAGTCGATTTTTCAAACAAATTCTAGTTTTGATGAAGATGCACCATTGAAGGTTGCTTTTGGAGAGATGGCATGGACCAAACACCCTAACATTCCTATGTCTGCCAAACAAAGGAACAAGAAGATGAAACAACCAAGTATGCCATAAATGCTTGTAGAGGTTATTGCCAAAGCTAGATAAGAAGAAGCTACCTCTTGGAAAAGAAAAATCAAACTTTTCTTACTGTTACTTGCTCTAACAAGAGTCTTCTTCTTCTTTGTTAAAGAAGAGTTTTATAGAACAACAAAACATAGATGAGGCTAGTTTTAATGAACATGGAATAGAACTTTGTTTGATATCAATGGTCCCATGGGATCTGTTAGCTATGTAAGGCCATATGTTAAGCAAATTGTACTAGAAATCTTGTCTAATCTTTTGCATAACATCAATTGTAACACCCCAAACCCGGCCTAGACGTTATGGAAGAATCTGGCGACGTCACATGATAGTGCTTTGCAAAACATAATTGCGCCAAAACCATTTGTAGATAATTAGAAAACGTAATTACAATAATGCCCTTTTCAATATTTTAGATTACCGTAAAAAACACGTTGTTTATTCATGTATTGACCATTTTCAAAATGTTATACGTTGTAGAAGCTTTTTAAAAGTAATTTGTGAATTTGTGTGTTTTTTATAAAACATTTGTTTACTTTGAAAACTCGAGTCTTGTCCTACTGCTAGCAGTTCATAAAATAATAATCCCAAATTTAAGTGAAAATCCGTAAAGGCCTTATTACAAGAAATATACCCCAAAATAACCAAATCGTAATTAAAAATAAACTGTAAATAAGTGCCCGAAACTGTGGTCACCACCGAGTCCTCCACTGCACCGATCTGTCTACTGTTGGGGATTACCTGAATAGATTAAACAGAAAAGGGTGAGTTTTTGCAAACATAGTATGTAATCCCCACAGAAAACATACACACAGAATATCAGATAGCAGACATATATTCACGGTTCGGGGCTGAGCCCATTATAGAAACAGTGTGAACCTTAGCCCACTTAGATATAGATTTAGACATATCACTGGGCCTTGGCCCATTTCAGACAGAATATGCAGACAACAGAGCCCTACCCACCAGCCTCTACACACCAACACCGTCCAACCCTACACACCAGTGGGAATAAAATCAACCCACCCAGCCTTACACACCAAGTTGTACCGAATGCGGCACATAATCAGAGATTTGCAGCTAAGCTGCCAGATATCAGGCTTAAGAGCCTTTCAGATACTTTCTCCAATCATAATCAACCCACCTCGATGCAATGCAACATACAAGAATGCCATGCTATTACGCAAATAAAACTCATATATTCAATCAAATACATGCCTAGTATAAAAATCAAACACACAGAGCATTTAGTTAGGGTCTAAGTATTACTTACCGACCCTACGATAGGTCCACAGTAGACTTCGATGACCCGTGCAACCTTACAGAGTTTTCTAGAAAATTCAGCTCACACACCCATGGGCTTGCCCGTATGGGCCCACACATCCATGTGGCCCACACGACCCAAATTGGCCTTGGCCGTGTGGATCATATGGCCTGACCTAGAATCCCACATGCTCGTGTGAGCCCACACGCCCGTGTGGCCTACACAATCGCTCAGCCCCCACAAGCGCACGGCCGGGCTTGTCGATCACGCTCGTGTGGTGATTACAGTCCTGCACACGGCCTACCACACGGGCGACCACACGCCCATGTGGCATCGATATAAAGGTTTTTGGATTTCACTGAAACCTCATTTTCTGCATTTTGGGTACACACCTGGTATTGAATCGATGCTAATGCAATCTCAAGCAATCCCAAACCTATAATTGACAGTAAAAAACCTAGAATTAGCCCATAGTCACGGTTTAAACAAAACCATCATTCTAATCACGATTCCACCCAACCACTTAACACTTACCTCTAAACGAACAGCGAAAATTCCACAATCTCCCACCATTAATGGGTAACCTCCAGCCCATTGATTAACTCCTAACAATAAAAATAAACACTTTTCTTAAGTCCCTTATCCACGATCATATCCAGGATAAAACATAATCAAACTTACCGATCATGACCGACATCATATTGAACCAACGAGTTAATGGAAAAGAACGAAAAGAAAAAGAAAGAGATGGGGGAGAGTTTCGGCAGGAAGGTGGGGGAAAAGGAAGGATGATCACCGAAAGTTTCAAATAAAAGAGAGGCAGAGTAATCAGAAATCAATAACCCCTTCCTAATCCCTTATTTTCCTTCTAAAATCATCCCTCCCTTCCCCACACATCTCAATCACCTTAGTATTTTGGCTAAACCAAAACTTTTATAGTCCACTGAGCAAAAACAACATCCTTGCTCGTGTCGAGATTCAAACACATGACCTCAAACATAATAACACACCACTTAACCACTAGACCAGCAGGCCCATTCTGTTAGTTACTTACACACTTAAATTTATAAGCCTATTAATCAGAGTTTGGGCTTTATTCATAAAAATACCAAAATTTACCCAAGTTTAGACTTGAACTTGGGACCTCCCACACACACCTAGAACACATAACCATTGAACGACACTCATTCATGCCAAAATTCCAAAAGCCGAAATTAAGAAAAAATTGGGCATTGCATCAATGATGATCAAAACCAATTTTTTGACCACTGTAACATCCTAAAATCTGAGTATCAATATGATACATGTTTTGGTGCTTACCTTGTGTATAATTAAAATTTTGCATGTTTAATATAGTCCTGAGAAGACTTAGGAATTATTCGGAATTAGAATAAATTTTAGTAAGGAGTACTTAATTGAAGTGGATCAAGTGGCTTTGAGGTTTAAGTAAATTTATGTCAAAAACTAGCATAAGATGAGCTAGTAGCAAGGTGGTGTTGGCATATATGTTTGCTTGAGGAAAAGGTTCAATCTTTGAATGTGCATTGAGTTTTGTTTTATTTTGTTTCCTCTTTCAATGAGTCGGTCATGGATAAGGATTAGGATGAGTTGGATATAATTTTTTTGCAAGAAGACCAAAGGAAAAAGGTAAGTAAAAGTTTAAGGAAAAGAATCTCTAGATTTAAGGTGATAGGGGGACATAAGGCATGAATTAAGGGTTTGTTTTGGAAATTTTGAATGACCAAATTGTCCATGAACATGGACGACATAGGGGGCTAAGGGGGATGGTCGAATTTTGGTGTTGGTTTGGTAGGATTAGGTGCTTGATTAGCACATTTTCCATTTACTATGTGATGTCTTAGCAAACTTTTCTCTCCAATTTTTCCCTCTCCCTAGCCGAATGTACTATGAGCATTGAGGAAGCAATTGTTGCTTTTGCCATTTCTTCTTTTTGAACATTTCAATCTTAATTTGATCACTCCCTTTAAAACTTTTTTCTTTTCTTTGTGACCGAAACCATATAGCCATCAAAGACCATTTCTTTTCTTCTCTTTTTTCTTTTCATTGCCGAATGCACAATTGTCCCTAAACTTCTCTCTTTTCTCTTCTCCCTATTCTTTTTCCTCTCCATTTTACTTATTATACAAACACATATTTATCATTCATCTATCTTCTATGGCCGAATGTTTGTGATCATCATCATAGCCAAATCTTTCATTCTTCATAACATCTATTTTCAATCATTTTCTTCTATTCAAACTTTGGATCATCGGTAAGAATCATTTCTTTGTCTTTTCTTTTGCTATTTGGTCACCTTGGCCAAATGTTAGAATGTCTTAGAAGAGACTTTTAAACCGATTAACCAATCACTTATTCAAATGTTTTCTTTCATTATTTTTTAGTGAATTAGTGGAAGGGTTGAATCATCATATTTTTAGAGAAATCTTGAAGTTCATTTAAGATTTGATCATAACGTTCAAAGGATTCTTTTGAGATCATTCAGAATATTAAGGTAAGTGGAATTCACTCTTTTAAGTCATTAGTCTTAAGATTTTCGATATATTGTTAGGACTAATGATCCTTTGTCTTTGAAGACAATCAAGATAGGGACAAAAAGGGTTGTTAATAGTGTTCGGAAGAGGGGTGGTTCTATTTTTCCCCCTAAATTCAAGTGAAGGACTGTTTCAAGAATTTGAGACTTTCCACCAGGTTGTGGACCCTCATCCGGTGAAAATCAATAATTTGAAGTCGTACGTACCCCCGAGCCATTGTTTACTCGTGGTTCTGAACCTTTGATCAGAGAGAAATTGCAAATAGTGGTTGTTCAAGATTCTGAGGGTAAGATCTAGATTGCTTAACATTAGTATAGTTTTATAAGTATTAGTGTTCTAATCAAGTGTGACACGTATATAGGTATCGATGAGCGGGAAAGTGTAGTTCTCACCGTAATCAGGCATGTAACTTTACACTTATCTCATGGGTTATACTATATCGTAAGTGTTAAAATAAAAATCATAAATCTGGTGAAATAAAAAAAATATGTTATATTAATACTTTTATGTGAATGCATGAAACCGAAATTGAAGTTGTGGAAAATTACGGATTTACCCTTAATGGGTTATTTTGTGAAAGAAAGTGATATTTTGGGCCAAATCGAAATATGTTGTTTTATGAGGCAAATCAAAATATGTTGTTTTATGGGACAAATCGAAATATGTTGTTTTATGGGCCAAATCAAAATATGTTGTTTTATGGGCCAAATTGAAATATGTTATTTTATGGGCCAAATCGAAATATGGGCCAAATCGAAACATGTTACTTTATGGGCCAAATTGAAATATGTTGTTTATGGGCCAAATTGAAATACGTTGCTTTATGGGCCAAAAGTGATATTAATACATGAACTAAATGTGATATGAGATGAAATGAGCCAAGTTGCTAGATCGTTAAATAGGCCAAATTGCTACTTTGACTAATGGGCCAAATTGATAAATTGTAATATGAGTTTTATTAAAATTACCTTACAAATATTTTGTTATGCATTGTTATATACATGACTGCATGGGTTGGAATAATTGATCAATAGAAGAAAGGCCTGATGCCAAAAATCTAGATTGGTGACTCTGTCACGATGGCCTGCTGCCCAAAAATCTAGATCGGTGGTTCTTCCATGAATATTATAAATGACCTATTGCCACAAATCTTATAAATGGCCTATTGCCACAAATCTTATAAATGGCCTGTTACAACAAATATTATAATTGGCTTAAAGCCTGCTATTGGTGTGTTGGTGGGGTGGGTTGACTTAATCTCCACAGGTGTGATGGTTGGTACGGGTGGTGTGTAGGCGATGGAAATTAGGCTTGGTTGGGAATTGCATATCACATGCATTATTATTTTTTTATATACTTGATTTATAAATATTTACATTTGCAAAATGGGCTCAAGCCCAATTATATGTTTATATAGTTTTGGCCCAGTGAATACGGTAAGTGGGTTACATATTGAGTTCTAAGTAACTCACCCCTTTTTTTTTTCTTACCCCTCTCAGGTAATAATAATTGATGGAGACTTGGGTCGGAGATGACTTTGTGTGGAAGCTATACTACAAATGGTGGTTTATATAACTTTAAAACTTCTTTAATAATTTTATTAAGTACTATTTTAATGGCGATGCAATAAGGCCTATTTAATTATTTTCATGGATTTTATTATGCGGATGGATTTTATTATGTTTTAGTTTTCCTAACTTGGGTGATTTAGTTTTCATAAATGTTTTTCTAAAACTCTCGCAGTAAAATAAAGGTTTTCTTAAATATCACCTAAATCGAGGAAATTCTTTTAAAACTCTTCGATGAAGTATTTTGACTAAATAAATTTAAAATTTTAATCAACTACTACTCTGTAAATCAAATGATAAACTCTTGTGTTTTTAATCATGGATGTCAAATAAACCTCGATTTTCGATAAAGTCATTCTCTTAATCGTTTTAAAGATTTGATTTCCTACATTGTTGATGATTTGAATGCACGTTCAATTTGTGTGGCATGCCAAAATTTGGGCTTAATGCTTAGGCCGGGTTTGGGGTGTTACATTTTATGGTATCAGAGCCAAGTTTCAAAACTCGGATGTGGTTTGGGTTCAACAATGATTTTTGTTTAAAAACTACTTAAATTTCTAGACCTTATGTTTTAAAAGTAGTATGGCACCACGAACATCCGGCACCACGTCAAGTAAGTATTTGTTTATTAAATGTTTATTAATGTGATAAGATCATAGGAACACTCTAGAACTTCTAGTTTTAGGTGTTGAAAATGATAGAGATCGAGACTATAGGATGTGATTACGAAACAACCCTATCTCTTATATCTCATAAAATATCGTTAATAAACATTGAAATAATATTCTGATTCATAAAACTTGTAATCAGATTAAAATTGAATTAGTCATTATGAGCACTAGAGGACGTGGTCGTGGACGCGGTCGCGATAGATGTGGCCATGGTAGAGGGCGAGGTGCTGCGTCTGAAGCACCGGGTCATATGGCGAAAATAGATGCACCTGTGTTATTCGGGAGTGAGACTGGATCTCATGATCATGCGAATGAGGATAATGCTTTGACTCAAGCAATGTTACGAGTCTTAGAAAGAGTAGCCGGGGCTAGAACTGGGCTAGTAGCTCGTGGATCAATATCAGAACGACTCAAGTCTAGTGGTGCAAAAGTTTTTAGAGGTGTCTCCGGTGTAGCTCCGAATGTGGCAGAATATTGGCTCGAGGTTGTAGAACAAATTATGGATGATCTGGAGTGCACCGTTGAGCAGAAACTGAGAGGGGCCGTGTC
Organism: Gossypium rotundifolium; assembly: GCA_025506655.1. NCBI lineage: Eukaryota > Viridiplantae > Streptophyta > Magnoliopsida > Malvales > Malvaceae > Gossypium > Gossypium rotundifolium. The sequence goes on along the minus strand of CP106729.1, from coordinate 54,712,409 downwards.
CTTGCTAAGAGACGAGGCGTATCAATGGTGGCTTACTGTTCGAGAAGGCACCGAGACTACATTGGTTACTTGGGATTTCTTTAAAGCTGCTTTCCAAGGGAAGTACATCGGGACAAGTTATGTAGATGCCCGGAGGATGGAATTCCTAAATTTGGTTTAAGGAAGTAAGACGGTGGTAGCTTACGAGGCAAAATTTCTTCGCTTGAGTCGTTATGCTCATACAATAGTGCCGACTGATCATGAGCGCTGTGTACGCTTTGAAGATGGACTGAATGATGAGTTGTGAGTACTGATAGCCCAACAACAAGTACGGACTTTTACCTCACTTGTAGAGAAAGCTAAGATAGCCGAAGAGGCTAAGAATTTAGAACGTCAGAACAGGGAAAAAGTCAGAGGAAAGAGGGATTTTGAAGTACTCAAGTCCTTCAAAAAGGTTTCAAAAGAGGCCACGAAATGATGAGCCACTTCAAGCTAGAGCACCTGTGACTACCAATCAGAGTCGAGAATGTGCCGACTGTGGAAGACGACACCCCAGAGAATGTTGGAGGAAAACTGGTGCTTGCTTTAAATGTGGTTCCAAGGATCATCAGCATAAGAATTACCCTCGATGGACTGATACGACTCAAGAAGCTCGTAACCCTGATGCTCAACCAGCTAGAGGTACTCAGCAGCCACCGAGAGGCCATAGACCAGGTCGTGGTGGTAATGGTAACAAACGTGGACAAGGTACACCGGGTCGAGGTATGGCGTTAGAGGTAACACGGAGGCAAGGCAGCCGGGATTGGTCTATGCGGTTGGAGTCGTGAAGACGGCGATGCACTTGATGTGATAACTGGCACATTTTTCATCTCTGATACCTGTTACTGCTTTGATAGATATCAAGTCTACCCACTCGTATGTTGCTAGTGCCATATCTAGAAACATGAATATTAGATCTGAGATTACCGATAGAGAGATGATGGTAATTAGTCCTTTACGACAGTCGGTAATAGTGAATAAATTATTTAGAGATGTGCCTTTGGAGATTCAAAGAGAGGTATTTCTAGTAGACTTGATGGAATTACCTTTCGACGAGTTTGATCTTATTTTGGGCATGGATTGGTTAGTGAAGCATCGGGCACAATTAGATTGTGCTGAAAAGAGAATGTCAATAAGGACTGTGGATGATGAGGAGGTAATAATGATAGGCGAGCAAAGAAACTTTTTGGCAAATGTGGTATCTGCTTTGAAAGCAGAAAAGTTGGTGAAAAAAGGGTATGGAGCATTCCTAGCCTTCATCAGTGCCTTGGATGCAAGGATTTATCTGTAGAAGGTGTGAGAGCAGTGAAAGAATTTCTAGATGTCTTTCCCGAAGAACTTATGAGTCTACCTCCAGATCGGGAAGTAGAATTTAGTATTGAGCTTTTGCCCAAAACGGCTTCGGTGTCCATTGCTCCTTATAGAATGGCACCGAAGGAGTTAGTAGAGCTTAAAGCTCAAATTCAAGAACTGCTAGATCGGGGATTTATTCGACCAAGAAGAAGGATGGGTCGATGCGTATGTGCATTGATTATAGGCAGTTGAATAAGTTGACGATCAAAAATAGGTATCCATTGTCGAGAATTGATGACCTATTTGATCAATTGAGAGGAGCTTCAGTCTTCTCCCAGATTGATTTGAGATCGGGTTATCATCCACTCAAGGTGAAAGAGGCAGATATTCATAAGACGGCATTTCAAACTCGCTATGGACATTATGAGTTTTTAGTAATACCGTTTGGTTTAACCAATGCACCAGCTGCATTTATGGACATGATGAATCGAGACTTTCAACCCTATTTAGACCGGTTCGTAGTAGTGCTCATAGATGACATCTTGGTATATTTGAGGAATGAAGAAGAGCATGACTCACATTTGCGCACTGTGTTACAAATTTTGCGAGATAAGCAACTTTATGCCAAATTTAGTAAGTGCAAATTTTGGTTGAAGGAAGTGACTTTCTTGGGTCATGTAGTGTCAGCCGAAGGAATAAGAGTTGATCCTCGAAATGTAGAGGCTGTGTTGGATTTGAAACCACCGAAGTCAGTGCCTGAGATTCGGAGTTTTTGGGTTTGGCTGGTTATTATAGGTGCTTTGTTGAAGGGTTTTCATTGATTGTTGTACCCCTAACTAAGCTATTGCGAAAGGAAGTACCGTATGTGTGGACCGATAAATAACAAGAAAGCTTCGAGAAACTGAAGAAGATTCTAACGGAAGTGCCAGTACTGATTCAACTTGAGGCCGAAAAAGAGTTTACCATTTACTGTGAAGTGTCACACACGGGTTTAGGATGTGTACTGATGCAAAGTGGAAAAGTGGTAGCTTATGCTTCTCGATAGTTGAGGCCACATGAAGTCAACTATCCTACTCATGATTTGGAGTTGGCTACGGTGGTGTTTGCATTAAAGATTTGGAGGCACTATCTCTATGGCGAGAAGTCAATCATTTATACAGACCATAAGAGTCTTAAGTATCTCCTTACCCAAAAGGAGTTGAATTTAAGACAACGGAGATGGGTGGAGCTATTAAAGGATTATGATTTCTCAATCAAGTACCATCCTGGAAAGGCTAACGTTGTGGCAGACGCGTTGAGTCGTAAGGTTGTATCGGAGTTAAGAACAATGTTTGCTCATCTCAGTTTGTATAAGGATGGCAGTCTACTAGTGGAACTTCAGGTGAAGCCTCTATGGTTGGAGCAAATCAAGGAAAAATAATTATCCGATGAAAAGTTGGGCCCTTTAATACAACAAGTTAAAAGTAATATAATAGGGGATTTTGGTTTGAACAAAGATGGTGTACTGTGTTTACGTGGAAGGGTTTGTATGCCTAAGGATTCAAATTTGAGACAAATGATTCTTCTAAAGGCACATAGTAGCCCTTATGCTATGCACCCCAGAGGAAATAAGATGTATCGGGATCTCCGTGAACAGTATTGGTGGCCAAAGTTAAAGCGGGAAGTTACTGATTTAGTGGGAAAGTGTTTGACTTGTCAACAAGTGAAGGCTGAACATCAATTACCATCGGGTTTATTGCAACCGATAAAGATTCCTCTATGGAAATGGGAGCGGATAACGATGGATTTTGTCAGTGAGCTACCCTTAACACCTACTAAGAAAGAGTCTATCTAGGTGGTAGTAGATCGATTAACGAAGACCGCTCATTTTTACGGTTAAATGCAGATTACTCGTCTGGTTGGCTAAATTGTATGTATCTGAAATCGTGAGGTTGCATGGGTACCAAAGGTTCATCATATTGGACAGGATCCTAGATTTACATCACGATTTTGGAAAGCTTTACATGAGGCTTTAGGAACAAAGTTAAACTTCAGTACGGCTTTTCATCCTCAGTTAGATGGACAGTCAGAAAGAGTAATTTAGATTTTGGAAGACATGTTACGAGGTTGTGTGATCGACTTTAGAGGTAGTTGGGAGGATTTTCTACCATTGGCAGAGTTCGCATATAATAACAGTTATCAATCCAGTATCCAAATGACGCCCTATGAAGCATTATACGGTCGTAGGTGTTGCACTCCTACTTGTTGGACTGAATTAGGGAAACGACAGTTGTTGGGTCCTGAACTGATATTTGAGACGGAAGAAAAAGTAATGGTGATTCGAGCACGATTAAAGGAAGCTTCGGATAGACAAAAGCCATATACGGATCAGAAGCGTAAAGATATTGAGTTTGTGGTGGGAGATCAGGTCTTTTTGAAAGTCTCACCGTGGAAGAAGATTTTCAGATTTGGAAGGAAGGGCAAGTTGAGCCCTAGGTTCATTGGACCATACCGTGTGGTGAAGCGTATAGAACCAGTGGCCTATCAACTTGATTTACCTCCGGAGTTGAGTCAGATTCATAGTGTCTTCCATGTTTCTATGCTGAGACACTATAGATCGGGTCTTCGCACATAATACCGGTAGAAGAAGTGGAATTGAGGTCAGATTTGTCTTTCGAGGAAGAACCAGTGAAAATCTTAGATCGCGATGTTAAGGTGTTAAGAAAGAAGACTGTGTCGTTGGTTAAGGTTCTTTGGCATAATCACAGAGCAGAGGAAGCTACGTGGGAGCCTGAGGATGCAATTCGACAACAATATCCTCATCTCTTTTAACCAGGTAAATTTCGAGGATGAAATTTTCTTTGAGGGTAGAGTTGTAACATCCTAAAATCTGAGTATCGATATGATACATGTTTTGGTGCTTAACTTGTGTATAATTAAAATTTTGCATGTTTAATATAGTCTTAAGAAGACTTGGGAATTATTCGGAATTAGAATAAATTTTAGTAAGGAGTACTTAATTGAAATGGATCAAGTGACTTTGAGGTTTAAGTAAATTTAAGTGTCAAAAACTAGCATAAGATGAGCTAGTAGCAAGGTGGTGTTGGTGCATGTATGTTTGCTTGAGGGAAAAGGTTCGAATCCTTGAATGTGCATTGAGTTTTGTTTTTATTTTGTTTCCTCTTTCAATGTATCAGTCATGGATAAGGATTAGGATGAGCTGGATATCATTTTTGGCAAGAAGACCAAAGGAAAAAGGTAAGTAAAAGTTTAAGGAAAAGAATCTCATGATTTAAGGTGATAGGGGGACATAAGTAGGGGGACATAAGGCATGAATCAAGGGCTTTGTTTTGGAAGTTTTGAATGGCCAAATTGTCCATGAACATGGATGGCATAGGGGCCTAAGGGGGATGGTCGAATTTTGGTGTTGGTTTGGTAGGATTAGGTGCTTGATGAGCACATTTTCCATTTACCATTTGGTGTCTTAGCAAACTTTTCTCTCCAATTTTTCCCTCTCCCTAGCCAAATGTACTATGAGCATTGAGGAAGCAATTGTTGCTTTTTCCATTTCTTCTTTTTGACCATTTCGATCTTAATTTTATCACTCTCTCTAAAACTTTTCTCTTTTTTTGTGACAAAAAACATATAGCCATCAAAGACCATTTCTTTTCTTCTCTTTTTTCTCTTCATTGCACAATTGTCCTTAAACTTCTCTCTTTACTCTTCTCCCTATTCTCTTTTCCTCTCTATTTTACTTATCATACAAACACATATTTTTCTTTCATCTATCTTCTATGGCTGAATGTTTGTGATCATCATCATAGCCGAATCTTTCATTGTTCATAACATCTATTTTTCATGGATCATCGGTAAGAATCATTTCTTTGTCTTTTCTTTTGCTATTTGGTCACCTTGGCCAAATGTTAGAATGTCTTGGAAGAGACTTTTAAATCAATTAACCAATCACTTATTCAAATGTTTTCTTTCGTTATTTTTTAGTGAATTAGTGGAAAGGTCGAATCATCATCTTTTCAGAGAAATCTTGAAGTTCATTTAAGATTTGATCATAACATTCAAAGGATTCTTTTGAGATCATTCGGAATATTATGGTAAGCCGAATTCACTCTTTTAAGTCATTAGTCTTAAGATTTTCGATATATTGCTAGGACTAATAATCCTTTGTCTTTGAAGACAATCAAGATAGGGACAAAAAGGGTTGTTAATAGTGTTCGGAAGAGGGGTGGTTCTATTATTCCCCTAAATTCAAGCGAAGGACTGTTTCGGGAATCTGAGACTTTCCACCGGGTTGTGGACCCTCATCCGATGAAAATCAATTATTCAAAGTTGTACGTACCCCCGAGCCATTGTTTACTCGTGATTCTGAACCTTTGATCGCAGAGAAATAGCAAATAGTGGTTGTTCGAGATTCCGAGGGTAAGATCTAGATCGTTTAACATTAGTATAGTTTTATAAGTATTAGTGTTCTAATCAAGTGTGACATGTATATAGGTATCAACGAGCGGGAAAGTTCTCACCGTAATTAGGTGTGTAACTTCATACTTACCTCATGGGTTATACTATATCGTAAGCGTTAAAATAAAAATCGTAAATTAGTGAAATAAAAAAAAATATGTTATATTAATACTTTTATGTGAATGCATGAAACAGAAATTGAAGTTGTGGAAAATTATGGATTTGCCCTTAATGGGTTATTTTGTGAAAGAAAGTGATATTTTGGGCCAAATCGAAATATGTTGTTTTATGGGCAAATCGAAATATGTTGTTTTATGGGCCAAATCAAAATATGTTGTTTTATGGGCCAAATCAAAATATGTTGCTTTATGGGCCAAATTGAAATATGTTGTTTATCGACCAAATTGAAATACGTTGCTTTATGGGCCAAAAGTGATATTAATACATGAGCTAAATGTGATATGAGATGAAATGGGCCAAGTTGCTAGATCGTTAAATGGGCCAAGTTGCTATTTTGACTAATGGGCCAAATTGATACATTGTAATATGAGTTTTATTAAAATTACCTTACAAATATTTTGTTATGCATTGTTATATACATGACTACATGGGTTGGGATAATTGATGAAGAGAAGAAAGGCCTGATGCCAAAAATCTAGATAGTTGACTCTGTCACGATGGCCTGCTGCCCAAAAATCTAGATCGGTGGTTCTACCACGAATATTATAAATGGCCTGTTCCCACAAATCTTATAAATGGGCTGTTGCCATAGATCTTATAAATGGCCTGTTCCCACAAATATTATAATTGGCTTAAAGCCTGATATTGGTGTGTTGGCGGGGTGGGTTGACTTGATCCCCACAAGTGTGATGGTTGGTACGGGTGGTGTGTAGCGGATGGAAATTAGGCTTGGTTGGGAATTGCATATCACATGCATTATTATTTTTTTATATACTTGATTTATAAATATTTACATTTGCAAAATGGGCTCAAGCCCAATTATATGTTTATATGGTTTTGGCCCAGTGAATACGGTAAGTGGGTTACACATTGAGTTCTAAGTAACTCACCCCATTTTTTTCTTACCCCTCTCAGGTAATAATAATTGATGGAGACTTGGGTCAGAGATGACTTCGTGTGGAAGCTATACTACGAATGGTGGTTTATATAACTTTAAAACTTCTTTAATAATTTTTATTAAGTACTATTTTAATGGCAATTTAATAAGGCCTCTTTAATTATTTTCATGGATTTTATTATGCGGATAGATCTTATTATGTTTTAGTTTTCCTAAGTTGGACTGATTTAGTTTTCATAAATGTTTTTCTAAAACTCTCGCGTAAAATAAAGGTTTTTCTTAAATATCACTGAGACTTAGGAAATTCTTTTAAAACTCTTCGATGAAGTATTTCGACTAAATAAATTTAATATTTTAATCAACTACTACTCTGTAAATCAAATAATAAACTCTTGTGTTTTTAATCATGGATTTCAAATAAACCTCGATTTTCAATAAAGTCATTCTCTTAATCGTTTTGAAGATTTGATTTCCTACATTGTTGATGATTTGAATGCACGTTCAATTTGTGTGGCATGCCAATATCCGGGCTTAATGCATAGGCCGGGTTTGGGGTGTTACAACCACTGCCAAACATGTGAACGTTTGGACCGAAATACTATAATAAAATAGATAAAAGATAAAGCAATGGTGTTCGCAGGTTTATGAGTCAAATTGTAATATAGTAAAGAATGTTATAACGAAATACTCTAGGAAGTATTTCGAGGATCGTAACCAAAGGAGGTTGAATTAAATTTAAATTAATTTTCTACATTAATAGGGTTAAATACTACTAATCTAAAATTATATTACGAACAACTAACTTAAGAATAAGTAATTGAAATAATACAAATTAACTAATATTAAAGACAACCAAATAGCAATTGAGATTAAATCTAATTAAGCAGATAGAAGATTAACTCACTTCAGTGTTCCTAATTAACTTCAAAACTCGGGTTTTATTGAGTCAGCTATTAATTAACTAGTTATTACCTCTCACCCTCTAACTAATTAACTAATTGATCAATACAGGCTTATATCTTGACCTCACTTTCTTAACCAGTATAAATTATAATTTACAATGTAAACTTATCTGTCAATCTCGTTTATCCTAAATTACTTCCTAGTGTCGACACTTCCTAGGGTTTAATCACACATGATTTAAACCAACTAATTCAGATTTAAACCCAAATTCATCTATTAACTAGTCACACATCCATTCATTGATCTTCCTAAGGAAATTAGTCACTCACGGATCTAGATGCAATAATCCCTAAATTCATGTTCAACATACAAGGTAGTAAATTAAATAAGAAAAGGGAATAAGAAAATAAATCCGTTTCGATTTTGATTTGCGCGCGAAAGTTGAATTTCCTTTAACAATTGTGAAGATTATTCTGATTGTGATTAGAACCCAAAAAGAAATAAATAAAAACTATTTAGTTGAAAGCTTGGATCAAAATCGAATCCAAGTTGAACAAGAACAAAACTATTTAGGACTAAATTGAAACAAACATATATGCTTTTCATGGAATTGATAAACTAAAATTTAACAATTTAACAACTTATAATTCAAGCAAACATATATGCTTTTCATGCACGTATTTTTCATTTGGTACATTTAACATGTTTTTATCTATTTGTAGTGTAATAAAGTTAACTAATTAGTCTACTATTAGACAAATTAAAATCAATTACTATCGAACTAAATTTACAATTGAAAAATAAAATCCTTTTTTACATTCTTCTAACCAATCACTTGTATTTCTACAAGCTCACGCACAAACAAGCACACAAAATTAAAATTAAACTATGAACACAATTAAAAACATGTAAATGTTTAAAATTTTTTTAAAAAAATTGAAAAATTGTATGCTACCCCCGACGCACACACTTTATTTGACACATTGTCCTTAATGTGCAACCCAAAAGATAAGAGAAAGAGACTATCCGGATTAGCGTTGAAGTTCCTCGAAGGTGGTCGGGTCGTCTTCCTCGTGTCAGTTTAGCTCTAAATTGTAGTGCCTCATAATTTGTGGTGTTCCTACACAAAATAAACACACATTTTTTAATTAATTAGTAAAAACTAAATAAAGCAATTAAAAATAAAAATATTCAAATTCAAATTATACAATCTAAATAAAAATAAACTAAACTAAATAAAAATTTCAAAAATAACTTAATTAGTTTCGGATGCCGATCGATCGTGTGCAATGATCAGGTCCTTCCCATGACCGCAACCTCCTCGGTGGCCCACCTCGTAGATTCGGTTGGTCTGCTCTGGTTTGGGTTGTGAAATTGGACGCCTCCGATGGAAGGTTGATTCGATAGGAACGTTTTGTCGAATTCGAAGTCGTGGTCCAACTTTTCTCCTTTTTCCTGGACATTCGCATCTCCTTCCTCCTCCTTCCCTTCCTCGTATTTGACTTGCCCGAAAAATTGCATGGGTGGGTATTGGTTCGGTGGCAGATTAGATATAGGTATACCATACCTTTGGGCATAGTCAATGCCCATCGTTTTCATCTTTTACAACCACCAGATTACCCAGTCTATGTCGGTCATATTAATGGGCCCTTGACTCGATTGACTCTTTTCCTTGCTCTTTTGCTTCAGAGATTGTGGGACATCCATTTTTTTCTTTTAGCATTGGTTCCATTTAGTAATTTTATTTCGATGAAGCTTGATGTATTGAATGTATATGGAATTACCAATTAGGCTCCTCGGCTTTATGAATTTCTCTGTCGAGGACATAGGAACCTTTGCCTTTTTGTATAAAAAGTTATGAGGTGCGGGAAAAATATCTTGACCTTCTTGCCTTTAATACATGTAAGTATGGATTGGTAAATCCACTTATCCACAAAACCTTGTCTCTATTGTAAAATAGAATAGAAAAGAACAACTCAAAAATTATTAACATTAGAAACATTCAGGGTCGGTGATATAAGAGTATAGATAAACTGCATCCACATTTTGGCAACCAGAAACATAATGGCTTGATTAAACGATAATGGGACATTGGTGCTCGGTTGACGTTTCCAAACACCTCTCCCCTCGATTAAATATTTGATAATGGTGTCCATATCAATTACTCTAAAATAATAAATATTTAATTCATTGATAGCTAATGAGACATAATATGAAGGATTGTAGAAACTACAGATATCATAGGGAGTAATAGGGACCTCTTTTCCCCAAACAGTAACATTTTGATATTTGACATATGAGACCTTGTTATTATCCCTTTCTTTAATGGATGCATAAAATTTGTACACCATAGAGACGATCATCGACTCTTTTGGCGTAAGGCAAAAATCGGTCCACAGGTTTTTCTGGACCAAATCCCATATTCTATCATTCAAATCGAATGACGGGTCAAACCACCATTCTTGAATAAAATTCTTGCCTTAGAGTTCCAAGAAGTTCTTTTCGACTTCTTAGCTCCAAAGTTGGGTGGAATTGAATACCCTCGATTTTTTCTATTGGATGGTGCAACATACTTTTCAGGGAGCCATTTAAATACAATATATATTAAAGAAATCTAAACCCGATGAATATAAAAATAATAAGAAAAAATAAAAATAAAAATTTTTAGAGTTTATGAATGAGTCACTAGAGTTCTTTTTTCATGTTAAGGCACGAAACAATGGTTCTCAAATGTGGAAAGCACTATAATGTGTAGAAATGGTGCATTGGGAGTAGAGGAACTCATAGAAAACGACAAAAATTAGGTGCGAAGGCGAGTGGGAGGTGGTCAGCTGTTATTGGGGGTGCTTAGGGGGCTGTATAGGATTTGTTTTAAGTGAGGAATAGGATTAAAACATGTTATATTATATATAGAGACCAGCCGAGTTATGCAAAAATGAGTTAGATTATTGCAAACCCGACTCTAGTGTCGCAACACGGGGTGTTTGTGTCGCGATACCACACTTCGAATACCCAGATTTTAGGTTCAACGTTTAGTGTCGCAACATGGAAACACGATGTCGTGACACGGACCAAAAATTTCAAATTATTTTTGGTTCGAAATGTAATATCGCAACCCCAAGGTGTGGTGTCGCGGCACAGTCTAGAATTTGAAATGTTGTTAGATTTGAAGTGTTGTGTCACGACACTAAGAAGCATTGTACATGACCTTAATTTTGCAAATCCTAAATGTTTGAAGTTTCGTGTCACCACACTGAGGTTCGGTGTCGCGACACTGCCTTTATTTTTTCAAATTTTTCATGTGTTTAGGCATGTTGGTCCCTTCCGTTTATTTCTAATTCAAAATATGTCCCCATTAACCTTGCCCTCACTTCCTACAATCGAAATGCTATCCTAATTAAAATTTACTAAACTAATTAAAGTTTAAATTTTGAAAACATAAAATTATTTTACACTAATGTACAACACGGATTAAAAATTTCAATAGTTAATTTGGTGTGGCTATCGGACTCGTCCGATAGCTCGTGAAGTCAATCCACCAAATTCTTGTTCTGTTGTTAATAGTCATAGTTTGTCCAACATATATCTTTCTCTTTGGGGTCTTTCCACTTGTCACGCTCCCTCGATCCATGTTTTCCTACACAAATTGAATCAAGACCATACCTCGACCAAGGTTGTTAGGGGTAATATTAGAAATTACATAACAGTCCTCCCCTAATAAATTTCCTAATTCCTAATTTTGGTAAACATGGCCACATTTGAGCACCTCTCCTTCTCCATCAATTTCAATAATCAACTCATTTTTCTCAAGAATTGATGGTCAAACTACACTTGGCCAAAAATCACCTACCCAACACAATGAGAATTTCTTGGTCCTCTTAAAAGTCAAGGACGATAAAATTGACGGGGATAATAAAACCCGTTACTTTAACCAAAACATCTTCATGTACACCTTTGGATTTTATGAAAGACCTATCAACTAGTTGTAGTGTGATCGCTATGTTTTTCTGTTCCCCCAATCCAAGTTTCAAATAAAATACACAGGGGCATCAGATTAATATTGGCCCCTAAATAGCAAAGAGCCTTGTTAAAATATTTGTCCCCTATCTTTACAGGAATTGTAAAGCTTCCTGGATCTTTTAATTTTTGGGATATTTTTCGAGCAATGATCGCATTACAAGAGGTGTCGATATTAATTTCCCCACTTGTCTTTAGTTTCTTATGCCTACACATTATTTCTTTTAAGGTATTTGGCATATTTCAGTATCTTGTCTATTAGCTCTAGTAGTGGAAAATTAAGATCAAGGTATTTAAATAAATAAAAAAAATACAAATTTTGCCTCTTCCCTTTGTTGTTTATCCTCTAACCTTGATGGAAATGGTATGTGCTTGGACACTAGTTTTGAGTGTCGAGTGATTTCTAGTTCAGCTACCGGTTTGGGTAATTTCTCCATTTGTTCCTCAAATTCAGGCTCATCAAGGGTCTTGTCAACTGTCTCAACCTTGTCATCCTCTTTTGTCATGGGTGGATTTGGGTTTACCAAATTTTTACCTCGAGCATAGTGTAATTGAATTCACATGTTCTTTTTCGTCCTTTTGGGGATTATTTTTCGTATTACTCGAAATGCCCGTACCCATTTTTCTTCGCGTATCATTCAATGCACTTACAATGTTGTGCATTTCCACTTTTAATTAGGCCATATTGACATAAGTTTGGGTGCACTCAATCTTGACCTGTTTAATGTTGGATCTCATTAAGTGCATATCACCTTCAATTCGATTCAATTGTTGACCACAACCCATATGACCACTACCGATGGATCTTGATATCATTGAACATGCGAAGGTTGATGTAACACCCCAAACCCGGTCAAAACCCTACAATCGAATCTGACATGTCAGAGAGAAGAAAATTTTAAAATCGAACGTAAACCCGGAGTTGAGGGAAATTTGCAAGTCTCTATGCCTTTGGCGAGGATTTAAAACAATTGTTTAGTTCAGATTTCTTAATCAAAATCGATTTTAAGAAAAATCACATTAAGCGAGTGTTGGAAACAAAATTTCGGTTCCAGTTGAAAATTTGAGTCGATTTGTTACTAAAACCCACCATTAATTAACCGAATATAAAGCCATAAATTCAAAGTTTTTATTATTATCATTTTTTTAAGAAACACCCATTTTGACGATTTACTAGACAAACCATACCAATATCATAAGAAAAACCTAAAATACGTTTAAGTGGCCTTATTACAACACCCAAAATCCAAATTTAAATAGTAGTGATTAAAATAAATATTAAAATAGAGTTTCTTAAAGCATTACACATGGCCACCTTGAGTCCACCCGGCTCCATGTCCGCAGTCTAAGGATTACCTGCAAAAATTTCACAGAAAGGGTGAGTCACCGAGACTCAGTGTGTAAATCCACATCCCAATGAGCTTTAGGCTCTCACACAAATTCATATGTGTTATGTATGTAATGCAACCCAATCAACCTATTATGTTCAATCTCTGCATCTCCTGAATCTTCCCAATAACTGTGGCACCTAGCCACTGGTGGTACCTAACCACTGGTGGTTCCAAACCAATTGTGACAAATGTCACAAAAGAGAATAAGTGGGGCCAACCCACTTGTGGTACCAAACCACTGGTGACAATCCCGTAATTAATATTTGTGGGGCCAACCCACTGTGGTACTGAACCACTGAGATGAGTCACAAAATAATATATATGTGGTACCAAACCACTAGTGGTTCCAAACCACTGAGACTTAGTCACAAAGGTAATATGTGGGGCAAACCCACTTGTGGTGCCAAACCACTGGTGACAGTCTAAAAGAGATCACGTTTTCTCCCTCATCACATCATACCCCAAGTCCATGCAATATTTAACAGTCAATATGATATGATCATACTTTCAAATGCATAACAACCAACCATTCCATTCATACATAATTTTGCTATCAACAGAGTATTACGGCACTTACCCGGAATCCTTGATCTAAATCCACAAGGGTATTTTTAGTGACCAATATCGTCACTTTGGCTTTTAGGCATAACAGTTAATAGCATAACTAACATAAAAAGTGTGTAAGAGTTACACACCTGATAACACGTAATGTCAAGCTCTCTACATTGACACTATCGCTAATCGGAACTACTACTATCTGCCTATGACTTTGCTCAGAAGTCGGCCCACAACCCGGTGGCCAATCTCGAACTGCTGACACTGCTCGCTTCTTAAACTTAGGGGATGGATTTACAGGTCCAACCCCCTCCTTAGAATTGCTGGCATTCGAGTCCATGGAAAAGATCTTGGTTAGAAGACCAAGTTAACACATAGAGTAAGATATGAATAGATTTATGCGTTTAGCAGAATATATCTTCTTACCTAGATCAACAAAAGTCGAAAGCTTTATGCTTGGTTCACAAGTTGAGTGAATCCGAAAGTCTTCAAAAGAATGCAACACCACCCCCACCTATATTCGGCCAAGAGTTTAAAGAATGTGATCACCGCCCTCGGCACCCAAACACGAGCAAGATTGAAACGAAAAGAAAACACTTACCACAACCACTAGAGAAATCGATTGGGAGTAACGGAAGATCAGTAATGGCAATCCACTGCAAACAGGAGTCAAACGAGGAGATTTGAATGCCAGAGATAGTTTCGGCTAATAATTAATTAAGAACTACCTAGAAAAGATGACAAGTGTTGGCTAAAGAAGAAAATGGATATCTAATGGCCTTGATAGATTCGGCTAACACCAGGTGTGAATGAAGAAGAAAAGAGGGAGAAAAGAAGATGTTTTGATTGTGGGGTTTAAGAAACTGAGTAAGGTAAAAGAAAAGATTCGGCTAAAGAAGGAGGAATAAAGAAGAGAATAAAATGAGGAGAACAAAATGAGAAGAAGCAAGGAGTAAATGAAGGTTCGGCTATGACTTAATGAAATAAGAAGGAATATGTGACCGAGAAACGAAAAAAAAAAGAATTAAGAGAATGGGGTTTTGGCACTGATATAGGGAAGAAGAGAGAACTATTTCCTTGAACTCAGGGTGTTTGCTGAAAATGAAAAGAAAGAACAAGATGCACCTCCACCTTCGGCTTTCTACTCACTCCCAAAAATGAAATAGCATAAACGGTACTATGCTAACCCCATATGACCTAATATACACATAAAGAGAAAAGCAATGCTCCAAACCTTAAGAATTTTGGCACCCCCTAAGATAACACCCAAACCGAATGCCCAACCTCACCTAGCTCCTTCCAAAATTTGGCTCACACTCCCCCTATCCCCACCAACACTATGCCATCCCTTCAATCCCTCCTTGATTCCCTCTCCTCCATCCATTCAAACAAGTTTGAATGATTCAAACACGTTAAAACCCTCTCCACTAATCCTTCGAAATATTTGACCAAATCAACTCTCCCTTTTCAAGCATCCCAGTCGAGCTCTACCTCTGTTCCCTTTGACGCCAAAAAGAGTTCTTAAAATGAGGAATACACGACCTGAACCTGCTCCCTCCAACTCCCCTATGGTGTCACTTACCTAAACCTTTAAGTGGCGCCTCCTTGCCACTTTACTAAGGCACTCTTTTGTGTCATCCAACCCAAACAATATCCTTTAAAGCCTAATTTAGCTAGCTTTCCTTAAAAGTGCTCAAAAATCAAATTTTTACCAAGACTCCGGCTTACCCCTAAATCATTCCTGGACCTTAAAGTACCCTAAACTAGCATGATAGACATAGCATTCACACACACAAGCACATAAGATGCAAAGGCCCCAAATTCGGATGTTACAGTTCTACCCCCTTAAAATAATTTCGACCTCAAAATTACCTGGTTAAAAGAGTTGAGGGTATTGCTGCCGCATCGCATCCTCTAGTTCCCACGTTGCCTCTTAACCATGATTTAAACACAACACCTTCTCCAAAGGAATTGATTTCCTATGCAATACTTTGACATCATGATCCAAGATTTGCACCGGTTCTTCTTCAAAGGACAGGTCTAGACTTATTTCAATTTCTTCCACTAGTACCACATGAGACGGATTCGAGGGATATCATCTTGGCATTGAAACATGAAACACATCGTGGATCTGGCTTAACTCTGAAGGTAGCTCGAACTAGTATGCAACTGGTCCCATGCGTTTCAACACGCGATAAGGCCAGATAAATCTAGGGCTTAGCTTGCCCTTCCGCCCAAACCTAAGCATCTTCTTCCATGGTGACACCTTTAAGAACACCTGGTCACCCACTGCAAACTCTATGTCTTTACGCCTCAGATCGGCATAGGATTTCTACTGTTCGAGGCTTCCTTCAATCGAGCCCAAATTAACTTAGCCTTGTCTTCCATTTCAGCAACCAATCCTGGACCCAACAACTGAGGCTCACACAACTCTGTCCAACATGTAGGAGTACGACACTTCCGACCATACAATGCTTCATACGGTGCCATCTGAATACTAGATTGGTAGCTGTTGTTATACGCAAATTCTGCTAACTTTAGAAATTCTTCCCAACTACCTCTAAAGTCCAAGACACAGCCCTTCAACATATCTTCCAAGATCTGAATCACTCTCTCCGATTGTCCATCAAACTATGGATGAAATGCTGTGCTAAAGTCCAGCTTTGTACCCAACCCTTGGTGCAACACCTTCCAAAATCTTGACGTAAACCTCGGGTCCCTGTCTGAGACGATAGACAGTAGTACCCCGTGCACCCTTACGATCTCTGCTACATAAAACTTAGCCAACCTTTGTAGAGAATAGTCGACCTGTACTGGTATGAAATAAGTGGACTTCGTCAGACGGTCAGCTATTACCCAAACCGAATCCTTCTTAGTAGGTGTAAGAGATAGCCCACTAACAAAATCCATTGTAATCCTTTCCCACTTCCACTGTGAAATCCTGACCGGTTGCAACAATCCCGAAGCTAACTGATGTTCTGCTTTTACTTGCTAACACATCAAACACTTACTCACAAATTTGATTACCTCTATCTTTAGACCTAGCCACCAGAACTGCTCCTGCAAATCCTGATACATCTTACTACCTCTAGGATGCATAGCGTATGGGCTGCTATGCGCTTCCTGTAAGATCCTATGCCTCAACTCCGGATCCTTTGGGATGCACATCCTTCCTTGGAAACATAAGACTCCATCGCTGTTCAAATTGTAATCATCTAACCCACCATCCTATACTTGCAGAAGTCGAGCGCTACAGACATCATCTGATAACTGTTTCTCTTTGGTCTGACTTACCCATAGGCTAAGGTGGGCAAACATTGCTCTCAAGTCTGATATTACCTTATGGCTCAACGCATCTGCCATCACGTTAGCCTTACCCGGATGGTACTCAATTGAGCAATCATAATCCTTCAACAACTCGATCCACCTTCGCTATCTTAAATTCAACTCCTTCTAGGTAAAGAGGTATTTCATACTCTTGTGGTCTGTATAGATGATGGACTTCTCCCCATACAAGTAATGTCTCCAGATCTTCAGGGTGAAAACCACTGCAGCCAACTCCAGGTCATGCATCGGATAATTTACCTAGTGAGGTCTCAATTGCCGAAAAGCATACGCTACCACTTTCCCTTCTTGCATCAGCACACATCCTAACCCTGTATGTGACGCATCACAATATATAGTAAACTCTTTCCCTGCATCTGGCTGAATTAACACTAGAGCTTGTATCAGAATTCTCCTTAACTTCTCAAAACTTTCCTGCTGCTTGTCAGACCACACAACTGGAACCCCTTTCCTTAACAACTTGATTAACGGTGCTGCAATCAAAGAAAACCCTTCCACAAACCTTTTGTAATACCCAACCAAACGAAGAAAACTTGAATCTCTACCACAGACTTAGGAGGTTTCCAATCCAACACAGCTTCAATTTTTGAGGGTCCACCCTAATCCCCTCGGCAGACACCACATGACCCAAGAAGGTAACATCCCTTAGCCAGAACTTGCAGTTACTGAACTTAGTAGCAAACAACTGCTTTTCCCTTATAATTTGCACAACCACATGAAGATGTGAATCATGCTCCTCTTCAGACTTTGAATAAACTAGGATATCGTCTATAAACACCATGATGAATTGATCTAGATAGGGTTGAAAAGCCTGGCTCATCATATCCATAAACGTTGCTGGAGCATTGGTCAACCCGAACGGCATCACAAAAAATTTGTAGTGACCATAGTGAGTACAAAATGCTGTCTTATGAATATCCACCTTCTTGACCTTAAGCTGGTGATAGCCCGATCTCAAATCTATCTCGGAGAAGACAGATGCTCCCCTAAGTTGGTCGAACAGGTCGTCTATTCTTGGCAATGGGTACTTATTTTTTATCATCAACTTATTCAACTAACGGTAATCAATGCACATACGCATTGATCATCATTCTTCTTAACGAATAGTACCGGTGCTCCCCAAGGTGATACAATTGGTCGAATAAAACCCCAGTCCAACAATTCCTAAATCTGCGCTTTTAGCTTCGCTAACTCCTTCAGCGCCATTCTATATGGGGCAATAGATACTGATGCTGTTCCTGATAGAAGATCAATACCAAACTCTACTTCGCGATCCGAAAGTAATCCTGGAAGCTCTTCTGGGAAAACATTAGAATATTCCTTCACCGTTTGAACATTTCCTACAATCGATTTCCTGACCTCCAAAGTACAAAAGTAAGCCACAAATGCCTTACATCCTTTTCTCACCATTCTCTCAGCCGTTAAAATGGATACCACATTAGATAGGTAGTTTCTCCTCTCACCTATCACCACTACCTCTTCACCCTCGATAGTTCTTAACACCATTCGCTTGGCTGCACAGTCTAAATTTTCCTGATACTTCACTAGCCAATCTATCCCTAAGATCAAGTCGAACTCCCCGAATGACAGTTCCATCAGATCAGCTGGAAAGACTACTCCTTGAACTTCTAAAGGAACATCCCTATACAGTTTATTCACCACTACAGATTGTCCTAGAGGGCTAGTTATAGTCATCTTCCTAGAAGAAGTCTTAAAGTCTACATTCAAAGTTCCCGATATAGTACTAGCAGCATAAGAGTGTGTCGAACCAATGTCAATCAAAGTAGTATAAGGCATCCCATCAATAAGAAACATACCAGATATGACGTCTGGTGTGTCGCCCTCCTCTCGGTGCCTAGCTGCATAGACCAATCCAGGCTACCTCGTATCTGTATTCCCAACACCTCTGCCCGGTGCTCCACGGCCCTGACCAAAACCGTTACCTCCTCTGCCTGGTCCATGACCCCTCTGCGATTGCCGACCATCCTTTCTGAATTCTGCACGACCTTGCCCCTCAGACTGTTTCCTAACTGGCCTCCATGGGCAATTCTTAATCCGATGATCTATAGACCCACATCTGAAGCATCCTCTACTGCCTGACCAACACTCTCCCGAATGAGATTTCCCGTATCGAGTACACTATGGTGGCCACTGAACAGCAACAGGCTTCACAGATTGACTTGGCCCACCTACTCTAGGCCTCTTCTGAAAACCCCCAGTAGACCCTAGTGGCCCAAGACTTCTTTTATTTATATATCTCTCCTGATTCTGCTTTTCGGACTACTTCACCTCCTTAGCTATCTTAGCCTTTTCCATAAGAACAAGAAATTCCCTCTCTCGCTGTAGAGCAATCAACACTCGTAGCTCATCTCTCAGCCCATCCTCAAACCGAACACAATGCTTATGGTCAGTGGCCATAATACCCCGGGCATAACGGCTTAAAAGTAAGAATTTCGCCTCATATTCGGACACCGACTTACTCCCCTAAACCAGGCTTAATAATGCCTTACGCTTCGTATCCACATAACTTTATCCAACGTACTTCTTCTGGAATGCTATTTTAAAGAAATCCTAGGTGTTATCATCGGCCATCATGCCATCCCTGACCATGAGCCACCACTGATAGGCCTCATCTCGAAGGGGAGACACGATCCCTTTCAACTTCTCCTCTACCGTGAAGTCAAGATCATCCATTATACGCTCAATTGCTTCTAATCAATA
Source organism: Gossypium rotundifolium (assembly GCA_025506655.1). Taxonomy (NCBI): domain Eukaryota; kingdom Viridiplantae; phylum Streptophyta; class Magnoliopsida; order Malvales; family Malvaceae; genus Gossypium; species Gossypium rotundifolium. Next base: position 54,692,636 of record CP106729.1, on the reverse strand, counting down.
CTCAACTGCGTTGGGGGCTATGCCAGAAACACCCCTAAATACTTCCGCTCCATTAGCTCGGAGCCGTTCAGACACAAATTTTTGAGCCCCTATGCCTGTGCCTGCCCCGGCAACCTCTCTAGAACCCGCAACATTGCCTGAGACACTACATCATCTCCACCCGTTTGGCCCTAAAACTCTACTTCTACAGCTAGCGATAGTGGTACCTCATTTTTTGACCCATGACCAGACCCTGCTGGTTTCGATATAGTAATCCTACCCTACCACGACTACGCATATTACGCCACATCCTCAAGTGCTCATGACTAACATTCGCGATTTAATATGATTAAGAATTTTATGAGTTAATTTTTCTTTCTTCAACTGTTTATCACCGAGTAGTCTTATGAGTGTATTACAAAAGCAGTTGTTTTCGCGAAAACATGAATTCTTACAAGCTTCAGTTTCTAAGGTAAAATTCCTTAATACTAGCAATCACCTTACAGAACAATTAATCCATACCACCAATGATTAGAAAACTTACCGTCACGGATCAGTGCCGGAGACTCAAGTGCCATGCTTTCCGGAAAGGGAAAAAAACCATTTATCAAACCATCTACTGAGAATATTTTGGGCCTTACACTCACAGCTGAACTTTTGAACCTAGGCTCTGATACCACAATTGTAACACCCCAAACCCGATCAAAATTCTACGACCGAATCTGACATGTCACAAAGAAGAAAATTTTTGAAAACCGAACCTAAACCTAGAGTTGAGGGAAATTTGCAAGTCTCTATGCCTTTGGCAAGGATTTAAAACAATTGTTTAGTTCAGATATCTTAATCAAAATTGATTTTAAGAAAAATCACATTAAGCGAGTGTTGGAAACAAAATTTCGGTTCTAGTTGAAAATTGAGTCGATTTGTTACTAAAACCTTCCATTAATTAACTAATTATATGCCATAAATTCAAAGCTTTTATTATTATCATTTTTTTAAGAAACACCCATTTTGACGATTTACTAGACAAACCATACCAATATCATAAGAAAAACCCAAATTACATTTAAGTGGCCTTATTACAACACCCAAAATCCAAATTTAAATAGTAGTGATTAAAATAAATATTAAAATAGAGTTCTTAAAGCATTACGCATGGCCACCTTGAGTCCACTCGACTCCATGTCCACAGTCTAAGGATTACCTGCAAACTTTCACAGAAAGGGTAAGTCATCGAGACTCAATGTGTAAATCCCCATCTCAATGAGCTTTAGGCTCTCACACAAATTTATGTGTTATGTATGTAATGCAACCCAACAACCTATTATGTTCAATCTCCGCATCTCCTGAATCTACCCAATAATTGTGGCACCTAGCCACTGGTGGTACCTAACCATTGGTGACAAATGTCACAAAAGAGAATACGTGGGGCTAACCCACTTGTGGTACCAAACCACCGGTGACAATCCCATAATAAATATATGTGGGCCAACCACTAGGACGAGTCGAGAAAATAATATATGTGGTACCAAACCTTGGTGGTTCCAAACCGAGACTTAGTCACTGGGGCCAACCCACTTGTGGTGCCAAACCACTAGTGTGATCAAAAGATATTACATTTTCTCCTTACCTATCGGTGGTTCCAAACCAATATGTGACAAATGTACTAAACCACTTGTGGTGGTGACAATCCGTAATTAATATATGGGCCAACCCACGTGGTAATGAACACGAGATGAGTCACAAATAATATATGTGGTACCAAACCACTTGTGGTTCCAAACCACCGAGACTTAGTCACAAAGGTAATATGGGCAAACCCACTTGTGGTACCAAACCACTGGTGACGATCTAAAAGAGATCACCTCCCTCATCACATCATACCCCAAGTCCATGCAATATTTAACAGTCAATATGATATGATCATACTTTCAAATGCATAACAACCAACCATTCCATTCATACATACTTTTGCTATCAAGCAGTATTATGGAACTTATCCTAATTCTTGATCCAAACCCACGAGGGTATTTTTAGTGACCAATATCGTCACTTCGGCTTTTAGGCATAACAGTTAATAGCATAACTAACATACAAAGTGTGTGAGAGTTACACACCTGATAACACATAATATCACGCTCTCTACATCGACACTATCACTAATCGAAACTACTGCTATCTGCTACTACTTTGCTCAGAAACCGACCCATAACCCGGTGGCCAAATCTTAAACTGCTGACACTGCTCGCTTCTCAAACTTAGGGGATGGGTTTATGGGTCCAACCCCCTCTTTAGAATTGTTGGCCATCGAGTCCATGGAAAAGATCTTGGTCAGAAGACCAAGTTAACACATAGAGTAAGTGTAACATCCCAAAATTGGGCTTAGTAGGATTGGGTCCAATAGGCTGTGGGCGTAAGAATGTTTAAAATTTTCAGAACAAGAGAATGGCATTATTGCAAATTGGACTTGTTAGTTAAGTGAATTTGGAAGGTTACGAGGTTTCTATGAAGTCTCGGGTTTAATTGGGCCTTAGGAAAAATTTGGTATTTTAGCAGTTTAAGGAGAGATGGTAAGTAGCTTCGAGGCTTTTTGAAATAAATGAATAAATGGTTAGCATAATTGAGCATATGGCAAAGAGGTTATGGCACTAAGTGAAGGACTTTGAAGGAAGAGGTTCAAATCCCTTTGTGTGAAATTTTGACTATTATTTTTCACTATTTCACTAAGTGTCGGCCAAGCATGTAATTATGGCAAGGTGGACTTTTATTTTTATGGCAAGATGACTAAAGAGAATAGGAAAGAATGAAGGTGAGGAAAGAAATCATGAAAAAGGGGAAAGTAAGGGGAACAAGTGGCATTTTTCAAGGAAGATGTTATGGAAAGTATGGGTGGCAAAATGTTGACCCTTTTTGGCTATGTATGTGGACGGTTTTGGGTATAAGAGGGGTAGCCGAATTTTTGTGAGTGTTTTGGTAGAAACTTTGGTGCTTGGTTGGTCAAATTCCTTCTTGCATTTTTATGCCTTTTCTCTCAAAAATTCTTCTCATCTTTGCCAAAACTTCAAGCAATTAGTGAGAATTTCTTTTCTTCAATTCTTTCTTGTTGTCGTAGGTACCAAACCATTGTGACCAAACTATTTTCATTTATCTTCTCTTGAAAATCGAAATTTGATAAGCACCCCTTCTCAACTTTTCTTTTCTGTTCACAAAATTCTCCAACTCTACTATCTTTTTCCTCTAATCCATACCCTCATAACCGAAATTATTCTTGTTCATTTTCATCCATAGCCGAAAATCACAATCACAATCACTCCATAAATTCTTTCTCGTTTGAGATGACATTCCTTCTTCGATTAAATCAGTAAGTGAATTCTTTTCTATGATCATATTCTTTTCTCTTTGGCCGAATAAGTAATTATCACTATTTAGTTGTAAATCATGATTGTAACTGAAAATGGTGTTATTCTCCACTTCTTCATGTTTTAATCACTCTCTTATCATAGTGCTTTAAGTGGGAGACCGTGTATTGTTCTAGTCAAGTCAAACAGTGGTAATTGGATCCAATATTGATAAGGTAAGGGGGTTCGTTTTTGGATTTTTCGTTATATCTCTATTCGGCTATGTTGCAAATCAGATTGAAGTTTCGACTAATCGGCTATATGTTTTAGGGACAAATCACTCGATATATTTCTACCATCGATATAGTGGTAAGTGATTCAAGTGTAAGTGATATGAAATCTTTTGGAAATCTGAGGCTAACTTTTTGTTGGTATTCTTCTAGGTCAACGACGAGTGGTTCGTTAGAAAATTGAAATCAAGGTGTGTAATCTCACATCTCTCTAAAATATTGTATGATATGTTCTATGATTTGGTTGAAATACCAAAGAAAACCAAAAATCGGCTTCCGGGATCACTCGAGGGCACGTAGGTTTATAGTGGTAACCATGTTTTTGTAATAAAATAGTTTTGGTCAGTGGCAGTGATTTGAATTTGAAAAATCATGAAAAATAGGATAAAGGGAATTAATAATTGAATAAGATATAAAATCAAATCTTACTGTGTCTATTCTGATAAGGAAGAAACGGATAAGGAAAAAGAATTTTATATTCTGAGATATGTTAATTTTAGTGAGACTGGTTCTGAATGATTTTGTGGTTCCCTAATCTGTCTTGGAAAAATTGTATAAAATTGTACAAAGTGAATTAAGAGATATAGTTTATATTTTAAAGATTCCTTAGTGAGTCTATTTTCAATAGAAACAAGTAGGAACAACATATGAAAATTGTACAGTTAGATATTTGAATTTTGGACAAGAGAGGTCAGAATTGTTGGACAGTGAAACAAGGGAAATTTTACGGAATAAATTGTACTAAATGCTTAAGCCATAAATTCTGGAAAAATTGTAGTAAGGATATATATGAGTCTAGTTTCAAATACAATTTACGGATTTAGATTTCGAGATTTGTCACTTGAGTTATGGTCAATTTAGTCAGTATGACGCAGATGGATAGTTTCAAACTTTTATGCCCCAAATTAGTAGTTAAGCCTTGGTTACGAAATTACCATAATACCCTTAGAGGGTAAATTACCGAAATACCCTTAGTGGGTAAGATTACCGAATTACCCTTAGCGGGTGTGATTTCCAAATTACAAAATGCCCTTATGGGCCAAATTATGGAAATGCCCTATTGGGCCTATTTGTAAAGTGTTAATAGGCCGAAATACAAAATTGCTTAATGGGCTGAATTAAGATATTTGCTATATGGGCCATTTGATATATGATTATATGGGCCGATCTGAAAATATGGAAAATGGGCCAAGAAGATATTTGCTTAATGGGCCAACTTTGATAAATTGTTATAATGGGCCATAAAATTTGTAAAGAATATCTGAATACATCATTATGAATTGTTATGCATTATATACATGATTTGCATGGGTTGGGATATTTGACGAAGAGAAGTTCTGGTAGCTTTGCTACAAAATTCTGGTGGCTTGTCCACAAATTGATATATGGCTTAATGCCCAGTTTGATATATGGCTTATTGCCCAGTTTGATATAAATGGCTTAATGCCGAAATTGGTGTGTTGGCGAGGTGGGTGACTAAAGCTCCCCACAGGTGTACTGGTTGGTACGGGTGGTATGTAGCGGATGGAAAACTAGGTTTGGTTTGGGAATTGCATACCACATGCATATTATATACATGTTATTATGTTATAATGGTAAATGGACTTTGGCCCAGTAAATGCTTAATTGGATTTTTGGCCCAGTGGACAATGGTAAGTGGGTTACACACAGAGTTATTGTAACTCACCCCCTTTCTTTCTTAACCCTTGTAGGTAATGCTCAGTGACGAGGACTTGGGGCCATGGATGACTCGGTGGAGGCTATATTTCAGAAATGGTTTTATTTGGATTTTAGTTTCTTACTTCATTTACTTTATTACTTTACTATTTTGGGTTATGTGTTGTAATAAGGCCTTTGGTTTATTTTATTTTGCTTTATGTTTGACGTGTTTATATTATAATCAAATTATTTTAAATGGGATTTTCTAAAATCATAATAAAGGTTTTCCAAAATTGATTAACAAATTAATTTCAAAATAAACTTTTACAAATGATTTAACTCAGAAATTCTCTTTCAATTTATCGACGACATTTTCAAAAGTCACAGTTATATAAAATTATTACTTCAAATTTAATCGATCAATCTTTGAGGTTAGTAGTATTTTATTAAATATCTCAAGTCAAACTTGATTTTCTAGATTTTAACAAATCAACATCTATTTTTGTACGAAAAAAAGGATCTAACATGTTTTTTTTATCTCATTTGACAAGTTTTCTTTATACGTTATTGAAAAACTTTTTAGTGTGACACACTGGATTTGGGCCTAACTTCTAGGCCATGTTTGGGGAGTTACTGTAAGATATGAATAGATTTACACATTTAGCAGAATAGATCTCCTTACCTAGATCAACAAAAGTCGAAAGCTTTATGCTCGGTTCACAAGTTGAGTGAATCCCGAAAGTCTCCAAAAGAATGCGACACCACCCCCACCTATATTCGGCCAAGAGTTTAAAGAATGGGATCACTGCCCTTGGCACCCAAACACAAGCAAGATGATTGAAACGAAAAGAAAACACTTACCACAACCACTAGAGAAATCGATTGGGAGTAACGGAAGATTAGTAATGGTGATCCACTGTAAACAGGAGTCGAACGAGGAGATTTGAATGCCAGAGAGAGATTTGGCCAACAATTAATTAAGAACTACCTAGAAAAGATGACAAGTTTCGGCTAAAGAAGAAAATGGATATATAATGGCCTTGACAGATCCGGTTAACACCAGGTGTGAATGAAGAAGAGAAAAGAGGGAGAAAAGAAAAGAGTTTCGATTGTGGGGTTTAAGAAACTGAGTAAGGTAAAAGAAAAGATTTGGCTAAAGAAGGAGGAATAAAGAAGAGAATAAAACGAGGAAAACAAAATGAGAAGAATCAAGGAGTAAATGAAGGTTCGGCTATGACTTAATAAAATAAGAAGGAATATATGACCGAGAAACAAAAAAAAAAGAATTAAGAGAATGGGGTTTTAGCACTAATATAGGGAAGAAGAAGAACTATTTGCTTGAACTCAGGGTGTTTGCCAAAAATGAAAAGAAAGAACAAGATGCACCTCCACCTTTGGCTTTCTACTCACTCCCAAAAATGAAATAGTATAAATGGCACTATGCTAACCCAATGTGACCGAATATACACACAAAGAGAAAAGTAATGCTCTAAACCTTAAGAATTTCGGAAACCCCTTAAGTTAACACGCAAACATAATGCCCAACCTCACCTAGCTCCTTCCACAATTCGGCACACTCCCCCTATCCTCACCAACACTATGTCGTCCCTTCAATCCCTCCTTGATTCCCTCTCATCCATCCATTCAAACAAGTTTGAATGATTCAAACTCCTTAAAACCCTCTCCACCAATCCTTTAAAATATTTGACCAAATCAACTCTCCCTTTTCAAGCATCCCATCGAGCTCTACCTCTGCTCCCCTTGACGCCAAAAAGAGTTCTTAAAATGAGGAATACGCGACTTGAACCTGCTCCCTCCAACTCCCCTGTGGCATCATTTACCTCAACCTTTAGGTGGCGCCTCCTTGCCACTTTACTAAGGCACTCTTTTGTGTCATCCAACCCAAACAATATCCCTTAAAGCCTAATTTAGCTAGCTTTCCTTAAAAGTGCTCAAAAAGTAAATTTTTATCAAGACTCCGGCTTACCCCTAAATCATTCCTGGACCCTAAAGAACCCTAAACTAGCATGACAGACATAGCATTCACACACACAAGCACATAAGATGCAAAGGCCCCAATTCCGGAAGTTACAGTTGATATAGAGGATTTTGTTGATTTAGAGTTGGGTTTCTACTAGCTAGATTGCCTCTGCATTTTAGATTCGAATGGTCTCTCCGACCAGGGTTTTAAGTGTTTGAATAGGGATTTTCGCCCCTATTGCCCAAATTATTCACTCCTTTCAATTTGGGTTTTGAGTATGGCACATAGTTTCAAGCGGCATCGTTCATGGATGACAGAATGGTGATAATGAGAAAATGTAGTTTTTCCAAAATCTATTGATATTTATCGACTTCCTTGAATGCTTTAGCCACCAATAACTTCAGATTATATGAGAAGCACTCATTAGGCCATATGTAAGCATTCATAGCCATGTTTTCGATCAATTAACAAGCTCACTCATAAGTATTTTTCATGAAAGCCCCACTGGATGAACATCTAATTCGACTATTAAGCTACCATCCAATCCATTGTAGAATATTTGCAATTGCAACCATTCTTTCATTCCATGATGTCGGCACTTTCTTAGTAATGATTTAAAATGTTCCCATGCTTTGTATAAATTTTCACCTTCAAATTGCTTGAAGTTGGCAATGTTGTGCCTCGATTGGATGGTTTGACTAATAGGGAAAAACTTGTGTAAAAATTCCCCGCTAGTTTGTCCCACATTGTGATAGAACTAGGCTTTTATGAATTCAACCATTCATATGCGTTGTCACATAGTGGAAAGGAAATAACTAAAGATGGATTGTGTCATCGATAACTCTGTTATACTTAAACATAAGAGTTGCAAGGCACGCTTTAAATGTTGATTCGAGTCTTCCATCATATTGCCCTAAAATTGTAAATTATTTTGGATCATCTAGATGGTGACTGTCTTGATTTTGAAATTATTGGCATTGATCATCTAACTCAGGATGCATTTAAGGTGGGTAGCGGGAATACGTGCAGGGTTATGTAACGCCCAGTTTTTGCTTAATTTTGGCTTTTGTAATTTTGGCATGAATGAGTGTCTGCTTCAGTGGTTATGTGTTCGGGGTGTGTGCGGGAGTCCCAAGTTCAAGTTTCAACTTCGGTAAATTTTGGCATTTTTATTAATAAAGCCCAAACTCTGATCAATAGGCTTATAAATTTATGTGTGTAAGTAACTAACAGAATGGGCCTGCTGGTCTAGTGGTTAAGTGGTGTTTTATTATGTTTGAGGTCATGTGTTCGAATCTCAGCACGAGCAAGGCTGTTGGTTTTGCTCAGTGGACTGTAAGAGTTTTGGTTTAGCTGAAACATTAAGGTGATTGAGATGTGTAGAAAGTGAGAGACGGTTTTAGAAGGAAAATAAAGGATTATGGAGGGGTTATTGATTTCTGATTACTCTGCCTCTCTTTTATTTTAAATTTTCGGTCATCATCCTTCATTTTCCTCGCCTTGCTACCGAAACTCTCTTCCATCTCTTTCTTTTTCTTTTCGTTCTTTTCCATTAACTCGTTGGTTCAGTACGACATCGGTCGTGTTTGGTAAGTTTGATTATGTTTTATCCTAAATATAATTGTGGATAAGGGACTTAAGAAAAGTGTTTATTTTGATTGTTAGGAGTCAATCAAGGGGTTGGAGATTAGCCATAATAGTTGGAGGTTGTGGAATTTCTACTGTTCATTTGGAGATAAGTGTTAAATGGTTAGGTGGACTCGTGATTGGAATGATGGATTTGTTTAAACCATGACTATGGGCTAATTATGGGTTTTGTACTATCAATTATAGGTTTGAGATTGCTCGGGAGGGCGTTAGTATCGATTAGGTACCGGTGTGTACCCTAAAATATAGATAACGAAGTTTTGGCGAAAGCTAAAAACATTTCTATCGACACCAAAGGGCGTGTGGTCGCCCGTGTGGCAGGTCGTGTACAGGACTATAAGTCACCACATGCCCGTGTGATTGACGAGCCTGAACGTGCGCTTGTGGGTACTGAGCAAGGTTGTGTGCGATACACAGTCTAGACCAATTGGACCGTGTGGTCCACATGGGCATGTGGGATTCTTGGCCAATCCTAATTTGGGCCGCGTGGGCCACACGGGCAGGCTCATGGGCTTGTGAGCCTATTTTTCTAGAAAACTCTGTAAGGTTGCACGGGTCGCCCAAGTCGATTGTGGACCTACCGTTGGGTCAGTAAGTAATACTTTGACCCCTAACTGAATGCTCTGTCTGTCTAATGTCTGTACTAAGCATGTATGCGAATTGAATATATGAGTTTTATTTGCATAATAGCATGTCATTCCTGTATGTTGTATTGCATCGGGATGGGTTGATTATGATTGGAGGAAGTATCTGAAAGGCTCTTAAGCCTAATATCTGGTAGCTCAGCTACAAATCTCTGATTATGTACTACATTCTGTACAAACTGGTGTGTAGGGCTGGGTGGGTTGATTTTATCCCCACATGGTGTGTAGGGTTGGACGGAGTTGGTGTGTAGAGGTGGTGGGTAGGACTCTGTTGTTTGCATATTCTGTCTAAAATGGGCCAAGGCCCAGTGATATGTCTGAATCTGTATCTGAGTGGGCTAAGGTCCACCCTATTTTTGTAATGGGCTCAGGCCTGAACTCTGAATATATGTCTATTATATGATATTCTATGTGTATGTTTTCTATGGGGATTAAACACTAAGTTTGCGAATACTCACCCTTTTCTATTTTATATGTTTAGACAATCCCCAACAGTAAACGGATCGGTGCAACGGAGGACTCGACGGTGACCAGAGTTTTGGACACTTATTTACGATTTATTTTTAATTACGATTTGGTTATTTTAGGGTATATTTCTTGTAATAAGGCCTTTACGGATTTTCACTTAAATTTGGGATTACTATTTTACGAATTGCTGTCAGTTGGACAAGACTCGAGTTTTCAAATTAAACAAATGTTTAATAAAAAGCACACGAATTTGCAAATTACTTTTAAAAAGCTTCCGCAACGTATAACATTTTGAAAATGGTCAATAAATGAATAAACAAAGCGTTTTTGATGGTAACCTAAAATATTGAAAAGGGAATTATTGTATTTACATTTTCTAATTATCTACAAATGGTTTTAGCGCAATTATGTTTTCCAAAGCACTATCATGTGACGTCGCCAGATTTGGCCATAACGTCAAGGCTGGGTTTGGGGTGTTATAGGTTCCCTCTTATTGGGCCATCAACAACTCTCTTTAGAACTGTGCTTGCAATTTTGGTGGTTCATGAAATAAAGGACTTTCCCTAGTTAATTCAACTACCAAGGGTGGATTTTTTGCATTTATCGACAGGTTTGCCTGACAATTCTCTCCAGTTTAGGATTTGGCTTTATTAGGATGGTTTCGCTTGAGTCATACATGAAATGAAAGAGAAATTGAAATAACATCAACCCTATGTAGTTAATGAAGGGTGTTATTCATGCCCTATCTCTTAATCTCATTTATGTTTCCTTGTTTGCAATTGCAACAAGTAATTGGATCTTAAACAACCAGATGGATATGGTCAGCAAGAAAGAACCAATCTTGATAAGGAAGGTGGTGAAGATGGTAGAATTTGACCTTGGGTTGATCATGTATGATGAGATTTCAAAGCATGGTAAAAGGGTATATGCAAAACATCCACTGCCCTTCCCATCTCTAAGTTTTTAGCTTCTTAAGTAGAATCCAAAGTTTGTTCAAGCCATTAAGCACTATGAAAGAGAGGTTGTTGTGTTGAAATTCTCACCCAAATGGCACAAATGAAAGCATGATTCAATTGATCCAACTAAAGGACAAGAAGAAGCTAAACTTGACATCATGACTATAACAGTGGTCAACAACAATTCCACCTACAGGTACTATGAGCAATCTTGAAGGGTTCAATCAAAGGATAGTGGAGCATTTTACTACTTCCTTTGAATTTCAGAGCTATATAATTACTCTCCTACTTTTAAAATTCAAGGACATTCAACATATTCGAGATAGAAAAATTACCCTATTGTGAACTGTATGGATTGGTTAACCTTACACGATGCTATTGTGAACTGTAAACAGAAGACTATTAATTTGCGATGTCAAAATAGTAAGATTATTTGGATTGAGTCTAATGATCTGAATGGTTTACCAACAGTGATATCTTCGATGTTAGCTCAAAAATATGTGAGAAAGGGTTATGAAGCTTACTTTGCTTATGTGCTTGACTCTAAAATAACCAAAAAAAAAAAAAAGTTGAATCAGTACAAGTTGTGTGTGAGTATCTGGATGTGTTTCCCAAAGAATTACCAGGTTTGCCCACCAATCCGAGAGGTAGAGTTTGATAATGAGTTAGTTCGGGGATGACTTCGATATTGATAGCTCCATACAGAATGGCACCAACTGAATTAAAAGAATTGAAAGCTAAAATGCAAGAATTGACGGATAGAGGCTTCGCATGACTGAGTTTTTCTCCCTATGGTGCACCAATTTTGTTTGTGAAAAAGAAAGACGGAACTATGAGAGTGTGCAATGATTACTGGCAGCTCAAAATGGTGTCTATAAAGAATAAATATCCTTTGCCATGGATTGATGATTTGTTTGATCAGTTAAAAGGGGCTACTATGTTTTCTAAGATAAATTTTAGATGGGGTTACTATCAGTTGTGAGTTAAAGACTCTGATGTACCAAAAACTGCTTTCGAACGAGGTATGGACACTATGAGTTTTTAGTTATGCCTTTCGGACTTACTAATGCACATGCTATTTTCATGGATTTAATGAATCAGATCTTCAGATAGTATTTGGATTGATTTTTGGTTGTGTTCATAGATGACATATTGATTTATTCCTGTGATGAATTCGAGCATGCTGAACATCTGAGATTAGTGCTACAGACTTTGTGTGATAAGTAGTTGTATGCGAAGTTCATTAAATGTGAATTCTGGTTATGAGAAGTTAGCTTTCTGGGACATGTATCAGCATCAAGTATTCAAGTTGATCTGAACAATATTTCGGCTATACTAGATTGGAAGCTTCCTAGAAATGCATCCAAAGTCTGAAGTTTCCTGGGACTAGTTGGTTATTATAGACAGTTTGTAAAGGTTTTCTATGATTGCAACCACGATGTGTAACCCAATTCAAGGGCTAATAGAAACAGTGATCTCAGGATCACTAATTCGAGGTTAGAGAAATTTATTTCATGTTATTTTATGAGTCAGAGCTTGATTATATTAGTTCATGAAAATTTTGGTGCTTTAATTTTAGCGATTTCTTGTTTAATCGCGAAAAAGGACTAAATTGCATAAAGTGTGAAAGTTTCATCCTATACGCTAAAGGTGCCAAATAGCCAGGGAATAATAATTAGAGGTCTTTAAAGGGGAATTAGACCTCTTGTAAATGTGTGGCCAGCCATAGGAGACAAGATTGTCCAAGTTAGTCAAAGTTGGTAAGTTTGGTGACTAAATTGGGAGTTTATTATTAAAATAAAGAAAAGATGATATCCATCTTTCTCTCCATCTTTCTCCACCAAAAATAGCAAGCAAAATAGGGGTTTTGAAAGCTCAAATTTTCAGCAAGCTCACCTCCATTCTAGTAAGTGATTTTTATGATTTTTTTAAGATAGTTGTACTTTTAGGACCCCTAAAGCTTAAGCTTTCAAATGAGGGGACTAATTTGCAATATGGTGAAAAGTCTAGAGTTTTGCCGTGAGAGCTCTCATTGTTATTTGCTGGATTTTTTATGAAGAAAATGAGTCTTGGTTGTTAGATGAACAACTTTTGTTAATTGGACCTTGTTGTAAAGGATATAAAAATTGTAGTTTATGTGTGAAAAGTTGATTTTTGATGATAGCCATAAGATTATTAAATGTTCACCTAGGCTTGTTGAAGGTAGAAATATGATTAGAATTGATTTTCGAGCCTAGGGGCAAAATAAAAGTCTAGGGGCAAAATAGTAATTTTACTAAAACATGATTATTAAAATGCTTTTATTAATGTGATGATTAAAATGAGCTAATTTGCTATTATAGAGAAAGAAGAACCAAGAATTTACCTCGATCGAGGAAAGAACAAAGTCTCGGATTACATCGACAATTTAACTCATTTTGAAAACGAGGTAAGTTTGTATGTGATAGATTCAACATTTATGTTAGCATGTATGAGAATGCTTGGCACTATATTGATGCATGATGCTTTACTAAATTGAGTAGTTAATGTTGAATGAAATGTTGAAGTCCTATTGGACGATATTGAATATGAAAATGCTATCATCGCGATATGAAATGGATAAGGTCCCGTATAAGACCATGTCCGGGACATGGCCTCGGCATTGAGTTGAGGTCTCGTATAAGACCATATCCGAGATATGGCTTCGGTAATGAATATGAAAATCGTATAAGACCATATCTGAGATATGGCATCGATACTTGATGTGAAATTTCATATAATGCCATATCCAAGATATGGCATTGGCATTTAGTGGTGACTCCATATAAGACCACCTCTGGGATGTGGAATTGGCTTCGTACCTACATTAATGACGACGAATATGCGTATTTGATTATCCCTAGTGATTAATGGGATAAGTAGATCTATTTAGAAGTAGAAATGAGATTTGTACTAAAGTCATGTGAATGAGTGAATACAGGTACTCATGAATGAGTCACGAAGAAACGATTACGATATGTGGTATGGTATGTGCTAAATAAGGGCAAGTGTGAGTAAGTATGGCAAGAAGCCTATTACTTGTGTATGATTAGTTAATGCCATGGATGGATTATATTATGAGCTCATTGTTGCTATGTATTTCCATGCAAACTTACTAAGCTTTATGCTTACCCCTTTTTATTGCCCTTTTTTCCTTGTAGTATTGCTAAGATAACTCGAGGAACGTGGATCGTCAGAGTTCGAAAATCACACTATTGACATCACTTTGGTATAACAATTTAGACTTATTTTAAGTATGGCAATTATAGGACTTGGGTATTTTGTTAGGTCGTAATTGTTAGCCAAAGTGTTGGCTATGTATGTATCAAAGACATTTTGTAAATGGTCATTACAATTGGGCCAATACTTGATACTTTATATATTCAATGATGATGAAATTATAAATTTTACGCTTGTGTGCTTGTTATGAATTTAGTTCTTTGATGTGCCTTTGGGCATGAGTTGTTTGCTATGAGTATGAAATCTTGTTAGGGTGGCAATGGCTTGGTAGATAGCCATCTAATTGTCCACACGGGTAGACACACGGGTGTGTGTCTAGGCCATGTGTGACACACGGTCAGCCCCATGGGCGTGTTAATCAACCGTGTGTCCACTTACCTGCTAGATTTGCAAGTCAGTATGCATTGTAGTAAACACAAGTGCAGAGACACGGCCGTGTGTCTCAACCGTGTGAGAGGCACGGCCTAAGACATGGGTGTATGCCCAGGCCGTGAGAAGTTTGCACATTAAATGTGGAATGTAATTGGACACATGGCCTAAAGACATGGGCATGTGCCTTGGCTGTATGGCCATAGTGAAGTGTTGATGTCATAAATAGAATGCCAAGGTTTTGTCACATGGGCGTGTCAAGGCCGTATGAGGGATACGGGCCAAGGACACGGGCATGTGTCTTGCAGTGTGAAATAAGTCAGTGTCAACCACAGGAGGAAGACACGGGCATGTCTTAGGGACACATGGGTGTGTCTTTAGATCAACACGGGGGTGTGGCCGCTATTTTTATAAAAAGTTTCCAAGCTCGTAAAAGTTTCCGGTTAGATCCTGAAACCTCCCAGAGGTATGTTTAGGCCTCGTAGGCCGAGAATGAGCAAGCAATGGGTTTAAATAAAATTTTTATAGCCCAATGTGTCATGTTTAAGTGAGATGAGTTAGGTAATGTCTCAAGCCTAGTTCCGGCTTCGAATACGGGTAACAGGTGTTCATTTATTGCTATTAGAGCTACGGTTTAATCGATTCTAGGACTAACATAGCGTAAGTATGGGTCTAGCTATACATGCCATAAGTAAGAGTACCTGTGCAATGATAGTGTGATGACTCCTGACGTTTAAAAATGTGTTTTATGCAGTATATGGATTCTGATCCAGATCGTACTGTAGCCGATGATGCTATGAGTAATACGTCGGCTCCCGCTTAAGGGACCGTGTTAATGAATAGTAGACCCGAGACCTTGGGTTAGGGAGAAGAGGCCCGAAAAGCCTTTCTCCGTATGATGAGCCGATGTTATACTGAGTATACCCGAGCAAATCCTGATGCTCAACCCCCTCTACCCCCACCTATTCCTCAATCCGCTCTTGTAACTCCTCAAGTGGTTGAGGTAGTGCTTCTGGTTGACAAGGTCCGAAAACAAGGAGTCGAAGAATTCTGGGTTAGTAAGGATGATGATCTAGAGAGCAAAATTTTGGCTCGAGAATACCATCAGGGTATTTAATGAATTATCATGTATGCTTGAGGAGTGCTTAAAATGTGCAGTCTCTCTCTTGAGAGATTGACTTATCGGTGGTGGAATACCCTTGTGTTGGTGGTGCCAAAGGAGAGGGTTAGCTGGGAATTCTGGAAGAAGTATATCAGCCAAAGATTCATCAATTATAAGAGAAAGGAGTTCCTAGAATTAAAGCAAGGCCATATGTCAGTGACCGAATACGAACAAGAGTTCCTAAGGATTAGCAAGTATGCCCAGGAGTGCGTGTCTACCGAGGCCATCATGTATAATAGATTTGAGGACGGGTTAAATGAATATATATGTTTATAGGTAGGAGTCCTCGAATTAAAAGAATTTGTGGCATTGGTAGATAGAGCCTGTAAGGCTGAAGAGTTGGCTAAGGAGAAAGGTAGAGCTGAGAATGAGTCTCGCGACTCGAGGAAAAGACAACTGAATAAGTCGCTCCAATCCTCATCCAAGAAATCAAGGGATTTCACTGCCCGATTAGACACTTCAACCAGATTTTCAAACTGAAGTATGGGCAAATAATTTTTGGGGTCTAAGGGGTAGACCACATCAGTTGCTAGTGTGGGCAACGTTCGACCGAGTAGACCAGAATGCCCACAGTGTGGCAGTCACCATTTTGGTGAGTGCCAAGCAAATGAGAAAGCTTGTTTCAGATGTGGGTCCTTAGACCACTTTATTAGAGATTGCCCCGAGGTGGGCGAGAAAGAGAAGTTTCAGAATAGAAGATCGGGAAGTGCTGCTAAAGGAAGACCACCAAGAAACCCAGGAAATGAAATGGGTGACAAGAATCCATCCAGAGAGCAAGCTGCAAGATTCGAGGGTAGAGCACCGGCGAGGACATATGCCATTCGTGCTCGTGAAGAGGCATCTTGCCCCAACATAATCATGGGTACATTTTCTTTTTATGATACTCATGTTATAGCTTTAATTGGCGGGATCTACCCCTCATACATATGCATGAAATTAGTCTCTAGCATGAGCATGCCTATAGAGTCTACTGAATTTGTAGTAAGAGTGTCTAATCCCCTAGGCAAGTATGTGTTGGTTGATAGAGTGTGCAAAGGATGCCCTTTGATAATTAAGGGTCATTGTTTCCCGGTTGATCTTATGCTATTGCCGTTTGATGAGTTTGATGTCATCCTTGGGATGGATTGGTTAGTTACTCATAGTGCATTTGTAAATTGTGGAAAGAAGCTTATTGAGTTGAAGAATGAAAATGGGGATTTTCTTCATGTTAAATCATATAAGCAAGATAGGTCACCAGTAATGATATCATCCTTTTTGACTCAGAGGTATTTAAGGAAGGGGTACGAGGCTTACCTAGCTTTTGTATGGAACACTAATGAGATTGATTTGAAAATGGAGTCGGTACCCATAGTATGCGAGTACCCAAATGTTTTCTCGGAAGAGTTTCAGGGCTACCTCCGATTAGAGAGATTGAATTTGGGATTGAGTTGGCTCTAAGTAGTGCCCCTATTTCTATTGCTCCATATAGAATGGCCCTAACTGAACTGAAAGAGATAAAAGCACAGTTGCAAGAACTGGCGGATAAAGGTTTTGCAAGGCCAAGTTTTTCAGCATGGGGTGCTCCTGTTTTATTCGTGAAGAAGAAAGATGGTTCTATGAGATTATGTATAGAATACTGGCAACTCAACAAAGTAATTGTGAAGAACAAGTACCTGTTGCTGATAATCGATGATTTATTCGATCAGTTGAAGAGAGCCACGATGTTTTTTAAGATAGATTTAAGATCCAGGTACTATAAGCTGAGACTCAAGGACTCGAATGTAGCATAAACCGCATTTAGGACTAGGTGTGGCCACTATGAATTTTTGGCCATGAAACACCCCAAACCCGCCCACGAGCCTTGACCGGATCTGGTATGTTCCTTGAGTAAAAACTTTTCAAATCTTGTTTGTTGATTTGGAAAATATGGATGGTATTGAAGAACAATTGATTTGTGTTGGGTTCAGATTGGAAACGGTGTTGTTTATGTGTCAAAACATTTAAATGTTTGTTTACATTTTTAAGAAAATTTATTTATTCTCAATTTAATAATAACCTCATCATAATAAACCAATTTTAACACTTTCTTAAAAGCATAATAATAATGGCCATAATTACATCAAAAACAAATCCGAATAAATCAAATACTTAAGTATAGAAAGTCCAAAATAAAATAAATGCCGAAATGAGCATGGCCACCACTAAGCTCCCGCCGACCCGGTCCATCACTGAGCATCACCTGAAAAATATCCCACAATGGGGTGAGTCAAACAGACTCAGTGTGTAACAACCAACACTAAGTCCCAACGATTCAGGCATATCGAATCATACATATACATATAACAATTATAAATATAATGATGCAAACTCGAACCCAAACCTAGATACTATCCACTACACATCACCCGTACCAACCATCACACCGTGGGGACTACTAAGTCAACCCTCCATCCGCTACACATCATCAAAGGCAGTCGCTGCAGATGACTTGCACATTGCCCTTATAATTTCGTGGCATAGCCACCAGATACTATTTTGTGACATAAGTCACCACATTCAGATTTCGTGACATAAGCCACCACATTCAGATATTGTGGTATAAAACCACCAAATCACTTCCCTTTTCATAATCACCCATGTGCCCCATGTCATACATATCATGCAAAGATTATGCCACATTCTTTATTTCACATTCTTACCAATATTCACATATGTGTCATAACAGATATTCATAACATTGTTTACATAGTTTTAGAGAATAATGTACCTGAATATGCCGTACCATTGAATGGTACCTTAAGCCATATCTTTCACATTCTTATTAACACATATTAAATTAAATCCATAAATCTATTAAGATTCAGTGTGGGTTACACACCGGTTCACTTAACGCTTTCAATGAGATCCCGAAAACCCGATCTAATGCTTTAGATCCTTAGTTCCTACATTTGACCAAACTTAAGTATTTCAGTAAAAAGCCATTCGGCTAAATAATCAAATCCCGAAGGATTAACGTAACCGAAATCTTACCTTGCTGTCGATTTGATTACTAATCAAATCCTAAAATTCTGTGATATTCTTTCTTGCAATCGGCCAACACTAGTTCACTGGACTTGGTTAGTTTCGGCTTTTGAACAAATAAGAAACCGATCTACAACATTAACTATGGCCTTGGCCGACTATCATGGTTCACTTACCTTGTAATCTAAATCCCGAAAAGTGTCCTTTAGTTGTGGTATCTGTCGAAATACCTATAAACTCATGTTAGATCCAATTCTAACATTAAATCACAATAAGTAGCCCTTGGCCGAATATCACATAACTTACCTTGGATATTGAAATCCCGAAACCTCCTTATAGTCGACTGTAGCAAAATCCCGAAAGAATCCTTCATAGTTTCGGCCAAAGACATTAAGAGGATTAGTTCCTAGATTTCGTCTAAAAAAAAGATTGAAGATTGAATAACAATTGATCTTACCCTTAAGAAATCAACCAGAGAGAGCTTGCAAGAGAAATCGGTTCAAAGAGTTTAAACTTTCGGCTCTTGGATGATCACCAAAAAGATTCGGTTTTAACAAGAAAAGAAAAGAAAAGTATAGGACCTAGGGAGAATCGACAATGGCTATCAAATGGGAAAGAGAGGCGTTTTTGGTGTGATTCGTGTATGGAAAAGAAAAGAATGAGAATTCAGAGGAGAACAAAGTTAATTTTTGGCTAGAACAATTGAAAGAAAAAGAAAAGTGACAGCTTTGGAGAGAAAAGAGAAAACGAAAGGGAGGCTAGAATGCTTAATGAAATTCGGTTATCCCCTTACTATGCTTGGCTGAAAATCACATGAAAGGAGTCCCTAGGCCGGCCACACTCATTCCCTATCCATTCCCTTATTTTTTCTCTTATCACTTCATTTAAAATTAATAAAAATAATCCATCATTTATCCGTTATCTTAGCCAAATTTTTAAAAAGGATTAAACTCATCCCTTTAGTGCCTTAGTGCCGTCCACTACCGCTGACTCGTGCAGCAACATAAAACTCTTTTATTTGCTTCTCTTGCAGCTCGAACATGGCCCCTTGCCTACTGCATATGGCGTCACCTACCAAAGCTTTAAGTGGCACCTTGCAGCCACTTTACCAAGCTGATTGTTGTGTCATATTTCCCTTACTAATTTTCTTAAGGCCTATCCAACTTAGCTTCCCTTTTTAAACTAAAAATCAAATAATTTCTAAGGCATTTGACTACACACTAAGGTTCACAAAACTCATAAAACACATTCCACATACACATAGACATGCTTCCACATATAAATAAGCAATAATGCACAAGCCCTAATTCGCCGGATATTATAGTTCTACCCCCTTAAAATAATTTTGACCTCGAAATTACCTGGCTAGAATAGGTGGGGGTATTGCTGTCGCATTGCTTCTTTCGGCTCCCAAGAAGCTTCTTTCGATCCATGATTACACCATAACACTTTGACTAGAGGAACTAACTTCCTCCGTAACACTTTCACATCTCGTTCCAAAATCTGAATCGGCTCCTCCTTGTAAGACAAATCTGGCTTTAATTCCACCTCTTCAATTGGTACTACATGAGATGGATCTGATCGATATCGACGTAGCATAGAGACATGGAATACGTCGTGCATCTGCTTCAATTCGGAGGCAACTCTAACTGGTATGCCAGTGGTCTAACTTGCTCAACACCCGATAAGGTCCTATAAACCTTGGGCTTAACTTCCCTTTGCGACCAAACCTCATCACCTTCTTCCAAGGTGAAACTTTGTGAAACACTTAATCTCCCACAGCAAATTCTATGTCCTTCCGTTTGAGATCTGCATACGATTTCTGCCTGTCAGATGCCTCCTTCAACCGTTTTCGAATTACCCTAACCTTTTCCTATGATTTCGCCACAATTTTAGGACCAAAAATCTGACGTTCTTCCAATTCCGTCCAACATGTGGGAGTGCGACACTTTCGTCCATACAGTGCTTCATACGGTGCCATCCGAATACTTTCCTGATAGCTATTGTTGTACGTAAATTCCACTAAAGGTAAATATTCTTCCCAACTTCCCCTGAAGTTTATCACACAGCCCCTCAACATATCCTCTAACACTTGGATTACTCGTTCAGACTGGCCGTCTGACTGTGGATGAAATGCCGTAGTGAAATCCAATCTGGTGCCTAAAGCTTGATGTAGTGCCTTCCAAAACTGGGATGTGAACCTCGGATCCCTATCCAAGATAATCGACACCGGCACTCCGTGCAACCTCACAATCTTAGCTACATATAACCTTGCCAATTTTTGTAGGGAATAGTCAACCCGCACGGGAATGAAATGCGCAGACTTTGTCAATCGGTCCACTATCACCCATACCGAGTCATTCTTAGTAGGCGTAAGGGGAAGCCTACTAACGAAGTCCATGGTGATTCTCTCCCACTTCCACTGCGAAATCTTTATCGGTTGAAGCAATCTCGATGAACTTGGTGTTCAAATTTTAACTTGTCGACACGTTAAGCACTTGCCAATGAATTCTGTAACTTCCCGCTTAAGACCAGGCCACCAGAATTGTTCCCTAAGATCTTTGTATAACTTACTACCTCCAAGATGCATAGAATAAGGGCTACTATGCGATTCTTGAAGAATTTTCTGCCTTAACTTCATATCCTTAGGCATACAAACCTTACCCTGAAAATACAGTACTCCGTCACTGTTAACACTATAGTTTTCCAACTCCCCATTTTGCACTTGCCGTAGCTTAGCACTTAAATCATCATCTGCCAACTGTCCTGTTTTCACCTCATTCAACCACGTCGGCTTAACTTGTAGCTCTGCCAACAAACTTCCATCGTCGTACAAGCTCTGATGTGTGAACATCGCTCTCAGATCCAACACTACTTTCCAACTTAGGGCATCCGCCACTACATTTGCCTTGCCCGAGTGATACTCTATCGAACAATAGTAGTCCTTCAATAATTTCACCCACCTTCGTTGTCTCAAGTTTAACTCCTTTTGAGTCAACAGATACTTAAGGCTCTTGTGGTCTGTGTAGATCACTGACTTTTCTCCATAAAGATAATGCCTCCATACCTTAAGAGCAAAGACCACTGCTGCCAACTCCAAATCGTGCGTCGGGTAGTTAACCTTGTGTGGCCTTAGATGTCGAGACGCATAAGCAACTACCTTCCAATCTTGCATCAAAACACATCCTAATCCTATGTGAGAAGCATCACAGTATACTACAAAGTCCTTCCCTGCCTCAGGCTGAATCAAAACCGAAGCTTCAGTCAAAACCCTCTTAAGCTTCTCAAAGCTCTCCTGCTGCTTATCTGACTATATGAAAGGTACTTCCTTTCTCAACAACTTCGTCAAAGGTGCGGCTATTGATGAGAACCCTTCCACAAACCTTCTGTAGTAGCCTGCCAATCCCAAGAAGCTACGAACATCAGCCACAGACTTAGGTGGTTTCCAATCCAACACCACTTCAATCTTCCTAGGATCCACCCTTATTCCTTCTGCTGACACCACATGTCCTAAGAACGCGACTTTCTTAAGCCAAAATTCACACTTGCTGAATTTGGCATAAAGCTTCTTCTTTCTTAACACTTGTAACACTATTCGGAGATGCTCTTCGTGTTCTTTCTCAGACTTGGAGTACACTAGAATGTCGTCGATGAACACAACGATAAACCTATCCAAGTAAGGTTGAAAAACTTGGTTCATCATATCCATGAATGCGGCTGGGGCGTTCGTCAATCCAAATGGCATTACTAAGAACTCATAATGCCCGTATCTTGTTCAGAAAGCCGTCTTATGGATATCTACCTCCTTCACCTTAAGCTGATGATATCTGACCGTAGATCTATCTTGGAAAATATAGCCGCCCCCTTAAGCTGATCAAACAAGTCATCTATTCTTGGCAAAGGGTACTTGTTCTTGATGGTCAGCTTATTCAACTGACGATAATCTATGCACATGCGCATAGTTTCATCCTTCTTCTTCACAAACAAGACCGGTGCTCCCCATGGAGACACACTGGGTCGAATAAACCCATGATCAAGCAACTCTTGGATTTGGGCCTTGAGCTCAACCAACTCTTTCAGTGCCATTTCAGACGGGCAATTGACACAGTCTTTATTCGCCAATAAATCAATTTCAAACTCCACCTCCCTATCCGGGGTATTCTAGGTAATTCCTCCGAAAGACATCCACAAATTCCCTTACCGTTCTAACTCTACTAACGCCCCCTTCTTTTGCATCCAATGCACTAACGAAGGCCAAAAATGCCTTGCACCCTTTTCGAACCATCTTATCAGTCTTTAGTGCCGAAACTATGTTAGACAAGTAGTTTCTTCTTTCACCTATCATAATTATCACCTAATCCTCTGGGGTCCTTAATTCCATTCGCTTAGCTGCACAATCCAATACAGCCCGATGTTCCACTAGCCAGTCCATGCCAAGTATAAGATCAAATTTTTCGAAGGGTAGTTCCATCAAGTCGACAGGAAATACCACGCCTTGAAGCTCTAGAGGTGCACTCCGAAATATCTTATTCACCACTACAGTTTGACCCAATGGGCTTACTACAGTCATCTCCCTAGTAGATAGTTCAGAGGCTATGCCTAGTGTTTCAATACTCTACATGCAACATAAGAGTGGGTAGAGCCAACATCTATCAAAGCAATGTAAGGTTTGCCAAATATAAGGAACGTCTGGGTTATGATGTCAGCGCATCTCCATCCTCCTCCCATGATTGCATATACCAGGCCGATTGTCTTGCCTCTCAGATACCAACACCTCTGCCGGTGTTCCCGTCCTCTACCAAAACCATTACCTCTACCAATGGGACCACGGCCCTCACCGAGATCTTGTCCACCTCTTCCAGTCTGATCTTGATGTTCCACATCAGCATCTGGTGGTGGTGGCATTTCATTTTCAAACCCTTATCCGAACCTAACAGGCTCGACACGGTCATTCGGCCTCTACCACGGCCACGCACGTTACGACCACGTCCCTTAGAATTCATGCTTCCGAATCGCGTTTATCTAATTAAAGAATTTTATGAATTAGTTTTGTTCCACTGATTTATCACGAACAGTCTTATGTTTAATAGTTTTAAGGAGTAGTTCTTTCGAATTCATACACACACAGTCTCAAATTCATTCAGTCAATCATGAACTTGCGTTCATTACAGAAAAGTGTTGTAGTTGTTATTTTTGTTGTTTTCCACTACCCAGGGGTATTTTCAAAATTTTTATCCTATAGGGGTATTTTGGTAATTTTTCAAATTAGGGTATTTGAAAATTTCACAAAGTAGAGATTTTTGGTATATATATATTTTTTTCAAAATTGAAATACTTGGTAAGAAAATTCCAAGGGTAAAATGGTAATTTTATAAACTGAGGGTATTTTTGTAATTTTTCAAACCAGGGGCATTTCGATAATTTTTTGCAAAATATGGCTCATGATGACTTTTCAAAACAAGGGTATTTTAGAAATTTTAATTTTGAGGATACTTTGGTAACTTTCCACACTGAGGGTATTTTGGTCATTTGTATAGGTTAGGGGTAATTTGGTCAATTTACAAATCAAGGGTATTTTGGTCTTTTTTTTTAAAACGAGGGTACTTTTGGAATTTTAAAATCACGATTTGTCTTTAGAATTTCACAAAACAAGGTGACGGGTCCCTTTCAGGTTTTAGTTATTGAGTTTAGCCTGCGACTGAGTCCTCTTGATTAGGGTGAACCATCACTACGCACCAGGTAGGATTCAAGCGGTGAGGAGGTGTGTCACTAGGACTGCTTAAATACCAAACTCCCACTGAATCCAATCCTAGACATGCGCACAATGGTTGCCACACCGTTAACTCGACGACCCGGACACAGGTTTGTTTGGTTAGACATTAAGTTTTATGTAACTTAGTGTTGAAGTATGCTAACCCTAGGGTTTAATTCCTAATTCACTAATCTACGTCCCTATATGTCCTACATACAAATCACAAAAGAGTTAGGAGTACTTACCTGGTGGACTTCGGGCCGGAGACTCAGGTACCATGCTAGAAAACCTGCTTATTTCACAAAAAATTTCACAAAATTCATTTAGGCTTGATTTTGAAAACATTATGGGCTTTAAAACCCAAGGCCGAGAGTTTAAAATTGGGCTATGATACCAAGATGAAACACCTCAAACCCGACCCACGAGCCTTGACCGGATCTGGTATGTTCCTTGAGTAAAACTTTTCAAAACTTGTTTGTTGATTTGGAAAATTTGGATGGTTTTGAAGAACATTTGATTTGTGTTGGGTTCAAATTGGAAATAGTGTTGTTTATATGTCAAAACATTTAAATGTTTGTTTACATTTTTAAGAAAATTTATTTAGTCTCAATTTAATAATAGCCTCATCATAATAAACCAATTTTTAACACTTACTTAAAACAGTTAATAATAATGGCCATAATTACATCAAAAACAAATCCCGAATAAATCAGAAATACTTAAGTATAGAAAGTCCAAAATAAAATAAAAATGAAATGAGCATGGCACCACTAAGCTCCTGTCGACCCGGTCCATCACTGAGCGTCACCTGAAAAATATCCCAAAACGGGGTGAGTCAAACAGACTCAGTGTGTAACAACCAACACTAAGTCCCCACGATTCAGGCATATCGGATCATACATATATATATATAACAATTATAAATATAATGATGCAAAATCGAACCCAAACCTAGATACCATCAACTACACATCACCCGTACCAACCATCACACCGTGGGGACTACTAAGTCGACCCTCCATCCGCTACACATCATCGAAGGCAGTCGCTGCAGACGACTTGCACATCGCCCTTATAATTTCGTGGCATAGCCACCAGATAATATTTTGTGACATAAGTCACCACATTCAGATTTTGTGACATAAGTCACCACATTCAGATATTCTGGTATAAAACCACCAAATCACTTCCCCTTTCATAATCACCTATGTGCCCCATGTCATACAAATCATGCAAAGATTATGCCGCATTCTTTATTTCACATTCTTACCAATATTCACATATGTTTCATAACAGGTATTCGTAACATTGTTAACATAGTTTTAGAGAATAACGTACCTGAATATGCCGTACCATTGAATGGTACCTTAAGCCATATCTTTCACATTCTTATTAACCCATATATTAAATTAAATCCGTAAATTTATTAAGATTCAGTGTGGGTTACACACCTGGTTCACTTAACGCTTTCACTAAGATCCCAAAAACTCGATCTAATGCTTTAGATCCTTAGTTCCTACATTCAGCAAACCTTAAGTATTTTAGTGAAAAGCCATTCGGCTAAATAATCAAATCCCGAAGGATTAACGTAACTGAAATCTTACCTTGCTGCCGATTTGATTACTAATCAAATCCCAAAATTCTGCGATATTCTTCCTTGCAATTGGCCAACACTAGTTCACTGGACTTGGTTAGTTTCGGCTTTTGAACAAATAAGAAACCAATCTACAACATTAACTATGGCCTTGGCCGACTATCATGGTTCACTTATCTTGTGGATCTAAATCCCAAAAAGTGTCCCTTGGTTGTGGTATCTGTCGAAATACCTATAAACTCATGTTAGATCCAATTCTAACACTAAATCACAATAAGTAGCCCTTGGCTGAATATCACATAACTTACCTTGGATATTAAAATCCTGAAACCTCCTTATAGTCGACTATAGCAAAATCCCGAAAGAATCCTTTATAGTTTCGACCAAAGACATTAAGGGGATTAGTTCCTAGATTTCGACTAAAAGAAAAGATTGAATATTGAATAATAATTGATCTTACCATTAAGAAATTGGCCAGAGAGAGTTTGCAGGAGAAATCAGTTCAAAGAGTTTAAACTTTCGGCTCTTGGATGATCACTAGAAAGATTCAGTTTTAACAAGAAAAGAAAAGTATAAGACCTAGGGAGAATCAGCAATGGCTATCAAATGAGAAAGAGAGGCATTTTTGGTGTGATTCGTGTATGGAAAAAAAAGAATGAGAATTCAGAGGAGAACAAAGATAACTTTCGGCTAGAACAATTAAAAGAAAAAGAAAAGTGATAGCTTTGGAGAGAAAAGAGCAAACGAAAGGGAGGCTAGAATGCTTAATGAAATTCGGTTATCCCTCCTTACTATGCTTGGTCGAAAATCACATCAAAAGAGTCCCTAGGCCGGCCACACTCATCCCCTATCCATTCCCTTATTTTTTCTCTAATCATTCCATTTAAAATTAATAAAAATAATCTATCATTTATCCCTTATCTTAGCTGAATTTTTAAAAAGGATTAAACTCATCCCTTTAGTGCCTTAGTGCCGTCCACTACTGCTCACTCCCGTAGCAAAATAAAACCCTTTTATTTGCTTCTCTTGCAAATTCAACTGCCCCTTGCCATCGATATGGCATCACCTACCGAGCTTTAAGTGGTGCCTTGCACCACTTTACCAAGCTGATTGTTGTGTCATATTTCCTTACTAATTTTCTTAAGGCCTATCCAACTTAGCTTCTCTTTTTAAACTAAAAATCAAATAATTTCTAAGGCATTTGACTACACACTAAGGTTCACAAAATTCATAAAACACATTCCATATACACATAGACATGCTTCCACATATAAATAAGAAATAATGCACAAGCCCTAATTCCCGGATATTACAGGTCATGCCTTTTGGTCTGACAAATGCCCCTACGATCTTTATGGATATGATGAATCGCATTTTTTGGCCATACTTGGATAAATTTATCGTAGTCTTCATCGATGACATACTGATCTATTCTCGAGATGAGAACTAACATATCGAGCATTTGAGTATGGTTCTGTAAATTTTGAGAGAAAAACAAATTTATGCCAAATTCAGCAAGAGTGAATTTTGGCTTAAGGAAGTAAGATTTTTGGGGCATATTGTCTCGGGAGAGGGAATTAGAATCGACATGAGTAAGATTTCAACAATTGTTGATTGGAAACCTCCGAGGAGCGTAACCAAAGTAAGGAGTTTTTTATGCCTAGCCAGCAATTATAGACGTTTTGTCTAAGGGTTTTCCATGATAGCTACCCCGATGACGAGATTGTTGCAAAAAGAGGTGAAGTTTGATTGGACAGAAAAATGTCAATAGAGTTTTGAGAAACTAAAGACGTTGTCTACTGAGGCTCTTGTTTTGGTGCAACCTAAAGCGAGAAGAGAATTTATGGTTTACAGTGATGCATACCTGAACGGATTGGGTTTTGTACTTATACAAAAGGGTAAGGTGATTGCATACGCCTCTAGGCAATTAAAGCCGCACGAGAAGAATTACCCGACTCATGATTTAGAGTTGGCCATAATTGTGTTTGTGTTAAAGATATGGAGACACCATTTATATGGTGAAAGGTGTCAGATTTTCACCGACCATAAAAGCCTAGAATATTTGTTGACTCAAAAAGAATTGAATTTGAGGCAAAAAAGGTGGTTGGAGTTGATTAAAGATTATGAGTTAGTGATTCACTACCATCTAGGAAAGGCAAACCTAGTCACTGACGCTTTGAGCAGAAAATCATTGTTCGCACTGAGAGCCATGAATACTCAGATGGCTTTGTTAAATGATAGTTCCATTCAAGCTGAGATAAGGGCTATACCATTATTCCCCCAAGAGATTTTTAAAGCTCAAAGAGAAGATAACAGCTTGCAAGCTAAAAGAGTTTTATCTGAGTTAAATTTTAAGTCAGACTTTCGAGTAAATCCTAATGGATGTTTGACATTTCAAGATAGGGTCTATGTACCTAGAAATGATGAACTTATTCGTAAGATCTTGTAGGAAGCGCATAGCGGATGTTTAACTATGCACCCCAGTAGCACAAAGATGTACAATGACTTGAGGAAATGGTATTGGAAGCCTAGTATGAAGAAAGACATTTCTGAGTTAGTATCGAGATGCCTGATTTGTCAGCAAGTGAAGGCTGAACACCAAGTACCTTAGGGTTTACTTCAGCCCATTATGGTTCCTGAGTGGAAGTGGGACCGTATTACCATGGACTTCGTGATAGGCTTACCGTTGACTCTAAAGAGGAAAGATGCTGTATGGGTAGTGGTTGATAGACTCACAAAGTCGGCCCATTTCATGCTAGTGTGAGTCAATTATTTGCTTGATAAATTGGCGGACTTGTACGTGTCAAAGACAATAAGACTTCATGGTGTACCATTGTCGATCATTTCGAATAGAGATCGGAGCTTCAGGTCATGGTTTTGGAAAAAGTTGCAAGAGGCATTGGGCACGAAATTGAGTTATAGGACAGCCTTCCATCCACAAACCAACGGGCAGTCGGAAAGGGTAATTCAGATACTCAAAAACACGCTTCGATGTTGTGTCTTGGAATTTCATGGTAATTGGGAGAAATTCTTAACATTGATGGAGTTCGCCTACAATAATAGTTTTCAGTTAAGCTTGAAAATGGTGCCTTATGAGGTATTGTATGGGCGTAAGTGACGAACGCCCTTATATTGGTCAGGATTCTAAGAGAAACAGATACATGGGTCGATCTGATTAGGGAAATTGAAGAGTAAGTAAAGGTGATGCGCAGTGTCTGAAAGTCGCCTCAAATAGACAGAAATCCTATCAGATTTAAAAAGGAAAGATATTGAATTCAAATTCAGTGATAAAATGTTCTTGAAAGTATCACCTTGGAGAAAAGTCATCACATTTGGCCGGAAGGGCAAATTAAGTCCGCGTTTTATCTGACCTTATGAAGTTACCGAGAAGATAGGACCGGTAGTTTATTGGTTGCCTTTGCCACCAGAGCTGGAAACGATTCATGATGTCTTTCACGTATCCATGTTGTGCCGATACTGTTCAGACCCTTCACATGTCATAGTACGAATAGAGGTAGAGATACAGTCGAATTTGACTTATGGTGAAGAGCTCATTAAAATTTTGGCGAGAGGTCAAACAGTTGAGAAACAAAAGTATAGCCCTTGTAAAAGTGCTGTGTCAAAGGCATGAAATAGAAGAGGCTACATGGGAGCCCGAGGAGACTATGAGAAACCAATATCCCAACCTTTTCACCGGTAAGATTTTCGGGGACAAAAATCTTTAAGGGGGAGAATTATAACAGCCCGATTTAGGGGCTAGTCGAAAGAGATCTCGGGATCAATAATTTGAGGTTAGATAAATTATTTTCATGTTATTTTATGAGTCAAATCATGATTATATTAGTGCATGAAAATTTTAGTGCTTTAATTTTAGCGATTTCTTTCTTAATCGTGAAAAAAGACTAAATCACATAAAGTGTGAAAGTTCTATCCTATAGGCTAAAGATGCCAAATATCCATGGAATGTTAATTGGAGGTCTTTAAAGGGGAATTAGACCCCTTGTACATGTGTGGCCGGCCATAGGAGACAAGATTGTCAAAGTTTGTCAAAGTTGGTAAGTTTGGTAACTAAATTGGGAGTTTATTATTAAAATAAAGAAAAGATGATATCCATCTTTCTCTCCATATTTCTCCACCAAAAATCGCAAGCAAAATTAGGGTTTTGAAAGCTCAAATTTTCATCAAGCTCTCCTCTATTCTAGTAAGTGATTTTGATGATTTTTCTTGAACATAGTTGTACTTTTATGACCCCTAGAACTTAAGCTTTCAAATAAGGGGACTAATTTGCAATATGGTGAAAAGTCTAGAGTTTTTCCATGAGAGCTCTCATTATTATTTTTTGCATTTTTATGGAAGAAAATGGGTCTTGGTTTTTAGATGAACAACTTTTGTGAAAGGTGTTGCCATAAAAACACCTAATTGTACCTTATTGTAAAGGTTAAAAAAATTGTAGTATCTGTGTGAAAAGTTGATTTTGATGATTTCCATAAGAGTATTAAATGTTCACCTAGGCTTTTTGAAGGTAGAAATATGATTAGAATTGATTTTCGAGCCTATGGACAAAATGGTCATTTTGCCAAAGTCTGAGGGCAAAATAGTAATTTTCCAATGTAGGATTATTAAAATGCTTTTATTAATGTGATGATTAAAATGAGCTAATTTTCTATTATAGAGCAAGAAGAACCAAGAATTTACCTCGATCGGGGAAAGAACAAAGTCCGGATTAGATCGACGGTTTAGCTCATTTTGAAAACGAGGTAAGTTTGTATGTGGTAGATTCAACATTTATGTTAGCATGTATGAGAATGCTTGGCATTATATTGATGCATGATCTCTACTAAATTGAGTAGTTAATGTTGAATGAGATGTTGAAGTCCTATTGGACCATATTGAATATGAAAATGCTATCATCGAGATATGAAATGGATAAAGTCTCGTATATGACCATGTTAGGGACATGGCCTTGACACCGAGTTGAGATCCCATATAAGACCATATCTGAGATATGGATTCAGTAATGAATATGAAAATCATATAAGACGATATCCGGGGTATGGCATCGATACTTGATGTGAAATTCCATATAAGACCATATCTAGGATATGGCTTTGGCATTTAGAGGCGACTCTATGTAAGACCACCTTAGGGATGTGGCATTGGCTTCGTACCTATATTAATGATGACGAATATGCATATTTGATTATCCTTAGTGATTAATGGGATAAGTAGATGAGTTTAGAAGTAGAAATGAGATTTGTACTAAAGTTATGTGAATAAGTGAATAGAGGTACTCGTGAATGAGTCACGAAGAAACGATTACGATATGTGGCATGGTATGTGCTAAATAAGGGCAAGTGTGAGTAAGTATGGCAAGAAGCCTATTACTTGTGTATGGTTAGTTAATGCCATGGATGGATTATATTATGAGCTCATTGTTGGTATTTATTTCCATGCAAACTTACTAAGCTTTATGCTTACCCCTTTTCATTGCCCTTTTTCCTTGTAGTATTGCCAAGATAAATCGAGGAACGTGGATCATCAGAGTTCAAAAATCACACTATCGGCATCACTTTGGTATAACAATTTAGACTTATTTTGAGTATGGTATGTATAGGACTTGGGAATTTTGTTAGGTCATAATTGTTAGCCAAAGTGTTGGCTATGTATGTATCAAAGTCATTTTGTAAATGGTCATTAGAATTGGGCCAATAATTGATACTTTATATATTCAATGATGATGGAATTATGAAGTTTATGCTTGTGTGATTATTATGAATTTAGTTCTTGGATGTGCCTTTGGGTTATGAGTTGTTTGGTATGAGTATGAAATCTTGTTAGGGTGGCAATGGCTTGGTAGATAGCCATCTAATTGTCCACACGGGTGTGTGTCTAGGCCGTGTGTGACACACGGTTAGCCCCATGGGCGTGTTGATCGACCGTGTGTCCCCTTTCCTGCTAGATTTAAGTCAGTATGCATTATAATAAACACAAGGGCAAAAACATGGTTGTGTGTCTCAGCCGTGTGGGAGGCACGACCTAGGACATGGGCGTGTGCCCAGGCCGTGTGAAGTCTGCACATTAAATGTGGAATTTAATTTGACACACGATCTAAGGACATAGGCGTGTCCTTTGGCCGTGTGGCCATTGTGAAGTGTTAACATCATAAACAGAATGCCAAGGTTTTGGCACACGGGCATGTCAAGGTCGTGTGAGTGACACGAGCCAGGGACACGGGTGTGAGTCCGACCGTGTGAAATAAGTCAGTGTCGACCATGGGAGGAAGACACGGGCATGTCTTAGGGACACATGGGCGTGTCCCTAGATCAACACGGGCATGTGGCCCTTGTTTTGATTAAAAGCTTCCAAGCTCATAAAAGTTCCTAGTTAGATCTTGAAACCTCCTGGAGGTATGTTTAGGGCCTCGTAGGCCGAGAATGAGCAAGCAATGGGTTTAAATAA
This sequence comes from Gossypium rotundifolium, assembly GCA_025506655.1. Taxonomy (NCBI): domain Eukaryota; kingdom Viridiplantae; phylum Streptophyta; class Magnoliopsida; order Malvales; family Malvaceae; genus Gossypium; species Gossypium rotundifolium. Next base: position 54,660,080 of record CP106729.1, on the reverse strand, counting down.
AATTTTTATAGCCCAATGTGTCATGTTTAAGTGAGATGAGTTAGGTAATACCTCAAGCCCGATTTCGACTTCGAATACGGGTAAGGCGTGTTACACGATGATGCGATTACTTTAGAAAGATGTTAAGTTTGAGTCGTCAGAAAAGCACCAGAAAAGTTTCGATCAATTGAAAGCTTTGTTGACCGAAGCTCCGGTGTTAGTTCATCGAAATCGGGTAAAGAATTCATTATCTATAGTGATGCATCTTTGAATGGTTTGGGTTGTGTTTTGATGCAGGAAGGCAAAGTCATAGTTTATGCCTCGAGATAGTTAAAGCCGCACGAAAAGAATTATGTGACGCACGACCTGGAATTCGCAGCTATTGTGTTTGCATTGAAAATTTGGAGCCACTATCTGTTCAGTCAAAAATGTCATGTCTATTCCAATCACAAAAGCTTAAAATATTTGATGACGTAGAAAGATAGTAACAACCCGATTTAGGGCCTAGTAGAGATAATGGTGCAAGGCCACGAACCCGAGGTGAATTTATGAGTTTTTCAAGTTTATGCCATGTTTGCACGTTAGAATGAAAGTTCTGTAAAGCAATTTTATTAAGTTGAGGTCAATTGGTCTAAAAAGGACTAAATTGCAAAAGTTGCAATATATGAGTTTCTGGAAGCTTTTTGCGTGAAATAGCTTTAGAATAATAATTATGAGCCCTTAAATACCAATTTGCCCAAAAAATAAAATTTTGGACAAAATTGACCTTGAGATGGTGTTAAATAGAATTTTTATGAGGAAGGGCATTTTGGTCATTTGCCTATTAAGTGTTTTAAATGGGAAAAGATGAGAAAAATTCACTCATCTTCTTCCTTGTCTGCCAAAATTTGAAGACACCATAGCTAGGGTTCTTCATTTTTTTCAAGCTCATAGTAAGTTCATCTTAGCCCCGTTTTTAATATTCATCATATTTTTGAAGTTCTCGTATTATGAATTAGCTAATTTTAGCTATAAAATGAGCTAAGATGCATGTTAAAAAATTTACCTTTGAATGATATGCTTGTTAAATGATGTTTTATGGAAGTTTAAGAGAGTTTGATGTTAGATAAACATCTTTTCCTTAATGAGTTTCATGAAAAATGGTAGTATGGACCTTTTTGTAATAGTTATAAAATTGGTCATACCTACTAGAAATAGTGAGAATTGATGATTATTATACAAGAGAAAATGATTCAGTTAAGCATGAAGTTTAAGAAAGTTGCATGAAAATCAGCTTACGAGAATTGGGGCAAAAGTGCAAATATTAGATAGTATAAGGGCAAAATAGTAATTTTTTCCAAAATATGAGTTATGTGTTAATTTAGTCAATATGATTATTGAATGATCTATTTATTATTATAGATCACGAGAAGCAAATCTCGGATCGAAACTAAGGCAAGAATAAAGTTGTGGACTAAATTGCATATCTGCTTTCATTTTGTATATTGAGGTAAGTTTGTGTGATTTCTAAGCTTTATGATTTTTATTATTAATTTGCTTAGTATAATGTACAATAATTGTATGAAATGATGATGTTATGTTTAAGCAAGAAATCACGATAATAAGTATGAGCAAGTCCTGATTGAAGATGAATTTCCCAGGATACTCGATCTACCACACAAAATATCATGTAAGTCCAAGGCAAGCTTGGCATTGATCAAGATATCATGTAAGTCCAAGGCAAGCTTGTCATTGATCGAGATATCATGTAAGTCCAAGGCAAGCTTGGCATTGATCAAGATATCATGTAAGTCCAAGGCAAGCTTGGCATTGATCAAGATATCATGTAAGTCCAAGGCAAGCTTGGCATTGATCAAGTTATCATGTAAGTCCAAGGCAAGCTTGGCATTGATAAAAATATCAGGTAACTCCAAGGCAAGCTTGGCATTGATCAAGATATCATTTAAGTCCAATACAAGCTTGGCATTGATCAAGTTATCATGTAAGTCCAAGGCAAGCTTGGAATTGATCAAGATATCATGCAAGTCCAAGGCAAGCTTGGCATTGATCAAGTTAGCAAGCAGGTTACTATGTAAGTCCAAGGCAAGTTTGGCATTGAGTATGTTATCAAGAGCAAGGCTTCATATAAGTCCATGTCAAGACATGGCCTTGAAACCAAGATGAGATATTCCATGTAAGACCATACCGAAGATATGGCTTTGGTATCAAGTTATGTGGGCCGAGATTTAGTATACTCGTTTATTCGCAGAAATTTATCAGGCAAGCGAGTAAGTCACAAAGAAGATATCAAGAAAGCTAAGAAAGCAAAGTTAGTATCAAGATGAAATTGAGTATTATTCATGTTATGAATGAGGAAGTAAAGATTATGATTATTATTATTAAAGTATATTGATCAATGTGATCAAGTGATACAGGTACCATGTTTACCTTACAAGTATGAGAATGTTAAGTATCATAAGACATGTAAGAATCAAGTATGAGTAAGTAAGCTTTATAGCTGAAATTATGATACCATTGTAAGCTAAATGGTTTATGTTAAGCAAGTATATTGATATGTGTTGTACATACAAACTTACTAAGCTATATGCTTACATTATGATTCTTTCTTACTATGCAGTCACCGCCAAGCTAACTAGTGGATCATTAAAGTCTGACTGCAAGACACTATCAACTCTTATTTTGGCTTAGCCAAGTTACTTTACTAAGTGTGGCATGTATAGGAAGCATTCATTTTGTGTATATGCTTTAAGAAAGGCCATTGTATAGGCCATCAAGTTTATTAATCTTTTGTATTTGACTAAGTATGTATGTTTATTAGGAATAATGAATCATATAGTATTAGTCATGAAAGATGGGTTGTTATTGCATTGTTGATTTGAGTTTAAGTATGATCTTCTTTTCAGGGTGGCAAATGGCTTAGTAAATGGCCTTTAAGTGCCGGCACGGCTGGACACACGGGCATGTGTCAAGACCGTGTTAACCCTGCACCTTAGTATTATTAATCAGAATAGGCCACGAGCAAATCCCACGGTCGTGTGTATATGCCGCGATTTGGACATGGGCATGTGCTGAGACCGTGTTAATTTAGTTAGTATGTCAAGGATTAGCACATGGTCTAAGCCAACGGGTGTGTCATGGCCGTGTGAAATTAGTCAGTAACCTCCCACAGTTGGGAGACATGGGCGTGTCTAAGCCGCGTGGAAATAGTCAGTAGCTCTCCACGGTTTGAGGGCATGGGCATGCTTAAGGGTACACGGGTGTGTTCCAAGTCACAAGGGCATGTGAACCTTGCTTCAAAAATGAGTTATTTGATTTAATTACGAAAGTTTTCTAACATTAGTTAAAGGCCTCGTAGGCCCTTGTTATATGTGTTGACTAAGAAAGTGAAATTTTTAAGTCGGAACAAAATTTTATAGCCCGTAAGTACATGTTTCAGTGAGTTCAAGCATAGTAATGTCTCGTATCCAAACCTAGTATCGGTCTTGGGTGCGGGGTGTTACATTTAGTGGTATCAAAGCTACGGTTTAGTCGGTTCTAGGGCTAACATAGCATGAGCATGAGTTTAGCTATACATGCCATACGTAAGAATGTTTTTATAATGATAGTCTGACCACACCTGACGACTTAAATTATGTTATACACATAGTAAATGGATCTCGAAAGAGCTACGGCAGATGATGTAGAAAGTAACGCACCAGCTCCCACAGAAGGGACGGTGTCGTATGAGAATGAGAATAGACCCACTACGGTGAGTCAAGGAGGAGGAGGAGAATAGGCTAGAGAAGCCTTCCTCCATATGATGAATGCCTGGTACACAGGGTTCGTTCGAGCGAACCCAAATGCACACCCCCTCCACACTCGTCTGTTCCATAACCTGCTCCAGTAGCCCCTCAAATAGTAGAGGTGGTAAGAGGAGGTAAACCTCCAATTGATAGGATCAGGAAGCATGGGACAGAAAAATTTCGAGCTAGAAAAGATGATGATCTAGAAAGAGCTGAGTTCTGGTTAGAAAATACCATCAGGGTATTTAACGAGCTGTCATACACCCCTGATAAATGCATGAAGTGTGTAGTCTCTCTCTTAAGAGATTCTGCTTACCAATGGTGGAACAACCTTGTGTCGGTGGTACCAAGGGAAAAGATTTCATGGGAAATCTTCCAAGAGGAGTTTAAGAAAAAAATATATCAGCAAGAGATTTGTAGACCAGAAGAGGAAAGAATTTCTAGAATGAATCAAGGCAAGATGTCGAATCGATTATGAGCGAGAGTTAAATGCGACTCAGCAAAGTACGCTAGCGAATGTGTGTCCACTGAGGCCATTATGAGTAAAAGGTTTGAAGATGGTTTAAATGAGGACATTAAACTGGTTGTTGTTGTCATCGAATTAAAAGAATTTGTTGTGCTAGTGGAAAGGGCTTGTAAAGCCGAAGAACTAGTAAAAGAGAAGAAGAAATTTGAAATGGAGTCTCGCGATTCTAGAAAGAGACATTGGAACAAGTCGTTCCAATCGTCATTGAAGAACTCAAGAGATTCCTCTACTCGAACAACTACTTCCACTGGATTTTCAAGAAAAGACAACAGTAAGCAGTGTTTGGGAAATAAAGCACAGACGACTTCAGTTGCAAGTGTTGGGAATTTTAGACCTGACAGACCTGAATGTCCACAATATGGTAGACACCATTTGGGAGAATGTTGAGCACATGAAAATGTATGTTTTAGATGTGGTTCCCAAAACGATTTCATAAAAGATTGTCCAGAGATGAGTAAAGAAGAGAGAACTCAGAACCTGAGATCCGGGAGTATGGTCAGAGAGGGACTGCAAAGGAACCCGAGAAGTGGGGCAAGTAGAAGAGGTAACCATAGAGAGCAGGTTGTGACACCTTAGGGTAGAGCGCCTGCAAGGACTTATGCCATTCACACTCGCAAAGAGGCACCTTCCCCTGATGTTATTACGGTTACCTTTTCTCTTTACAATACCAAAGTTATTGCTTTAATAGACCCCGGATCCACACACTCTTACATTTGCATGAAATTATTACCCAGTTTGGGTGTGCCTATAGATACCACAGAATTTGTGATTAAGGTGTCTAATCCTTTAGGCAAGAGTATGTTAGTTGATAAAGTTTGTAAAGATTGTCCATTAATAATTAGAGGTTATTGCTTTAAAGCAAATCTTATGTTGTTACCATTTGATGAATTCGACCTCATTTTTGGTATGGACTGGTTGACTACTCATAATGTAATTGTAAATTGTGGGAAGAAATACATTGAGATGAGATGTGAGAATGGGGATACTCTTCATGTAGATCAGATGAGTAAGGTAGATCGTCGGTAATAATTTCTTATATGATGGCGCAGAGATATCTAAGAAAAGGGTATGAGGCATTTTTGGCCTTTGTAATGAATGATAAAGAGATAGAGTTAAAGATTGAATCAGTGCTGATAGTATGTGAGTATGTGGATGTTTTTCCTGAGGAATTACTAGGATTACCACTAGTTAGAGAAGTTGAGTTCACCATGAGATTGTGCATTGATTACTGTCAGCTTAATAAAGTGACAGTAAAGAACAAGTACCCATTACCTAGGATCGATGATTTGTTTGATCAATTGAAAGGAGCGACTGTGTTCTCCAAAATAAACTTGAGATCAGGGTACTACCAGCTGAGAGTGAAAGATTCAGATGCATCCAAGACTGCCTTTTGAACGAGGTATGAGCATTATGAATTTTTAGTCATGCCCTTTGGGTTGAATAATGCTCTTGCGGTATTCATGGACTTAATGATCCGCATTTTCAGACCATACCTTGACAAGTTTGTAGTTAATTTTATTGACGACATACTGATTTATTCTCGAGACGAGAATGAACATGCTGATCATCTACGAATAGTTTTACAGACTCTTCGAGAAAATCAGTTGTATGCCAAATTCAGTAAAAGTGAGTTTTGGCTCAATGAAGTGGGATTCCTGGGATATATTGTCTCGAGAGATGGATTTCGAGTAGATCTAAGTAAGATCTCAGCTATAATAGACTGGAAACCACCGAAGAACATCATAGAGATTAGAAGTTTTCTGGGCCTAGCCGGCTACTACAGACGATTTGTCAAGGGATTTTCTTTGATTGCAACCCCGATGACTAAATTATTATAGAAGAATGTGAAGTTTGAGTGGTAGGAAAAATGCCAACAAAGTTTTGAGAAGTTGAAAGCAATGCTGACAGAAGCTCCAATTTTAGTACAACCCGAGGCAGGGAAAGAATTCATAATTTATAGTGATGCATCCTTAAATGGATTAGGTTGTATACTCATGCAAAAAGGGAAGGTAATTGCTTATGCCTCCAAACAGTTGAAGCCTCATGAGAAAAATTATCCGACGTATGATCTTGAATTGGCTGCCATAGTCTTTGCTTTGAATATTTGGAGACACCATTTATATAGTGAACGATGTCAGATTTTTACCGATCACAAAAGTTTGAAGTACCTGATGACGCAGAAAGAGTTGAACTTAAGACAACGAATATGGTTAGAGTTGATAAAGGACTATGAGTTGGTCATTGATTACCATCCTAGAAAGGCGAATGTGGTCGCCGATACTTTAATGTAAAATCCTATTTTCCTTGAGAGCATTAAATTCAAAATATCTTTATCCAATGATGGTTTTATTTTATTGAGTTGAGAGCTAGACCAATGTTCCTTCAAGAGATCTTGGAGGCTCGGAAAGAAGATAGTGAATTGCAAGTTAAGAGAGCTCAGTGCGAGTCAGGTTCTGAATTCGACTTTCAGATTAATTCTGATGGATATTTAATTTTTAGAGATAGAGTTCGTGTGCCAAGAAAAGAAGAGCTTATTCAGATAATTTTGTACGAGGCATATAACGGATGTTTATCTGTACATCCAGTGGCACCAACATGTATAATGATTTAAAGCAACAATATTGGTGGCCGAAAATGAAGAAAGACATTTCAGAATTTGTTTCCAAGTGCATGATTTGTCAGTAAGTAAAAGCTGACTACCAAGTACCTTTGGGTTTGCTTCAGCCTATCTTGGTTCCCTAGTGGAAATGGGAACGTATCACTATAGATTTTGTAATGGGTTTACCGTTGTCTCCGAGCAAGAAAGATGATGCTTGGGTAGTGGTTGATAGACTCACGAAGTCAGCCCACTTTATACCTGTATGAGTGGATTACTCACTAGACAAGTTGGCAAACTTGTATGTTTCAGAAAAAGTAAGACTTCATGGAGTTCCCTTATCAATCATATCAGATAGAGATCCGAGATTCACATCCAGATTGTGGAAGAAGCTGCAAGAAGCTTTGGGTACAAGATTGAGTTTTAGCATAGCTTTTCACCTTTAGACTGACGGTCAATCAGAAAGGTTAGTTCAAGTACTCGAGGACATGCTCAGATGTTGTGTTTTGGAATTCTGGGGTAGTTGGGAAAAGTTTCTCCCATTGGTAGAATTCGCCTATAATAATAGCTTTCAGTCGAGCTTAAAGATGGCGCCTTATGAGGCCCTATATGGGCTTAAGTGTAGAACTCATTTGTTTTGGACTGAACTTAAAGAGAACCAAATTCACGGGGTTGATTTGGTTAAAGAAGCTTAAGAGAAAGTGAAAGTGATTCGAGAATGTTTAAAGGCTGCATCAGACAGACAGAAATCCTATTCAAATTTAAAGAGAAAAGAGAAAGTGTATCAAGTTGGGGATAAAGTTTTCTTGAAAATGTCACCATGGAGAAAAGTCCTCAGATTTGGCCAAAAAGGCAAATTAAGTCCACGTTTCATTGGACCTTACGAGATTACTGAGAGAGTTAGATCGGTAGCTTACCGTTTGGCTTTGCCCTCAGAATTAGAAAAGATACATGATGTGTTTCACGTGTCAATTTTGCGACGCTACAGATCAAACCCTTCATATGTAATTACCCTTCAAAAATAGAGATTTGCCTCGACATGACTTATGATGAAGAAACAGTCAAGATTTTGGCTCGGGAAGTCAAGCAACTGAGGAATAAGAGTATTGCCTTAGTAAAAGTATTATGGAAAAGACATGGAATCGAAGAATATACATAGGAACCATAAGAGAATATAAGAAACCAGTATCCAAACCTTTTTGCTAGTAAGATTTTTCAGGACGAAAATCCCTAAGAGGGGGATAATTATAATAGCCCGATTTAGGGCCTAGTAGGGATAGTGGTGCGAGGCCACGAACCCGAGGTGAATTTATGAGTTTTTCAAGTTTATGCCATGTTTGCACGTTAGTATGAAAGTTTTGTAAAGCAATTTTATTAAGTTGAGGTCAATTAGTCTAAAAGGACTAAATTGTAAAAGTTGCAATTTATGAGTTTCTAGAAGCTTTTGCATGAAATAACTTTAGAATAATAATTATGATCCCTTAAATAGCAATTTTCCCAAAATAAAATTTTGGACAAAATTGACCTTGAGATGGTGTTAAATAGAATTTTTATGAGGAAAAGGCATTTTGGTCATTTGCTTATTAAGTGTTTTAAATGGGAAAAGATGAGAAAATTCACTCATCTTCTTCCTTGTCTTGCCAAAATTTGAAGACACCATAGCTAGGGTTCTTCATTTTTTTCAAGCTCATAGTAAGTTCATCTTAGCCCTATTTTTAATATTCTTCGTATTTTTGAAGTTCTCATATTATGAAATAGCTAATTTTAGCTATAAAATGAGCTAAGATGCATGTTCAAAAATTTACCCTTGAATGATATGCTTGTTAAATGATATGGAAGTTTAAGAGAGCTTGATGTTAGATAAACATCTTTTCCTTAATGAGTTTCATGAAAAATGGTAGTAGGGACCATTTTGTAATAGTTATAAAATTGGTCATACCTACTAGAAATAGTGAGAATTGATGATTGTTATAGAAGAGAAAATGATTCAGCTAAGCATGAAGTTTAAGAAAGTTGCATGAAAATCAGTTTACGAGAATTGGGGCAAAAGTGTAAATATTAGCTAGTATAAAGGGCAAAATAGTAATTTTTCCAAAATATAAGTTATGTGTTTAGTCAATATGATTATTAAATGATCTATTTATGATTATAGATCAAGGAAAATGAAGCCCGGATCGAAACCGAGGCAAGAATAAAGTTGTGGACTAAATTGCACATCTACATACATTTTGTATATTGAGGTAAGTTTGTATGATTTCTAAGCTTTATTATTTTTATCATTAATTTGCTTAGTATAATGTACAATAATTGTATGAAATGATCATGTTATGTTCAAGCAAGAAATCACGATAATAAGTACGAGCAAGTCCCGATTGAAGATGAATTTCTCAGGATACTTGATGTACTACACAAGATATCATGTAAGTCCAAGGAAAACATGGCATTGATCAAGATATCATGTAAGTCCAAGGCAAGCTTGGCATTTATCAGGATATCATGTAAGTCCAAGGCAAGCTTGGCATTGATCAAGTTATCATGTAAGTCCAAGGCAAGCTTGGCATTGATTAAGATATCATGTAAGTCTAGGGCAAGCTTGGCATTGATCAAGTTATCATGTAAGTCCAACGCAATATTGGCATTGATCAAGATATCATGTAAGCCCAAGGCAAGCTTGGCATTGATCAAGTTATCATGTAAGTCCAAGGCAAGCTTGGCATTGATCAAGTTATCATGTAAGTCCAATGCACGCTTGGCATTGATCAAGTTGGCAAGCAGGTTACTATGTAAGTCCAAGGCAAGCTTGGCATTTAGTATGTTATCAAGAGCAAGACTTCATATAAGTCCATGTCAAGACATGGCCTTGAAACCAAGATGAGATATTCCATGTAAGACCATACTGAAGATATGGCTTTGGTATCAAGTTATGTGGGTCGAGATTTAGTATCCTCGGTTATTCGCAGAAATTCATCGGACAAACGAGTAAGTCAAAAAGAAGATATCAAGAAAGCTAAGAAAGCAAATTTAGTTTCAAGATGAAATTGAGTATTATTCATGTTATGAATGAGGAAGTAAAGATTATGATTATTATTATTAATGTATACTGATCAATGTGATCAAGTGATACAGGTACCATGTTTACCTTACAAGTATAAGAATGTTAAGTATCATAAGACATGTAAGAATCAAGTATGAGTAAGTAAGCTTTATAGCTGAAATTATGATACCATTGTAAGCAAAATGGTTTATGTTAAGCAATTATATTGATATGTTTTGTACGTACAAACTTACTAAGCTATATGCTTTCATTATGATTCATTCTTACTATGCAGTCCCGCCAAGCTAACTAGTGGATCATTAAAGTCGAAACTTGCAGCACACTATCAACTCTTATTTTGGTATAGCCAAGTTACTTCACTAAGTATGGCATGTATAGGAAGCATTCATTTTGTGTATATGCTTTAAGAAAGGCCATTGTATAGGCCATCAAGTTCATTATTCTTTTGTATTTGACTAAGTATGTATGCTTATTGGGATCAATGAAGCATGTAGTGTTATTCATGAAATATGGGTTGTTATTACATTGTTGATTTGACTTTAAGTATGATCTTCTTTTCAGGATGGCAAATGGCTTGGTAAATAGCCTTTAAGTGTCGGCACGGTTGGACACACGAGCGTGTGTCAAGGCCGTGTTAACCCTACACCTTAGTATTATTAATCAGAATAGGCCACGGGCAAATCCCACGGCCATGTGTGTATGCCATGTAAGACACACGATTTGTGTAACATCCCGACCTTGGGCCTAGTAGAATTAGGCCCATTGGGCTTTAGGCGTAAGAGCGTTTAAAATTTTTGGGAATAAGAGAACGGCATTACTGCAAGTTGGACCTATTAGGTGAGTGATTTTGAAAGGTTGGGGGCTTCTATGAAGTCACGGGTTCAAACTTTGACTTTAGGAAAATTTTGGCTTTAGGTGAATAAAACCCTGAGAGTTAGTAGTAGGCTTTAAGAATAAAATGTGGAGAAAAATGACACAAGTGGAGTGTGTGGTGTAGTGGCAAAGTGACGCCATAAAAGAGACAAGGGGGTGACGCCACAAGGAAGGAAGGAGGTCCTAGGTTCAAGTCTTGGCTCTTGCATTTTGGATTTCTTTTTAAATAGACTCTAGAATTTTGCCATAGGATTATATTTAGTTGCGCATGATTTTAGACACAAGAAAGTGAGTGGTCTAGTGGCAAGGCATCATTAAGGGTGCAAAGGAGCCTAGGTTCGAATCTCATGACAAGCGAGGGAGTATTTATTTTACGGATTGGACGAGAAGAGTTTGAGTTGGATTTAAACTCTGCTAACGGAGGGATCCCACATCGGAAAGATACAAAGAAGGAAGGTGAGAAGCTAGCTATATATAGAGCATTCTATGAGGGGAGTTAATATACCTTGGTGGGCGTTTGGGTGTAGACCTAGAGGATAATCGCCAATAGTTGGGAAGGAAAGGCTACTATAACGTGAGGTGCACGGTAAGGTTACGGTGAGGTTTTGGTTTCCAATAAGTGTATATTAAGTTATGATTAATCGTTAGGTGATGTCGATTGTAAGTTTGTAACTAAGGGGTTTGCAGCGTGTGTGGTTACCAGGTGTGTACAAACACTACACACACGAAATCGACAAAGCCAAAAGTGGCTAAATGGGCCCGGTGGGCCCTGAGGCTAAGTTTGATGAAATTGTTTGGTTGGTTATATGAATTGAATTAGTCATGCATGATACATGAATTGGATTTGTTTTGGGCCTAATAGGCCATATGATGAGATTTGGACCGTAAGGGTCGTAAGGGAGTGATTTGGTCTTGATGGGCTTGTGGGGACGTAGACATGTATGTTAGGGTTTATGGACCTTAGGTCTAGTTTGAACAACTCTTAAATTCCATAAGACATAATTTTTTTTAATTAAACATGTCTGTGAACAAGTCGCAGGGTTAGAGTGTGGCAACAGGTGTACGCATGTTTAGGATTGGATCTAGGGAGAGCTTGGTACTTAAGCGGCCCTAGTGGCTCACTCCTCTTCTCTGGAATCCTACCTGGTGTGTAGTGTATGTTCACTTTAGCTGCGAGGACTTGTTGATGGGCCAAAGTTCATAGCTAAAACTCGAAAGGGACAAAATACCATTAATTTGTGAAATTACCTAAATGTCCCTATTTTGTGAAATTATCGAAATACCCATGATTTACAAAATTACCAAAATACCCCTGTAGGGTAGAATTACGAAAATACCCCTAGGTAGTGAAATGATGAAAATACCCCTATGTGACGAATATAAGTTTATGGATGTTACTTATGTGTTTGATGCATTCATATGATATTCTGCTTAGGATGCATATGGGTGGGAATTATGGTACGGAGGAAGATTTGAGGATCGCATGGCCGTATGGTATGGATCCGAGGATCGCATGGTTTGTAAGGTATGGATCCACCGCAGTGCTTTAGCCACCGAGTAGCCATCTTTGCACCGATAATGTCACCGAGGGTCGTGTGCTATTAATATGGGCTCCGTCAGTAATTATGGGCTTTGTGCCAATCTCGAAGGCTTTGTGCTATTATTATGGCTTTGTGCCAATCATATTTACCGTGGCTATATGCCTAACATATATATATTGATGACTCTTTGTCAATATTTGAGGATCGCATGGCCATATGGTATGGATCCACTGGAGGCTTTAGGCCCAATATTTGATTAGCAGCTTTGCTGCAACGTTTGGTAGTACCGCAACCGGGCTACCCTTGGTGTGTAGTGGAGGGGTGGGTGCTAGAATTCCCCATAGGAGTCATAAGGTTGGAAGGGAAATGGCGTGTATAGCGGATGGATTTTTGGGGTGGGTTTTGCATTATTTGTTTATGAATGATACGATATGATATGATATGACGTCATTGTGGGATAAGCCCTAAGACCACCGATTTTGATAGGGCTTAGGCCCAATGTGGATATTTGTAAGTGATTTGTTTTCCAAGGGTTGTGCACACTAAGTTTCAAAACTCACACCCCTTTAATTTAATGTTTCAGGTAATCCCGAATAGACGACTCGATGTGGGAGAGGACTCAGAGATGGCCACACTACAAGAGGCTTGAATTTTCATTTATTTGTTTCAAAATACATGTTTTTATTTACTTAATTTTCAGTGGACATAATAACGCCTTGTACTCCGTTTTGACTTCAGATTTAATTTGGGTTTTGAGATTAAATGTTTATTTAATTATTAAACCTAAGTAAGCACTTATGTTAAAACTTGGTTTGCTAAATGCTTAAAATAATAAAATAGGTTTTTTTTAATCTTTAATTAATAGGTCTATTAGATTTTGGGCTTTTGGACCTTACTTTCTTAATTAGCAAAACTATTTTGAATTATGCCTTTAATGTGACATCCCAGATTCGGGCCTAACTTCTAGGCCGGGTTTGGGGTATAACAATTAGTGATATCAGAGCCTAGGTTGCAAAGCTCGGGCTGTGAAATGGGCCTTAGATTTTGGGTTTTTTAGATGTTTTGGCAGGATTCTTGAAGTGTGGTTCATCGAGCCCTCAACGTTGAGCCAAGTAAGTTTTCTATTTTTGTTTGAATTATTGAACTGTATAGATAATGGGCTACTTAAAAATAGGTTTTTAGATACTAAAGCCCGTAGGAAACTTAAGCCTGTAGTGGATTCTCGACCGTGGAATAAATCTAAGAAATTATTGTTACTTACATAAGACATGTGCCCTAAACAAGAGGAACTAAGTACTAATTTCATAAAATTCTTAATTAGAGTGCCCATGAAAGCATAGTGGTGTGACTTTAGCGGTTCGTTTAGTAGTTAGTTGGAAATTTCAAGGACGAAATTTCTTTAAGGAGGGTAGAATTGTAACATCCCAAATTTGGGCCTAGTAGAATTGGGCCCATTGGGCTTTAGGTGTAGGAGCGTTTCAAATTTTTGGGAATAAGAGAACGGTATTAGTGCAAGTTGGACCTATTAGGTGAGTGATTTTGGAAGGTTGGGGGGCTTCTATGAAGTCCCGGGTTCAAACTTTGGCTTTAAGAAAATTTTAGTTTTAGGTGAATAAAACCCTGAGAGTTAGTAGTAGGCTTAAGAATAAAATGTGGAGAAAAATGACACAAGTGGAGTGTGTGGTGTAGTGGCAAAGTGATGCCACATAAGAGACAAGGGGGTGACGCCACAAGGAAGGAAGGAGGTCCAAGGTTCAAGTCTTGGCTCTTGCATTTTTGGATTTCTTTTTAAATGGACTCTAGAATTTTTCCATATGGTTATATTTAGTTGCGCATGATTGTAGACACAAGAAAGTGAGTGGTCTAGTGGCAAGGTGTCATTATGGGTGCAAAGGAGCCTAGGTTCGAATCTCATGACAAGCAAGGGAGTATTTCTTTTGCGGATTGGACGGAAAGAGTTTGAGTTGGATTTAAACTCTGTTAACGGATGGATCCTGATAAACAGTAAAAGTAACATATTTTAATCCCACATTTAGTATGCTTTGGTATGAATTTATCCTCGATTTACGTAGAAAGGTGCTCTTAATCCTTTCTTTTCATGTTTTATGCTCAGGAAAGCACCTAAGGATAAAAAGAATGTAAAACGGGCTTAAAACAGACCAAATTGGGCCAACCCAAGAAATCGACACAGCATGGACTTCAAGCTACACAGCCGTGCCTTGCCATTCACCTCACACGGCCATGCCATAATTGACAGACTCGAAGCACGGCCTGTACCTCGATGTGCATGGCCGTGCCAAAGCCGTGCCTAAATCAACAGAATAGAGACACGGTCTAGAAACGACTTACATGGGAGTGCCATAACCGTGCCCCTACCGCGGGAAAGAGAAATTTCACTCGGATTAGGATGCTTGGAGCCCAAGAAACACAATCCTAAGTCTACTTAAACACCTAGGAACGAATTATGCTTGAATTATGAGTATTTAGGAGCCAATAAAAGCATCCCAAATCCTATATAAACAACCCAAGGTAGACATTAAGGGGGACAACTTTTTGCAGAGGCTTTTGCTAAAGCTTTCATCTTTTAGGGAGTCACTTGAAGATGGCCAGTTGATCCATCTCAAGAAGTCGGGGTTCTACTCAAGACGGAGGATCTCTCCTTCAATTCGTTCAGGGGGTTTTAGGGATTTCTAATGTTTTGTTTTATCTTTTCTCCTGAGATGTTTTCTTATTTAGTTATGAACTAAACCCTTCAGATACCTGAAGGGGATGAAACCTATGATAGATTTTGTTATTGTTTTCTGAATTTATATGATAAATACTTAGTTTGTTCTTAATTATGTTGCTTAATTTAATCTGATGTGCTTAGGTGGAGGAGGAATAGATGCTGCCTAAGAGTAGATCTAGCATAATTAAGCGGAGTTGATCGGGTGCCTAGAGACAAGGTTACGAGATTTTGTCAAATTATGGTGAAACCTAGTATGGGAATCCATTGATCGATTTACTGCATCCTTAGGGGGCTATTATAAGAGAACGAGAGTTCCACTAATTAACCTATGGTTAGACGTTAATTCACTACGAGAGAAGGTTTAATATAGGTTAAGGAGTCTCACGGATCAAGCTAAGTAAAGAAATCATATGGTTTAGGGATAAATAATGAGTGAAGTCATAGCTGGATTCTTCCTGAGGGTATCGTCTTTATCAACTGAGTTTTCCAAAGCCTTTTCCCAATTTATTCATTTATCTTTGCATTTTAGTTTAAAGTATTCATTACTTTTAGATAAATCAACCAATCACTCCATATTTCGTGCTAAATAATAGAAAGAAAGTGAGTAGTAGTACTTTTAGGTTCCTTGGGTTCGATAAGATATTCTTGCCTTAACTATACTCTTTGCTCGATAGGTGCACTTGCCTCTATCGTTGTCATAGTTAGTCTCTGTGTTCGATCATTCTTTATAAATTTTAAAACTAGACTATTTTGCAATGATCAAGTTTTTAGCACTGCTGTTGGGAACTCTAAAATATTAAGAGTGCTTTATTTCTATTACTTTAGCCATTATTTTTATTTTTAAATTTCTCTTTATACATATATTTTTGTTTTTGTTTTCTAAATTTCTTTCTTTCTTTGCATATTAGGTACCTCTAGTTTATGACTAGAAGAAACCAAGGACCATTAGAATCTGAAAGTGACTTGAGGCAACCGCAGTAAATCGCAGAGAAATAAGACGAGCCCTAGACTATCAAAGAGAAAAATAGCAAAGATCCAATCCTACTGAAGGGATGGACGAGAACAATCCACCAATTTTGCAAGAACAGAATGCTCCGCGTACTATGTATGATTATGCTAAACCTAATTTGACAGAGCGAGAATCTAGTATTGTTAGGCCGCTATAGCTACTAATAATTTTGAAGTAAAGCCTAACACAATACAAATGATTCAACAATTGCTCAATTTGATGGTTTGCGGATGAGGATCCAAACACTCATATATCTAATTTTTAGAATTTCATGATACCTTCAAAATAAATGGCGTTTCTGACGATGCCATACTTCTTCGGTTATTTCCTTTTTCATTAAGGAGCAAAGCAAAGCAGTGGTTGAACTCGTTACCATGAGGGTCAATCACCACATGGGATCAAATGACCGAAAAGTTTCTTTTAAAATATTTTCCACCAGCCAAAACGGCTAAATTTAGGAATGGTATATCTTCTTTTGTGCAGAATGATGCAGAAACATTATATGATGCATGGGAAAGATATATGGATCTCCTAAGGAGATTCCCACACCACGGATTACCTTTGTGGCTTTAAGTCCAAATTTTCTACAATGGTGTGAATTCTCCAACTAGGCAAATGATTGATTCATCAGCCGGTGGAACTCTGAATAATAAAACTCCTGAAGCGGCTTACAATTTTATTGAAGAGATGACATTGAACACCTATCAATGGCAAATTACAAAGGCTAAACCGACAAAATCATCCAAAGTTTTTAGCATAGACGCAGTGACAATGTTGTCAACACAAATGGAGTTAATGAATAAAAAGCTTGATAATTTATGTTCTTCACAGGTACATCGGAGGAATGTGGCGAATAAATAGACGTCAGTGACAATGTTGTCAAAATCAGAAGGAATGTGGCAAATTCTGAGTACCCACCTTACCAACCAGAAGCAAAAAACAAGCAAACAAACTATATAGGTAACAATTTCAGATCTAGTAATCATCCTTATAGTAACACTTACAATCCAGGTTGGAGAAACCACCCAAATTTCTCGTGGGGAGGGCAAGGAAATCAAAGGCAGCAACCTTTTCCAAATTACCAAAATCAACCTTATCCACCGGAAAAGAAGTCGAGTCTTGAAGAGATGCTGAAAAAGTTCATGGCAAACACAGATGCCTGTCTCCAAAGAACTGATACAACACTTGATAACCAAGGAATATCGATCAAAGAAATCAAGGAACAAGTCGAGGAAATCACTAGGTTAGTGGGACAACTCACAAAGCTTGTTTCAGAACGTCAACAAGGACGTCTACCAAGCAACACAGGAATAAACCCAAACAACCAGATACAAGCCATCACATCTCAAGAGGATACAAAGGTAGACAAGCCCACCTCAGTACAAGAAACCAAGGAAGAAATAGGTAAAATTGAGGTAGCACAAGAAAAATTGATAATTAAAGAGTACCACCCGAATACCTTATCTCGATGCATTGAAAGGAGATGATTCAGAGGAATAATTCGGTAAGTTTCTAAAACTTCTAAAGAAATTACACATTAACTTACCTCTTCTTGAAGCTCTTTTTTAGATGCCCGGCTCAAGGAGATTTTTAAGATAGCTCTTAACAAACAAACACAAAATAGATGAAGAGCAACATGTGGAACTTAATGCAACATGCTCAATAATGCTACAAAACTGACTACCGCAGAAATTAAAAGATCCAGGGAATTTTACGATTCCATGTTTAATTGGTAGTTTAACTATTGATAATGCGTTAGCTGATTTAGGGGCAAGTATAAATGTCATGCCTTATACACTGTTTAAATTATTAGGTCTAGGGAAGCCCAAACAAACTAGGATGAGTATCCAACTAGCTAATAAAACTGTTAGAATTCCTATGGGCATTATTGAAGACGTTTTAGTAAAAATCGATAAATTCATCTTCCTAGTAGATTTTGTTGTTTTAAACATGGATGACGAAAATTCAATCCCTTTAATTTTAGGAAGACCTTTTCTTGTAACTGCCAAGACTAAAATTGATGTTGCCACATGAGAACTCATACTTCGTGTAGGAGATGAATCAGTCAATCTTCAAGCTCTCAACTCAGCCAGAACCACAGAAGATGAAGGTAAGAAATTCGTTTCAATAGATAATCAAATTATTCAACCTTCATCGTAGGAAATATCACAAAGCATTAAAACTGAGCCAACACAAAATCATACGATCAACAATTTAGAAGAGCAGAAGATACACACCAAAGAAAAACTGGATCCACCTGAAATAAAACCTGAGGAACCACCAGAAGAGCTCATAGGGACATCAAATCACTTTAAAATAGAAGATCAAGTGCTGTTAGATAAAGCCGATCCTTACATCATTTCAAAGAGGCAGAAAGCAGGAAGAAATACTCCTTCAGTACGCGATGTTTTCCCACACGAAATAGTCGAGGTAAGCAATCCACTGTTCAACAATTTCAAGATAAACACTTCTCGACCTAAACTTTGTCACAAAAATAAAACTGTTAGTAAGAGGGAAAATATTCAAACCTTTAAACCTCCCTAAATTTTCAAAGCCTAAGGCAGTCTAGCTTAAGACTATAAACAAGCGCTTCTCGGGAGGCAACCCGAGCGCTAACACTTTTTATTTCTCAAAATTATTTTTCTTTTCTTTTCTTTTTTTTCTCTCTTCTCTCTCCACAATTAAAGCAAAGATGTAGATTTTAGGCCACACGGCCTTACACACGGTCGTGCTCGTGGCTGTGTGGACCACTAGAACTACCACACTGACAGAGCAGAGCCGTGTAAGTCAGTCCAACCACTCCCCCCAATGTCACGGAACCAACCACCCACAGCACGAGCACCTAAAAAAATAGCGATACTGACTTATTTAGCACAGGCAGACCACGCCCATGCAGTCCAACTGTGCTCCTATACTGGCTTTTTAGGAACGGGCGTGTAAACCAACAAAACGGGCGTGGAAGGACAACACACCCCACAACACGACCGTGCGATACGGCCGTGAGAATCGACACACCCTCAGTACACGGGCGTGGGAACGTGCCAGGTTTGAAATCCTATTTAAATCCCCACAGTCGTCCTCTTTGTCCCGTCTTCTTTCTTATTCCTTTTTTCTCTTTTATTTCAAAATTTTTTCCTATTCATAGAAAAGATCCAAGACACTTGAACAACACAAAGTTCATGCCGAAGAAACGTAAGCATCATCTCTTTAGAGAAGACCTCAACATGAGTTCATGCCGGCAGCTTCACTTAATTGACACGCCAAGGGTCTCGAAAACCTTTTCGATTCTATTTTTCTTTTCTCGTCTCCTTTATTTTCCTTATCTATACTTCTTTTCTGCTGAATTTAATTTATTTCATATTAGTTTCTTGGTTTTAGGTTCTAAAGGCTGCTAGAGAATCACACACCACAGCCTTCGAGGTCACACCCACTTCGCAAACCATCCAACAATAAGGACTCCTTAGTCCATTAGTCTTTTCTTTCAATTTTAGATGTCTTCTTAGTCTTCTTCTTTTTATTTCCTTAATCTTTAAATTTATTATTAGTATATTATTATTATTTCTCTAGATCTCTTGTCTATATCTTCACAGGCTACCCAATTTCTTTATCTAGAAAATTGCTTCTCGGTTGCCACTCCATCAGGCCCATAGAAAACACCATCACCACCACCAAAGACGCCAGGGATCATCTAGATTTTAGGGAGTATTACTTTTCCCACTTCTCTTTTTGATTTGGAACATAAATTTCATTATCTATCTTTGTACATTGAGGGCAATGTACATCTTAAATGTGGGGGTAATAGTGCCTAACTTTTTGCATAATTCTCAAAACCCTAAAATTAGTCTTGATCTTAAGTATTTTTCTCATATTATTAATTAGGATGAAATTTCTAATGATTTATGATTTTTATTGATATGTTTTAGAGTAAGTCATAGTTAATTGTGCATTGATGATTAAATTTTAAGAATACTAGAGAATCGAGCATGATAAGTCTACTTTCTAAAATTAAAAAAATTGATGGGTCGTTGAACTGAATTTGAGTATCACCTTGAAGTTCAAAATTTATAAGGATTGATGTCAAAACACCCATAATTTTTGTGAGATTTTGAGCCTTGTAGAGCATATATATTTTTTTCGTGCTCACTTTATTGATTATGAGTGTGTCAACTTTGAACTTTTATTCTAGAACTTACCTCGTTTGTACATGTCGAGACCACATTAATTATTTGATATATTGAGATGATAAAGGCACCTAGGTTTTAACCCGATTCACTCCGCTAAAAAGCCTACCCATACAAATTAACCCTAGTGAACCCGTTGAATCCTAACAACCTTTTTATTGACTCACCCACTAATATTAACCCAAAATCCTTTGTGTTTGTTATCAACATTCCTTTGACTACCCTCTATCAAGAATTGATTTGATCAATTCTTTGAATTAGGTTATTTCAATTATCAAAGTTCCTTCTATTATGTTTATTTTAGTTTGTTCTTTAAAAAATATATCCAAGTTTATTCAATATTAGTAGTATACAAAAGAGCTTAGAGCATTTAAACTCCAATTGTTGAAAAAGCTCGTATTAAAGTAGTATCAAAATACTCCTTATTATAGAGTAATTATCAATAGTGATGTTATTAGTATTCATTTGAAGTCAATATTCATATTTAGTGTAGTGTTTCTAGTTAGAGAATTTGTCAAGTCAGTCTCGATTCCAACCTTCTAATTCAGCCTTTATCCACACCTTTTAACCCAAGCCCCATTCCAACCACGATTAAAGACCTTTTGATTTGTGTATCATCTAATATCTGATGGTGGAGATTTGATTTTCGAGCAAGCCTATGGGATTAACTTTTGAGTTCGATTTAGAGTGCTTATTCTTGAACCTTAAACACCTTTGAGTGATTTGAGTGAATCTTTAGTGAGGATGTCAGCCCTTGTCGATTTTGAATTAAAGGTAATTACTTAGATAAGGGGAGACACCTATGTTTTCGTACTACAAAGGTATGACTTATCGTAATTGAATCTTTAGGACTCTTTGTGTTGAATTATCCATGTATAAATTATCTATGAATTATGATGAGACATTGTCAATAGGAATTATAAATTGTGGGAAGTTCGTTTTAATTATAAGTTGAGAATTTTGCTTGAGGACAACCAAAAGCTTGAGTGTGGGGGTATTTGATAAACCGTAAAAGTAACATATTTTAATCCCACATTTAGTACGCTTTTGGATGAATTTATCCTTGATTTATGCAAAAAGGTGCTCTTAATCCTTTCTTTTCGTGTCTTATGCTCAAGAAAGCACCTAAGGATAAAAAGAACGTAAAACAGGCTTAAAACGGACCAAATTGGGCCAACCCAAGAAATCAACATAGCCTGGACTTCAAGGTACAAGGCCGTGCCTTACCATTCACCTTTCACAGCTATGCCCCAATTGACAGACTCGAAGCACAGCCTATACCTCAACGTGTACGGCCATGCCTAAATCAACAGAATAGAGACACGGGCTAGAAGACGACTCACACGGGCGTGCCATGACCGTCTCCTACCACGGGAAAGAGTAATTTCACTCGGATTAGGATGTTTGGAGCCCAAGAAATGCAATCCTAAGTCTACTTAAACACCTACGAACGAATTATGCTAGAATTATCAGTATTTAGGAGCCAAGTAAAGCATCCCAAAAGTATATATAAACACCACAAGGTGACTATTCAAGGGCGTCAAGTTTTAGTAGAGTTTTCTACTAGAGCTTTACTTATTTAGGGAATTACTCGAAGATAGCCAGTTGATCCATCTCGAAGAGCCAGAATTCTACTCAAGACGGAGGATCTCTCCTTCAATTCCTTCAAGGGGTTTTAGGGATTTCTACTGTTTTGTTTTATCTTTTCTCTTGAGACGTTTTCTTATTTAGTTATGAACTAAACCCTTCAGATACCTGAAGGGGATGAAACCTATGATGGATTTTGTTATTTTTTTCTGAATTTATATGATAAATACTTAGTTTGTTCTTAATTATGTTGCTTAATTTAATCTGATGCGCTTAGGTGGAAGAGGAATAGACCCTGCCTAAGAGTAGATCTAGCATAATTAAGCGGAGTTGATCGAGTGCTTAGAGATAGGGTTACGAGATTTTTCCAGATTAGGGTGAAACCTAATATGGGAATCCATTAATCGATTTACTGCTTCCTTAGGGGGTTATTATAAGAGAACGAGAGTTCCACTAATTAACCTAAGGTTAGACGTTATTCGCTTCGAGAGAATGTTTAATGTAGGTTAGGGAGTCTCATGGATCAAGCTAACTAAAGAAATCATATGGTTTAAGGATAAATGATGAATAAAGTCATAGGTGGATTCTTCCTGAGGGTATCGTCTTTATCATCTAAGTTTTCCAAAGTCTTTTCCCAATTTATTCGTTTATCTTTGCATTTTAGTTTAAAGTATTTCATTAGTTTTAGATAAATCAACCAATCACTCCATATTTCAGGCTAAATAATAGAAAGAAAGTGAGTAGTAGTACTTTTAGGTTTCTTGGGTTCGATAAGATATTCTTACCTTAACTATACTACTGTTCGATTGGTGCACTTGCCTCTATCATTGTCATAGTTAGTCTACAGGTTCGATCATTCTTTATAAATTTTAAAATTAGTCTATTTTGTAGCGATCAGATCCCACATCGAAAAGATACAAAGAAGGAAGGTAAGAAGCTAGCTATATATAGAGCATTCTATGAGGAGAGTTAATATACCTTGGTGGGCGTTTGGGTGTAGAACTAGAGGATAATCGCCAATAGTTGCAATGGGAGGGCTACTATAATGTGAGGTGCACGGTGAGGTTACGGTGAGGTTTTAGTTTTCGATAAGTGTATATTAAGTTATGATTAATCGTTAGGTGATGTCAATTATAGGTTCGTGACTAAGGGGTTTGCAGCACGCGTGGTTACCAGATGTGTGCAAACACTACACACACGAAATCGGCAAAGTCGAAAATGGCTAAATAGTCCGGTAGGCCCTGAGGCTAAGTTTGGTGAAATGGTTTGGTTGGTTATACGAATTGAATTAGTCATGCATGATACATGAATTGGATTTGTTTTGGGCCTAATAGGCCATATGATAATATTTGGGCCGTAAGGGTCGTAAGGGAGTGATTTGGGCTTGATGGGCTTATAGGGACGTAGACATGTATGTTAGGGTTTATGGACCTTAGGTCTAGTTTGAACAACTCTTAAATTCCATAAGACTTAATTTTTTTAAATAAACATGTATGTGAACAAGTCGCACGGTTGGAGTGTGGCAACGGGCGTACACATGTCTAGGATTGGATCTAGGGAGAGCTTGGTACCTAAGCGGCCATAGTGGCCCACCTCCTCTTCTCTAGAATCCTACCTGGTGCGTAGTGTCTATTCAATTTAGCCGCGAGGACTTGTTGATGGGCCAAAGGTCATAGATAAAACTCGAAAGGGACAAAATACCCTCGATTTACGAAATTCCCAAAATACCCCCAGTTTGCGAAATTACCAAAGTACCCCTGATTTGCAAAGTTACCGAAATACCCCCGATTTGTGAAATTACCAAAATACCCCCAATTTGTGAAATTACTGAAATACCCTCGATTTGCAAAATTACCAAAATACCCCTATAGGGTAGAGTTACGAAAATGCCCCTATGTGACGAATATAAGTTTATGGATGTTACTTGTGCGTTTGATGCATTCATATGATATTCTGCTTAGGATGCATATGGGTGGGAATTATGGTACAGAGGAAGATTTGAGGATCGCATTGCCGTATGGTATGGATCTAGGATCGTATGGCCGTATGGTATGGATCCACCGCAGGCTTTTAACCACCAGCAACCATACTGCACCGATAATGTTACCGAGGGCTGTATGCCATTAATATGGGCTTCGTGCCATAATTATGGACTTTGTGCCAATACCAAAGGCTTTGTGCTATTATTATGGCATTGTGCCAATCATATTTACCATGGCTATGTGCCTAACATATATAAATTGATGACTCTATGTCAATATTTGAGGATCGCATGGCCGTATGGTATGGATCTAGATCGCATGGCTGTATGGTATGGATCCACTGGAGGCTTTAGGCCCAATATTTGATTCACAGCTTTGCTGCAACGTTTGGTAATATCGCAATCGGGCTTCCCCTAGTGTGTAGCGGAGGGGTGGATCGAGCTAGAATTCCACAAGGAGTCATAAGGTTGGAAGGGAAATGGTGTGTATAGCGGATGGATTTTTGGGGTGGGTTTTGCATTATTTGTTTATGAATGATACTATATGATATGATATGAGGCCATTATGGGATAAGGCCCAAGACCACCGATTTTGATAGGGCTTAGGTCCAAGGTGGATATTTATAAGTGATTTGTTTTCCAAGGGTTGTGCACACTGAGTTTCAAAACTCACACCCCTTTAATTTAATGTCTCAGGTAATCCCAAATAGACGACTCGATGTGGGAGAGGAATCGGAGATGGCCACACTACAAGAGGCTTGAATTTTCATTTATTTTGTTTCAAAATACATGTTTTTATTTACTTAATTTTCAGTGGACGTAATAAGGGCTTGTACTCCGTTTTGACTTCAGATTTAATTCGGGTTTTAAGATTAAATGCTTATTTAATTATTAAACCTAAGTAAGCTCTTATGTTCAAACTTGGTTTACTAAATGCTTACAATAATTAAATGGGTTTTTTTTAATCTTTAATTAATAGGTCTATTAGATTTTGGGCTTTTGGGTCTTAATTTCTTAATTAGCAAAACCTTTTTGAATTGTGCCTTTAATGTGACATTCCGGATTCGGGCCTAACTTCTAGGCCGGGTTTGGGGTGTTACAGTTTGGACATGGGTGTGTGCCCAGATCGTGTTAATTTAGTTAGTATATCAAGGATTAGCACGAGGTCTAAGCCCACGGGCGTGTCATGGCCATGTGAAAATAGTTAGTAACCTCCCACAGTTGGGAGACATGGGCGTGTCTAAGCCGTATGGAAATAGTCGGTAGCTCTCCATGGTTTGAGGGCATTGACGTGCTTAAGGGTACACAAGCATGTTCCAAGTCACACGGGCATGTGAACCTTGCTTCAACAATGAGTTATTTGATTTAATTCTGAAAGTTTTCTGACATGAGTTAAAGGCCCCGTAGGCCCTTGTTATATGTGTTGACTAAGAAAGTGAAGTTTTTAAGTCAGAATGAAATTTTTATAGCCCGTAAGTACATGTTTCAGTGAGTTCAAGCATAGTAACGTCTCGTATCCAGACCTAGTATCAGTCTTGGGTGCGGGGTGTTACAAAGATCTGAATTTACGGCAGTGAAGATGGTTAAAGTTGTTAAAAGATTACGAGCTTGTAATTGACTACCATCCAGGAAAAGCCAATGTTGTTGCAGATGCTTTGAGTCGAAAATCATTGCTTGCCCTACGTGCGATGAATACTCAAATGGTTCTATCTGATGATGGTTTGATTGTAGCTTAGTTGAACATGAAACTGTTATTTCTTCAATCAGATTTGTGAGGCTCAAAAAGTTGATAATGAATTGATAGCAAAACGGGCTCAATGTGATGTGAATATTATTTCAGAGTTTCAAGTTGATACTGAAGGTTATTTGAGGTTTTCCAAGAAATTCAGAGTTAATACAGATGATTTTGAATGAAGCTCATAGTAGTCGATTATCTGTTCATCTGGGTAGTACAAAATTGTATAATGATTTGAAACAGCTTTACTTGTGGCATGGTATGAAACGAGACATTTCTGATTTTGTTTTGAGATGTTTGATCTATCAGCAAGTTAAAGCTGAGCATCAGGTTCCGTCTAGGTTACTTCAACCCTTATGATACCCGAGTGGAAATGGGACAGAGTCACGATGGATTTTGTATCAGGTTTGCCTTTGTCATCGAGTAAGAAATATGCAATCTGGGTTATTGTGGATAGATTGACTAAATCGGGTCATTTTGTTTCGGTTCGCACAAATTATTCACTTGATAAACTTTGTATATTTCTCAGATTGTGAGATTACATGGAGTACCTATTTCTATTATTTTGAGAGAGATTCGAGTCTCACATCACGATTTTGGAAGAAATTGCAAGATGCACTAGGTATGAAACTATACTTTAGCACTGCTTTTCATCCGCAAATAGATGGTTAGCCTGAATGAATTATTTAGATACTCGAGGATATGTTGAGATGTTGCATTCTTGAGTTTGAGGGTACATAGGAACGATACTTGCCATTGATTAAATTTGCGTATAATAATAGCTTTCAATCAAGTATCAAAATGGCACCATACGAGGCTTTGTACGGTCGCAAATGTTGAACACCTTTGTATTGGACTAAGCTTAGTGACAATAAGATACACGGGGTCGATTTGGTCAAACAGACTAAATAGAAAGTGAAAGTAATTGGTGATAGTCTAAAAGCCGCGTCAGATCGTCAAAAGTCGTACGCAGACTTGAAACGTAAAGATATTGAGTTTTAGGTCGGGACAAAGTGTTTTTAAAAGTCTCACCATGGAAGAAAATACTTCGATTAGGTTGTTGATAAACCGTAAAAGTAACATATTTTAACCCCGTATTTAATAGGTTTTTGGATGATTTAGCCCTTAATTTCTGTAAAAAGGTGCTTTTAATCCTTTCTTTTCATGTTTATACTCAGGAATGCACATGTGGATAAAAAGAACACAAAACAGGCTTAAAACGGAGTAATTGGATCTTAGCAAGCCCAAATCCCACATGACCATGCCTCGCCAATTACCTAGAGTATGGCCTCAACTCCGTGACGCACGGCCGTGCAGCATCAATTTATCATGCGGACGTGCATGGTGATCTACATGGCTGTGTCCAAATAGACAGACCTGAAGCATGGCCTGAATCCTGACTTACACGGTCGTGCCCAAAATGACAGAATCGAGACACAGCCCAACCACGAGTTACACTGGTGTGAGCCTTGACCGTGCCCTGGCTGCGGGAGAGAGCAATTTCACTTGGATTTGGATGATTGAAGCCAAAGAAGCATAGTCCTAAGTCTACTCCAACACCCTAATAGAAATTCTACTTAAA
The DNA here is from genome assembly GCA_025506655.1 of Gossypium rotundifolium. Classification (NCBI taxonomy): domain Eukaryota; kingdom Viridiplantae; phylum Streptophyta; class Magnoliopsida; order Malvales; family Malvaceae; genus Gossypium; species Gossypium rotundifolium. Next base: position 54,632,925 of record CP106729.1, on the reverse strand, counting down.
GAAGGTACTTAGGAGCCAAGTATAGCATCCTAAAGCCTATATAAACAACCCAAGGCAGACATGGAAGGGGGAGCTTTATGGCAGAGGCTTTTGCCGAAGCGTTCATCTTTTAGAGAGTCACTTGAAGATAGCCAATTGATCGATCTCAAGAAGCCAGAGCTCCATTCAAGACGAAGGATCTCTCCTTCAATTTCTTCAAGGGTTTTAGGGATTTTTTATGTTTTGTTTATTCATTACTCTTGAGATGTTTTCATATTTAGTTATGAACTAAACCCCTCAGATACCTGAAGGGGATGAAACCTATGATGGATTATGTTATTTGATTTCTAAATTATATGATAAGTACTTAGTTTGTTCTTAATTATGTTGCTTAATTTAATCTGATGTGCTTAGGTGGAGGTGGAATAGATCCCGCCTAAGAGTAGATCTAGCATAATTAAGCGGAGTTGATCGGGCACCTAGAGATAGGGTTACGAGATTTTGCCGGATTAGGGTAAAACCTAATATGGGAATCCATTGATCGATTTACTACTTCCTTAGGGGGTTATTATAAGAGAACGAGAGTCTCACTAATCAACCTAAGGTTAGATGTTATTCGCCTCGAGAGAGGGTTTAATATAGGTTAGGGAGTCTCACGGATCTAGCTAAGTAAAGAAATCATATGGTTTTGGGAATAAATGATAAGTGAAGTCATAGGTGGATTCTTCCTGAGGGTATCGTCTTTATCAACTGAGTTTTCCTAAAGTCTTTCTCCCATTCATTCTTCTGTCTTTGCATTAGTTTAAGTATTTCATTAGTTTAATAATTCAATCACTTCATATTTCATGCTAAATAATAGAAAGAAAGTGAGTAGTATTACTTTTAGGTTCCCTTGGGTTCAATAAGATATTCTTGCCTAAATTATACTATTGTTCGATAGGTGCACTTGCCTTTATCATTGCCACAGTTAGTCTACAGGTTCCATCACTCTTTTATAAATATTAAAACTCGACTGTTTGACACGATCAAGTTTTTTCGCCGTTTCCGGGGAACATCTAAAATATTAAGAAAGCTCTATTTCTATTACTTTAGCCATTATTTTTATTTTTAAAATTTCTCTATATTTTTATACATATATATTTGTTCTAAATTTTCTTTCTTTCTTTTCATAGCAGGTACCTCTTGTTTATAACTAGAGGAAATCTGAGAGGACCATTAGAATACGAAAGTGACATTGAAGCTACCACTCGCAAAAATCGCAGAGAAATTAGACGAGCCCTAAACTATCAAAGAGAAGAACAGCAAAGATCTAATCCTACTGAAGGGATGGATGAGAACAATCCACCAAATGTGCAAGAACAGAATGCTCCGTGTACTATGTATGATTATGCTAAACCTAATTTGACAAGAGTAGAATCTAGTATTGTTAGGCCCACTATAGCTGCTAATAATTTTGAATTATAGCCTAACACAATACAAATGATTCAACAGTTTGCTCAATTTGATGGTTTGCAGGATGAAGATCCAAACACTCATATATCTAATTTTTTAGAATTCTGTGATACCTTCAAAATAAATGGCATTTTTGGAAATGCCATACGTCTTCGAGTATTTCCTTTTTCATTAAGGAACAAAGCAAAGCAGTGGTTGAACTCGTTACCACGAGGGTTAATCACCACATGTGATCAAATGACCGAAAATTTTCTTTTAAAATATTTTCCACCAGCCAAAATGGCTAAATTTATGAATGACATATCTTCTTTTGTGCAGAATAATGCAGAAACATTATATGATGCATGGGAAAGATACAAGGATCTCCTAAGGAGATGCCCACACCACGGATTACCTTTGTGGCTTCAAGTCCAAACTTTCTACAATGGTGTGAATTCTCCAGCTAGGCAAATGATTGATTCATCAGCCGGTGGAACTTTGAATAATAAAACCCCTAAAGAGGCTTACGATTTTATTGAGGAGATGTTGTTGAACACCTATCAATGGCAAATTACAAGAGATAAACCGATAAAATTAGCTGGAGTTTTTAACATAGACACAGTGACAATGCTATCGACACAGGTGGAGTTAATAAATAAAAAGATTGATAATTTATGTTCTTCACAGGTACATCCAGTGATGCAATGAGAAGCAAGTGGGAATGTGGCGAATTTTGAGTACCCACCCTACCAACCAGAAGCAAAAAATGAGCAAACAAACTATATAGGTAACAATTTCTAATCTAATAATAATCCTTATAGTAACACTTATAATGCAGGTTGGAGGAACCACCCAAATTTTGCGTGGGGAGGACAAGGAAATCAAGGAAATCAAAAGCAGCAACCTACTCCAAATTAACAAAATCAGCCCTATCCACAGGAAAAGAAATCAAACCTTGAAGAGATGTTGACAAATTTATGGCAGCTACAGATTCTCGTCTCCAAAAGACTGAAGCAATATGTGATGAGCAACAAAAATCGATCAAAGGAATCAAGAATCAACTTGGAGAATTTACTAGGTCAGTGGGACATCTCACAAAGGTGATTTATGAACGTCAACAAGGACGTCTACCAAGCAACACAGAAATAAACCCAAAAGAGCAAATCCAAGCCATCACAGCTCAAAAGGATACAAAAGTAGACGAGCCCACCTCAGTACAAGAAACTAAGGAAGAAAAAGGTAAAATAGAGGTAACACCAGAGAGGCCAAAACCGGTAGTTAAAGAATACCAACCTCGCATACCTTATCCCGAAGCTTTGAAAAAAGATGATTCAGAGGAACAATTCAGTAAGTTTCTAAAACTTTTATAGAAATTACATATTAACTTACCTCTTCTTGAAGCTCTTTTTCAGATGCCCGACTCAAGGAAATTTTTAAGACAGCTCTTGACGAATAAACACAAAATAGATGAAGAGCACCATGTGGAACTTAATGCAACATGCTTAGCAATGCTACAGAATAGACTACCACAGAAACTAAAAGATCCAGGGAGTTTTACGATTCCATGTTTAATTGGTAGTTTAACTATTGATAATGCATTAGCCGATTTAGGGGCAAGTATAAATGTCATGCCTTATGCACTGTTTAAACGACTAGGTCTAGGGAAGCCCAAAAAAACTAGGATGAGTATTCAACTTGCTGATAAAACTGTTAGAATTCCTATGGGCATTATTGAAGACATTTTAGTCAAAATCGATAAATTTGTTTTCCCAATAGATTTTGTTGTTTTAGACATGGATGAGGAAAATTCAATCCCTTTAATTTTAGGAAGACCTTTCCTTGCAACTATCAAAACTAAAATTGATGTTGCCACAGGAGAACTCATACTTCGCGTAGGAGAAGAATCGATCAATCTTCAAGCTCTTGACTCAACCAAAACAATAGAAGATGAAGGTAAGAAAGTCGTTTCAATAGATAATCAAATTGTTCAAACTTCATCGCAGTAAACATCGTAAAGCATCAAAGCTGAGCCAACTCATAGTCTCCGAGTCATCACAGAAGAATCACACTAGAAACAAAACCAGAAGACCGACAAATTAGAAGAGCAGAAGATACACACCAATGAAAAGCTGGATCCACACAAAGTAAAACCTAAGGAACCACCGGAAGAGCTTATAGAGACATCAAATCACTTTAAAATAGGAGACCAGGTGCTGTTAGACAAAGCCGATCCTCACATCACTCCAACAGATATGAAGAAAAAGGAAGAAATACTCCTTCAGGTACACGATGTTTTCCCACAAGAAATAGTCGAGGTAAGCAATTCAATATTCGGCAATTTCAAGGTAAACACTTCTCGACCTAAACTTTGTCACGAAAATAAAACTGTCAGTAAGAGGGAAAATATTCAAACCTTTAAACCTCCCTAAAATTTTCAAAGTCTAGGACAGTCTAGCTTAAGACTATAAACAAGCGCTTCTCGGGAGGCAACCCGAGCACTAACACTTTTTATTTTTCAAAAAAATTATTATTTTCTTTTCTTTCTTCTCTCTTCTCTCTCCATATTTAAAATAAATATTTAGGTTTCCAGGCTACACGACCTTACACATGGCCATGCCCGTGGCCGTGTGGACCACCGGAACCATCACCCTGACAGAGCAGAGCCGTGCAAGTCAATCCAACCACCCCCCAACGTCACGGATTCAACCACCCACAGCACGGTTGTGCCTCACAATCGTGCTAAGATACTAACTTATTGAGCATGGACAGACCATGCCCGTGCAGTCCAACCGTGCTCACAGGTTTTCCAAAAACAGGCGTGCCAATCGACAAATGGGCATGGAAGAACAACACACTCCACAACACAGTCGTACGATGCAGACGTGTGAATCGACACACCTTCGGTACACGGACGTAGGAACATGCCAGATTTGAAATTTTATTTAAATCCCCATAGCCTTCCCCTCTCTCCCATCTTCCTTCTTCCTTCTCTTTCTTCTAAAATTTTCTCCCTATTGATAGAAAAGGTCCAAGACTCTTGAGCAACACAAAGATTATGCCAAAGAAATGTAAGAAAATAAATATTGTCTCCTCAGAGGAGACCTTAACATGAGTTCATGTCGGTAGCTTCACTTAATTGACACGCCAAGGGTCTCGAAAACCTTTTCGGTTCTATTTTTCTTTTCTCATCTATTTTATTTTCCTTATCTATACTTCTTTTTTGCTTAATTTAATGTATTTCATATTAGTTTCTTGGTTTTAGGTTCTAAAGGCTGCTAGGGAATCATGCCACTTCGATCATCACCAGTACTCCACGGCCTTAGAAATCATACACACCCCACGAACCACCCGCTAATAAGGATTTCTTAGTCCATTAGACTTTTCTTTAAATTTTATATTTCTTCTTAACCTCCTTCTCTTTATTTTCTTAGTCTTTAAATATATTATTAGTATAGTATTATTATTTCTCTAGATCTCTTGGCTATGTCTTCGCAGGCTACCCAATTTTTTCATCTAGCAAATTGCTTTTTGGTAGCCACTCCACCAGGCCCATAGAAAACACCATCACCACCTCCAAAGACACCAAGGATCATCCAGATTTTAGGGAGTATTACTTTCCCCACTTATCTTTTTGATTTGGCATTTAATTATCATTATCTATCTTTGTACATTGGGGGCAATGTAAATCTTAAGTGTGGGGGTAATAGTGCCTAACTTTTTGCATAATTTTCAAAACCCTGAAAATAGTCTTGATCTTAAGTATTTTTCTCATATTATTAATTAGGGTGAAATTTCTAATGATTTATGATTTTATTGATATGTTTTAGAGTAAGTCATGGTTAATTGTGCGTTGATGATTAAATTTGAAGAATACTAGAGAATCAAGCATGATAAGTCTACTTTCTAAAAATTAAAATTGATAGGTTGTTGAACTAAATTTGAGTATCACCTTGAAGTTCAAAATTTATAAGGATTGATGTCAAAACACCCATAATTTTTTATGGGATTTTGAGCCTTATAGAGCATATATTCTTTTTGTGCTCACTTTAATTGATTATGTGTGTGTCAACTTTGAATTGTTATTCTAGAACTTGCCTCGTTTATGCATGTCAAGACCACATTAATGATTTGATATACTGAGATGATGAAGGCACTTAGGTTTTAACCCGTTCACTCCACCAAAAAGCCTACCTACATAAATAACCCCTAATGAACCCCATTGAATCCTAACAACCTTTTTATTGGCTCACCCACTAATGTTAATCCAAAATCCCTTTGTATTTGTTATCAACATTCCTTTGACTACCCCTTTATCGAGAATTAATTTGATTAATTGTCGAATTAGGTTATTTCAATCACCAAAGTTCCTTCTATTATGTTTATTTTAGTTTGTTCTTAAAAAAAAAAATCCAAGTATATTCAATATTAGTAGTATAATAAAAGAGCTTAGAGCATTTAAACTCCAATTGTAAAGCTCAGATTAAAGTATTATCAAATTTTAAGTGATAAAAATACTCTTATTATAAGAGTAATTATCAATAGTAGATATTGTTAGTTTTCATTCGATGTAAATATTCATACTTAGTTCATTATTCTTAGATTAGGTAATTAGTCAATTCAATCTCGATTATAACCTCTAATTTGGCCTGTATCCACACCTTTTAACCCAAGCCCCGTTACAACCCTAATTAAAGACCTTTTGATTTGTGTATCATCTCATATACAGTGGTGGAGACTTGATTTTCAGGCAAGCCTATGGGATTAACTTTTCAAGTTCAACTTAGAGTGCTTATTCTTGAACCTTAAACACCTTTGAGTGATTTGAGTGAATCTTTAGTGAGGATGGTAGTCCTTGTCGATTTTGAATTAAAGATAATCACTTAGATAAGGGGAGACACTTATGTTTTCGTGCTATAAAAGTATGACTTATCGTAATTGAATCTTTAGGGTTCTTTGAGTTGAACTATCCATGTATAAATTATCTATAAATTATGATGAGACATTGTCGATAGGAATTATGAATTATAGAAAGTTCGTTTTAATTGTAAGTTGAGAATTTTGCTTGAGGACAAGCAAAAGCTTAAGTGTGGGGGTATTTGATAAACCGTAAAAGTAACATATTTTAACCTCATATTTAATAGGTTTTTGGATGATTTAGCCCTTGATTTCTGTAAAAATGTACTTTTAATCCTTTCTTTTCATGTTTATACTCAGCAAAGCACCCGAGGATAAAAAGAACACAAAACAGGCTTAAAACGGAGTAATTTGACCTTAGTAAGCAATCAACATAGCCTGGCCCAAATCCCACACGACCGTGCCTCACCAATTACCTAGAGCACGGACTCAACTCCGTGATACATGACTGTACATCATCCATTTATCACACGGACGTGCATGGTGATCTATATGGCCGTGTCCAAATCGACAGACCTGAAGCATGGCCTGAATCTTGATTTATATGGCCGTGCCCAAAACGATAGATCGAGACACGGCCCAACCACAAGTTACACAGCGTGTGCTATGGCCGTACCCTACCGCGGGAGAGAGTAATTTCACTCTGATCTAGATGCTTGAAGCCAAAGAAACATACTCCAAAGTCTACTCCAACACCCTAATAGTAATTCTACTTAAAAAAGGTACTTAGGAGACAAGTATAGCATCCCAAAGCCTACATAAACAACCCAAGGCATACATAGAAGGGGGAGCTTTTTGGCAGAGGCTTTTGCCGAAGCTTTCATCTTTTAGGGAGTCACTTGAAGATAGCCAGTTGATCCATCTCAAGAAGTCGGAGCTCCATTCAAGACGGAGGATCTCTCCTTCAATTCTTTTAGGGGGTTTTATAGATTTCTTATGTTTTGTTTATTCTTTACTCTTGAGATGTTTTCGTATTTAGTTATGAACTAAACCCTCAGATACCTGAAGGGGATGAAACCTATGATGGATTTTGTTATTTGATTTCTAAATTATATGATAAGTACTTAGTTTGTTCTTAATTGTGTTGCTTAATTTAATCTGATGTGCTTAGGTGGAGGAGGAATATACCCCGCCTAAGAGTAGATCTAGCATAATTAAGTGGATTTGATCGGGCGCCTAGAGATAGGGTTACAAAATTTTTCTGAATTAGGGTGAAACCTAATATGGGAATACATTGATCGATTTACTGCTTCCTTAGGGGGTTATTATAAGAGAACGAGAGTTCCACTAATTAACCTAAGGTTAGACGTTATTCGCCTCGAGAAAGGGTTTAATATAGGTTAGGGAGTCTCACGGATCAAGCTAAGTAAAGAAATCATATGGTTTGGGGAATAAATGATAAGTGAAGTCATAGGTGGATTCTTCCTGAGGGTATCGTCTTTATCAACTGAGTTTTCTTAAAGTCTTTCTCCCATTCATTCTTTTGTCTTTGCATTAGTTTAAGTATTTCATTAGTTTAATAATGCAATCACTTCATATTTCAGGCTAAATAATAGAAAGAAAGTGAGTAGTAGTACTTTTAGGTTCCCTTGAGTTCGATAAGATATTCTTGCCTAAACTATACTACTGTTCGATAGGTGCACTTGCCTCTATTGTTGCCACAGTTAGTCTATAGGTTTGATCACTCTTTTATAAATATTAAAACTCGACTGTTTCACACGATCAGTTGTAAAGGTAAATTAAGTCTGAGATTTATTGAGCCGTATGAGATTATTGAGCGTATCGGGCCGGTTGCTTATAGACTGTTGTTGCCTCCTGACTTAGAAAAGATCCATAATGTCTTTCATGTTTCCATGCTTAGACGATATCGATCCGACCCATCGCATGTGATTTCCCCGTCTAAGATTGAGATTCGATCCGATATGACATATGAGGAAGAACCAATTCGGATTTTAGATCGTGAAATGAAAGAATTAAGAAATAAGAAAATTTCTTTAGTAAAAATCTTATGGCATCGACATGGGGTTGAAGAAGCTATGTGGGAGCCCGAAGATGCTATTAGAGAACGTTATCCAAACCTATTCGCCGTAAGATTTTTAGGGACGAAAATCCCTAAGAGGGAGAAGCGTAATAGAGATTCAAATAGTTAGAATAGTGGTTTCAGAACCACAAATCTGAGTCAAAATATATTTAAATATTATTTTCTATGTTTTTAGTATGTGAATTGACCTGTGTGAAATTTTCATGATTAAATTTGATCGTTTCTGTGCTTAATTTGCAAAAAAGACTTAATCGTATAAAATGAAAAATTTGTTTTTTAATTATATAAGTGCCTAATTGACATGGCTTCTTAATTGGAAGGTCCTTATATTGTTTCTAAATCATGTGGTTAATGGATGGACACAAATGCCTAAGGTTAGTGGAATTTAAATGATATTAATAAGGCTAAATAGGTAATTTGTAAAATAAAATATTAATTAAACAAAACTAAAGCCAAATTCTATAATCTTTATGCTTCATAACTGAAAATCATAAATAAAATATAGGGTTCATGAGCTTTGAGCATTCGACATCTATTAATCTTGATTAATGTATGGTTTTTGATCCGTTTTTGATGATTATTACGTTTTTGAGATTGTTGCTTTGTGTTTTAACTAGCCCATGCTTGAATTTTTGAATTTGATGATGTATTCATGAAATTTCATTGATGATACTTTGTGGTTTTTGTTGTTTGATGATGGAAAATAAAGGATATGTGGTAGATTAATTGTTTTGTCTTTGGATTTTTGATGAATTTGAGTAAATTGGGCTAAATTGTGAAAATAATAAATTGAGGGACTAAAATATGAAACAAATGAAATGTGTGGACTTGTATGAGCTTAGTGAATATTCAGCCAAGCTATTGTGTAATGAAATTATGTTTATTTTGTATTTTGTAAAATAATGACTAATTTGTGAAAATGTGAAATGTTAGGGGCAAAAATGTAATTTACCCATTTATGTGTTTTTGGATGAAATTGATTGAATATGTGATTAAATATACTAATTTAGATCAAGAAAAGAGGAAATCAGAATTGGATCGAGGAAAATCTAGAGTTGTTGAATAGTCATCTCGGTTTGTCCGTGTTTGCCGAGGTAAGTTCATAAGAAAATAAATGCCATTAAATTTGATTGTATATATATTTTATTTGTACCAAATTGAATTATTACTTGTATATAAATGTGAATTCCAAATTGATAAAAGTGTGGAAGAATTGTCTACAAGCTTGAATTGATCGAGTTACGACATCCGAAAGTCCCGTACAAACCTAAGGAATAGTTAGGATACATATGTCATGACATAGGATTCTAATATGTGGTTTCGTGTAAGACCATGTCTGGGACGTTGGAATCGACTTGTGTTTACATGTAAGACCATGTCTGGGACATTGGCATCGTATTTGATTTTGAGTAAGACCCTATCTAGGAAGTGGCATCGATATGTGGTTACATGTAAGACCACGTCTGGGACGTTGGCATTGTATGAGCTTTCTGAATATCCGAGTATCCTTATTAATTCCAAATGGTTCAATGGGAAATATCGAGTTAAGATCAAATGTGAAATCAAACTAAAGAGCCGGTATGTTCTAAGTTAAATGCTTGGAAAGGAAGGTAAGTATATACTTAAGATGAATATATGAATTATGAATTATGAAAGTAAGAAATATGTATGTTTATGAATATATGTGTATTCGTCCAAGTTAATATATTTTGATATTGTTCAATGACTAGTATATAAATTACAAGCATGGTGTATTTGATTAAAGATTACTTAATTTAGCCTAAATTGACGTAATACTAGAGTTCATTTGATCATTATTTGCTTATGAGTTACTAAGCTATGAAAGATTACTCTATATGTGTGTTTTTGTTCTTTGTTTTATAGATTATTAAAGCTACGGAAAGCTTGGGGATTTTCGAGGATCATCACCACACTATCGAACTATATTTTTGTATCTTTTGAAAATATATATATTGAAGTATGGCATGTATAGGCAAGAGAATTTTGATTATGTATTGAGATGTGTAAATATAGCCATGTGATATGGCTTGTAAATGAATATGATTATGGATGAGTTTTTTCCTTGCTTTATGATGCATAAGTTGGAATGTTTGATGTGCTCATGAATGTCCAAAAGAAATGGTCTATATTGGTAAGTTCATGATTGATTTAGGAAAATTGATATGATGAGAAATGATATGAATTGAAATGGTTTTAAATGAAGTATTAATCTTATGTTTTGATGTGAAATCTACGCTTTGAATTGGTATGTTTAAGTTGGGTTTGCATATGGAAATGAATGATGTTGTTAAGAGTTAAATGTGCATGTTTTGGTATGTTTTGGATGCCTTTGGAATATGAATTTAGACTTATTTGATGCTTGTAGGTTTGACCAAAATTTTGGGTGGCAATTTGGCCTTGTAAATGGCCTATATTTGCCCACATGGTTGAGCACACGAGCGTGTGTCTCAACCGTGTCTCTTAAGGTTGAAATTCAAAACAAGTCAGTAAGCCACACGGGCTGGAGACACGGGCGTCTGACTGGCCATGTGAGCAAGTCAGTAACCTCCTTAATTTTCACGCGGCCTGGCACACGGACGTGTCTTGTGGCTGTGTGGACAAGTTAGTATGTATGCACTGTTTTGACATGGCCTAGACATACGGGTGTGTCTAATACCGTGTGAGGCACACGGCCTACTCACACAGGCGTGTGACCTTTGTAAGTTTGAAAAATGTTAAATTTTTAGAAAATTTTGTATGAACTCGGTTTAGTCCCGACATCTTCCCAATGCATGTTTAAGGTCTCGTAGACCTTTTAAAGGGACTCTATGTGTATATTCCGTTATGAAATGTTTATGATTATTTGATGGTATGTAATGTTGTGTTATGATTCGATATGTCCAGTAACGCCTCTTAACCTTAGTCTGAAGGCGGATACGGGTTAGGGGTGTTACATGTATACACCTCATTTTCCAATGTAACATTATCTTGAGGCGAGGAAAAACTCCTAGGTGTTGGCATAGATTCTCTAACCCTCTCCCATGATTCATCCTACATTTCTCTTTCATTAGAAAAATCTATTTTGGAAAATAGTAAAGCTGATGTCAAAATAAAATTAAAAGAAAAAAATAATACAAATTGTTTCTTACAGAAACTTTTTCTGCAGCCTCACTACTTAATTTGTCACTCCCAACTTTTCACAAATGTTGGAATCTAAATTGCTCCAAACACGAGAGTTCACGGCCTTCCTTCTCAGCCTTCTATATAGCAAAACAATAGTTGTTAATAATATTCACCAATGATTGAGAAACAATTAATATAGGTTACATATTGATTAATATGCAATTCTTACAAATTTTGAATTGAGGGACACCTATCCTATGTTACCAACAGTGTATGCATAACGCACCTTTTTTTGGGATTCTTTCGCCTTTTTTGATTATTCCTATTGTTAAAATTGATGAGAAAAAAATTTTAGAGTAATAGGAAAACTAAGTTTATTGTGGCCCATTCAACAAATCACACATATATGCACCCCTACTTCGATCATACCGTAAGTGAAAGCAGAAAAAAAATGAAACATTTAGTCTAATAAAAGTGTATACTATAGCTTGTGGTCTTCCCTATCGCTCCACCAACCACTTCTATTGATCATCATGCACACAGGGAGGATTGTTTTCATATATTTCATCAAGTGGTCGACCTTCTTGGGCCATATTTTTGTATCTAGTCTTCAAAGTCGATTTAAACTCCTTACAGAGTTTCTCAACATGTGAAAGGATGTCACAGTTGTAACACCCCAAACCCGACCTAGAAGTTAGGCCCGAGTCCGAAATGTCACATTAAAGGCACACTTCAAAACGATTTTACAAATTAACAATTTAGGGCTTAAAAGCCCAAAACCCTTGTATCCTGTTAAATTAAGAGGAAAAACCCAAATTTTTAAGAAAACAATCATATGTTGAGTTATTTCAAAAACCATGCTAACTTTAGAAATTTTATGAAATTTATTACGCGGATAGTTGAAACAATAATAATAAACCCGAAATCTAAAGTCAATTAGGAGTTTCATGGCCTTATTACAATCTAATGAAAAAAAAAACAAAGTATTTAAAAACATATTCATTTGAACAAATTAAAACATTTGATCAGCTTGTAGTGTAACCATCTCCGAGTCCTCTCCCACGTCGAGCCGTCTATTCAGGATTACTTGAAATAATAAATTAAAGGGTGTGAGTTTCGAAACTCAGTGTGTACAGCCCCCTGGATATCAAATCACATACAAATATTCACATTGTGCCTAAGTCTTATCAAAAATCGGTGGTCTTGGGCCTTAGACCACAATGACCACATACCATATCATATTTTATCATATAAAAACAAGATAATGCAAAACCCATCCCAATAATCCATCCACTACACATACCATTTCCCTTCCAACCATTACACACCTATGGGGATTTCTAAATCTACCCACCCATCCTCTACACACCAAAGGTAGCTCGGTTGCGGTACTACCTAATGTTGCAGCAAAGCTGCTAATCATGTAATGGGCTTAAAGCCATCGATGGATCCATGGCCATGCGACTATGCGATCCTCAAATCTTCCTTCATACCAAAATTCCCACCCATATGCATCCTAAATAGAATATCATATGAATGCATCAAACACACGAGTAACATCCACAAACTCATACTCGTCACATAGGGGTATTTTTGTCATTTCACTACCTAGGGTACTTTCATAATTCTACCCTATGGGGTATTTTGGTAGTTTTGAAAGATAGGGGTATCTTGGTAATTTTGCAAAATAGGGGTATTTTGGTACTTTTGCAAAATAGGGGTATTTTGGTAATTTTACAAATAAAAGGGTATTTTAGTAATTTTACAAATATAAGGGTATTTTAGTAATTTTACAAATATAAGGGTATTTTAGTCCCTCTTGGGTTTTAGTTATGAACTTTGGCCCAACAACAAGTCCTCGTGGCTAAAGTGAACAGACACTACGCACAAGGTAGGATTCCACTGAAGAGGAGGTGGGCCACTAGGACCGCTTAAGTACCAAGCTCTCCCTAGATCCAATCCTAGACATGTGTATGCCCGTTGCCACACCCTAACCCAGTGACTTGTTCATGGACATGTTTAATTAGATTAAGTCTTATGAAATTTAAGAGTTGTTCAAACTAGGCCTAAAGTCCATAAACCCTAGCATACTTGTCTACGTCCTCATAAAGCCCATCAAACCCAAATTACATCCTTACGGCCCATTAGGCCCAAATCACATCCTAATAGCCTGTTAAGCCCAAAAAAATTTTGAATCATGTATTATGCTTGACTGATTTAGTTTATATACCAAACCAAACAAACTCATCCAACCTAGCCTTAGGGCCCATCAAGCCCATTTAGCCACTTTTGGCTTTTCGACTTTTCAGCATTGCCGATATCGTGTGTGTAGTGTTTGTACACACCTGGTAACCTCACGTGCTGCAAACCCCTTACCCACGAACCTACAATCGACATTACTAGCGATTAACCAAAGCTTTAACACATACTTATCAAAAACTGAAACCAAAACCTCACTGTACCCTTAACTTGTGCCTTACATTCTAGTATCCTTCCTTTGCTACTATTGGCGATTATCCTCTAGATCTGCACCCAAATACCTATATCGTCAAAACCAACTGACCCATATTTCACATGAGTCTCCCCTATAAGCCATATTACATTCGGCCACCTACTAAAACATGACTGAGTTGAGAACACTTGCCACCTTGCTAGCAATCCTTACCTACCACGCTTGCGATTGTTGAGTCTTACCCTTGTTAATAAAAATTAATGACAAGGAGGGGTTAGATAGCCCTTCGACTTTTAACAAAATGCACTAAAAACTTCAACTAAACACTTACCAAAATTATCCTCTAATCCTGTGACCTAGATCACTCCTGAACAAGATTTGGCTTGACTAAAAGTGGGTAGCAAACGATTGTGATCAAGGAAACCAAAAAAGAATTGACACAAGTGAAGCTAAATGATAAGAAGGTGTATTCTGTCTTTAAGGAAAGAAACAGAACACAACTCTGATAGGAATTTTCGGTAAAAAGACTGATGGGTTTTTTTTCGGCAAATGGAGAAACTAGGTTATAGGAAAAACTGAATGAGGGGGAGAAAGAAAAACAAAAGAATGCTCAAAGAACCTTTCAAGAATTCGGCCCCCTCCTTTTATAGCCACAGGTAGAATATGCCATCCCCCAAAGTCCTATTCGGCACCAACTCCTCCCCTTCCTCATCTCCTGATTTTTCTCCCTGATAACACCTTAATCTTTTGAAATTTCCTCCACATCCATATCACCTGCTTACCTCAAACTCTCCACGGCAAGAGTTCGAAACCAACACAACTCTTGCCGTCCACCCATGCAAAATAAACTCCAAAAATACACTCCCAATGCTCAAACCTTGGACCTCCTCAGCCTACTCACATGCCACCTTGCAGCTCCTAAGCGATGCCACATACCACTGGACCACAAGCCCTTTTGTGTCCTATTTCCTCTTAATCTACTTAAGAGGCCTCATGCCTGAGACTAGGGTCCACTAAGCAAGAAAAATAAATTTTTCTTTATGGTCTACCCTATCTCTAAGCTTAAAATAATCCTGATAATCCTTAATATTACTAAACTAAGTGCTACACATTCATACTAACTTCAATGCGCAGAAATTAGAGTTTCGATATTTTTGGGGCATTACAACCCAATAGGCCCAAATCTGCTAGGCCCAGATTCGGGGCATTACAAATCTACCACTTTAAAGAAATTTAGTCCTCAAAATTTCCAACTAACTATTTATCGCACCGTTCACACCAATATGCTTCTGCTACGCACTCTGATTTTAATAACACACACACTTTAATTCTAATTGAACCCTTTACACTTACCCACTAGAGCATATAAACATTGCACGCATACAGTTTCTATACCTAAAATATCGCATCCACACAAGACATACCGGCTTAATGGTGATTGAACAATCTCGAGCCTGATGCTCCTCAGACCCGCATCTGAAACATGCTCCTAACTTCCTCCAGCATTCACACGGATGATGCCTTCTACAATATTCGTAGCCGAAAAGTTTGGACATACATTAACATGCTTCACAGAATGAGACTACAGTCCTAAAGAACTGCGATCTCTTTTTTTCTTACAGTCCACGCACCTAACCCGAAGTATTTCACCAATTTCTTTAACCTCTTCTAGTACCTCTATAACTAGCTGAGTTAGCACATCAGCCCTAACACTTCCACGGCCTTTGTCGCGACCCCTTGCACTTCTTCTAGTGCTCATTGCTAATTCTCGTATTATCTGAATTAGGAATTTTATGAAATTAGTACATAGTTCCACTTATTTAGGGTACATGTCTTATGCGAGCCAAAAAATTTTTTAAGTTATTAAGCGGTTGAAAATCCACTACATGCTTAAGTTTCCTACGGGCTTTAGTCTCTAAAAGCCTATTTTTAAGTAGCCCATTAACTAGATATAGTTTCATATTTAAACAAAGGTAAACACCAGAAAACTTACTTGGCTCGACATCGAGGGCTCGGTGAACCACACTTCAAGAATCCTGCCAAAAACTTTTTTTAAAACCCAAAATCTAAGGCCTATTTTATAGCCCGAGCTTTCCAACTAGCTCTGATACTACTAAATGTAACACCCCAAATCCAGCCTAGAAGTTAGGCCCGAATCCAGAATGTCACATTAAAGGCACACTTCAAAACGATTTTACAAATTAACAATTTAGGGTCTAAAAGCCCAAAACCCTTGTATCCTATTAAATTAAGAGGAAAAACCCAAATTTTTAAGAAAACAATCATATGTTGAGTTATTTCAAAAACCATGCTAACTTTAGAAATTTTATGAAATTTATTACGTAGATAGTTGAAACAATAATAATAAACCCAAAATCTAAAGTCAATTAGGAGTTTCATGGCCTTATTACAATCCAATGAAAAAAAAAGTATGTAAAAACATATTCATTTGAACAAATTAAAACATTTGATCAGCTTGTAGTGTGGCCATCTCCGAGTCCTCTCCCACATCGAGTCGTCTATTCAGGATTACCTAAAATAATAAATTAAAGGGTGTGAGTTTGAAACTCAGTGTGTACAACCCTTGGCAATCAAATCACACACAAACATTCACATTGCGCCTAAGCCTTATCAAAAATCGGCGGTCTTGGGCCTTAGCCCACAATGACCTCATATCATATCATATTGTATCATATACAAACAAGATAATGCAAAACCCATCCCAATAATCCATCCACTACACACACCATTTCCCTTCCAACCATTACACACCTATGAGGATTTCTAAATCAACCCACCCATCCTCTACACGCCAAAGGTTGTCCAGTTGCGGTACTACCTAATGTTGCACCAAAGCTGCTAATCATATAAAGGGCTTAAAGACACCAGTAGATCTTTGGCCATGCGACTATACGACCTCAAATCATCCTCCGTACCAAAATTCCCACCCATATGCATCCCAAATAGAATATCATATGAATGCATCAAACACACGAGTAACATCCACAAACTCATACTCGTCACATAGGGGTATTTTCGTCATTTTACTACCTAGGGGTACTTTCGTAATTCTACCCTACGGGGGTATATTGGTTGTTTGGCAAAATAGGGGTATCTTGGTAATTTTTCAAAATAGGGGTATATTGGTACTTTTGCAAAATAGAGGCATTTCGGTAATTTTACAAATATAAGGGTATTTTAGTAATTTTACAAATATAAGGGTATTTAAGTAATTTTATAAATATAAGGGTATTTTAGTAATTTTACAAATATAATGGTATTTTAGTCCCTCTCGAGTTTTAGTTATGAACTTTGGCCCATCAACAAGTCCTCGCGACTAAAGTGAACAGACACTATGCACCAGGTAGGATTCCAGAGAAGAGGAGGTGGGCCACTAGGACCGCTTAAGTACCAAGCTCTCCTTAGATCCAATCCTAGACATGCCTATGCTCGTTGCCACACCCTAACCCGGAGACTTGTTCATGAACATGTTTAATTAGATTAAGTCTTATGAAATTTAAGAGTTGCTCAAACTAGGCCTAAAGTCCATAAACCCTAGCATACTTGTCTACGTCCCCATAAAGCCCATCAAACCCAAATTACATCCTTACCACCCATTAGGCCCAAATCACATCCTTATGGCCTGTTAGGCCCAAAACAATTCTAGATCATGTGTTATGCTTGACTGACTTAATTTATACACCAAACCAAACAAACTCATCCAACCTAGCCTTAGGCCCATCAAGCCCATTTAGCCACTTTCGGCTTTTCAGCATTGTCGATATCATGTGTGTAGTGTTTGTACACACCTGGTAACCTCGCGTGATGCAAACCCCTTGGTCATGAACCTACAAACGACATTACTAGCGATTAACCAAAACTTTAACACATACTTATCAAAAACCAAAACCTTACCATACCCTTACCGTGTGCCTTACATTCTAGTAGCCCTTCCTTTGCTATTATTGGCGATTATCCTCTAGATCTGCACCCAAATATCTATATCGTCAAAACCAAGTGACCCATATTTCACATAAGTCAACCCTATAAGCCATATTATATTCGGCCACCTACTAAACCATGATTGAGTTGAGAACACTTACCACATTGTTAGCAATCCTTACCTACCACACTTGCGATTGTTGAGTCTTACCCTTGTTAATACAAATTAATGACAAGAAGGGGTTAGATAGCCCTTCAGATTTTAACAAACGTGCAAAAAATTTCAATTAAACACTTACCGAAATTCTCCTTTGATCCTGCGACCTAGATCACTTTTGAACAAGATTCGGCTTGACTAAAAGTGGGTAGCAAATGATTGTGATTAAGGAAAACCAACAAAGAATTGGCACAAGTGAAGCTAAATGATAAGAAGGTGTATTCGGCCTTTAGGGAAAGAAATAGAACACAACTCTGATAGGTATTTTCGGTAAAAAGACTTATGGGTTTCTTTTTCGGCAAATGGAGAAATTCTGCTATAGGAAAAACTAATTGAGGGGGAGAAAGAAAAACTAAAGAATTCTCAAAGAACCTCTCAAGCATTCGGGCCCCCTCCCTTTATAGCCACAGGCCGAATATGCCACCCCCAAAGTCCTATTCGGCACCAACTCCTCCCCTTCCTCATCTCCTGATTTTTCTTCCTAATAACACCTTGGACCTCCTCAGCCTACTCACATGCCACCTTGCAGCTCCCAAGTGACGCCACCTACCACTAGACCACAAGCCCATTTGTGTCCTATTTTCTCTTAATCTACTTAAGAGGCCTCATGCTTGATATTCGGGTCCACTAAGTAAGAAAAATAAATTTTTCTTTATGGTCTCCCCTATCTTTAAGGCTTCAAATAATCTCGATAATTCCTTAATATTAATAAACTACGTGCTACACATTCATACTAACTTCAATGCACAGAAATTAGGGTTTTGGGATTTTAGGGTGTTACAACCCAATAAGCCCAAATCTACTAGGCCCAAATTTGGGGCTTTACAATAGTCCTCCACCTTACCTTAAAGATTGAACTTTTCCTGCAAATATAACAAATTAATGTAACAATTACTCATTACATTCAATTTCAAGTTATGTAAAACTATTGGAATACATTAAATTAGAAAATGATTACACACTACATGCATGAATGATTCTTAATATGTTTTCCAACACATATTTTGAAAGATATTTCCAATGTTTGGTATTCAAAGGATAGATAGAGTCAATCCTTGCAATTGTTTTGAGGAATTCAACCAATTTTGATAATTCTTTCCCAATAGGTTGGCCATATTGGTTGGTGTCTACTACTATATGAGTTTTAGGTTGAAGATTCCATATATCTTTCATTTTTGTAGGCCCTCGCTTTCTCTTAGTAGTCTCTGTCAAAAGAAGTAACATATATAATGTAAAAAATAATGATATGTTGTGGCAATCCTTATATAAATGATGTTGATGAAATATTAATTACTAGCTGGAGTTGGTGGTACTTCTTCCATCGTTTGACTTGGAGTTTCTTCTCCTATACTTTGGCTATTGGTAGGAGCACTTCCCAAGGTGTTTGAACCCATGGAAGAACCTCTAAAAGAAAATCATACACCTCTTATTGTTCGATCCTAGCAGCCATTTTCCTAAAAAAAATAGATTAAGTACATACATATATATATGTTAGGCAACCCATCAACATCTATCATTTCAACAATGATTGGTAATGAATGAAGGTTAATGATGAAGCACCGAAAAGGTCTTGGAGGAATCGTGTTCTTCTTCTTATTATTATTCCCTTTTCCTTTTCATGTTTTGTACTTTGGGTTTTGAGGAGGAGGAAAATAACATAAGATTGGAATTAGGAAAGATGAATTTTCAACTTGCTTTTCCGAATTATTATCGGGAAAACCTAAGCCGACGAGAAATTTGGAGGAGGGTCAGCTTTTTATTTGCTTATTATTTCTTTTATTTTGGGTTTTCTCTTTGGGCCAAGTTTTTATTTGGGCTGACTAAGCTAAACCCGACCCAACCACATCCCTAATAATTGATGAAGGTTTTGGGGATTGTACAACCACTCCTTCCTTCATCGTCTTGCTTTTCAATTGATGAAAGCAAATATTATGAGTTATTTACTTACTGGATTATAAATTATTTTTTTTTTTTTTGAATCGATTATTTGTTGTTTTAAATCGGTTATTTTCTTCTTTGAATCGATTGTTTGTTGTTTTAAATTGATTCTTTACTTCTTTGAATCAATTGCTTGTTGTTTTAAATCAATTCTTGGATTATTTAAAACAATTCATTGTTGTTGTTTTAAATAGATTCTTTGCTTCTTTGAATCGATTCATTCTTGTTGTTTTAAATATATTATTTACTTCTTTAATTGACTCATTATTGTTTGAAAATGTAGCAATTTTTTCTTTTGGTCCTGATTCGAGCAAAACCTTGAATATTTAGGCGCAAATTTGCTCATTTAGCCTTTCAATCAAGTCTAAAGGGACCGAAAGAAGACCAATTTTCAGTGGAGGAAGTTTAACTCGATTCTAAAATATTTAAATCGAGTTAATATCAGTAAGAAAGATAGTTAGAGATCCCAAAAAGTTTAAATCAATTTAAAATAATTAAATCAATTATTTTTTTTGTTTGAATCAAAGAAAATGTTTACAAATATAAACAAGAACATCTAGATTCTTCCTCCCCTTTTGTGTCATCCTAAAAATGGATGATGTTTGACATATTCTCTGAGATTCTCTTCTCTGACTAAATTTTCCAAATAGACCCAAATGGCACCACATTTTTCTTGGATCAATCGCAAGTACAATAATTAGTATATAAGCTTTGAGGAAATATACATGTGTGTATTTAAAGAAGGAATTTCATGATGGTGGAATTTTTACATCATGCATTATCACGAGTCCTAGTATCTTGTAAAGGTTTAGGACATATAAAGTTGTGTTCCTAAACGTGAACATAACTGAAAACATAATAATGATAAAATAATTTAGATCCAATAACTCAATTGTATTTAAAAGTAAAAACAAATATCATGAGTTATTTACTTACTGGATCATAAATAATTTTTTTGCTTAATCGATTGCTTGTTATTTTAAATCGATTCTTTTCTTCTTTGAATCGATTGTTTGTTGTTTATATCAATTATCTGCTTCTTTGAATAAATTCATTATTTTTTTAAAATCATTTCTTTGGTTCTTTGAATCGATTGTTTGTTGTTTTAAATTGATTTTTTTCTTCTTTGAATCGATTCTTTATTTTTGTTTTAAATTGATTCTTTACTTCATAAGCCCGTAAAGTGAAAGATTCGGAAGCTAATGCATCGAAAGCCCGTAAAGTGAAATATTCGGAATCCATTAATCTGACTTGGGTTCTTCAGAACGAAAGGCTACGGGGTCTTGAATTGAGAATGCTTGTATCGCAGTTAGACAATCGGTAAGGGTTGGTTTGTAGGGCATACTGGGATCAACTACGAGAGGAAGAATTGGCTGTTAGGACGTTCTTAGCCGTTATAACTAGCTTATTATTTAGGGGGAAAACTAATTTTCGAGGATCGATTCAAAAACCAAAATCCACCGAGTCCAGCACTAAGGCTTTATAACTCTATTTAGAAAATTCATATTTTTTCCCAATTTAATTTTATTTTCTATTTATTTAATTATTTATTTTTCTATTTCATTTATTTAATTTCTAGTCATTTTTAAACTTCCCTAACTTATTTTTCAGCAGGTCGTTTAGAGTCGAGGCACGACTATTGTCACGAGAAAAAAACATGAAAGTTGATCATAATATTCAATCCCTGTGGAATCGACCTTACTACTCTTTAGTACTATTTAGAGTTATTTTATTGTAGGAATTATTTTTATTTTGTGGTTTAAATGCCCGTCAAATTTTGGCACCGTTGCTAGGGATTGGAAATATTTTTCTAACTTTTTTTGTTTCCCTTATGACCAAATCAAAATCGGGAATTCTACAGTTTGATCCAAAAATAGAGAAGTTGTCTCAAAATCTATAAAGTGAAGCCATTCGACACAGTAAATGACCCCATCTCGAGTTTGAAATCATATTTTACATCGAGGACATTTTCTCATTGGACGAACCAGACGAGATGGTAGAGCAAACAATACTCCAACTCGTAGAAGCCCCAGATGAACAACAGCCCCTATGTATAACTTATCTGGCGGGAGGAACGTTGCTCGAGTTGAAATCGAGTTTAATTCATCTTATTGCCCACCTTCCACGGATTACAAAATGAAAATTCTCACACTCATCTCAAAGAATTCTATATGCTCTACACAAGCATGAAGTTGTAGGGAGTAACCGAGAATCAAATTAAACTTTGTTCTTTTCCTTTCTCACTAGCCGACTCTACTAGAGAATGACTATTTTATTTACCTCTGGGATCTATCAATATATTGCCTGACATGTCTCGTTTACTTCTTGACAAATTCTTTTTAGTAGCCCGATCAACTGAACTAAGAAGGTACATTGTAAGAATCCGTGAAAACGAGACTGAATCACTCTACGATTACTAGGAGCGGTATAAAAAGTTCTATGCAAGTTCCCCACAACATGGACTAACTGAACAGTCACTCTTGTAGTATTTCTATAAGGGGTTGCTCTCGATGGAAATGAAAATGATAGATGTTGTATGTGGAGGGGAACTTGTTAATATGACGCCTCAGGGAGCACGAAAGTTGATTTCAACGATGTCTACAAACTCTCAACAATTTCGACCAACTACAGAACACACGAGATAGGTTCATGGGTTAAGTTCTCTGTCTCTAGAAGATAAAATTGATAAGTTGATAACGTTGTTCAAAATTTTCTTACAAATAAAATAGGCCCAACACGGTTGTGCGGAATTTACGCTATACTAGACCACCCGATGGACTCATGTTAGATTTTACGTGAAGGCTCGACAGAACAAGCAAATGTTGTCGAAAACTTTCTAGGGCCACCCTAAAGGCGATATGATTTGTAACATCCTTAAATCAGGGTCTCTGCATTTTGTGTGTTTGCGTGTGGCAATATGCTTACTGTGCTAGTTTAGCATGTTTTGGGGCCTAGGCATGACATCGGGTTAGGCCTGAGTCATGGCTAAAATTTTTCTTTTGGCACTTAAGAATAGGGAGCTAAGGGAGTTAGGGGTTAAAAGATATTCTTGGTGTGTTATGACACAAAGAACCTAGTGGCCAAGTGGTAAAGGAGGCACCACTAAGGTGCTTGGATGGTGACGCCACATGCAGGGAAGGAGTGCTCAGGTTCGACCAGCAGAAATCTCATTTTCTGCTTATTATTTTAACGCCAAAGTGGGAAGTGGTGTGCTCGGGTAGGACTCTATTGGAGGGGTATGGATTAAGTTAACAGATTTAAGATATGTGGAGGGGAGAGATTATAGGTGTTGGACTCATTCAAACTCGTTTGAATGAGTGGATGAGAGGAATTCAATGAGGGATGAAGGGGACGGTAAGTTTTTGAGTATGAGTGGGTTGTGTTTGGCCGAATTTTTGGTTGTGATGTGAGTTTGGGAAGCAATCGATTTTGGTGCTTGGGAAGGGGGTGTGCCAAATGTTTATGGTGGTTTTAGGGAACATTTTGGCTAGCTTTGGGAGTCTTTCTTTTTCTTTGTTTAGTGTCAAAACCGAAACCTCTTCTAAGTGACCTCTCTCATTCGGTCTTTGCTACTTGTTGACCGAACCACTCTTGTTGTTTCAGAAAAAAGCCGAAAGCAACTCTTTTCACTTCATCTTTTCTTTCTTCCAATCTCCTTGTGCCGAAATCACTTTCACTTCCCCTCTGCCAAATCCATTCATTCCTATTCCACTTTCTTCTTCATCTTTCCACTTCTTGAAAAGCCGAATACTCTGCTTCTCAATTTCTCTCCTCTTGCGATTTCTCCTCTTTGCCGAATCCATCTCTTTCTTTTGGGTGATAGCAGAATCTCCTGGTAAGTATAACTTCTTATTCTTTTTTTTCAATTGGTTCGGTTAGGGATGGATCTCACTTGCCATTCTCTTTTCCTATTTCTCCATTCATTATAAATTGGGATCTTAAACTCCTTTCTTATTCTATATTAGTAAGGTAGCCGAAATCCCCAAATATCACTAGGGTGTGCCCAACTTTTGTGATTGGTGGCCGAATCTATCAGTAAGGTAAGGGGGTAAGTGTTTTGCGGTTTTGATATCTCCTGTTGTGATTAATACCGAAGGCTTTAATCCAATGATAGTGGTACTTGGCCGATTGTAGGAAGGGGTGACACCAACGTATGGGTTTCCGGATTCGTTTGGATTGTGGCTTGGATCTAGATCTTTTAGATCTTCGAGATTTGTCGATTAAGGTAAGGGAGTGATAATCTCTTTAGATTTTCGAGATTCATGCTAAAGTCGAATGGCTTTTGGATTCCTAATGATGTCTCTAACTAATTGTAGGAAAGAGGGTAGCCGTGTTCAGTAGATCTCCAGGATTTGTTGGCTTGCGATTTAAGCCAAAAGGCTCAGGTGTAATCGATCTTGGTAAGGGTCTTATTGTGCGTTATTTCATCCTTTGGGATTTCTAGATAAGTCGAATGGCTATAATCTTAAAAGTATGTGTTGGCCGATTGTAGGGTAGAGTGAAGGCTAATGTTTCGGGATTTCACTTAGATCTACATATAGCCAGGTGTGTAACGCTTACACACTTCGTTAGTATCATATGTTTATTGTGTTTATGTTATAGCCATTAAAATCGGTAGTTATGCCTTGTGGGCATGAGCATGGACTCCGGGTAAGTCCCCTGATTATGGGTCTCGTTATATGCTATCATGTCATCGTTTAATGTTATGCCATGTGTTATTTGCATCATCATGTGTTAATATGCCACGATTGTTATGGACATGATGGTGGGATTGTTGAGTGGAGGGGGAAGAATTATTTGGACTGTCACCAGTGGTTTTGACCACACGGCGGGTTGGCCCCGTCTTTGATATTATAATTTGTGACTAAGTCCCAGTGGTTTTTGACCACCAGTGGTTTTGACCACATATAAATATTGTGACTCGTCCCAGTGGTTTGGTACTACAATGGGTTGGCCCCACATGATTAATTATAGAATTGTCATTAGTGGTTTTGACCACGCGATGGGTTGGCCCCATCACTTGATTTGTGACTACGGTCACCAGTGGTTTTGACCATACCGATATATATATTTGTGACTACGGTCGCCAATGGTTTTGACCACCAGCGGTTTTGACCACACGGGGTAGATAAAGGAGATTGGATGGTTAGGTTATGGGGTTTGCATGATTTGCATGTTATACTGATAATTTGCGTAAGTGCTTGCACTATCAGGTTGGGGATTTATACACTGAGTCTCGGTGACTCACCCCTTCCTTTATATTTTGCAGATGAGGCGTAGATTGCGGATATAGATTTGAGTTTTGACTTTAAATTACTATTTCGATTTTATTTATCTACTTCAATTCAGTTTTGGTTTTGTAATAAGGCTGCTAAATATTAATTTAGGTTTTTATTTCTAGATTATATTTCAATTATCTTATGCATATGTTGTATAACCTAATTTGCTTTATCAACCGAGATTAAATCGATGTTTTCAAAACTCTACTCGACATTGTTTTTTTCAAACGTTACCATCGATTAACATTATTCACAAGGTAATAACGAAGTTAACAAAGATGATTCCAAACCTAAAGTTTCAAACAACTCTAGATGCAAATGGTTTCTAAAAACAACCAACAGATTCTCAATAAAATTTAACCGGTAACTAGTTTATTCAAACGTTTTCACTTCGTGACATACAAGATCTGGTCGTGGTGTATTGACCGGGTTTGGGGTGTTAGAATTTTGGTATCAGAGCCAAGTTCAAAAGCACGGTTGTGGTCCCGAGGCCTAAAATGTTTAAAAGTAGGGATTTGAAAAGTTTTGTGGAAATGCAGAGGTTTGAACAAAGATGGCACCGAAGTCTTGACACCAATCCGCCTGTAAGTATCCCTAACCATTGTGTAATTTGAATATGGAAGAAATGGGTATTTTGGGATCGTAGATTAGTAGATTAGGAATTATTGAACCCTAGGAATAGCCTACTCAAACGCCAAATTTACATAAGACTTAAAGATCAACTAAACAAACCTGTGAGTACGTCGCTGAGTTAAGGGTGTGGCAACCGTTGTGCGCATGTCTAGGAATGGATTCAGGGGGAGCTTGGTATTTAAGCGGTCCTAGTGACTCACCTCCTCTTCACTCGAATCCTACAGTGCGCGAGTGACGGTTCACCCTAATCGAGACGACTTATTCACAAAGCTAAATTTAATAACTAAAACCCGAAAGGGACCAGCCACTTTGTTTTGAACAACCCTAAGATTAAACCTTGGTTTTGAAATTACCAAAGTACTCTTGATTCAAAAAAAAAATTCGATTTGAAAAATCACCAAAATACCCCTAACTTTGCAAATTGACCAAATTACCCCTGACTTATAAAATTACCGAAATACCCTCGATATGGAAATTACTGAAGTACCCCCAAATTGAAAATTTCCAAAATACCCCTATTTTGTAAAATCACCTAGAACCATATGTTGGAAAATTATGAAAATACCCTTGGTTTATGAAATTACCAAAATACCCCCGATCTCTGGAATTTCTGAAATACCTTTGATTTGTAAAGGATTCCAAATTAACCCTAATTTATTACTAAAATACCCCGATAAGTTAAATTATGAAAATACCCCCGGGTAGTGAAATAACGAGAATACCCTTACAAGTGGTGTGTTGGTGGAGGATGTTATTGATGAATGAATGTGATTCACTGAATTAGGATAGAAGACTTGAAACGAAAACTTTGTAATGATCGAAAGAACTACTACTAAACTTCTTTACATAAAACTTGTTCATGGGTAATCAGTGGAACAGAACTAATGCATAAAAATTTTTTTAAAGCTAGATTAAATCACGATTATAGACATGAGTTCTAGGGGATGTGGTCGTAATGTGCGAGGGTGTGGTAGAGGCAGAATGACCGTATCGGAACCAGTTAGGTCTGGCCAAGGGTCAAAGAATGAGATACCACCACCACCATTGCTTTGGTGTTGAGTTCGAGATCGACGGGATGATATGATTGTCGCAGCGATCTGCTGGTGCTTAAGAGAGTGGCTAGGGCAGGTGGAGGTATGGGAGCTCGGAAATCTATATCTGAGTGACTCTGAACCAATGGAGCTGAGGTATTCCGAGGTATATCTGGTGTGGCACCCAATACGACTGAGTATTGGTTGGAGGCGACAGAGCGAATTATGGACGATTTGGATCTGATGCCTAAGGAGAAACTAAAAGGGGTAGTGTCGCTTCTCCGAGATGAGTCATACCAGTGGTGGCTCATGGTTCGGGATGGTGCTGCAGCAGATGATCTCACTTGGGATTATTTCAAGGCAGCTTATCAGTAGAAGTATGTTGGGACCAGTTATATTGATGCACAGAGGAAGGCATTTCTGAGGCTCGTTCAGGGGAATAAGTCTATCGGAGTACGAGGCAGAATTCTTAAGGTTGAGCCGGTATGCTCGAGGCATCGTGGCTACGGAGCATGAGCGATGTGTTAGGTTCAAGGATGGATTAAGGGATAATCTGAGATTGCTGATTGCTCCTCAGCAGGAAAGAGAGTTTGCAATTTTAGTGGAAAAGGCCAAAGTTACGGAGGAAGTGAAATAGTCGGTAAGAGGAAATCAGGACAAGGGTTGGAATAAAATAAACTCTGGATCATCTGGGTCCACAGGGAATCAACAAAATAAGGTAGGTATAGTGGGCCGAATCAAGTTGCTAGGCCTACTACTGCTAATACTTAGTGGCCACCACGATGTGCTCGGTGTGGGAAGTCTCACAAGGGAGAATGTTGAACTGGAACAGAGGATGTTTTGAGTGTGGATCGATGGAGCACCGAGTGAGGGATTGTCCATGGAGGTCAGCTAGGTTGCGCCTGGGATCGAGAATCGTACACAAATCGGGAGGGATGGTCAAGACCACGGAGGGGTAGTGTGACCTGGGGAGGTAATGGCTCGGTAGAGGTCAGAGAGCATCGAGCGAGGTGTAAGTGGTCTGAGGCGAGACGGCTGGATTGGTCTACGCAGCGAGGAGTCGAGAGGAGGGCGATGCACCAGACGTCATAACCGGTACGTTCTTAATCATTGGACTACCTTATAATGCTTTGATAGATGTGGGTTCGATGCACTCATATGTAGCCAATAGCATAGTGGAAACTATGAACTTAAACTCTGAGAGTACCTCTAGGAAGATGACAGTGATAAGTCCTCTGGGTCTATCTGTAGATGTAAGTAAACTATATAGGGAGGTACCCCTAAAACTTCAAGGGGTCGTGTTTTTGGCTGATTTGATGGAACTGCCATTCGGGGAGTTCGACCTAATTCTCGGGATGGATTGGTTGGTGAAGTACCAGGCCAGTTTGGATTGCGCGGCTAAGCGCATGGTGTTGAGGACAATAGAAGGTGGGGAGGTGGTGATGATAGGTAACATAAGAGATTACTTATCCAATGTGGTATCTGCACTAAAGGCGGAGAAAATGGTAAGGAAGGGTTGTGAAGCATTCATGGTGCATGTTTGTGCCTTGGGAGCCAAGGCTGCAGTTATAGAGAGTGTCCGAACTGTAGGGGAATTTGCTGATGTATTCCCAAAGGAACTTTTAGGTCTGCCTCCGGATCGGAAGTTGAATTCGGTATAGACCTATTACCCAGAACTGCGCCATTGTCTATCGCCCTGTATAGAGTGGCGCTAAAGGAATTGGTGGAGCTGAAGGCTCAAATTTAGGAATTGCTGGACAAAGGTTTCATCCGATCGAGTATCTCCCCTTGGGGAGCGCTTGTGCTCTTTGTTAAGAAGAAAGATGGTACAATACGGATGTGTATAGACTACCGCTAGCTGAACAAGTTGACGATCAAAAACAAGTATCCGTTGCCCAGGATTGACGACTTGTTTGATCAACTCAAGGGTGCATCAGTTTTCTCTAAGATAGATCTTAGGTCGAGGTATCATCAACTCAAAGTGAAGGAGGCTGATGTTCATAAAACGGCATTTCGTACTCGGTATGGGCATTACGAGTTTCTAGTGATGCCATTCGGGTTGACTAATGCACCGGCAACATTCATGGACTTGATGAATTGGGTGTTCCAGTAGTACTTGGACCAGTTTGTCATGGTATTTATAGATGATATATTGGTGTGCTCAAAGACTGAGGAGGACCATGATACGCACTTGCGGGTAGTGTTGCAAAATCTGAGGGAAAAGCAGTTATTTGCCAAGTTTAGTAAGTGCGAGTTCTTGCTTAGGGAGGTGACTTTCTTAGGTCATGTAGTGTCAGCCGAGGGGATTAGAGTGGACCCTTGCAAGATTGAGGCAGTATTGGACTAGAAATCGCTTAGGTTGGTTGCGGAAATTTAGAGTTTTCTAGGACTGGCAGGGTATTACCGAAGATTTGTGGAAGGGTTTTCTCTGATCGCGGCACCATTGACCAAGTTGTTGAGGAAGGGAGTTCCATTTGTGTGGACGGAGAAACAACAGGAAAGTTTCGACAAGTTGAGGAAGATTCGACTAAGCTCTAGTTCGTTTAACTGAGGGGAAAGGTATTCTGGTCTCATCGTGATGCATCACATACTGGCTTAGGATGTGTGCTAATGGAGGAAGGGAAAGTAGTGGCATATGCGTCTCGACAGCTGAGACCGTATGAGGTTAACTATCTGACACATGATATGGAGTTGGCTGCAGTGGTTTTCGCCTTGAAAATATAGAGGCACTATTTGTACGGAGAGAAGTCGATGGTCTACACGGACCACAAGAGTCTAAAGTATCTTTTGAATCAGAAGGACTTAAATTTGAGACAGCGCAGATGGATTGAGCTATTGAAGGACTACGATTGTTCAATTGAGTATCATCCGGGCAAGGCTAACGTGGTTGTAGACGCATTGAGCTGTAAGGTAGTGTCGTACCTAAGAGCGATGTTTGCTCATCTTAGCCTGTATGACGACGGGAGTCTTTTGGCAGAATTGCGGGTTAAGCTAACTTGGGTAGAGCAGATTAAAAAGAAACAGTTAGTGGATGAGGGTTTGAATGCTCGGAGGTTGCAAGTACAGAGTCGTGGCTTGAAAGGTTATAGCTTGACCAACGATGGAGTGTTGGGTTTTCAAGGGAGAGCTTGTATGCCGAAGGACGTCGAGTTGAGGCAAAGGATTCTTCAGGATGCACATAGCAGTCTATACACTATGCATCCTAGAGGTAGCAAGATGTATCACGATTTGAGGGAACAGTTCTGGTGGTCAGGTCTGAAGCGAGAAGTGACTGAGTTTGTGGGTAAGTGTCTGACATGTCAGCAGGTCAAAGCTGAACATCAATTGCCGTCAGGTTTACTTTGGCCGGTAAAAATTCCTCAGTGGAAGTGGGAAAGGATCACTATGGACTTTGTTAGTGGGCTACCCCTTACGCCTAGCAAGAAAGACTCAGTCTGGGTGATTGTGGACCGTTTGGCTAAATCGGCTCATTTCATACCGGTGAGGGTTGATTATTCACTCCAGAATTTAGCCAAGTTGTATGTGGCTGAGATAGTAAGGTTGCATGGAGTGCTTGTGTCAATTATTTCGGATAGGGATCCCAGGTTTACGTCGAGGTTTTGGAAAGCCTTACATCAGGCGTTAGGTACGCGATTGGATTTTAGCACAACTTTTCACCCGCAATCTAATGGACAGTCTGAAAGGGTAATTTAGATTTTAGAAGGCATGCTAAGGGGCTGTGTTTTGGATTTCAGTGGTAGTTGGGAGGAGTATCTACCATTGGCGGAGTTCACTTATAACAATAGTTATCAAGCGAGTATCCAGATGGCACCATATGAGCCTTAATCAGACGGACGAAAATGTCGTACTCGACATGTTGGATGTAATTGGGTGAGCAGTAGATATTGGGTTGAGTTGGTGGTAGAAACCGAGGATAAGGTTAAAGTGATTGGGCTCGTCTTAAGGAAGCGTCGACAGCGTAAGTCTTACCGATCTTAAGCGAGGATATAGAGTATGCGATGAGGTGACAAGGTCTTCTGAAGGTATCGCCTTGTGGAAGAAGGTCTTTGAGATTTGGGCGAAAAGAAGCTAAGCCCTAGGTTTATCGGCCGTACACGGTGTTGAAGCGAGTGGGACCGGTAGCTTATCAGCTCGAGTTGCCAATAGAGTTAAGTCAGATTCACGATGTCTTCCATGTGTCGATGCTTAGGCACTATCGATAGATCTGTCACACGTTGTGCCAGTTACGGAGATTGAGGTGAGCTCAGACTTGTCTTTCGAGGAGGAATTGGTACAAATTTTGGATCGGGATGTCAAGGTCTTGCGTAGGAAGTCAGTTCCCTTGGTGAAAGTGTTATGGAAGAACCATGGTACGGAGGAGGCCTCGTGGGAACTAGAGGATGTGATGCGGCAGCAATACCCTCAACTCTTCAGACCAAGTAATTTCGAGGCCAAAATTATTTTTAAAGGGGTAGAACTGTAACATCCTTAAATCGGGGTCTCTACATTTTGTGTGTTTGTGTGTGGCAATATGCTTACTGTGCTAGTTTAGCATGTTTTGAGGCCTAGGCATGACCTCGGGTTAGGCCTGAGTCATGGCTAAAATTTTTCTTTTGGCAATTAGGAATAGGGAGCTAAGGGAGTTAGGGGTTAAAAGATATTCTTGGTGTGTTATGACACAAAGAACCTAGTGGCCAAGTGGCAAAGGAGGCGCCACTAAGATGCTTGGATGGTGATGCCACATGCAGGGAAGGAGTGCTCAGGTTCGAGCAATAGAAATCTCATTTTCTGCTTATTATTTTGACGCCAAAGTGGGAAGTGGTGTGCTCGGGTAGGACTCTGTTGGAGGGATATGGATTAAGTTAATAGATTTAAGATATGTGGAGAGGAGAGATTATAGGTGTTGGACTCATTCAAACTCATTTGAATGAGTGGATGAGAGGAATTCAAGAAGGGACGAAGGGGACGGCAAGTGTTTGAGTATGAGTGGGTTGTGTTTGGCCGAATTTTTGGTTGTGGTGTGAGTTTGGGAAGCAATCGGTTTTGGTGCTTGGGAAGGGGGTGTGCCGAATGTTTATGGTGGTTTTAGGGAACATTTCGGCTAGCTTTGGGAGTCTTTCTTTTTCTTTGTTTAGTGTCAAAACCGAAACCTCTTCTAAGTGACCTCTCTCATTCGGCCTTTGCTACTTGTTGATCGAACCACTCTTGTTGTTTCAGTAAAAAGCCGAAAGCAACTCTTTTCACTTCATCTTTTCTTTCTTCCAATCTCCTTGTGCCGAAATCACTTTCACTTCCCCTCTGCTGAATCCATTCATTCCTATTCCAATTTCTTCTTCATCTTTCCACTTCTTGAAAACCTGAATACTCTACTCCTCAGTTTCTCTCCTCTTGCATTTTCTCCTCTTTACCAAATCCATCTCTTTCTTTTGGGTCATAGCCGAATCTCCTGGTAAGTATAACTTCTTATTCTTCTTTTTTCAATTGGTTCGGTTAGGGCCGGATCTCACTTGCCATTCTCTTTTCCTATTTCTCTATTCGTTATAAATTGGGATCTTAAGCTCTTTTCTTGTTCTATATTAGTAAGGTAGCCGAAATCCCTAAATATCACTAGGGTGTGCCCAACATTGGTGATTGGTGGCCGAATCTGTCAGTAAGGTAAGGGGGTAAGTGTTTTGGGGTTTCGATATCTCCTGTTGTGATTAATACCGAAGGCTTTAATCCAATGATAGTGGTATTTGGCCAATTGTAGGAAGGGGTGATGGCAATGTGTGGGTTCCTGGGATTCGTTTGGATCGTGGCTTGGATCTAGATCTTCTAGATATTCGAGATTTGTCGAGTAAGGTAAGGGAGTGACAATCTCTTTTGATTTCTGAGATTCATGCTAAAGCCGAATGGCTTTTGGATTCCTAATGATGTGTCTAACCAATTGTAGGAAGAAGGGTAACCGTGTTCAGTAGATCTCCGAGATTTGTTGGCTTGCGATTTAAGCCTAAAGGCTCGAGTGTAATCGATCTTGGTAAGGGTCTTATTGTGCGTTATTTCATCCTTCGGGATTTCTAGATAAGCTGAATGGCTATAATCTTAAAAGTATGTGTTGGCTGATTGTAGGGTAGAGTGAAGGGTAACTTTTCAGGATTTCGCTTAGATCTACAAATAGCCAGGTGTGTAATGCTTACACACTTCGTTAGTATAATATGTTTATTGTGTTTCTGTTATAGCCATTAAAACCGGTAGTTATTCCTTGTGGGCATGAGCATGGACTCCGGGTAAGTCCCCTGATTATGGGTCTCGTTATATGCTATCATGTCATCGTTTAATGTTATGCCATGTGTTATTTGCATCATCATGTGTTAATATGCCACGATTTTTATGGACATGATGGTGGGATTGTTGAGTGGAGGGGGAAGAATTATTTGGACTATCACCAGTGGTTTTGACCACACGGCGGGTTGGCCCGTCTTTGATATTATAATTTGTGACTAAGTCCGGTGGTTTTGACCACGGTGGTTTTGACCACATATGAATATTGTGACTCGTCGGTGGTTTGGTACCACGATGGGTTAGCCCCACATGATTAATTACGGATTGTCATCGATGGTTTTCACCACGCGGTGGGTTGGCCCCATCACTTGATTTGTGACTACGGTCACGGTGGTTTTGACCACACCAATATATATATATTTGTGACTACGATGCGCGATGGTTTTGACCACCGGTGGTTTTGACCACATGGGGTAGATAAAGGAGATTGGATGGTTAGGTTATGGGGTTTGCATGATTTGCATGTTATCTCGATGATTTGCGTAAGTGCTTGCACTATCGGGTTGAGGATTTATACACCGAGTCTCGGTGACTCACCCCTTCCCTTATATTTTGCAGATAAGGCGTAGATTGCGGATATGGAGCCGGTGAGGACTCGAGGCGGCCATGCATGCTAGATTTGGGTTTTGACTTTAAATTACTATTTCAATTTTATTTATCTACTTCAATTCGATTTTGGTTTTGTAATAAGGCCGCTAAGTATTAATTTGGGTTTTTATTTCTAGATTATATTTCAATTATCTTATACATATGCTTTATAACCTGATTTACTTTATCAATCGGGATTAACTCGATGTTTTCAAAACTATACTCGATATTGTTGTTTTCAAACGTTACCATCGGGTAACATTATTCACAAGGTAATAACGAAGTTAACAAAGATGATTCCAAACCTAAAGTTTCAAACAACTCTAGATGCAAATGGTTTCTAAAAACAACCAACAGATTCTCAATAAAATTTAACCGGTGACTGGTTTATTCAAACGTTTTCACTCCGTGACATACCAGATCTGGTCGTGGTGTATTGATCGGGTTTGGGGTGTTACATGATCCCTACTCAAACACATATTAATGTAGGGTGGAAAGATCACCCAAATCTAAGTTATAGGTCAAATCCTCAATTGAATCAACCTTACCAGAAAGGCTTTCTCCAAATCAACAATTACCACCCCTAAAGTTGTCATTGGAAGCCATAATAGAAAAGAAGAGGAAGCCATAGTAGAAATCAACATTCCTCTTCTTAATGCGATTAAGTAGATTCCACGATATACAAAATTCTTAAAAGAATTATGCACGACTAAGAGGAAGCTCCTTGGAAATGAAAAGGTAAGTATTGTAGAAAATGTCTCTGCCGGTCTACAAAAGAAAATACTGCCCAAATGTAACAACCAAGGTATGTTTTTCCGTATCTTGCAAAATAGGTAATGTCGAAATTAAAAAAGCCATGTGTGACCTAGGTGCATTGATTAACGTTATGCCTATGTCCATTTATAAACTAATTAACATGAGTCCTTTGAATGAAATAGGTGCAATTATTCAACTTACAAATAGATCTATAGTGCATCCAGAGGGAGTGCTGGAGGATGTTCTTGTTAAGGTAAACAAACTAGTTTTTCGTATAGACTTCTACATCATCGACATGGATGATGTTAACTCAACCAATTCTTTCGATATACTACTCAGGAGACCATTTTTGAGTACCATACAAACGAAGATTGACGTACAAAGTGGGATACTTACTATGGAGTTCGATGGAGAAGTGGTGAAATTTAATGTTTATGAGGCCATGAACCGTTCTGGCACAATTACTAATGTTTCTAATGTTGATATAATTGAGTCTTTAACTGAATTGCATTTGGAATATCATGACGAATATGAATTACGAACTGTTCTTTGCAAAAGTCTAGACTTTGATGCCATAGAGGAACTAGAATAGTGGATAACTATAGAAGAGTCTATTCGCAGAATAGTGGCTCATATGGAGGCATCGCAATTACTAAAAAATTCAGGTAAAACTTTTGAATTGTCTCCTTCACAAACTAAGCTTTTACCATTTGTTTTGCAGGCCCCAAAGCAGGAACTCATACCACTTCTAGACTATTTGAAGTATGTTTTTCTCTGCGATGGAAATACCTTACAGATAATAATCTCAAGTAAATTCTCGAAGATAGAATAATAAAATTTGGTATGAGTACTTAGAGATTATAAATAAGTAATCGGATGGACTATAGCCAACATTAAGGGTTTGAGTCCCTCGATTTGTATGCACAAAATTCTAGTTGTAAAGAATGGGGTTCCCACAAGAGAGACGCAAATGTGTCTCAATCCACCCGTGATGGAAGTGGTAAGGAAAGAAGTTAAAAAGTTACTTGACAAATTTACTGTGTATGGTGAATCTTTTTATATGTGTTTGTCAGATCTTGCTAAAATTTTAGAAAGGTGTCTAGAATTTAACCTTGTTTATAAAGGATTAGTTTTAGGTCATATCATTTTTGATAAAGAAGTTTCTGTTGATAAAGAAAAAAATAGATATTATTAACTCACTCCTATACCCCACAACTATGAGGGAATTCTGTTTTTTTCTTCGTCATGCAGGTTTCTACAGGCGATTCATTAAAGACTTTTCAAAAATTTCACAACCGCTTTATAATCTCTTATAGAAGGACAAGGAGTTTGAGTTTGACCAATCATGCAAGGATGCATTTGACACGCTCAAACATAAACTTATCTCAGCACCCATAGTTTAGCCACAAAATTGGAACTATCCTTTTGAAATCATGTATAACGCAAGTGGCCATAGCATAGGACCAGTCTTTGGGCAAAGAATAGAGAAAAAACCACAGGTTATCTCTTATGCATATAAGACCTTGGATGCTGCCCAAAGTAATTACTCTACTACTGAAAAAGAATTTCTAGCTATAGTCTTTTCTTTGGAAAAGTTTCGATTGTATATATTAGGAACTAAAATTATTGTTTTCTCGACCATGCAACTTTTAAATATTTGATTGGGAAAAAGGAAGCAAAGCCAATGCTTATTAGATGGATATTACTTTTGCAAGAGTTTGATCTCGAGATTAAGGATAAGAAAGGAAACGAGAATTTGGTAGCTGGCCATTTGAGCTAAATACCTCTGTCAAAAGATGTTGCATTACTTAAAGATGATTTCCCAAATGAAAGTCTGCTTTCTACTCAAACGATTTTTCCTTGTCACGCAGACATGGTGAATTACCTCACTATAGGTATAATTTCTTCTAATTTATCACAATCTGAAAAGGATAAGATTCAAAAAGTTATGATATTACATTTGGGATGACCCTTACCTTTGGAAATATTATTCTGATCAAGTAATTCGATGATGCGTTAAAGAAACTAAGGTCAAATTGATTCTAACTTTTTGTCATTCTTAAGCATGTGGGGGACATTTTGGCCCTAAACGAGCTGTACATAAAGTACTTGAATGTGGACTATACTGCCCACATATCTTTCGTGATGCATATTTATTCTGTAAGACTTGCGAAAATGTCAAAAGGTAGGAAATTTGAGCCGAAAAATAAAATACCTCTAACACCTATACATGTATGTGAAATTATTTATGTATTGGGCATCGACTTTATGGAGATTTTTTCTCATCATTCGGTAACATTTATACTTTACTTGCAGTTGTCTATGTGTCAAAATGGGTGGAAACTAAAGCCACCCGACGTGCAGATGCCAAAATTGTAGTAGATTTTCTAAGGAGTTAAAATTTTCCAGGTCTGGCACACTGCGAGCTTTGATAAGCGGTTGGGGAACGTATTTCTGCAATAAGGTAGTCGACACACTTTTGAAAAAATATGGGGTAGTGCAACGAGTTGTTACGTCTTATCACCTTTTGTAACACCCTTAACCGGTAACCATCACGGTCTAGGGTTAAGAAGCATTACCAAGCAAATCGAAACTTTTATGAACCATTCACACAATAAAGTATATCAGCATCATAACATAGCAAAACACAATCTTATAGTCCCTTAATGAGGTTTACGAGACCTTAAACATACATTAGAAAAGGCCCGGGACTAAACCGGACACTTATAATTTTTTTTGAAATTCGAACATTTTTCAAAACTACAGAGGTCACACGCCCGTGTAGGCAGGTCGTGTGAGGACACACCCGTGTGTCCAAGCTGTGGCAAAAAAATGCATACATACTGACTTGTCCACATGGCCTAAGACACGCCCGTGTACCTCACTCGTGGTCGACACTAACATGCACCACACGGCCAGTCACACGCCCGTGTGTCTAGCCCGTGGTCAAAACTAACTTGTTTCACACTACCAGTCACACAACCATATGTCCAGCCCGTGTGCAAGCCCGACTTGTACCAAATTACAAATTCAATGGACACAGTCGAACCATGTGCAAGGCCAATTTGCCACACATTTAGGGTCAAACCTACAGGTACAAATAAACAAATTTCATGCCCTCAAAATGTAACCAAACCATACCAATAGTGTAACACCCCAAACCCGGCCCAGTAGTTAGGCCCAAATCTGGTGTGTCACATTGAAGAAAACATATAAAGGATTTGTGATTCGTACTAAAAATAAGTTTTGTTAAAATCAAGAAAAACAAGTTTGATTTGAGACATTTGATAAAATACTACTAACCTCGAAGATTGATTGATAAATCGATAGATTTGAACTAACAATCTTATAAAACGTAACTTTTGAAAACAATGTTGAAAATTCGAAGAAGATTTCCGTGTTAAAAATATTTGTAAAAGTTTATTGTGAAATCCATTTGTTAATCGATTTTGGAAAACCTTTATTTAAATTTTTAGAAAATTCCCATTTAAAATAATTTAAGTAAAATAATAAGTATATGAAACATAAAGCAAATAATAAAATACCCTAGAGGCCCTTTTACAACATAAAACCCAAAATAGTAAAGTGAACAAAAATAGAAAACCAAAGCTCCAAAGTGAAACACCACTTCTAAAGCATTGCCTTCACTGACTCATCCATGGCCCTAAGTCCTTGTCACTGAGCATTACCTACAAGGGTTAAGAAAGAAAGGGGGTGAGTTACAAGAACTCAGTGTGTAACCCACTTACCGTTGTCCACTGGGCTAAAATCTCATTAAGCAATTATTTGGGTCTATGCCCATTTACAATAACAATAATATATCAAAATATAACATGTTTAAGAAATGCAATTCCCAAACCAAGCCTAGTAATCCATCCGCTACACACCACCCGTACCAACCAACACACATGTGGGGATCTTTAGTCAACCCACCCCGCCAACACACCAATCGCAGGCATTAAGCCATTTATAACAATAATTCGTAGGCCAGTGGCCATTTATAATCGCAAGCATTTAGCCATTTATAATATCAAAATTTGTATGGCTACCACAATAATGAGAATATACATGGCATAGCCATCGACAGATTGTGTGAGTCACCAAAATATGTGTGAGCCACCAAATAGCTTCCTCAATCATCAATATCCCAAACCCATGCATAATTATGTGAATGCAACATTCATAGCAAATTATGACATTTACAATATAACAACGACAATTAATAACATCAGAGATTTATTACAAACAATTTGGCCCATTATGCCATATATCAAATTCGGCCCATTTAGCCATATATCAAATTGTCCCATTAAGCAATATATCAAAATCGATTAAGGCAATCTATCAAATCGGCCCATAAACAATATATCAATTCGACCCATTAGGGGCATTTTCATAATTCGGTAATTTGACCCACTAAAGGTAATTCGGTAATCTCACAAACCAGGGGTATTTCGGTAAATTACCCTCTAAGGTTATTCTCGTAATATCGCAACCCCGGACTTAATTACTAATTTGAAACATAAAATTTGAAACTGTCCATCTGCGTCATACTGACTAAATTGACTATAACTTGGGTTAGGAAACTCAAAATCTAAATCCATAAAATTTCTTTGAAACTAAACTCATATATCTTCTTACTAAAAGTTTTCCAGAATTTTTGTCTTAACCATTTAGTACAGTTTATTCCTTAAAATTTCCCTTGGTACATTGTCTAATGATTCTGACCTCTCTTACCTTAATTTGAAATATCTCTTTGTACGGTTTTCATATATTGCTCCCACTTCTTTCTATAAAAATATACTCACTAAGAAATCCATACATATAAATTATAACCCATAATTCACTTTGTATAGTTTTATATACTTTTTCCAATACTGATTAGGGAACCACAAAGTCATTTAGAACCAGTCTCACTAAAATTAATATATCTCGTTTCTTCCTAATCAAAATAGACACAGCAAGCTTTTATTTGATATCTCATCCACTTTCTAATTCCCTTTCTCCTATTTTTGTGATTTTTCAAAATACGTCACTATATAAAATTCAAATATTTCCATTACGATCTCTGTTTCTAGTTTTTCCTAATCAAAATAGAATATTTCATGCAAGCCACGGTTCAAATATATAGCAAGCTTTTATTTGATATCTCATCCACTTTCTAATTACCCTCTCCTATTTTTTCTTTACCACTATTTCCAAAAATCCACAAGTAGACATGATTTTTCAAAAATATCAATTAGCCAAACTTTCAATCGATCACTATTTCTAATTGGAACTATTTTATTACAAATATGAGAGTGATGGAGAGAGTGATATTTCGATAAGAAACAAAGTGGAATAGTCGTATAGTGATGAACATACATATTCACTAGAAGCAGAAGAAATGAAAGGATTAGAAATGAAGCCCTTACCCGATTCAACCAAGAAGAGATGTCCAACACACAAAATGGGGAAGATAGAAGATGATAGAAATTTGGCTATCAAAAGAAGATGAACAAAAGATGAATATTTGACTAACAAAAGAGAAGAAAGATGCACAATTGTGCTAGAAGGTTTCGGCAAAGAGAATAGCAAATTGGAAGAAGATGACACAAAAGTTGCAAATAGGATTCTTGGCCAAAACAATACCAAGACCTTACCAAATGCCAAAGTAAAAATTTCAGCTACCTATCTACCCCCAAAATCGTCCACATACATTACAATATTGGTCAAACATTTGGCTAACCACACTTTCCATAACATTTTCCCTTTTTTGTGCCAACATGTGCCCCATACTTGCCTTTTTCTTTTGATTCCTTTCCCCAACCTCAACCTTTCCTTATTTCCTTAGCCACCTTACCAAAAATAAAGAAGTCCACCTTGCCATATATACCTCTTGGCCGACACTTAAGAAGAGCATGCAAAAATAATTGTCAAAATTTGCACACAATGGGATTTGAACCTCTTCCCTTAAAGTCCTTCACTTGATGCCATAACCTTTTTACTAATAACTCATTTATGCTAACAATTTACTCATTTATTTCTATAAGCCTTGAAGCTACTTACCATCTCTACTTAAAGTGCTAAAATACCAAATTTTTCCTAAGGCCCAATTAGACCCGAGACTTTATAGAAACCCCGTAACCTTCCAAATTCACTTAACTAATAAGTCCAATTTGCAACAACGTCATTCTTATATTCTCAAAAATTTTGATCATTCTTACGCCCAAGGCCCATTGGACCCAATCCTACAAGACCCAATTTCAGGATGTAACAATTCTACCCTCCTTAAAGAAAATTTCATCCTCGAAATTTCCATCCTACTACTAAACGCATCACTCAAATCACACTACTATGCTTTCGCTGCGCACTCTGATCTTAATAACACTAATTCGCTTTCTATCTTTAACCTTGGAAACTCTTCACATCATCAAATATCAAATCCTCAAAAGCAAACAGGTATTTATCACTCATTCACAAAATTTTCTACATTTAACCAAAACATACCCGTCTTAATGGTGATGGAACAATCCCGAGCCCTATGCTCCTTAGACCCACATCTCAAACATGCTCCTGACCTCCTCCAACATTCACCCGAATGACACCTTCTGTAATAATCACAAACTGGAAAGTTTGGACGTGCCTTAACTCGCTTCACAGAACGAGACTGCGACCCTAAAGAACTGCGATCTCCTTTCTTCTTACAGTCCACGCACCCAACTCGAAGTGTCTCACCGATTCCTTTAACCTCCTCTAATACTTCTTTAACTAACTGAGTCATCTCATCAACTCTAGCTTGATCATGAGATTTCATTTCAGCCACTGGTAATGCCAACACCTCCCTTTTGAACACATGCCTTGGTGCTAAAGATCTAGCCCTAGCACTTTAGCCTCTACCACGTCCACATCTTTCGCGTCCACGTCTTCTAGCGCTTATATTTACTAAGTCGATTAAATCTGATTAAGAGTTTTATGAATCATTAAGCTATTTCAATGTTTATTAAACAATGTTTTATGGAGTATAAAAAGTAGGGTTGTTTTCGTAAAACACATCATATAGTCTCAATTTCTATAGTTTCAGCTCCTAAAACTTAAAGTTCTGGAGTATTACTACAATGAAACCACAATATTCATAAAATGATAACAGATACTTACTTGACTTGGTGCTGGGATACGGTGGTGCCATACTTCCTTTAGAACATATGCATAAAATTTAAAATTTAAACATCTTGAAAACATTTTTCAACTCAAACCACAGCCAAGTTTTGAAACTGGGCTCTAATACCATAAAATGTAACACGCCAAACCCGGCCCAGAAGTTAGGCCCAAATCTGGTGTGTCACGTTGAAGAAAACATATAAAGGATTTGTGATTCGTACTAAAATAAGTTTTGTTAAAATCAAGAAAAACAAGTTTGATTTGAGACATTTGATAAAATACTACTAACCTCGAAGATTGATTGATAAATCGATAGATTTGAACTAATAATCTTATAAAACGTGACTTTTGAAAATGACGTTGAAAATTCGAAGAAGATTTCTGTGTTAAAAATATTTGTAAAAGTTTATTATGAAATCCATTTGTTAATCGATTTTGGAAAACCTTTATTTAAGTTTTCGAAAAATTCCCATTTAAAATAATTTAAGTAAAATAATAGGTATATCAAACATAAAGCAAATAATAAAATACTCCAGAGGCCTTATTACAACATAAAACCCAAAATGGTAAAGTGAACAAAAATAAAAATCTAAAGTTCCTAAGTAAAACACCATTTTTGAAGTATGGCCTCCACCGAGTCATCCATGGCCTCAAGTCCTCGTCACAAGGGTTAAGAAAGAAAGGTGGTGAGTTACAAGAACTCAGTGTGTAACCCACTTACCGTTGTCCACTAGGCCAAAATCTCATTAAGCAATTATTTGGGCCTACGCCCATTTACAATAACAATAATATATCAAAATATAACATGTATACGAAATGCAATTCCCAAACCAAGCCTAGTAATCCATCTGATGCACACCATCCATACCAACCAACACACCTATGGGGATCTTTAGTCAACCCACCCCGCCAACACACCAATCGCAGGCATTAAGCCATTTATAACAATAATTCGCAGGCCAGTGGCCATTTATAATCGCAGCATTTAGCCATTTATCATATTAGAATTGTGGCAAAGCCACCGAATAACAGAATATACATGGCATAGCCACGACATGATTGTGATAGAGTCACCAAAATATGTGGCAGAGCCACCAAATAGCTTCCTCCAATCATCAATATCCCAAACCCATGCAGAATTATGTGAATGCAACATTCATAACAAATTATGATATTTAACATATAACAACGATAATTAATAACATTAGAGATTTATTACAAACAATTTGGCCCATTAACACTTTGCAAATTTGGCCCATTATGCCATATATCAAATTCAGCCCATTTAGCCATATATCAAATTGGCCCATTAAGCAATATATCAAAATCGGCCCATTAAGGCAATCTATCAAATCGGCCCATAAACGATATATTAATTTGGCCCATTAGGGGCATTTTTGTAATTCGGTAATTTTACCCACTAAGGGTAATTCGGTAATCTCGCAACCCAGGGGTATTTTAGTAATTTACCCTCCAAGGGTATTTTCGTAATTTCTTAACCCCGGACTTAATTACTAATTTGGGACATAAAACTTGAAAGCGTCCATCTGCGTCATACTAATTAAATTGACTATAACTTGGGTTAGGAAACTCAAAATCTAAATCCATAAATTTTCCTTGAAACTAAACTCATATATCTTCTTACTAAAATTTTTCCAGAATTTTTGTCTTAACCATTTAGTACAGTTTATTCCTTAAAATTTCCCTTGTTACATTGTCCAATGATTCTGACCTCTCTTACCTTAATTTGAAATATCTCACTGTATGGTTTTCATATATTTCTCCCACTTGTTTCTATTGAAAATAGACTCACTAAGAAATCTATACGTATAAATTATAACCCATAATTCACTTTGTACAATTTTATATGATTTTTCCAAGACAAATTAGGGAACCACGAAGTCATTCAGAATCAGTCTCACTAAAATTAACATATCTCAGAATATAAAATTCCTTTTCCTTCTCTGTTTCTTCCTAATCAAAATAGACACAGCAAGTTTTTATTTGATATCTCATCCACTTTCTAATTCCCTTTCTCCTATTTTTTGTGATTTTTCAAAAATACGTCACTATTTCTAACTGGAACTATTTTATTACAAATATGATTACCATTACGATCATACGGATGCCCGAGTGATTACGGATGCCGGTTTCTAGTTTTTCTTTGGTATATCGACCGAATCACAGAATATTTCATGCAAGCCTTCATAAAAGTGTGAGATCACACACCGTTTCAAATATATATTCGGAAAGTACAGGATTACACACCTTATTCGGAATCCGTAACACGATATTCTCTCGGCACCTAAAGATACAATCAGTCAACAATTAGTCCAAAACCCAATTTACAACTTCATCCAAGTATTGTGATTGATTTAACAATCTATATCACTTACCAACAATCCGAGTCTCTTATTACGAGAGATAGGTGTTCGACTTTACCACTATTTCCAAAAAATCCACAAGTAGACAGTATCGCGTGATTTCGTGCCTAACAACATAATCGATTAGCCAAACTTTCAATCTGATTAACACCATAACCGAATAGCGATATCGAATGGAATATGAAAAGACTCTTTACCTTAATCAATGATAATCTCAATTCCCACCAATTGGCTTAAGACTACGAATGAATCGACAAGGATTTGGTATTAGGCCTCCCACTAGAACTCTACGAAAAAGAGTTGATCAAATATGAGAGTGATGGAGAGAGTGATATTTCGATAAGAAACAAAGTGGAATAGTCGTATAG
This sequence comes from Gossypium rotundifolium, assembly GCA_025506655.1. NCBI lineage: Eukaryota > Viridiplantae > Streptophyta > Magnoliopsida > Malvales > Malvaceae > Gossypium > Gossypium rotundifolium. The sequence continues at coordinate 54,588,409 of CP106729.1, read as the reverse complement.
TGATGAACATACATATTCAGCTAGAAACAGAAGAAATGAAAGGATTAGAAATGAAGCCCTTACCCGATTCAACCAAGAAGAGATGTCCAACACACAAAAATGGGGAAGATAGAAGATGATAGAAATTTGGCTATCAAAAGAAGATGAACAAAAGATGAATATTTGACTAACAAAAGAGAAGAAAGATGCACAATTGTGCTAGAAGGTTTCGGCAAAGAGAATAGCAAATTGGAAGAAGATGACACAAAAGTTGCAAATAGGATTCTTGGCCAAAACAATACCAAGACCTTACCAAATGCCAAAGTAAAAATTTCAGCTACCTATCTACCCCCAAAATCGTCCATATACATTACAATATTGGTCAAACATTTGGCTAACCACACTTTCCATAACATTTTCCCTTTTTTGTGCCAACATGTCCCCCATACTTGCCTTTTTCTTTTGATTCCTTTCCCAACCTCAACCTTTCCTTATTTCCTTAGCCACCTTACCAAAAATAAAGAAGTCCACCTTGCCATATATACCTCTTGGCCGACACTTAAGAAGAGCATGCAAAATAATTGTCAAAATTTGCACACAATGGGATTTGAACCTCTTCCCTTAAAGTCCTTCACTTGATGCCATAACCTTTTTACTAATAACTCATTTATGCTAACAATTTACTCATTTATTTCTATAAGCCTTGAAGCTACTTACCATCTCTACTTAAAGTGCTAAAATACCAAATTTTTCCTAAGGCCCAATTAAACTCGAGACTTTATAGAAACCCCGTAACCTTCCAAATTCACTTAACTAATAAGTCCAATTTGCAACAACGTCATTCTCATATTCTCAAAAATTTTGAACATTCTTACGCCCAAGGCCCATTGGACCCAATCCTACAAGGCCCAATTTTGGGATGTAACAATTCTACCCTCCTTAAAGAAAATTTCATCCTCAAAATTTCCATCCTACTACTAAACGCATCGCTCAAATCACACTACTATGCTTTCGCTGCGTACTCTGATCTTAATAACACTAATTCGCTTTCTATCTTTAACCTTGGAAACTCTTCACATCATCATATCAAATCCTCAAACGCAAACAGGTATTTAACTCTCATTCACAAAATTTTCTACATTTAACCAAAACATACCCGTCTTAATGGTGATGGAACAATCCCGAGCCCTATGCTCCTTAGACCCACATCTCAAACATGCTCCTGACCTCCTCCAACATTCACCGAATGACACCTTCTGCAATAATCACAAACTGGAAAGTTTGGATGTGCCTTAACACGCTTCACAGAACGAGACTGCGACCCTAAAGAACTGCGATCTCCTTTCTTCTTACAGTCCACGCACCCAACTCGAAGTGTCTCACCGATTCCTTTAACCTCCTCTAATACTTCTTTAACTAAATGAGTCAGCTCATCAACTCTAGCTTGATCATGAGATTCCGTTTCAGCCACTGGTAATGCCAACACCTCCCTTTCGAAAACATGCCTTGGTGCTGAAGATCTAGCCCTAGCACTTCAGCCTCTACCACGTCCACATCTTTCGCGTCCACGTCTTCTAGCGCTTATATTGACTAAGTCGATTAAATCTGATTAAGAGTTTTATGAATCATTAAGCTATTTCAATGTTTATTAAACAATATTTTATGGAGTATAGAAAGTAAGGTTATTTTCGTAAAACGCATCCTATAGTCTCAATTTCTATAGTTTCAGCTCCTAAAACTTAAAGTTCTAGAGTATTACTACAATGAAACCACAATATTCATAAAATGATAACAGATACTTACTTGACTTGGTGCCGGATACCCGTGGTGCCATACTTCCTTTAGAACATATGCATAAAATTTAAAATTTAAACTGTCTTGAAAACATTTTTCAACTCAAACCACAGCCAAGTTTTGAAACTGGGATCTAATACCATAAAATGTAACATGCCAAACCCGGCCCAGAAGTTAGGCCCAAATCTGGTGTGTCACGTTGAAGAAAACGTATAAAGGATTTGTGATTCGTACTAAAATAAGTTTTGTTAAAATCAAGAAAAACAAGTTTGATTTGAGACATTTGATAAAATACTACTAACCTCGAAGATTGATTGATAAATCGATAGATTTGAACTAATAATCTTATAAAACATGACTTTTGAAAATGACGTTGAAAATTCGAAGAAGATTTACGTGTTAAAAATATTTGTAAAGTTTATTATGAAATCCATTTGTTAATCGATTTTGGAAAACCTTTATTTAAGTTTTGGAAAATTCCCATTTAAAATAATTTAAGTAAAATAATAGGTATATCAAACATAAAGCAAATAATAAAATACTCCAGAGGCCTTATTACAACATAAAACCCAAAATGGTAAAGTGAACAAAAATAGAAATCTAAAGTTCCTAAGTAAAACACCATTTTTGAAGTATGGCCTCCACCGAGTCATCCATGGCCTCAAGTCCTCGTCACTGAGCATTACCCACAAGGGTTAAGAAAGAAAGGTGGTGAGTTACAAGAACTCAGTGTGTAACCCACTTACCGTTGTCCACTGGGCCAAAATCTCATTAAGCAATTATTTGGGCCTAAGCCCATTTACAATAACAATAAAATATCAAAATATAACATGTATACGAAATGCAATTCCCAAACCAAGCCTAGTAATCCATCTGATGCACACCACCCATACCAACCAACACACCTATGGGGATCTTTAGTCAACCCACCCCGCCAACACACCAATCGCAGGCATTAAGCCATTTATAACAATAATTCGCAGGCCAGTGGCCATTTATAATCGCAGGCATTTAGCCATTTATCATATTAGAATTCGTGGCGAAGCCACCAGAATAACAGAATATACGTGGCATAGCCACCAGACAGATTGTGATAGAGTCACCAAAATATGTGGCAGAGCCACCAAATAGCTTCCTCCAATCATCAATATCCCAAACCCATGCAGAATTATGTGAATGCAACATTCATAACAAATTATGATATTTAACATATAACAACGATAATTAATAACATTAGAGATTTATTACAAACAATTTGGCCCATTAAAACTTTGCAAATTTGGCCCATTATGCCATATATCAAATTCAGCCCATTTAGCCATATATCAAATTGGCCCATTAAGCAATATATCAAAATCGGCCCATTAAGGCAATCTATCAAATCGACCCATAAACGATATATCAATTTGGCCCATTAGGGGCATTTTTGTAATTCGGTAATTTTACCCACTAAGGGTAATTCGGTAATCTCGCAACCCAGGGGTATTTCGGTAATTTACCCTCCAAGGGTATTTTCGTAATTTTGCAACCCCGGACTTAATTACTAATTTGGGACATAAAACTTGAAACTGTCCATCTGCGTCATACTAATTAAATTGACTATAACTTGGGTTAGGAAACTCAAAATCTAAATCCATAAATTTTCCTTGAAACTAAACTCATATATCTTCTTACTAAAATTTTTCCAGAATTTTTGTCTTAACCATTTAGTACAGTTTATTCCTTAAAATTTCCCTTGTTACACTGTCCAATGATTCTGACCTCTCTTACCTTAATTTGAAATATCTCACTGTATGGTTTTCATATATTTCTCCCACTTGTTTCTATTGAAAATAGACTCACTAAGAAATCTATACGTATAAATTATAACCCATAATTCACTTTGTACAATTTTATATGATTTTTCCAAGACAAATTAGGGAACCACGAAGTCATTCAGAATCAGTCTCACTAAAATTAATATATCTCAGAATATAAAAGTCCTTTTCCTTCTCTGTTTCTTCCTTATCAAAATAGACACAGTAGGATTTTATTTGATATCTCATTCACTTTCTAATTCCATTTCTCCTATTTTTTGTGATTTTTCAAAAACACGTCACTGTTTCTAATCGGAACTATTTTATTACAAATATGATTACCACTTCGATCATACGCACGCCCGAGTGATTACGGATGTCGGTTTCTGGTTTTTCTTTGGTATATCGACCGAATCACAAAATATTTCATGAAAGCCTTCAGAAAACTGTTAGATCACACACCGTTTCAAATATATATTCGGAAAGTACAGGATTACACACCTTATTCGGAATCCGTAACACGATATTCTCTGCGGCACCTAAAAGATACAGTCAGTCAACAATTAGTCCAAAACCCCATTTACAACTTCATCCAAGTATTGCGATTGACTTAACAATATATATCACTTACCAACAATTCGAGTCTCTTATTATGAGAGATAGGTGTTTGGCTTTACCTCTATTTCTGAAAAATTCACAAGTAGAGAGTATCGCGTGATTTCATGCCTAACAACATAATCGATTAGCCAAACTTTCAATCCAATTAACACCATAACCGAATAGCGATATCAAATGGACTATGAAAAGACTCCTTACCTCAATCGATGATAGTCTCGATTCCCACCAATTGGCTTAAGACTACGAATGAATCGACAAGGATTTGGTATTAGGCCTCCCACTAGAACTCTACGAAAAAGAGTTGATCAAATATGAGAGATGATGGAGAGTGATATTTCGATAAGAAACAAAGTGGAATAGCCAGATAGTGATGAACATACATATTCGGCTAGAAAGAGAAGAAATGAAATGATTAGAAATGAATCCCTTACCCGATTCAACCAAGGAGAGATATCCAACACACAAAAATGGGGAAGATAGAAGATGATAGAAATTCGGCTATCGAAAGAAGATGAACAAAAGATTAATATTTGACTAACAAAAGAGAAGAAAGATGCACAATTGTTCTAGAAGGTTTTGGCAAAGAGAATAGCAAATTGGAAGAAGATGACACAAAAGTTGCAAATAGGATTTTTGGCCAAAACAATACCAAGACTTTACCAAATGCCAAAGTAAAAATTTCAGCTGCCTATCTACCCCCAAAACCATCCACATGCATTACAATATTGGTCAAACATTTGGCCAACCACACTTTCCATAACATTCTCCCCTTTTTGCGCCAACATGTCCTCCATACTTGCCTTTTTCTTTTGATTCCTTTCCCTAACCTTAACCTTTCCTTATTTCCTTAGCCACATTACCAAAAATAAAGAAGTCCACCTTGCCATATATACCTCTTGGCCGACACTTAAGGAGAGCATGCAAAAATAATAGTCAAAATTTGGACACAATGGGATTTGAACCTCTTCCCTTAAAGTCCTTCACTTGATGCCATAACCTTTTTACTAATAGCTCATTTATGCTAACAATTTACTCATTTATTTCTATAAGCCTTGAAGCTACTTACCATCTCTCCTTAAAGTGCTAAAATACCAAATTTTTCCTAAGGCCCAATTAAACCCGAGACTTCATAGAAACCCAGTAACATTCCAAATTCACTTAACTAATAAGTCCAATTTGCAACAACGCCATTCTCATATTCTCAAAAATTTTGAACATTCTTACGCCCAAGGCTAATTGGGCCCAATCCTACTAGGCCCAATTTCGGGATGTTACAAATAGTATCCTTCTTTTCTAACCATTCAATGCATATCAAGCTTACCAACTTATGAACCATTTATCTCATTCTAATTACAAGCATTTCTAGGCAAAATCCATCCGCATCACTTACCAATTCAATATACTAATCATTCATCAAAACATACCAATTTTGCAAAACAAAACATTATTGACATTTAACATATTCACATCCCATTTACAAGTCATATCACATAGCTTATATATACAACTCAAAACATCATCTAATATCAACTAGACTGTACATGCCATACTTAGCTATAAATACATTCAAAAGGTACCAAAATATGATTTGATAGTGTGATGACAATCCTCGACAATCCATGAGCTTTCTGTAGCTTTAACGATCTATAAAACAATGTAAACACATACAAAGTAAGCTTTCAAAAGCTTCGTAAGCCATATACAAATAAATATAAAAAATAAACATTCATAATCATATCAAATACAAGATCATTAATAACTCAATTGCAATTTCATAATTCTTCTTTGGCTCATTTTTTTAGCTGTTGCTTACCAACAATTTCATATCTCTAAATAACTCCTTTGATCATATCTCATTCATACATATATCACATTTAGTCTCAACAAGACTATGCACAAATCTCACTTTTGCAAATTCACATATACTTACCTTTCATACTCAAAAATAGTATTCATTTCAAACGTACCTGATTCAGTTACACATTTCACATAATCTTTTATTTCCCAGAATTTCCCATTGAACCATTCGGAATCAAATAGGATACTCAGATAACTCGGAATACTCATTGATAAACCATAATATGAACATATTTTAATCCAACATTTAGCATATTTTTGGATGATATATCCCTTTTATTGTGGAAATAGGTGCTCCTAATCCTTTATTTTCATGTTTTATACTCAGGAGAGCATCGGAGGATGAAAAGAACGAGAACCAGGCCAAAAAAGGAGTAAATGGGTCGAATTACGAAATCGACATGGCCTAGACCCTGAATCACACCGCCGTGCCTCATCAACAGACCCGAACACGGCCTATTCTCGACTTACACGGGCGTGTGCCATGTGTGTGTCCCTGTCACATTAAGAAGAATTTCATTCGGAATAGGGTACTTAGAGGTAAAGAAAGCCAATCCAAAAGCCTATATAAACACCCTAGAGGCCAAGTGTTTAAAGGCATTTAGCTAGGCCAAAGAGCCAAGCAAGAGAGGTCGAATTGTGGGATTAACTCAAAGGGAGCCAGTTGATTTATCTCAAAAGCCGAAATCATACTCAAGACTAAGGATCTCTCTTTCAATTCCTTCAGAGGGTTTTAGGGTTTTCTTTATGTTTTGTTTTATATTTTCTTCTGAGATGTATTCTTTTATAATTATGTACTAAACCCTCAGATACCTGAGGGGGATGAAACCTAAGACGAATCTTGTTATTGTTTTCTAAGCTGTATGATAAATACTTGATTTGTTCTTAATTATGTGTTATTAATTCTTTCTTTGATATTTCAGGATATTGATTCAAGTATTGATGTGCTTAGGCAGTGGAGCAAAAGTCCCTGTTTAAGAGTAGATCTAGCATAGTTAAGCAGAGTTGATTGCAACCCCAGAAATAGGATGACAAAAATCTTCCAGATTAGGATCAAACCTAATATAGGAATCCATATATCGAGTTAATGCAATTCTAGGGGTTTTAATCAGAAATAAATTTCAATTAATCAACCTAAGGTTAGACGTTAGTAGCCTCGAAAGAGGTATTAATATAAATTAGGGAATCCTACGAATCAAGTCAAGTGAATAAATCGTCTAGTTCAGAGTTAGATAACAAGGAAAGTCTAGGTGGATTCTTCCTCAGGTATTGTCTTAATCAATTGGTTTTTCCCACAAATATTTCCCCAATTCATTCTCTTTTTTTTTTTCGCATCTTTAGCTTAGTAGTTAGTTAATTTTAGATTAAACAACAACTCTTTTAATTCTTATCTAGATAATAAAAAGAAAGTTAGTAATAGTACTTTTTGTTCCTTTGGGTTCGACAATCCGGTCTTGCCACTAAACTATACTATTGTTTGATAGGTGTGCTTGCCTCCATCGTTGTATTAGTTAGTTTCCAAGTTCGATCATTCTTTTATAAATTTTTAAGACTCTGACATACAATCAAATTTTTGGCGCCGTTGTCGGGGAACTGAAATATTAAGAAAGCTCAATTTTTATTACTTTAGCCATATTTTATTTTATTTTACTTTGCAATTAAATTTTATTTTTACTTTTCTAATTTTCTTTTTCTTTTTTCTTTTCCTGGTAGGTACCTCTAGTTTATGACCAGAAAGAACCTGACAGGACCACTACTTTACGATAGTGAAATTGAAAGCACAGTTTGCAGAAATCGAAAAGAAATAAGGAGAAGCCTACAATACATACAAGAAGAGCAAGAAGACGAAATTAATACGAATGAAGAGATGGCTGAGATTAATCCGCTACCTCCAGATGTGGCCGAAAATCATGCTCCTCGAACTATGTATGATTATGCTAAACCTAATTTAATAGGAATTGAGTCAAGTATTGTTAGACCTGGTATAGCTGCTAATAATTTTGAATTGAAACCAAACACTATACAAATAATACAACAATTTGTTCAATTTGGTGGTTTGCAGGACGAAGACCCAAATAATCACTTGGCAAATTTCCTAGAATTTTACGATACTTTCAAAATTAGTGGCATTTCTGATGATGCCATCCGTATTTGATTATTTCCCTTCTCTTTGAGGAATAAAGCTAAACAGTAGCTGAATTCTCTTCCACGAGGATCAAATACTACATGGGAACAAATGACTGAAAAATTTTTATTAAAATATTTTTCGAGCCAAAACGGTCAAATTAAGGAATGATATCTCTTCTTTTGTGCAGATGGATTTAGAAACACTATATGATGCATGGGAGAGATACAAGGATTTGTTGAGAAGGTGTCCACACCATGGTTTACCCTTATGGCTATAGATCCAAACTTTTTACAACGGTGTGAACCCCTCAACCCGTCAGTTAATTGATTCAGCAGTCGGTGGAACCCTGAATAACAAAACTCCTGAGGCAGCCTACGAGTTTATAGAGAGATGTCACTGAACAACTATCGATGGCAAGTTACAAGGACAAGGCCAAGAAAAAGCAGTAGGAGTTTTCAACCTTCGACTTGATCACCATGCTATCAAATCAGGTAGAGATGTTAAACAAAAAGATTGATGGTTTATGTGGTTCTTTGCAGGTACATTCAGTTATGGTGTACGATACGAATAGAGGATGGATGAACAATATAGAATATCAGCCTTCCAACCCGAGTGATAAAAACGAGCAAGTTCACTATATGGGTAACAATTTTAGACCTCAAAATAACCATTATAGTAGTACTTACAATTCAGGTTGGAGAAACCATCCCAATCAAAGACAACAACCCTACCCACAGGAAAAGAAGCCAAACCTTGAAGAGATGCTAACAAAGTTTATAGAGGAGTCAGAAACCCGTTTCCAAAATACTGAAACGATATTGAATAATCAGCACTCATCAATTCAAGGTCTTAAGGATCAAATTGGACAACTAACTAAGTTAGTCTCTGAAAGGCAACATGAAAATTTAACTGGTAAAAAAGAGCATGTGAAGGCAGTTACACTTAGGAGTGGAAATGAGTTGGTTGAAACAAAAAAGAAGATACCACAGGAAACTGATAAGGCAAAAGCTAAGGAAGCAAATGAGAATGCAATTCTAGTACATGAAGAAATTAAAACACCAATCCCATATCCAACAAAGTTGAAGAAAGACCGCTTAGACGCACAATATGGTAAATTTCTTGAACTTTTTAAATAATTACATATCAACTTACCTTTTGTTGAAGCTATTTGCAGATGCCGACATACGCAAAATTTCTAAAAGAGCTTCTAACAAATAAAAGAAAGATTGAAGAGATATCAACAGTGGAACTTAATGAAGAATGCTCAGCTATCCTCCAAAAAAGCTACCAACCAAATTGAAAGATCCAGGAAGTTTCACTATTTCATGTTTAATTGGTAGCTTAAACATAGAGAAAGCACTAGCTGATCTAGGTGTCAGTATTAATTTAATGTCTTATAAAATGTTTAAGCAACTTGGTCTCGGGGAACCTAAACCCACTAGGATGAGTATTCAATTAGCTAACAGATCTGTTAAATATCTTAGGAGAATTATCGAAGATATTCTGGTAAAAGTTGATAAATTTATATTCCCTATTGATTTTTTTGTGCCTGACATGAATGAGGAAGTTGAGGTGCCTTTAATTTTAGGACGCCCCTTTTTAGCTATACTAGGACAGTTATTGATGTAAGTGATGGTAAACTTGGGCTAAGGGTAGGCGACGAAGAAATTATTTTTCAAATTTACGATGCTATGCGACATTCTATAGAATAAGATGATTCTTGTTATTTTATTGATTCCATTGATCATATTATTCAAGACTTTTGCAGGAAATCATACATGACGACACGATGGAACCGCGTCCTACCCAAAATGAGGGGGTAGAAGACGACATGGATGAGTTGAATTCTAATACATATTCCTCTAGACAAAAGAAGGAAGAAGGCATTAAAATCAACGACAAACTTAAACAAAAACCCTCTATTAATGAGCCACCCAAATTAGAATTAAAATAGTTGCCAAAACACTTAGAATATGCATTCCTCGGGGATAATTCCACACTACCAGTAATTATCTTTTAAGAACTAGAACCCAAAGAGAAAAACGAGCTACTACAGGTACTAAAGGAGCATAAAAGAGCAATAGCTTGGAAAATTTCTAACATTAAAGGGATAAGTCCATCATTTTGCACCCATAAAATTTTAATGGAAGATGAATATAAACCATGCGTACAACCTCAAAGACGATTGAATCTAAACATGAAAGAAGTTGTTAAGGCTGAGGTAATTAAACTTCTAGATGCTAGAATTATTTATCCTATTTCTGAAAGTACTTGGGTAAGCCCTGTGCAGGTTGTTCCAAAGAAAGGAAGCATGATTGTCATAGCCAATGAAAAGAATGAATTGATTCCTACAAGAACAGTCACAGGTTGGAGAGTTTGCATTGACTATAGGAAGTTGAACGATGCTACAAGAAAAGATCATTTCCCTCTACCATTTATTGACTAGATGTTGGAAAGACTATCCGAGCATATGTACTACTACTTTCTAGACGGGCTATCTTGCTACTTCTAAATCCCAATAGCTCCTGAGGATCAAGGAAAGACAACATTTACATGCCCATATGGTACGTTTTCTTATCGTAGAATGCCTTTTGGATTATGTAACGCTCCTGCTACTTTTTAGCGTTGCATGCTGGCCATCTTTGATGAACTTGTGGAAGACATTATGGAGGTATTTATGGATGACTTTTTAGTATTTGGTAATTCTTTCCATCTTTACCTTAAAAATTTAAAACAAGTTCTAATTAGATGTGAGGAAATGAACCTTGTGCTTAATTGGGAAAAGTGTCATTTTATGGTTAGAGAAGGGATTGTGTTAGGACATAAAATTTCTAGTAAAGGGATTGAGGTAGATAAAGCAAAGGTTGAAACATTAGAAAAATTACCTCCTCCTACTTCAGTCAAGGCTATTAGAAGCTTTTTAGGACATGCTAGATTTTATAGAAGATTCATTAAAGGTTTCTCTAAAATAGCTAAACCTTTAACGAAATTACTAGAAAAAGATGTACCTTTCAATTTTGATCAGGAATGTTTAGACGCATTTAACATCCTCGAAGATAAATTAATAAATGCTCCAATTATAATTGCACCTGATTCGAACTTACCCTTTGAACTAACGTGTGATGCGATTGATTTTGCAGTAGGTGCAGTTTTGGGACAGCAAAGAGACAAGCACTTTCAGCTGATTTATTATGCTAACAAGACATTAACAGCCGCACAAGAAAATTACACCACAGAAAAAGAATTTCTAGTTGTGGTTTTTGCATTTGATAAATTTAGACAATACCTGATACTATCTAAAGTTGTTGTTTACAGTGACCATTCAGCTCTTCGCTATCTTTTAACTAAACATTATGCAAAACCTCGACTTATAAGATGGATTTTACTCTTACAGGAATTTGATTTGGAAATTCAGGATAAGAAAGGAGCTGAAAATCTTGCAGTAGATCATCTTTCTAGGCTTGAAAACCCACATATCAAAGAACTCGACAAGAGTGAGATAAATGACTCGTTTCCTAAAGAACAACTCTTTTCTATAACCGACTCCGAGGCACATTGGTTTGCAGATATTGCAAATTACTTAGCTGCTAACATCTTACCAAAAAGGTTAACACATCATCAAAAGAAGTGATTTTTTGTTGACGCGAAAAACTATTTTTGGGAGGATCCTTTTCTTTTCCATATATGTGTAGATCAAGTAATTCGAAGATGTGTTACAAAAGCAGAAGCAAGCAAAATCCTAGAACATTTCCATTCAGGACCTTCATAAGGATATTATAGCGAGATTAAGACATCACACAAAACACTCAAATTAGGTTTTTATTGACTACTCTATTTCAAGATGCCAACAGGTATGTTGCTTCATGTGATAATTGCCAAAGAACAGGTCATATCTCAAAATGCGATGAAATGCCTCAAACATATATGCTATCATGTGCAATATTCGATGTATGGGGTATTGATTTTATGGGTCCATTTCCTAGTTCATTTGGAAATAAATACATCTTAGTAGCAGTAGATTATATGTCAAAATGGGTAGAAGCTCAAGCTTTACCTACAAACGATGCTAGAGTACTAGTAAGGTTTCTTAAGAAACTCTTCTCTCGATTTGGAACGCCCAGAGTAATTATTAGTGATAGAGGTACTCACTTTTGTAATACTCAATTTGATAGTCTTAAAAAAATATAGAGTACACCACAGGATAGCTACCCCTTATTATCCTCAAACCAGTGGACAAGTGGAAGTAGCAAATCAAGAACTTAATCGTATTTTAAAGAAAACAGTAGAATAAAATAGGAAAGACTGGGCATTAAAAGTAGATGATGCTTTATGGGCCTATAGAACAGCTTTTAAAACTCCCATAGCAACATCCCCATACAAACTTGTTTATGGAAAAAGTTGTCATCTACCATTTGAGTTAGAGCACAAAAATTTTTGGGCTATAAAATTTTTAAATTACGATCTTCAAACTGCAAGTGAAAAAAGGATGATGCAGTTGAACGAGCTTGATGAATGGCGAGCTAATGCCTATGAGAACTCACGACTATATAAGGAAGCAACAAAACGATGCCACAATGCTCGTTTAAAACAACCAAAGCAATTTGAAGTTGGAGATTCAGTCCTGCTATACAATTCAAGGTTAAAATTGTTCCCTGGAAAGCTGAAACTAATATGGTCAAGTCCATTCGTAATCAAAACTATTTTCCCCTACGGCACAATAGAGGTAACTCATCCAAAATATGGCACATTAAAGGTAAATGGTCAGCGACTGAAAATTTATAATGGTGAAGGCTTTAGGGATATAAGAGAGGAACTTCAGCTCTGTGAACCTTCATTTAGAAACGAAAATAAGGAAAGGCTAGCTTAAGACTTTAAGCGACCGTTTCTCGAGAGGCAACCCGAGCACTAACTTTACTAATATTATATTCTCAATTTCTAGCACCTAACTACAAACTAACCAAAAGCGTAGGTTTCCACACCACACGGCCTTCCACATGGGCGTGGTCGAGGTCGTGTGGATACCACGAACAGGTACATGGGCGTGCCAAAGATGGTGCAAAAACAGGACAATAATTTTCCCTACGCCACAGGCTTTGACTAAACGACACGGCCGTGTGACTTGGCCGTGGTCAAAACTACCTAAAGACCACAGGCTAAGATAACTCCACACGCCCGTGCACTATGATCGTGGTCGATACTGATTAATTGACACGGGCATGAGACACGCCTATGCCTCCAACCCGTGGTCGATTCTAGTAAATGACACGAGCGTGTGACACGCCCGTGCCTCAAGATCGTGGCTGACACTAACTTGTGAGCACGGGCGTAGGACCCTCTCCACGGGCGTGGGAGAAGGAAACAAGACAATACACAGGCGTGTGACACAATTAAAATGCGCCTAAATTTAAAAATCTCGAAAAACACGGGCTGAATAAAAGAAACACGGGCGTGGCCGTGCTCCCCTATTTAAAGCAATGAACGCCCGTCTCCCTCAACATTTTCCCCAACCCACCAACCCTAGCCGTTTCTCTCCAAAACCACTACCCCATTCCGGCCACCAGCAAATCCTCTCCTCCCTTGACTTCTCCTATCCCTTATATCTCTCTCTCTTTCACATACACATAGAAAATCAATCCATGCCCGCGTCGACAGAATACACGCCCGTCCAAAAACACAACACAGCCATGTTCCCCCATCTATTTGCAACACATGCCCGTACATCACCCCTCAACAGTCATGCTCCGGCAACCACCCCAACCGCGCCACTTCTATCCAAAAAAAAAAAAACTCCACCGGTCATCTCTTCTTTTTACATTTTCCTCCATTAAACTATTTTATCACTAGAATATTATTTAGTTTCTAGTTAGTTCATTCTTATTGCTTAATATTAGTTATATTCATTATTATATTGATTTATTCATTTAGTCCTTGTTTAAATAATAGTAATTAGTATTTATGCAAAATATTAGTTTATTCTTATCATAATTTTTATCCTTGTTATATTGTTGAGTTCTTAAATGTTATGCAATATGTCTTGGCTGGAAATATTACTTGAATCATTGAATATCTATTATTTTCAGGACCATAATGTCATCGTCCCAAGGTAAGAAAACTACAGTCCCTAGTTCCAAAAAACGAAAGGGACTCGGTTTGTCATCAACCAGCACATCCGCCGAAGTGCACCACCCATTCTTACAATTTCCTCCAGGATCCAATGAGGACCTTTATAAGATACTTCTGTAACACCCCAAACCCGGTCAAAACACTACAACCGAATCTGGCGTGCCACGGGAAAGAAAATGTTTTGAAAACTGATTTGTCGACTTGTTTAAAGAGAATTATGTTGTAACATTTTAAAGAATACGTCGTTGGATCTTGTGATGTTTAAAACATGTTGAAACTTGTTTCAGAAAAACTTAGTTGCCTTATAGTTACTCCGTACTTATTACTTAATCATTGTATATTTCAGAAAATGAGTATTTGTTTAAAGTTTTGAAAACACCCAATTCATAGTTTAATCAGCATGCTTAATAGAACCTTTAAGAAACAACTAAATAAAATGTCCCAAAATAACACTTAAACGGCCTTATTATAGAACTGAAAACCCAAATTAAAGAAAATAACTAAGTCCATATGGAAAACATTGAAATAAAACGAATACTGAGCATGGCCACCTCGAGTCCATTCTGGCTCTATATCCACGATCTATAGTTTATCTGCAAAATATAACGGAAGGGGTAAGTCACCTACACTCAGTGTGTAAATCCCCATCCCAAAAGAAGTTATTCTCTTACACAAGTTCATATACAAATATGCATGTCATGCATCCCATCAACCTATATATCCATCCGTGTCTCCCAAATCTACCCTTGTGGTACCAAACCACTGGTGGTTCCAAACCACTGGTAACCGAAGTTACAGAAATAAACATATGTGGTACCACACCACTGGTGGTGCCAAACCACTGAGACATAGTCACAATATTACAATATGTGGGGCCAACCCACTGTGTGGTACCTAACCACTGGTGACAGTCTGATAGATCATACTTCCCCCTCCACTCATCACCCATATCACATGTCCGTGCTTACAATACAAGTATGATCATGCTTTAACAAGTACAATGTTGTATAAAGAGTGGCATGCACTTATAGATCACATTATAATTAACGCTAGCAACCATAACAACTTACCAGGCATCCTCGTTTTTACCCACAAGGGTAACTTAGTAATCACTGCCGTCACTTCGGCTTTTATCATCACATGACATTTAACATATTAAGTAAAGAAAGTGTGTAAGAGTTACACACTTGGTTCTCGTACTAACGCTCTCACTGCTTCTATGGTATTATCACATGAGACTACCACTATTGACCTACGATCTTTTTCTGACGTCGGCCCACACCCCGATGGCCAGTCTCGCACTCCAGATACTGATCGCTTCTTGTATTTAGGCTTTGGGTTTACAGATCCAACCCTCCTCATCGCTTGATCGTTATTTGAGTCCATAATAATCCCTTGGTCACTAAACCAATTAAACGATGAGATCGAATAGGTAATCATAATGCTTACAATGAAACCCTTACCTAGTTATCAAATCCCGAAAGTCTTTAAGAAAGCATCTCCACCCTACCTACATTCGGCCACCACCAAAGTATCAAACCAAACCGATAATCATAACCCATCTAGTACCTTATGGCATTCGGCCAATGACAAAGGAACAAGAAAGTGGCCATTCTGTCGAACCCACACCACCTACCTTCAGCTTCCTTCACAAATCGGCACCACAGATCACAGCAACACAAAATTCGGCTCCTAAGAGTAGAGAGTGAAACCGATAGGGCCATAGAAAAAAATGATTCGAGTTAGGAACTTAATGAAAAAGAGAGAAATCGCAGAGAAGAAAACCCTAAAAAAATTCACTAATCCCTTGAAGACTATTCGGCTATGGTGCACCTTCGGGAAAAAGAAATCAACTTCAAGATTCAGCTATGGGAGATGGGAATATGAGCAAGAAGAATTCAGCTTTTAGAAAGATTTTGAAGAGGAGAAGAAAACTAGGGAGTTTTGGTTTTGATAAAAAGTAGAGGCACCCAAAAGAGAAAAGAATTTTGGCTTTTTCAGAGAATAGGTGAGAAAGAAAGAACAAAAATGAAAGAAAAGATGATCACTTGCTACTAATTTCGGCAACACACACACACTCTCAGAGTTGGAGTTTCGGCCAACTCTCCCTTCTCCTGATAGCCTTTATCCACCCTTATCAGCTTTATCTTTATCTTTCCCTTAGATGAGACCTCCCTAAAACCAACTCTTCACTTCCTTATTATCAGCTTTTTATTAATAAAAATAAAAGAATTTAACTCCCAAATTATAGCACATGTGCCATCCCTTCTCCCTCCCCCTTAGAGTGCCAAATTTTTACCCCAAAACACTTGGGCCCAAACGGCAACTCTTGGCCCAACTCCCTCCTTAGTGCCGCCACCTACATGCCCCTTACAGTATCACTAAATTTTGGGCCACAAGCCCAACTTGCTACTGAACATGGATACCTTACTTAAATTATGTCCTGTAGCTCTTTATTAGAAAAGTTAACCCTGTGTTTAAGCCCAAACCCGAGCCCAATACACACTTCCAAAGCTCTAGCTAACCCCGACACTCAAAGTGCATGCACCCACCTAATAAGGATGTTACGCTTCTACCCCCTTAAAATAAATTTTGACCTCGAAATTTACAGACAAGAGTTGAGGTATTCTTGCCGATGACATCCTCCGGCTCCCATGTCGCTTCTTCCGATCCATGGTTCCGCCATAATACCTTTACCAAAGGGGTGATTTCCACATAAAACTTTCACATCCCGATCTAGGATCAGCACTGGTTTTTCCTCAAAAGATAAGTCTGGGCTTACCATAATTTCCTCTATCGGTACAACATGAGATGGATCTGAGCGATAGCGTCTTAGCATGGAAACGTGAAACACATTATGGATTTGACTCAACTTTGGTGGCAACTCGAGCTGGTAAGCTACTGGTCCCACTCTCTTCGACACCCGATAAGGCACGATAAATCTAGGGCTTAACTTGCCTTTCCTACCAAAGCTTAGAACCTTCTTCCACGGCGACACCTTCAAGAAAACCCTGTCACCTTCTGCAAACTCTATATCCTTCCATTTAAGATCGGCATAAGACTTCTGCCTATCCGAAGCTTCTTTCAAACGAGCTCGAATCACCTTCACCTTATCTTCTGTTTTAGCAACCAACTCCGGACCGAACAACTGCCGTTCCCCTAACTCTGTCCAACATGTAGGGGTACGACACTTCCGTCCATATAACGCTTCGTATGGTGCCATTTGAATACTTGCCTGATAACTATTGTTGTACGCGAATTCAGCCAACGATAAAAATTCTTCCCAACTACTTTTGAAATCTAAAACACAGCCCCTTAGCATGTCTTCCAAAACTTGAATCACCCTCTCCGATTGTCCGTCTGACTGGGGATGGAATGCCATACCAAAATCCAACCTTGTACCCAATGCTTGGTACAAAGCCTTCCAGAACCTTGACGTAAATCTAGGGTCCCTGTCCGATATTATCGACACTAGTACCCCATGCAACCTCACAATCTCTGCTATGTATAGTCTCGCTAACTTCTGAAAAGAATAATCCATACGTACAGGTATGAAATGAGCAGACTTCGTCAGACGATCCACAATTACCCAAACTAAATCCTTTTTAGTGGGTGTGAGGGGTAGTCCACTAACAAAATCCATCGTGATCCTTTCCCACTTCCACTGTGGAATCTTTATCGGTTGCAACAAACTCGACGGTAACTGATGTTCAACCTTGACTTGCTGACATGTCAGACATTTACCCACAAATTCAGTTACCTCACGCTTTAGGCCCAGCCACCAAAATCGCTCCCGCAAATCTTGGTACATCTTACTACCTCCCGAATGCATAGCATATGGACTATTATATGCCTCCCGAAGAATTTTTTGTCTTAACTCCTCGTCTTTTGGCATACACACTTTTCCCTGAAAACACAACACTCCATCGCTGCTCAAGCTATACCCCTCCAATCCACCATCCTGCACTTGCAAACATCGTGAGCTCAAAACTTCATCCACCAACTATTTCTCCTTAACCTGATCTACCCACGTTGGCTTCACTTGCAGTTCCGCTAACAGACTTCCGTCATCATACAGACTAAGGTGGGCAAACATGGCTCTTAATTTTGCCACCACCTTACGGCTGAAGGCATCTGCTACCACATTAGCCTTTTCTCGGGTGGTACCCAATCGAGCAGTCATAGCCCTTCAACAACTTGATCCACCTCCTCTGCCTTAAATTTAACTCCTTCTGTGTGAAAAGGTACCTCAAACTCTTGTGATCCGTATACACAATAGACTTCTCTCCATACAAATAATGTCTCCAAATTTTTAGGGCGAAAACCACTACAGCCAATTCCAGATCATGCGTCGGGTAGTTCACCTCATGAGGTCTCAACTGTCGAGAAGCATATGCTACTACTTTCCCTTCTTGCATTAGCACACATCCTAATCCCGTATGCGGTGCATCACAATAAACTATAAACTCTTTCCCTACTTCAAGTTGAATCAGTACCGGAGCTTCCGTCAAAATCCTCTTTAATCTCTCAAAACTTTCTTGTTGCTTGTCTGACCATAGAAACGGAACTCATTTCCTTAGCAACTTGGTTAATGGCGCTGTAATCAGAGAAAACCCTTCCACAAACCTTCGGTAATATCCTGCTAAACCTAAAAACTCTAAATCTCCGCCACAGACTTCAGTGGTTTCCAATATAATACAGCCTCAACTTCCGAGGGTCCACTCTAATCCCCTCAGCTGACACCACATGACCCAAGAAGGTAACTTCCTTCAACCAGAACTCACACTTACTAAACTTTGCATATAAACACTTTTCCCTTAAAATCTACAACACCACTCGTAAATGCACATCGTGCTCCTCTTCCGATTTTGAGTATACCAGGATATTATCTATAAATACTACGACGAACTGATCCAAATACGGCTGAAACACCCAATTCATCATATCCATAAACGCGGCCGGTGCGTTCGTTAACCTGAACGACATTACCAAAAATTCATAGTACCCGTATCGAGTACGAAACACCGTCTTATGGGTATCTGCCTCCTTCACCTTAAGTTGGTGATATCCCGACCTCAAATCTATCCTGGAGAAGATCGATGCTCCCTTAAGCTGGTCGAACAAGTCATCTCTCTCGGCAACGGATACTTGTTCTTAATTGTCAATTTATTCAACTGACGGTAGTCTATGCACATTCGCATGGACCCGTCCTTCTTCTTAACAAAGAGTACAGGCGCTCCACAAGGTGATACACTTGGCCGAATGAAACACCTATCCAACAACCCCTGAATCTGTGCTTTAACTCCACCAACTCCTTTGGCGCCATCCTATACGGGGCAATAGACACTAGCGTAGTTCCGGTAGAAGGTCTATACCAAACTCCACTTTGCGGTCCGGGGAAAACCCGAAAGCTCTTCTAGAAAAACATCGATAAATTCTTTCACCATTCAGACACTTCTTATAGCCAATTCCTTAACTTCCAAGGCACAAACATAAACCACAAACGACTCACAACCTTTCCTTACCATCTTCTCCGCCTTTAGCGCGGACACCACATTAGAGAGGTAATTCCTTCTCTCACCTATCATCACCACTTCCTCACCCTCGACCGATTTCAGCACCATGCACTTAGCTGCACAGTCTAGTTCTGCCGGTGCTTAACCAACCAATCCATTCCTAAGATTAAATCGAACTCCCCGAAGGGTAGTTCCATCAAATCAGCTTGAAACACTACCCCCTGAAGTTCTAGGGCACATCCTTATACAGTTTGTCTACTACCACAGAGTGTCCTAGAGGGCTTATTACCAAAATCTTCCTAGTAGAAATCTCATAAGCTAAGTTCAACGTTCCCACTATACCACTAGCAACATAAGAGTGTGTTGAACCAACATCAATCAAAGCAGTATAAGGGAACCCAAAAATTAAAAACGTACTGATTATGACATCCGGTGCGTCGCCCTTCTCTCGACGTTTCGCTGCATAGACCAACCCAGGCTGTCTTGCATTAGCACCCCCAGCACCTCGGCCAGGTGCTCCATGGCCTCGACCGTTATCATTACCACCCCTAGCTGCGCCTCGGCCCCTCTGTGGTTGGTGGCCATCTCTCCTGAACTGAGCACGTCCTTGACCCTCAGCCTGTGCCCTAGCTGACTTCCGTGAACAATCCCTTATCTGGTGCTCCATCGATGCACACTCAAAGCACCCTCTATTATAAGCCCAAATACTCTCCCGAATGAGACTTCCCACATCGAGCACACTAAGGTGGCCACTGAGTAGCAGCTGTCGGCTTCGTAGTTCGATTCGGTCCACCAAATCTAGCCCTCTTCTGAGAACTCCCAGCAGACCTTGATGGCCCAAAATTTCTCTTATCCCTACCTCTGTCCTGATTTTGTTTCCTGGTTCGCTGCACCTCCTCAGCTATTTTGGCCTTTTCCACGAGAACGGCAAATTCCCTTTCTCGCTGTGGTGCAATCAGCACCCGCAGCTCATCTCTTAGCCCGTCCTCAAACCTAACACAACGCTCATGCTCTGTAGCCACCATACCCCGAGCATACCTACTCAACCTCAAGAATTTTACCTCGTACTCGGGTACCGACTTACTCCCCTGAACCAAATTCAAGAACGCCCTATGTTGCACATCAGTATAACTAGCTCCCACATACTTCCTCTGATAAGTTGCCTTAAAGAAATCCCAGGTGATATCATCGGCCACTGCACCATCCCTGACCGTGAGCCACCATTGATACGACTCATCCCGGAGAAGAGACACTATCCCTTTCAACTTCACCTCAACCGAGAAGTTCAAATCATCCATTATTCGCTCTGTCGCCTCTAACCAGTACTCAGCAGTGTTGGGAGCTACACTAGAAACTCCCCTAAACACTTTTGCTCTGTTAGCCCGGAGTCGCTCAGCCACGAATTTTTGGGCTCCTAAACCTGCGCCTACCCCAGCAACTCTCTCCAAAACTTGTAATACTGCTTGAGATATAGTATCGTTACCACCAGTTTGGTCTTGAAACTCTATTTTTACCGCTGGTAAATCCGGCATCATGTTTCTTGACCCATGGCCAGACCCTATTGGCTCTGACACGGTCATCCTACCCCTACCACGGCCACGCGGTGGACGTCCACGACCTCTTGTACTCATTCTTCTCGTTCGCGCTTATCTGGTTAAGAATTTTATGAATTATTAACTCTGTTCACTGTTTATCCACGAACAATTTTATGAAAGATAGTTTTAAAAGTGATTCTTTCGAGTTCGAACCTATCTACAGTTTCAGTTCCAAGCTTATCTCCTAATTTTGAATACCGCATACATTCATCACACAACAACCTCCATGAACTCACATTCAACATGTAGGGGTATTTTCGTAATTTCACTACCTAGGGGTATTTTTGTAATTTTAACCTACAGGGGTATTTTCATAATTTTCCAAAATAAAGTTTCAGGTGATTTTTTAAAATATGGGTATTTTGGTAATTTTTGTGAAGTAGGAGTATTTTGGTAATTTTGCAACTCGAGGGTATTTCGGTAATTTTGTAAGTCAGGGGTAAATTGGTAATTTTACAAACCAAGGGTACTTTGGACATTTTTCAAATCCAGGGTAGTTATTACAAATCAAGGTGTAATTTGGTAATTTTATAACTAGGGTTTACAAGGTGGTTGGTCCCTTTCGGGTTTTAATTATAAGGTTTAGCCTGTGAACAAGTCCTCATGGTTAGAGTGAACAGTCACTACGCACCAGGTAGGATTTCAGCGAAGAGGAGGTGAGTCACTAGGACTGCTTAAATACCAGGCTCTCCCTAAATCCAATCCTAGACATGCGCATGCTTGTTGCCACACCCTAGCTCTGCGACTTACTCACAGGTTTGTTTGATTAAACTTAAGTCTTATGCAATTAAGGAGTTGTATAAACTAGCCCTATGGTTTATCAGTACTATCATGCTTGTCTAGGTCTAAAACCCACGAAGTCCAACATATAAACATCACATTAAAGGTGAGGGTACTTACCTAGGTGGATCGGCACCGGAGACTCAGGTGCCATGCTTTTCGGGATATTCATCTCCTTAAAAATCATTTTACAAACTCTTAAAACACATTTTAAGCCTTAAACCCACAACCGAGCTTTTGAACCTAGCTCTGATACCAAATTATAACACCCCAAACCCGGTCAAAACACTACAATTGAATCTAGCATGCCACGGAAAGAAAATGTTTTGAAAACTGATTTGTCGACTTATTTAAAGAGAATTCTGTTGTAACGTTTTAAAGAATACGTCGTTGGATCTTGTGATGTTTAAAACATGTTGAAACTTGTTTCAGAAAAACTTAGTTGCCTTATAGTTACTCCGTACTTATTAATTAATCATTGTATATTTCAGAAAACGAGTATTTGTTTAACGTTTTGAAAACACCCACTTCATAGTTTAACTAGCATGCTTAATAGAACCTTTAAGAAACAACTAAATAAAGTGTCCCAAAATATCACTTAAACGGCCTTATTACAGAACTGAAAATCCAAATTAAAGAAAATAACTAAGTCCATATGGAAAACATTGAAATAAAACGAATGCTGAGCATGGCCACCTCGAGTCTATTCTGGCTCCATATCCACGATCTATGGTTTATCTGCAAAATATAATGGAAAGGGTAAGTCACCTAGACTCAGTGTGTAAATCCCCATCCCAAAAGAAGTTATGCTCTTACACAAGTTCATATACAAATATGCATGTCATGCATCCCATCAACCTAGATATCCATCCGTGTCTCCCAAATCTACCCCTTGTGGTACCAAACCACTGGTGGTGCCAAACCACTGGTAACCGAAGTTACAGAAATAAACATATGTGGTACCAAAACATTGGTGGTGCCAAACCACTGAGACATAGTCACAACATTATAATATGTGGGGCTAACCCACTGTGTGGTACCTAACCACTGTTGACAGTCTGATAGATCATACTTCCCCCTCCACTCATCACCCATATCACATGTTCGTGCTCACAATACAAGTATGATCATGCTTTAACATGTACAATGTTGTATAAAGAGGGGCATGCACTTATAGATCACATTATAATTAACGCTAGCAACCATAACAACTTACCAGGCATCCTCGTTTTTACCTATAACGGTAACTTAGTAATCACTGCCGTCACTTCGGCTTTTATCATCACATGACATTTAACATATTAAGTAAAGAAAGTGTGTAAGAGTTACACACCTGGTTCTAGTACTAACGCTCTCACTGCTTCTACGCTACTATTACACGAGACTACCACTATTGACCTACGATCTTTTTCTGACGTCGGCCCATACCCCAATGGCCAGTCTCGCACTCCCGATACTGATCGCTTCTTGTATTTAGGCATTGGGTTTACAGATCCAACCCCTTCTACTGCTTGACTGTTATTTGAGTCCATAATAATCCCTTGGTCACTAAACCAATTAAACGATGAGATCTAATAGGTAATCTAATGCTTACAATAAAACCCTTACCTAGTTATCGAATCCCAAAAGTCTTTAAGAAAGTGTCTCCACCCTACCTACATTCGGCCACCACCAAAGTATCAAACCAAACCGATAATCACAACCCATCTAGTACCTTATGGCATTCAGCCAATGACAAAGGAACAAGAAAGTGGCCATTCGGCTGAACCCACACCACTTACCCTCAGCCTCCTTCACAAATCGGCACCACAGATCACAGCAAGACAAAATTTAGCTCCTAAGAGCAGAGAGTGAAACTGATAGGGCCATAGAAAAAAAATCATTCGAGTTAGGAACTTAATGAAAAAGAGAGAAATCACAGAGAAGAAAACCCTGAAAAAAACTCACCAATCCCTTGAAGACTATTCGGTTATGGTGCACCTTCGGGAAAAAGAAATCAACTTCAAGATTCGGCTATGGGAGATGGGAATATGAGCAAGAAGAATTTGGCTTTTAGAAAGATTTTGAAGAGGAGAAGAAAACTAGGGAGTTTCGGTTTCGATAAAAAGTAGAGGCACCCAAAAGAGAAAAGAATTTCGGCATTTTCAGAGAATAGGTGAGAAAGAAAGAACAAAAATGAAAGAAAAGATGATCACTTGCTACTAATTTCTAAACGCACACACACACTCTCGAGTTGGAGTTTGACCAACTCTCCTTCTCTTGATAGCCTTTATCCACCCTTATCAGCTTCATCTTTATCTTTCCCTTAGATGAGACCTCCCTAAAACCAACTATTCCCTTCCTTATTATAAGCTTTTTATTAACAAAAATAAAAGAATTTAAACTCCCAAGTTATAGAACATGTATCGTCCCTTCTCCCTCCCCCGTGGAGTGTCGAATTTTTGCCCCAAAACACTTGGGCCCAAATGGCAACTCTTGGCCGAACTCCCTCCTTAGTGCCGCCACCTACATGCCCCTTACAGCATCACTAAATTTTGGGCCACAAGCCCAACTTGCTACTGAACATGGATACCTCACTTAAATTATGTCTTGTAGCTCTTTATTAGAAAAGTTAACCCAGGTTTAAGCCCAAACCTGAGCCTAATACACACTTCCAAAGCTCTAGCTAACCCTGACACTCAAACTGCACAGACCCACCTAATCAGAATGTTACAGTTCTACACACCTTAAAATAAATTTCAACCTCAAAATTTACGGTCAGAAGAGTTGAGGGTATTGCTACCGCATGACAACCTCCGGCTCCCATGTCACTTCTTTTGATCCATGGTTCTGCCATAATACCTTTACCAAATGGACTGATTTCCTACACAAAACTTTCACATCCCGATATAGGATCTGCATTGGTTCCTCCTCAAAAGATAAGTCTGGGCTCACCTTAATTTCCTCTATCGCACAACATGAGACGGATCTGAGCAATAGCGTCTAAGCATGGAAACGTGAAACACATTATGGATTTGACTCGACTCTGGTGGCAACTCGAGCTGGCAAGCAACTGGTCCCACTCGCTTCGACACCTGATAAGGCCCGATAAATCTAGGGCTTAACTTGCCTTTCCTACCAAACCTCAGAACCTTCTTCCAAGGTGACACCTTCAAGAAAACCTTGTCACCTTCTGCAAACTCTATATCCTTCCGTTTAAGATCGGCATAAGACTTCTGCCTATCCGAAGCTTCTTTCAAACGAGCTCGAATCACCTTCACCTTATCTTCTGTTTCAGCAACCAACTCCAGACCGAACAACTGCCGTTCCCCTAACTCCGTCCAACATGTAGGGTACGACACTTCCGTCCATATAACGCTTTATATGGTGCCATTTGAATACTTACCTGATAACTATTGTTGTATGTGAATACAGCCAACGGTAAAAATTCTTCCCAACCGCCTTTGAAATCCAAAACACAGCCCCTTAGCATGTCTTCCAAAACTTGAATCACCCTCTCCGATTGTCCATCTGACTGGGGATGGAATGCCGTACCAAAATCCAACCTTGTACCCAATGCTTGGTGCAAAGCCTTCCAGAACCTTGACGTAAATCTAGGGTCCCTGTCCTAAATAATCGACAATGGTACCCCATGCAACCTCATAATCTCCGCTATGTATAGTCTCGCTAACTTCTGAAGAGAATAATCCATACGTACAGGTATGAAATGAGCAGACTTCGTCAGACGATCCACAATTACCCAAATTGAATCCTTTTTAGTGGGTGTGAGGGGTAGCCCACTAACAAAATCCATCGTGATCCTTTCCTACTTCCACTGTGGAATCTTTATCGGTTGCAACAAACCCGACAGTAACTGATGTTTAGCCTTGACTTGCTGACATGTCAGACACTTACCCACAAATTCAGTTACCTCACGCTTTAGGCTCGGCCACCAAAACTGTTCTCACAAATCTCGGTACATCTTACTACCTCATATGGACTGTTATGTGCCTCCCGAAGAATTTTTTGTCTTAACTCCTCGTCTTTGGGCATACACACTTTTCTCTGAAAACACAACACTCCATCGCTGCTCAAGCTATACCCTCCAATCCACCATTCTGCACTTGCAAACATCGTGCGCTCAAAACTTCATCCACCAACTATTTCTCCTTAACCTGTTCTACCCATGTTGGCTTCACTTGCAATTCCGCTAATAGACTTCCGTCATCATACAGACTAAGGTGGGTAAACATGGCTCTCAATTCTGCCACCACCTTACGGCTGAAGGCGTCCGCTACCACATTAGCCTTTCTCGGGTGGTACCCAATCTAGCAGTCATAGTCCTTCAACAACTCGATCCACCTCCTTTGCCTTAAATTTAACTCCTTCTGTGTAAGAAGGTACTTTAAACTCTTGTGATCTGTATACACGATAGACTTCTCTCCATACAAATAATGTCTCCAAATTTTTAGGGCGAAAACCAATGCAGCCAATTCCAAATCATGCGTCGGGTAGTTCACCTGTTGAGGTCTCAACTGTCGAGAAGCATATGCTACTACTTTCCCATCTTGCATCAGCACACATCCTAATCCCGTATGCGACACATCCCAATAAACCGTAAACTTTTTCCTTGCTTCAGGTTGAATCAGTACCGAAGATTCCGTCAAAATCCTCTTTAACCTCTCAAAACTTTCTTGTTGCTTGTCTGACCATACAAACGGAACTCTTTTCCTTAGCAACTTGGTTAATGGCGCTGCAACCAGAGAAAACCCTTCCACAAACCTTTTGTAATATCCTGCTAAACCCAGAAAACTCTGAATCTCCGCCACAGACTTCGATGGTTTCCAATCTAATACAGCCTCAATCATCCGAGGGTCCACTCTAATCCCCTCAGCTGACACCACATGACCGAAGAAGGTAACTTCCTTCAACCAGAACTCACACTTACTAAACTTTGCATATAAACGCTTTTCCCTTAAAATCTACAACACCACTCGCAAATAAGCGTCGTGCTCCTCTTCCGATTTTGAGTATCCCAGAATATCATATATAAATACTATGACGAACCGATCTAATTACGACTGAAACACCCGGTTTATCATATCCATGAATGCGATTGGCGCGTTCGTTAACCCAAACGGCATTACCAAATATTCATAGTGCCCGTATCAAGTACGAAATACCGTCTTATGGATATCTACCTCCTTCACCTTAAGTTTGTGATATCCCGACCCCAAATCTACCTTGGAGAAGACCGATGCTCCCTTAAGCTGGTCGAACAAGTCGTCTATCCTCGGCAACAGATACTTGTTCTTAATTGTCATTTTATTCAACTGACGGTAGTCTATGCACATTCGCATGGACCCATCCTTCTTCTTAACAAAGAGTACAAGCACTCCCCAAGCTGATACACTTGGCGGATGAAACCCATATCCAACAACTCCTGAATCTGTGTTTTCAACTCCACCAACTCCTTTGGCGCCATCCTATACGGGGCAATATACACTGGTGTAGTTCCTGGTAGAAGGTCTATACCAAACTCCGCTTCGCGGTCCGGGGGCAAACCTGAAAGCTCTTCCAAAAAATCATCGATAAATTCTTTCACCATTCAGACACTTCTTATAGCCGATTCCTTAACTTCTAAGGCACAAACATAAACTACAAACACCTTACAACCTTTCCTTACCATCTTCTCCGCCTTTAGCGCAGACACCACATTAGAGAGGTAATTCCTTCTCTCACCTATCATCACCACTTCCTCACCCTCGACCAATTTCAGCACCATGCGCTTAGCTGCACAGTCTAATTCTGCCTGGTGCTTAACCAACCAATCCATTCCTAAGATTAAATCGAACTCCCCGAAGGGTAGTTCCATCAAATCAGCTTGAAACACTACCCCCTAAAGTTCTAGGGGTACATCCTTATACAGTTTGTCTACTACCACAGAGTGTCTTAGAGGGCTTATTACCGAAATCTTCCTAGTAGAAATCTCATAAGCTAAGTTCAACGTTCCCACTATACCACTAGCAATATAAGAGTGTGTTGAACCAACATCAATCAAAGCAGTATAAGGTAACCCAGAAATTAAAAACGTACAGGTTATGACGTCTGGTGCGTCACCCTCCTCTCGGCGTTTCGCTACATAGACCAACCCAGGCTGTCTTGCATTAGCACCCCAGCACCTAGGCCAGATGCTCCACGGCCTCGACCGTTATCATTACCACCCCTAGCTGCGCCTCGGCCCCTCTGTGGTTGGTGACCATCTCTCATGAACTGAGCACATCCTTGACCCTCAACCTGTGCCCTAGCTGACTTCCATGGACAATCCCTTATCCGGTGCTCCATCGACCCACACTCAAAGCACCCTCTATTACCAGCCCAACACTCTCCCGAATGAGACTTCCCACACAGAACACATTGAGGTGGCAACTGAGCAGCAGCAGCTGGCTTCGCAGCTCAATCCGGTCCACCAAATCTAGCCCTCTTTTGAGAACTCTCAGCAGACCCTGATGGCCCAAAATTCCTCTTATCCCTACTTCTGTCCTGATTTTGTTTCCTGGTTCGCTGCACCTCCTCAACTATTTTGGCCTTTTCCACGAAAACGATAAATTCCCTTTCTCGCTGTGGTGCAATCAGTACCAGCAGCTCATCTCTTAGCCCGTCCTCAAACCTAACATAACACGCTCATGCTCTATAGCCACCATACCCCGAGCATACCTACTCAACCTCAAGAATTCTACCTCGCACTCTGCACCGACTTACTCCTCGAACCAAATTCAAGAACGCCCTATGTTATGCATCAGTATAACTAGCTCCCACATACTTCCTCCGATAAGTAGCCTTTAAAGAAATCGTGTGATATCATCACCATCGCACCATCCCTGATCGTGAGCCACCATTGATACGACTCATCCTGGAGAAGAGACACTATCCCCTTCAACTTTTCCTCAACCGAGAAGTCTAAATCATCCATTATTCGCTCTATTGCCTCTAACCAGTACTCAGTAGTGTTGGGAGCTACACTAGAAACTCCCTTAAACACTTCTGCTCTGTTAGCCCGGAGTCACTCGGCCACAGATTTTCGGGCTCCTAAACTCGCGCCTGTCGCGACAACTCTCTCCAAAACTCGTAGTACTGCTTGAGATACTGTATCGTCACCACCAGTTTGGTCTTGAAACTCTGTTTTTGCCGCTGACAAATCTGGCATCACGTTTCCTGACCCATAGCTAGACCCTACTGGCTCTGACACGGTCATCCTACCCCTACCACGGCCATGCGGCGGACGTCCACGACCTTTTGTACTCATTCTTCTCGTTCGCGCTTATCTAGTTAAGAATTTTATGAATTATTAACTCTGTTCACTGTTTATCCACGAACAATTTTATGAAAGATAGTTTTAAAAGTGATTCTTTCGAGTTCGAACCTATCTACAGTTTCAGTTCTAGGCTTATCTCCTACTTCCAAATACCACATACATTCATCACACAACAACCTCCATGAACTCACATTCAACATGTAGGGGTATTTTCGTAATTTCACTACCTAGGGGTATTTTCGTAATTTTAACCTACACGGGTATTTTTGTAATTTTCCAAAATAAAGTTTCAGGTGATTTTTCAAAATATGGGTATTTTGGTAATTTTTGTGAAGCAAGATTATTTTGGTAATTTTGCAACTCGGGGTATTTCGGTAATTCTGTAAGTTAGGGGTAATTAGGTAATTTTACAAACCAAGGGTACTTTGGTCATTTTTCAAATCCAGGGTAGTTATTACAAATCAAGGGGTAATTTGGTAATTTTACAACTAGGGTTTATAGGGTGGTTGGTCTCTTTCGGGTTTTAATTATAAGGTTTAGCCTCTGAACAAGTTCTCATGGTTAGAGTGAACAGTCACTACGCACTAGGTAGGATTTCAGCGAAGAGGAGGTGAGTCACTAGGACTGCTTAAATACCACGCTCTCCCTAAATCCAATCCTAGACATGCGCATGCTTGTTGCCACACCCTAGCTCTGCGACTTACTCACAGGTTTGTTTGATTAAACTTAAGTCTTATGCAATTAAGGAGTTGTGTAAACTAGCCCTATGGTTCATCAGTACTATCATGCTTGTCTAGGTCTAAAACCCATGAAGCCCAACATATAAACATCACATCAAAGGTGAGGGTACTTACCTGGGTGGATCGGCACCGAAAACTCAGGGTCCATGCTTTTCGGATAGTCATCTCCCTAAAAATCATTTTACAAACTCTTAAAACACATTTTGGGCCTTAAAACCACAACCGAGCTTTTAAACCTCGCTCTGATACCAAAATGTAACACCCCAAACCTGGTCAAAACACTACAACCGAATCTAGCGTGCCACGGAAAGAAAATGTTTTGAAAACTGATTTGTCGACTTGTTTAAAGAGAATTCTATTGTAACATTTTAAAGAATACGTCGTTGGATCTTGTGATGTTTAAAACATGTTGAAACTTGTTTCAGAAAAACTTAGTTGCCTTATAGTTACTCCGTACTTATTAATTAATCATTGTATATTTCAAAAAACGAGTATTTACTTAAAGTTTTGAAAACACCCAATTCATAGTTTAACCAGCATGCTTAATAGAACCTTTAAGAAACAACTAAATAAAATGTCCCAAAATAACACTTAAACGGCCTTATTACAGAACTAAAAACCCAAATTAAAGAAAATAACTAAGTCCATATGGAAAACATTGAAATAAAACGAATGCTGAGCATGGCCACCTCGAGTCCATTCCGCTCCATATCCACGATCTATGGTTTATCTGCAAAATATGACGGAAGGGGTGAGTCACCTAGACTCAGTGTGTAAATCCCCATCCCGAAAGAAGTTATGCTCTTACACAAGTTCATATACAAATATGCATGTCATGTATCCCATCAACCTAGATATCCATCCGTGTCTCCCAAATCTACCCCTTGTGGTACCAAACCACTGGTGGTGCCAAACCACTGGTAACCGAAGTTACAGAAATAAACATATGTGGTACCAAACCACTGGTGGTGCCAAACCACTGAGACATAGTCACAATATTACAATATGTGGGGCCAACCCACTGTGTGGTACCTAACCCCTGTTGGCAGTCTGATAGATCATACTTCCCCTTCCACTCATCACCCATATCACATGTTCGTGCTCACAATACAAATATGATCATGCTTTAACATGTACAATGCTGTACAAAGAGTGGCATGCACTTATAGATCACATTCTAATTAACGCTGGCAACCATAACAACTTACCAGGCATCCTCATTTTTACCCACAAGGGTAACTTAGTAATCATTACCGTCACTTTGGCTTTTATCATCACATAACATTTAACATATTAAGTAAAGAAAGTGTGTAAGAGTTACACACTTGGTTCTCGTACTAACGCTCTCACTGCTTCTACACTATTATCACACAAGACTACCACTATTGACCTACAATCTTTTTCTGACGTCAGCCCACACCCCGATGGCCAGTCTCGCACTCCCAATACTGATCGCTTCTTGTATTTAGGTGTTGGGTTTACAGATTCAACCCCTTCTACTGCTTGACTGCTATTTGAGTCCATAATAATCCCTTGGTCACTAAACCAATTAAACGATGAGATCTAATAGGTAATCATATTGCTTACAATGAAACCCTTACCTAGTTATTGAATCCCAAAAGTCTTTAAGAAAGCGTCTCCACCCTACCAACATTCAGCCACCATCAAAGTATCAAGCCAAACCGATAATCACAACCCATCTAGTACCTTATGGCATTTGGCCAACGACAAAGGAACAAGAAAGTGGCCATTCACCGAACCCACACCACTTACCTTCAGCTTCCTTCACAAATCGGTACCACAGATCACAGCAAGACAAAATTCAGCTCCTAAGAGCAGAGAGTGAAACCGATAGGGCCATTAAAAAAATGATTCGAGTTAGGTACTTAATGAAAAAGAGAGAAATCGCAGAGAAGAAAACCCTGAAAAAAACTCACCAATCCCTTGAAGACTATTTGGCTATGGTGCACCTTCGGGAAAAAGAAATCAACTTCAAGATTCGGCTATGGGAGATGGGAATATGAGCAAGAAGAATTCGGCTTTTAGAAAGATTTTGAAGAGGAGAAGAAAACTAGGGACTTTCGATTTTGATATAAAGGAAAGGCACCCAAAAGAGAAAAGAATTTTGGCTTTTTCAGAGAATAGGTGAGAAAGAAAGAACAAAAATGAAAGAAAAGATGATCACTTGCTACTAATTTCGGCAACACACACACACTCTCAGAGTTGGAGTTTTGGCCAACTCTCACTTCTCTTGATAGCCTTTATCCACCCTTATCAGCTTAATCTTATCTTTCCCTTAGATGATACCTCCCTAAAACCAACTCTTCCCTTCCTTATTATCAACTTTTTATTAACAAAAATAAAAGAATTTAAACTCCCAAATTATAGCACATGTGCCGTCCCTTCTCCCTCCCCCTTGGAGTGCCGAATTTTTTCCCCAAAACACTTGGGCCCAAACGGCAACTCTTGGCCCAACTCCTCCTTAGTGTCGCTACCTACATGCCCCTTACAGCATCACTAAACTTTGGCCCACAAGTCCAATTTGCTACTGAACATGGATACCTCACTTAAATTATGTCCTGTAGCTCTTTATTAGAAAAGTTAACCTAAGTTTAAGCCCAAACCTGAGCCCAATACACACTTCCAAAGCTCTAGCTAACCCTGACACTCAAAGTGCACAAACCCACCTAATCAGGATGGTAGAACTTCACCCACAACCCTTCAGCGCATGGAGGTGTATTGATTGGGCCGTTTTGGAGCAGGTCCAACTAGCTGATGACGTATGGGCTCTTCTAGCTATCGATCCATGGGACCAATTCTTCAATATCATCGAGCCCACATATCTAGTGCTCACTTTGGAGCTCTGTTCCACGTTCCACCTTCAGATGGTGATGACATGCCACGATGACCCTAGCACGATCCAATTTCGTCTCAGAGGCATTGTACGAGAACTGAATGTACCGCAATTTAGGGCCGCATTGGGACTCTATACCGACGAATTTATGGAGGAACATGATCTTTCGAACCTCCATCGCCACATCCATAACTCCCCGATGAAATGTTGGTATAATATAGCCCCCAACTCAAACAGTTATGACCCTAGTCACTCCAAAGCGACAGCTCTCGCCCCATCCTTGTGATACTTACACGCCATTTTAGCTGACACCTTGACAGGAAGGTGAGAGAGCACTGGGGTCGTTAACACACATGACGCCTACTTCCTATGGTGCATGGAAAATGGACACGTTTTCAACTTAGCATATTTCATAGCTCGTGACATTCAACATCCAACGGACCAACATAGGAGAGGGGTCATATCTATGGGTCCATACATCACACGCTTGGCTCGATATTTTGGGCTTCTCAACACCGTCACTTAGATCTCCTCACTCACACTGATAGGTCAGATGTCCCCACAGGGCATCCAGACGATGCTACACATGAGGATGATCCAACGTCGACGTGGGACCGATCCTCTCCAATATCGGCTAACACCTACCATCGAAGAGGAGGATCCTGAGGACATTACTGACAATGTCCCACACCCACATGATGAACCACAACTGATCCATCGACCAGTTCATGCGGCTACTTCACTTTTTGACATCTCTGCACGTCTCACTTAGTTCGAGCATTACTGTACTCAATTATTCAATAACATTGCTCGATGATTTGATGGCATTGAGGCGACTCTTCAGCAGATTTGTCATCACTTTCACATATCACCGCCTCCACCACCTCGTGACCCAACTGATGACGAGGACTTTTGAGTCCTTTTATTTTATTTATTTTTCAATCTTAATATTTATTTTTCATTTTTATATTCATTTTTAGTTTTTTTTGTTTTTAATTAAACTTTTTTTACCTTGCTTATTTTAAACTTTTATTAGTACAGTTTAATTTATTCTATCACTAGCTGTCTAACTCTCGAGTATCTCTAACAACATCCATTAAATAGTACTCCCTAAAAATTTAACTGATGACTTTGCAATTTCAAAAGGTACAATATGCCACTCTAGAAACGAACATATAACCGAAGTATTCTCCACCACCTTCACTTATGCTTAGTCATCATATTCATCATTGATCATCCTCAAGGATTCCATCCAAAAAAATTAAGGAAGTTTCACTTCTCTCCCTCTCTTTTGATTTTCTTACTAAATTATGAATATTCATCTTTGTACATTGAGAGCAATGTACATTTTAAGTGTGGGGGGTGAAAATTATTTGAAAAGGGCCTAACTTTTGCATTATTCTCAAATTCCTAAATGATATCTTGTCTTAATTAATTTTCTTATATTACTAATTAGAATGAAATTCCTGTTGATTCATGATTTTTATTGATATGTTTTAGATTAAGTCATAGTTAATTGTGCATTGATAATTTAAACTTTAAGATACTAGAGAATCAAGCATGATGAGTTTATTTTTAAAAATCAAAAATTTTGTTAGGTTGTCTACCTGAATCTAATTATTACCTTGAAGTTTGAAATTTGCAAGGTGGTCATCAAAAACCCATAATTTTTGTGAGATTTTGAGGCTTTTTTAGAGCATACATTCTTTTCGTGCTCACTTTATTAATTATGAGTGTGTCAACATTGATTTGTTATTCTAGAACTTGCTTCAATTATACATGTCAAGACCACACCTTTGATTTGATATACTGAGATGATAAAGGCACCTAGGATTTAACCCACTTACTCCACAAAAGCCTACCTTCACAATTAATCCCTAGTGAACCCCGTTGATCCTAACAACCCTTTTATTGACTCACCCACTAATATTAACCCAAAACCCATCTTGTAGTTGTTATCACCATTCCTTTTGACTACCCCTCTATCGAGACTTGATTTGATCAGTTACCTAATTATTTTATTTTAGTAGTTGAATTTTTCTTATATAATGTACTTAACTTAATGATTTGTTCTTAAAAAAATCAAAGTATATTCATTATTAGTTCTATAATCAAGTGAGCTTATACATTTAAATTCAACATCGTGAAGAAGAAGCTCGTATTATTAGTATTTCAAGTTTTCAATTGATGTAATTATTTTAGGATTAGTTCATTATTTTTCTAGTTAGGTAATTTGTCAATTCAAGCTCGATTCTAACCCTTTAATTCAGCCTTTATCCACACCTTAAACCTAAACCCTGTTACAACCCTTTTAATGACCTTTTGATTTGTGTATCATCTCATTTTATAGTGGTGGAGATTTGATTTTCAGGCAAGCCTATGGGATTAACTTTTCATGTTGACTGTTGAGTGCTTTATTTTGAACCTCAAACATCTTGAGTGATTTGAGTAAATCTTTAGTGAGGATGTCAACTCTTGTCGATTTTGAATTAAAGGTAATTAATTAGATAAGGGGAAAACACCTATCCTTTCATTCTATAAACTCATGACTTTGATTGTTTGAATCATTAAGACTCTTTGAGTTAAATTATCCATGTATGAATTATCTATGAATTATGATGAAACACTATTGATGAATATTGTGAATTAAGGAAGTTCGTTTTAATTGTGAGTTGAGAATTTTGCTTGAAGACAAGAAAAAGCTTAAGTGTGGGGGTATTTGATAAACCATAATATGAACATATTTTAATCCTACATTTAGCATGTTTTTGGGTGATTTATCCCTTTTATTGTGGAAATAGGTGCTCCTAATCCCTTGTTTTCATGTTTTACACTCAGGAGAGCACCGGAGGATGAAAAGAATGAGAAACGGGCCACAAACAGAGTAAATGGGCTGAATTACAAAATCGACACAGCCTGGACCCTGAATCACACGATCGTGCCTCATCAACAGACCTGAACACGGCCTGGCTTCGACTTACACGGGTGTGTCCCTACCGCAGCAAATAAGAGTTTCATTCAGAATAGGGTACTTAGAGGCAAAGAAAGCCAATCCAAAAGCCTATATAAACACCCTATAGGCCAAGCGTTTAGAAGGCGTTCACTAGGCGAAAGAGCCAAGCCAGAGGGGCTGAATTGTGGGATTAACTCGAATGGAGCCAATTGATTCATTTCAAGAAGCGAATCATACTAAAGGCTGGGGATCTCTCCTTCAATTCCTTCAGGGGGTTTTATGGTTTTCTTTATGTTTTGTTTTATATTTTCTTCTGAGATGTATTCTTTTATAATTATGAACTAAACCCTCAGATACTTGAGGGGGATGAAACCTAAGATGAACCTTGTTATTGTTTTTTGAGATGTATGATAAATACTTGATTTGTTCTTAATTCTTTCTTTGATATTTTAGGATATTGATTCAAGTTTTGATGTGCTTAGGCAATGGAGCAAAATTCCCTGTTTAAGAGTAGATCTAGCATAGTTAAGCGGAGTTGATAGCAACCCTAGAATTAGGATGATGAAAATCTATCGGATTAGGGTCAAACCTAATATCGGAGTCCATAGATCGAGTTAATGCAATTCTAGGGGTTTTAATTAGAAAGAAATTTCAATTAATCAACCTAGGGTTAGACGTTAGTAGCCTCGAAAGATGTATTAATATAAATTAGAGAATCCTACGGATCAAGTCAAGTGAATAAATCGTCTGGTTCAGATTAGATAACAAGTGAAGTCTAGGTGGATTCTTCCTCTGGTATTGTCTTAATCAATTGCTTTTTCCCACAAATATTTCCCCAATTCATTCTCTTTGTCTTAGCATCTTTAGCTTAGTATTTAGTTAATTTTAGATTAAACAACAACTCTTTTAATTCTTAGGCTAGATAATAAAAAGAAAGTTAGTATTAGTACTTTTGGTTCCTTTGGGTTTGACAATCCAGTCTTGCTACTAAACTATACTATTGTTCGATAAGTGCACTTGCCTCCATCATTGTCTTATTCAATTTCCAGGTTTGATCATTCTTTTTATAAATTTATAAGACTCTGACACACGATCCCTCATACAACGCCAACGTCCCAGACGTGGTCTTAAATGTAATCAAATATCGATGCCACTATCCCAGACAGGGTCTTACATGAATCAAATACGATGCCAATGTCCTAGACATGATCTTACACGTAAATCTCAAATCAATGCCAACGTCCTAGATGTGGTCTTACATGATATCTCATATCGGAATCCCTATGTCATGACATATGAATCCTATCTATTCTTAAGGTTCGTACGGGACTTTTTGGACTTTGACACCTTGTCGATATTTTCTTGAATCTCATATGTTTATCTTCTGTAATCATTCATTATAATTCAATTTCATACCAATATACATAAATCAATTCAAATACATTTTTTTGTATATAAAGTTAACTCGTATTCCGGATAAACGAACAGATTCGACTACTCGATCACTTTTGACTTTCCTCGGTCTATATTTGTTTTCTTCTGTTCTAAATCTATACATATTCAAATTTAACTCATTTATTCACCACATCATTCAATTCAATCCAAGAACACACATTTAGGGTATTTTATAAATTAGCCCTCACATTTTCACATTTTGACATTTAAGTCCTTATTTCACAAAATCACAAAATACACATATTTTCGTTGTACCCATGCTTAGCCAAATTTTCAACATGATCATACAAGTCCTTAAATTTCATTTATTTCACATTTAGTCCCTCAAAATATTATTTTCACAATTTAGTCCAAATTACTCAAATTCACTAAAAATCCAAAGACAAAATATGTTAATCTACCACATATCTTTCATAATTTATCATCAACCATCACAAAGCTCAAGCATTCATCAATGGCACATCTCAAAATCTTCATCAAATTCTAAAATTAAGGCATGGGCTTGATAGTATGCTAAGCAACGATTACAAAAACGTAAAAATCATCAAAAACCGAAACAAAACATACCTTAATCCAACCAAAAATGTGCCAAACCCTAGATGAGCATAAGAGATTTCTTTTTCTTTTCTTTCCTTGCTATTTTCGGCCAAAAAGATGAATAAAATGGCCATGTTTTATGTTTATTTTATTATAATAAACATTTATAACAATTTTACAAATTTAACCTTAATAATAACATTAAAAATCCACTATCTCATGTCCATACTTGTCCATTCAAGCTATTAATGGTCTTATTCCATTATAAGGACTCCCTCATTTAAAAGACATAGCGATTTGACACTTTTACAATTCGAAGGCCACTTTTTCATTTTTTACGATTAAGTCATTTTCTCAAATTAAGCACACAAACAATAAAATTAACTCACAAAACTTTCACACATGCTTAATCACATACTGTAAACATGGAAAATAATATTAAAATATTTTTTTACTTAGATTTGTGGTCCCGAAACCACTATTCTGACTAGGGTTTTTTTACTTAGATTTGTGGTCCCGAAACCACTATTCTGACTAGGGTCTAAATCAGACTATTACAATTCTCTCCCTTAGGGATTTTCGTCCTCGAAAATCTTACCATTGAATAGATTCAGATATTGCTCTCTCTGTAACGCCCCAAAAATGAGGGGTTGGTAGTTTTGCTTAATTTTCATGTTGTGCTTGAACGGCTAGCTATTTGAGTGTATTTTGGGGTTCTAAGGAGGCTTGGGTTCGAGTCTGAGCTATGGAAAATTTTTAGTTTTTGCTCATAAGGGGAAACTGGCAGTTAGTAGTAGGACTTATGTATAATTATATGTGTTTTGTGACACAAAAGAGCTTGTGGTTTAGTGGCAAAGTGGCGCCACTTAGGGAGCAGGGAGGTGGCGTCATTAGCAGCAAGGGAGTCCGAGGTTCGAGTAGTGGCATTGTATTTTATTGGAGTATTTATTTTGCAGATTGGATGGCCAGAGTTTGTGTTGGATTTGAACTCTAGCTTTGGAGAGTTTGAATTGGTCTTGTGAGATGGTTGTATAGGAATCAAGGAGAGATTGTAGGAGCTTATCTTGGGGAAAATTTAGGATGAGATTGAGGAGTTATCAAGGAGAAAAGTTAGGAGCTGAGAAGTGTGAAGAGTTGGTGCCATTTTGGGAAGTGGAAAGTGTATAAATTCAGCTTAGGAGGGTAGATGAGTGTCGTTTTTGGGTCTTTTAGAGGGTATTACAAATTTTTATTGTGGCTTTCGCCATTTGGAGAGATTTACAAATAGGTCAGTTTTTCTTTTCTTTACCGAGTATCTTGGAGTTACCCTCACACAAGCACATTTGATCTTTTTCTTTTCTTCTTGTTACCTTTTCCAAACCCTCTAAAATCGAATAATTCCACCCTCCCTTTGCCGAAATTCTTTTTGTGCTATCACTATTCCTTCAACCTGGCCGATTCTTATGTAAATACTTTACTCTTTCAATTGATCTTACTAGAACCGACTTCTCCTCTCCTTCACTCTTTCTAAATTGATTTTGGTAGGGGATGATATTGGATCTCTTTTCTTCAGATCTTTGCCGAATTACTCTTTATGTGTTTCGAGATTTGGGTAAGTATTCTTCACTTTTGGTTTTGAAGGTTGGCTGAATGGTCGTAAGTAATGTAAGGGTGACTTAAGATGGATATAAGTCACTTAAGGTTTAGTTTTTAATAATTAATATTGATGCAGATTTAAGAAGTACTCGTGATTAGTGATCGAGGGAAAGCTATTAAGGCTTGGTGTTTCAAGTAAGGTTAAGGTGAGACTTCGACTTTAGGTAAAGTATTCGATAAGTAATATGTGATTAACCTTTGAGTGACATCGTTTGTAGGATCGTGGCTAAGGAGATCGCAGTGCGTTTTATTATCAGGTGTGTACATACACTATACACACACAATGGATTGGGAAATCCCAAAAAGCCAAAATGATGAAATCCTGAAATTTTGGCTACGGTAGTCTTGCGAGTGCGCGAACACTCGTAAGGGAAATCTAAACGTTATCAGATGCCCCATGAGCGATCTCATGGAATTGGGTTGTGTTTTGGCCAAAATGGGCAAAATGGGCCCGATGGGCCGTGGGCTCAAAATAGGCAAATTTGATGATTTGGTAATAAGTGATGAGATAGTCATGCTAGTTACATGGCTTGGAATTGATATGGGCCAGATGGGCCATACGAATGTGATTGGGCCAGACGGGCATATGAATGTTATTTGGGCCTAATGGGCCATACGAATAAGATTGGGCCTTGTGGGCCATATGAACGTATGTAAATTCATTTGGGCTTAGTATTTGGTAAATTGTTTAACCTTACATAAAACTTTAATAATCTATTAAGTGTGACTGTGAACAAGTCATAAGGTTTAAGTGTGGCAACGGGCATATGCATGTCTAGGATTGGATCTAGGGAGAGCTTGGTACTAAAGCGGTCTCAATGACCCACCTCCTCTTTTCTGGAATCCTACTTGGTGCGTAGTGTTTGTTCACTTTAGCCGCGAGGACTTGTTGATGGGCCAAGGTTCGTAATTAAGACCCA
Organism: Gossypium rotundifolium; assembly: GCA_025506655.1. Lineage (NCBI taxonomy): Eukaryota > Viridiplantae > Streptophyta > Magnoliopsida > Malvales > Malvaceae > Gossypium > Gossypium rotundifolium. The sequence continues at coordinate 54,547,835 of CP106729.1, read as the reverse complement.
TACTATTAAGAATTACTAAAATACCCCTATAGGGTGGGATTAGAGAAATACCCCTGAATTACAAAATTATTGAAATACCCTTGATTTGTGAAATGACTAAAATACCCCTATGTGTTAAATGTACACTTTATGGATGTTACTTGTATATTTGTTGTATTCATATGATAATCTGTTTAGGATGCATATGGGTGGGAATTATAGAACGGAGGAAGTATATGAGGATCGCATAGTTGCTTGATGACCGTTGATCCACCGATGGCTTTTTAAGCCTATTATATGATTAGCAGCTTTGCTGCAACTTTAGGTAGTACCTCAACCGGGCTACACTTGAAGTGTATCAGATGGGTGAGTCGATTTAGAAATCCCCACAGAAGTGTTTCGGATGGACGGAGACAAAGTGTACTGGATGGATTATTTGGGGGAGGGTTAGCACTGCATTGCATGTATGATATTATTATGTTAACAATATGATATGTATGCTATTTGTTTGATGAGGGTCGTACACACTGAGTTTTTGAAAACTCACTCCCTCTTTTATTTTTCTCAGGTGATCCTCGGTAGGCAGTTCGATGGATGGAGGGACTTAGAGGTGGCCAACTAGCAAGATGATTAGAGTTGCTTTTCTTAATATCTAAAATCTAGATTTTAAGTGATTTATTTTAAGTTATTTTATTTCAGATTGTTATAAGGTTTTCTTGAAACGGAGCCTGGATTGATTTCCTTTAAGCATGTTTCAAGTTTTTGGAAATAATTGTGTTTTAAGAATGAGCTTTCGCTGTCAAAGGAATTTTTTTTAGTACAAGGAAATGTGTTTTTTTATACACCTCGTTTTGAAAGCAAACTAGATTTTACTTAACTTTTTTTAGAATGGTTTTCAATGAAAACAAGGTTTTCGCAAAAATACTTCAATGTGACATACGGATCCGAGCCTAACTTCTAGGCCGGGTGATAAACCGTAAAAGTAACATATTTTAACGCCATATTTAGTATGCTTTTAGGATGATTTAGCCCTGATTTATGTAAGAAGGTGCTTTTAATCCTTTCTTTTCATATTTATACTCAGGAAAACACCCGAGGATGAAAAGAACAAGAAACGGGCTTAAAATGGGCCAATTTGGGCCAAAGAAGAAATGGTCACGGCCTAGACTTCAAGCCACACGGCCATGCCTCGACAATTAACTAAGACACGGCCATGCCACGATTCACACGGCCATGCCCCAATCGACAAAATCGAGACATGGCCCAACCACGATTTCACGGGTGTGTGCCATGGCCGTGTGCCATGGTCGTGCCCCTGTTATGGGAGATAGCAATTTCACTCGGATTTGGATACTTAGAGCCAAAGAAACACCTTCCAAAGCTTATTCAAATACCGAGTAAGAAGTAGACTTAAATTAGGACACTTAGAGGCCAAGTAAAGCATTCCAAGAGCCTATATAAACACCCTAAGTGTATCTTGAAAGGGGCGGTGAGCTAGGCCAAAGAGCCAAAGCCAGAGCAGTCAATTTAGGGAATTACTCGAAGATAGCCAGTTGATCCATCTCAAGAAGTCAGAATTCTACTCAAGATGGCGGATCTCTCCTTCAATTCCTTCAGGGGGTTTTAGGGATTTCTTATGTTTTGTTTTATCTTTTCTCTTGAGATGTTTTATTTTAAAGTTATGAACTAAACCCTTCAGATACCTGAAGGGGATGAAACCTAGATGAATCTTGTTATTGTTTTCTGAATTATATGATAAATATTTAGTTTGTTCTTAATTATGTTGCTTAATCCAAATTTGATGTGCTTAGGTGGAGGAGGAATAGACCCTGCTTAAGAGTGGATCTAGCATAATTAAGCAGAGTTGATCGAACATCTAGAGATAAGGTTACAAGATTTTGCCGGATTAGGGTGAAACCTAATATGGGAATCCATCGATCGATTTACTGTTATTCTTGGGGGTTATTATAAGCGAACGAGAGTTCCACTAATTAACCTAGGGTTAGACGTTATTCACCTCGAGAGAGGGCTTAATATAGGTTAGGGAGTCCTACGGATCAAGCTAAGTAAATAAATCATATGATTTAGTAATAAGTAACAAGTGAAGTCTAGGTGGATTCTTCCTGAGGGTATCGTCGTAATCAATTGAGTTTTTCAAGTTTTTTTCCAATTTGTTCTTTTTGTCTTTGCATATTTAGCTTAGTAATTGTTAAACTAGATTAAATCAATCAATCACTCCATATTTTAGGCTAAATAATAAAAAGAAAGTGAGTATTAGTACTTTTAGTTCCTTTAGGTTCGATAATCCGGTCTTGCCTAAGATATACAACTGTTCGATAGGAACACTTGCCTTTAAGTTGTTGTGTAACACCCCAAACCCGGTCAACACACCATGACTGAAATATGGCATGCCACGGAGTGATAACCTTTCAAAAGTGAAATTTTGTCGAATAATTTTCTTAGAAAACCCATTTTGTAGTACGAGAAGGTTAGAAATCCTTGCTTGAAATCTATGTATTGTTGCAAGTTTTTAGAAAACATTTGAGTTATCTTTGTTATCATAATTTATATGGTATTACCTGATGGCAACGCTTTTAAGAAAAACGTAGGAGTTATAGTTTTGAAAACATTGCTTTTTACCGGTTAACTTAACAAAACCATATATTCAACATATTCAAAATAATAGCAAATAATAAAGAAAAACCCAAAATAAAACTTAGTGGCCTTATTACAAAACCCAAAATCAATATTTAAAGAAACTTAATAAAATTGAAATAGTAACTAAAAGAAATTAAAATCCAACGAACATGCATGGCCGCCTCGAGTCCTCCCGGCTCCATCTCTGCAATCTATTCATCTGCAAAATGTAAGGGAAGGGGTGAGTCACCAAGACTCAGTGTAAAAATCCCCAACCCGATAGTGCATTCACTTACACAAGCTATCAGTAATAACATGCAAATCATTCAAATCATGCAACCCACAACCTAACCATCCAATCTCCTTTAACTACCCCGTGTGGTCAAAACCACTGGTGACCGTAGTCACAAATATATCGGTGTGGCCAAAACCACTGATGACCAAAGTCACAAATCAAGTGATCGGGCCAACCCATCGTGTGGTCAAAACCACTGATGACAATCCCGTAATTAATCTCGTGGGGACAACCCACTGTGGTACCAAACCACTGGGACGAGTCAAAAATCGATATGTGGTCAAACCACTAGTGGTCAAAACCACTGGGACTTAGTCACAATTTACCACTGGTGATAGTCCAAAATAAACCATCCCCCTCCTCTCATCAAACCCATCATCATGTTCATATCAATCATGGCATAAAACATACCCACAAGGCATAATCACCGATTTCATTGCTAAAACAATATTATATTAGGCATATTATACTAATAAAGTGTGTAAGCATTACACACCTAACTATACGCGAAATCCCGAAACTACGCGATACTATGAGATCTCGAAACGTGTGTCCTCACTGCACCTACAATCGGCCAATACCACCCTTTAGATTTAATGCCATTCGGCTTATTCACAAAATCCCGAAGGATGTGTCGCACTTTAGTAGTACTCACCTTAGTGCCGATTTGGTCTCCACCAAATCCCGAAGCTACACAATAATCCCCCTAGCAATCGGCCAAACATAGAACACACAAATGCTTAGCCTTCGGCTTTTGAAGGATTAGGAAGTAGATCTTGAAACGTTTAAGCCTTACTTAGATCAGCCACCAAATCCTAGAGATTCGGCTACACACCTTCCTATAATTGATTAACACCACATCAACTCTCATAGCCATTCGGCTATGATTAACAAATCCCGAAAGGAATAAACCATACCACAAGAACCACACCTACCTTAACACACAAGATCTCTCTGGCTTTTACAAAGATTCGGCCCTAGCATCCAAAGATAGAAGAATCGACAACCAAAAGAGAAGGTGAGACTACTAAAAGATTTGGCCATAAACTGAAAGAGAGAAAGAGAAAGGCAGTAATGAAATAACAAAGACTTACCACACCAAGATTTGGAATTCGGCAAAGAGAATCAAGAAGAGATGAGTGTCAACACTTGGGATGATGAAAAGAAAATGCAAGAAGAGAGGGGTTTATGAGCAAGGTATTCGGCCAAGATGAATGAGAGGACTTTCGACACAAAGGGTTTGAAAGAGAGAAGAGAAAAGATAAGTGTAGAGGGTTCGACTATGGTGTTTCGGCTTCAAGGTTTCAAGAAGAAAAGAGAAAATTCTTGTGACTCACAATTTCAGCCAAGAGAACTCAAAAGATGGCCACTCACACCCTCAAAATTCGACACTACCCCCCATCCATGACCGAAATTATACTCCCTCCAAAGTCCCATATTCGGCCAACTCTTTTCAAATGAGTTTGAAAATATTCCAACTCCTCAATTCCCCCATCTACATCTATTTGACTCCCTCTATCCTTATCCCCCAGAGTCCAACCTAAGCACTCCTCCTTCTAGCTTGTGGCATCAAAAATAAATAAGCAGAAAAAGGATTTCTGCAGCTCGAACCAAGATCCTCCTTTCTCCTTGTGGCGTCACCTCCCTTGTGACTTAAGTGGCGCCTCCTTGCCGCTTTACCAAGGCACTTCTTGTGTCTAAAACTCCCAATAATTCCTTTTAACCCCTAATTCTTCTAGCTCCTTCTTCTCAAGTGCTAAAACAAAATTTTTAGCCATGTCCTGGGACTAACCCAAGATCATGCCTACACCCCAAAACATATCAAATCCAACATAGCATACTTACCAACACATGCAACTACATGCAAAATGCAGAGACCCCATTTTAAGGATGTTACAGTTCTACCCCCTTAAAAATAATTTTGGCCTCGAAATTACCTGGTCAGAAGAGTTGAAGGTATTGTTGTTGCATTACATCCTCTGGTTCCCACGTGGCCTCCTCCGAACCATGGTTCCGCCATAACACTTTCACCAAAGGTACTGACTTCCTATGTAGAACTTTGACATCCCGATCTAAGATCTATACTGGCTCTTCCTCAAAAGACAAGTTCGAGCTTACCTCAATCTCTACAACTAGCACAACGTGTGATGGATCTGATCGATAGCACCTAAGCATCGAAACATGGAAGATGTCGTGAATCTAACTTAACTCTGCTGGCAGCTCAAGCTGATAAGCTACCGGTCCCACTCGCTTCAACACCGTACTACTTTGATAAACCTAGGGCTTAGCTTCCTTTCCGTCAAATCTCAAAGACTTTCTTCCATGGCGATACCTTCAGAAAAACCTTATCACCTATTGCATACTCTATATCTCTACGTTTAAGATTGGCGTAAGACTTCTGCCTGTCCGACACTTCCTTGAGGCGAGCCCGAATCACCTTAACCTTATCCTCAGTTTCTGCCACCAACTCCGGACCCAAAACATGCCGTTCACCCAACTCTATCCAACATGTAGGAGTACGACACTTTTGTCCATATAGTGCCTCATATGGTGCCATCTGGATACTCACTTGATAACTATTGTTATAAGCAAATTCCGCCAATGGTAGATACTCCTCCCAACTACCACTGAAATCCAGAACACAGCCCCTTAGCAAGTCCTCCAGAATCTGAATTACCCTTTTAGACTGTCCATTGGATTGTGGGTGAAAAGCCATGCTGAAATCTAACCTCGTTCCCAAGGCTTGATGCAAAGCTCTCCAGAACATCGACGTGAACCTAGGATCCCTATCCGAGATGATTGACACTGGCACTCCATGCAACCATACAACCTCGGCCACATACAACTTGGCTAATTTCTGGAGCGAATAATTAACCCTCACCGGTATGAAGTGAGCTGATTTGGTTAGACGATCTACAATCACCCAGACTGTGTCTTTCTTGCTAGGCGTGAGGGGTAGCCCACTAACAAAGTCTATGGTAATCCTTTCCCACTTCCACTGAGGAATCTTCACCAGCTGAAGTAAACCTGATGGCAGCTGATGCTCAGCTTTGACCTGCTGACACGTCAGACACTTACCCACAAACTCAGTCACTTTCTGCTTCAACCCTGGCCACCAAAACTGCTTTTGTAAATCCCGGTACATCTTGCTACCTCTAGGATGCATAACGTATGGGCTGCTATGTGCATCCTAAAGAATCCTTTGCCTCAACTCCACGTCCTTCGGGATACAAGCTCTCCCTTGAAAACACAACACTCCATCGTGAGTCAAGCTATAACCTTCCAGCCCATTACTCTATACTTACAACCTCCAAGCACTCAAACCCTCATCCACTAACTGTTTCTCCTTAATCTGCTCTACCCAAGTCGGCTTTACTTGCAATTTCGCCAACAAACTCCCATCGTCATACAGACTAAGGTGAGCAAACATTGCTCGCAAGTCTGCTACCACCTTACGGCTCAACGCATCAGCTACTACGTTAGCCTTACCCGGATGGTACTCAATTGAACAGTCGTAGTCCTTCAAAAACTCGATCCACCTTCGCTGTCTCAAATTTAAATCCTTTTGCGTCAAAAGATACTTCAGACTCTTGTGGTCCGTGTAGACTATCGACTTTTCTCCATACAAATAATGCCTCCAAATCTTCAAGGCAAAAACCACTGCAGCCAATTCCAAGTCATGCGTCGGGTAGTTAACCTCATGCGGTCTCAGCTGGAGAGACGCATACGCCACTACTTTCCCTTCCTGCATCAGCACACATCCTAAGCCAGTATGTGATGCATCGCAATAGACCGTGAATATCTTTCCTGCCTCAGGCTATACCAGAACCGAAGCTTCCGTCAAAATCTTCCTCAACTTGTCAAAACTGCCCTGCTGTTCCTCCGTCCACACAAATGGGACTCCTTTCCTCAACAGTTTAGTCAACGGTGCCGCGATCAGAGAAAATCCTTCCACAAATCTTCGGTAATACCCTGCCAGACCTAAAAACTCTAAATTTCTACAACCTACCTAGGTGGTTTCCAATCCAACACCACCTCAATCTTGCGAGGGTCCACTCTAATCCCTTCAGCGGACACTACGTGACCCAAGAAAGTTACTTCCCTAAGCCAGAATTTGCACTTACTGAATTTGGAAAATAATTGTTTCTCCCTCAGAATTTGTAATACCACCCGCAAATGTGTATCATGATCCTCCTCAGTCCTTGAGTACACCAATATGTCGTCTATGAATACTACGACAAACTGGTCCAAGTACTATTGGAACACTCGATTCATCAAGTCCATGAATACTGCTGGTGCATTGGTTAATCCGAAAGGTATTACCAGAAACTCGTAATGCCCATACCGAGTACGGAATGCCATCTTATGGACATCAGCCTCCTTCACTTTGAGTTGATGGTACCCCGACCTAAGATCTATCTTCGAGTAAACGGATGCACCCTTAAGTTGATCAAACAAGTCGTCAATCTTGGGCAACAGATACTTATTTTTGATCGTCAACTTGTTCAGCTGGCGGTAATCTATACACATCCGCATTGTACCGTCTTTCTTCTTAACAAAGAGCACGGGTGCTCCCCAAGGAGATATACTTGGTCGAATGAAACCTCGACCCAACAACTCCTGGATTTGAGCCTTTAGCTCCACCAATTCCTTTGGCGCCATCCTATACGGGGCTATAGACACTGGCGCAGTTCTGGGTAACAGGTCTATCTCGAATTCCACTTCCCGATCCGGAGGCAGACCCGAAAGTTCTTCAGGGAATACATCAGCGAATTCCTTCACTGTTCGGACATTCTCCACTGCTGACTCCTTGGCCTCTAGGGAACACACGAACCAGAAATGCCTCACAACCCTTATCGGTTTCTCGCCTTGGTCAGAGGCCACATTCGATAAGTACTCCCTCCTATTACCTATCATCACCACCCCCTCACCTTCTAGTGTCCTCAACACCATGTGCTTAGCCGCGCAATCCAAACTGGCCTGGTACTTCACCAGCCAATCCATCCCGAGAATTAGCTCGAACTCCCCAAACGACAGCTCCATCAAATCAGCCAAGAACATGACCCCTAGTACTCATATCTATAGTCGCGGTTTATCTGTTTAAGAGATTTTTATGAATTAGCTTCTGTTTCACTGATTACCCACGAATAAGTTTTATGTAGAGAAATTTGGTAGTGGTTCTTTCGATCATAGCACAGTTTTCAATTTAATTTCCTACCCTCATTCCACGTGTAGGGGTATTCTCGTCATCTCACTACCTGGGGGTATTTCTGTAATTAGCCTATCGGGGTATTTTAGTAATAAAACAGGGTTAATTCAAAAACCTTTACCAATCGTAGATATTTCAAAAATTCCAGAGATCGGGGGTATTTTGGTAATTTCATAAACAAGGGGTATTTTCGTAATTTTCATAATCCAGGGGTATTTTCGTAAAAAATTTCTTTTTTTAAAAAAAATATGGTTCCAGGTGATTTTACAAAATAAGGGTATTTTGAAAATTTCAATTCAAGGGTACTTTGGCAATTCTCCATACTGAGGGCATTTTGGTAATTTTATAAGTTAGGGGTAATTTGGTCATTTTTCTAATCAGGGGTATTTTGGTCTTTTTTCCAATCAGGGATAATTTTCTTAGAAAACCCGTTTTGTAGTACGAGAAGGTTAGAAATCCTTGCTTGAAATCTACGTATTGTTGCAAGTTTTTAGAAAACATTTGAGTTATCTTTGTTATCATAATTTATGTGGTATTACTCGATGGCAACGCTTTTAAGAAAAAACGTAGGAGTTATAGTTTTGAAAACATTGCTTTTTTAGGTTAACTTAACAAAACCATATATTCAACATAGTCAAAATAATAGCAAATATGTTACCAAACCCCACCCAAACGTTCAATTCGGATTTGGTTTGCTACGGAGGAAAACTTTTGAAACCCATTTTAAAACCAATTTAAGTTTTGTTGAAAACTTGTCGTTTTGGTTATCTTCTTTGAAATCATACCTAGATTAAATTTGGAAATTTAATTGAAGTCAAGTTATTATACAAATTTGAATGTGTCCGCCGACACGATAAAACATTTTCGTGTTAATTTAGGAAAACATGTGATTTTAATTTAATTTTAATAATGTAGCTTTAAACAAGTATCCAACATATGAGTAATAACAAAATAAAGTTTATGGAGGCCTTATTACAACCCAAATAAAATAAACCAATAATAAAATAAAATAACTAAGTTTAAAATTCATTTAATTCATGTCCACCGCATGGCCACCTCGAGTCCCTCGGCTCCATATCCGCGATCTATGCATCACACGAAAAAAATAATGGAGAAGGTGAGTCACCAAGACTCAAGATGTAACCCAAGGTTTAAACCAATCTCATAGACAGATTATAACAATTAATATGCACAAAATAATGTACCCCACCTAGCCAACCAAACGCCTCAATCTACCCCTTGTGGTACCAAACCCTTCGGTGGTGCCAAACCACCGTGACATATAGTCACAGTATGTGATGCCAAATCTTGGAGGTGCTAAACCTCCGTGTCCATAGACACAATCAATTGATGGGCCAACCCATCGTGTGATGCCAAATCCTTTGGCGTCAATCCCATATCTCAAAGTGGGGCCAACCCACGGTGGTGCTAAGCCACGGGGACAAGACGCGATGAGGTACCAAACCTCTGAGGTACCAAACCTCGGTGACCGTAGTCACGGTGTGTTACCAAAACATCGGTGCCGTTGGCACAATATCAACGCCCCTCCGCTCATTTAACCCACAAAAGTCAAGTAATCATGATCAAATCTCATACATTTAGCACATGTATCATAAAACCATGCTTTCCAAAAGCATAATAATAATCTCATATTAAAAGAGACTTACCCGAAATCCTCGCTTGTACCATTAAGGTACTATATAATCTACATCAAGCAAATTTACATACAACAATATCTATACGGATTATTAATTGCTATAAGTGTGTATGTACACACTGTCACCACGAATAATCTAAATCTCGAATGGAGGACCTCGGTCACACTAGATCTACTTGTCCCTATATTCGCCAAATACATGGGTTAGTATATTGGCCAAATCAAATAATTTAAAGGGTCATCTTTTGAACCCGAATCCTTACCTTCTCGCTTTTGGATACTAATCACAACACCCAAACTGCTTCACCAACTACCATCGGTTAATAAATAAAGCTAATAGCCTTTGGATTTTAAATTCTTGAAAACTAAATCTTATGAAAATCGATCCTTACCACCACTTACCACCCGATTGAAGAAAAAGAAAGAGGAGAACACCCTTGCTTTAATATTCGCCAAGACTTCTCAAAGTAGGAGAAGGGAATTCGCTATTGTTGGTTAAATTAATAAACAAGGTTCGCTTATGTGAAAAGAAGAACAAAAAGTAGGAGAAGATGTTGGAATTTTATTAATAATGCAGAGGAAAATCGGCAACAAAGTGGTGGATTATTCGCCATCGGTGGAAGAAAGAAAAGGAGAATAGGTGGGAGAAATCAAAGGTGATTTTTGGCCAAATAAAATAGAAGAAAGCTGGAAAATTTGAAGAATTCCTAGGGAATTTTCGCGATAGTAAAGGGAAAAAGAAAAGCTACATTGCTGAATTTTACGCTCTTCTCTTGCATACAAAATAGCCCCCCAAAGAGTCCTTATCTGCCAAATTCTCCTCCTATGCTGATAATTAAACTCTTAATTATCACCTAAGATAATATCACTTATCCTCTATCTTTTTTTTAAACAAATTGAATAAAATAAAACACCACTTACCTCTCTTTCACCTGAATTTGGGAGTCCAAAGTGCAGCCACTTCTTTCCCCACGCCAAAGAAGAAAAATAAAGGAAAAGAAACATTTGGTGCCCTTAGATTCGAACCAAGGACACAAACAAGCAGCCCCTTCTTGCGCTTTGCCAACTCTCCCGAATAGACTTTCATGTCATAACTCGTCGTGACATTTTATAAGCCATCCTTCACTGGCTCCTTATGCTTTGGCGCTAAAACAAAAATAAACGCACACATGTGCTACCCCCAGGACTCGAACACGAGTCCAAGCGCCGCAATTCTTTCTTCAAAGCACCCTTGCCAACTCTTCCAGCCCCTTTCATGCCATACAACCCCTTATTTATTTATAAGACCTCCCAGGCCGTTTACCCCAAAAATTAAAAATGCAAAGCGTTGCCTTAAAGACTCGAACTGCGCCTATCCACCTCAGGACTCCTAGTGGCGCTCCAAGCCACTCCACCTACCCGACTTTCTTGTCCAAATTCCTCACCAATTATTTTTAAGGCTTCCAAGCCAACTCCAACGTAAACAAAATGCCACTTTGACCATCGTGCCTCGAACCCGGGCCCTTGTAACACCCTTGGGCGCACCCAACCAATTGCACCAAGCCTACCTTGTGCCATAATTTTAGAAAATTTATTAAAGCCTTATCTGTCTAGCTCATCCTTTATGGTACTAAAAAATATTTTAACAAAAGCGTAGGAGCCTAAGTTTTGGTTAATTTTGCTTTTAAATATGTCAAATAAATCCTAGAATTTAACCCTTCAAGTACACACATGGGAAAATAGTTACAAACAAAATTTGGGGTGTTACAAATAATAAAGAAAAACCCAAAATAAAACTTAGCGGCCTTATTACAAAACCCAAAACCAATATTTAAAGAAACTTAATAAAATTGAAATAGTAACTAAAAGAAATCAAAATCCAATGAACATGCATGGCAGCCGAGTCCTCCGGCTCCATCTCCGCAATCTATTCATCACGCAAAATGTAAGGAAGGGTGAGTCACCAAGACTCAGTGTATAAATCCTCAACCCGATAGTGCATTCACTTACACAAGCTATCAGTAATAACATGCAAATCATTTAAATCATGCAACCCACAACCTAACCATCCAATCTCCTTTAACTACCCCGTGTGGTCAAAACCACTGGTGGTCAAAACCACTGGTGACCGTAGTCACAAATGCATCGATGTGGTCAAAACCACTGATGACCGAAGTCACAAATCAAGTGATGGGGCCAACCCATCGTGTGGTCAAAACCACTGATGACAATCCCGTAATAAATCTCGTGGGGCCAACCCACTGTGGTACCAAACCACTAGGACGAGTCACAAATCGATATGTGGTCAAAACCACTGGGACTTACTCACAATTTATAATATCAAGACGGGGCCAACCCGTCATGTGGTCAAAACCACTGGTGACAGTCCAAAATAAATCATCCCCCTCCTCTCATCAAACCCATCATCATGTTCATATCAATCGTGGCATAAAACATATGATGATGCAATTAACGTATAGCATAGCATATAACCATTACATGATGAAGTATAGCAAAAATCACATGACAGGGGACTTACCTGAAATCCAAGCACATACCCACAAGGCATAATCATCGATTTCATTGCTAAAACAATATTATATTAGGCATATTATACTAATAAAGTGTGTAAGCATTACACACCTGACTATATGCGAAATCCGAAACTACGCGATACTACGAGATCCCGAAACGTGTGTCCTCATTGCACCTACAATCGGCCAATACCACCATTTAGATTTAAAGCCATTCGGCTTATTCACAAAATCCCAAAGGATGTGTCGCACTTTAGTAGTACTCACCTTAGTGCCGATTTGGTCTCCGACCAAATCCCGAAGCTACACAATAATCCCCCTTGCAATCGGCCAAACATAGAACACACAAATGCTTAGCCTTCAGCTTTTGAACGATTAGGAAATAGATCTTAAAACGTTTAAGCCTTACCTAGATCAGCCACCAAATCCCAGAGATTCGGCTACACACCTTCCTACAATCGATTAACACCACATCAACTCTCATAGCCATTTGGCTATGATTAACAAATCCCGAAAGGAATAAACCATACCACAAGAACCACACCTACCTTAATGCATAAGATCTCTCTGGCTTTTACAAAGATTCAGCCCTATCATCCAAAGATAGAAGAATCAACAACCAAAAGAGAAGGTGAGACTACTAAAAGATTCAGCCATAAACCGAAAGAGAGAAAGAGAAAGGCAGTAATGAAATAAAAAAGACTTACCACACCAAGATTTGGAATTTGGCAAAGAGAATCAAGAAGAGATGAGTGTTGGCACTTGGGATGATGAAAAGAAAATGCAAGAAAAGAGGGGTTTATGAGCAAGGTATTCGGCCAAGATGAATGAGAGGACTTTCGGCACAAAGGGTTTGAAAGAGAGAAGAGAAAAGATAAGTGTAGAGGGTTCGGCTATGGTGTTTTGACTTCAAGGTTTCAAGAAGAAAAGAGAAAATTCTTGTGACTCACAATTTTGGCCAAGAGAACTCAAAATATGGCCACTCACACCCTCAAAATTTGACACTACCCCCCATCCATGACCGAAACTATACTCCCCTCCAAAGTCCCATATTCGGCCAACTTTCTTCAAATGAGTTTGAAAATATTCCAACTCCTCAATTCCCCCATCTACATCTATTTGACTCCCTCTATCCTTATCCCCCAGAGTCCAACCTGAGCACTCCTCCTTCTAGCTTGTGGCATCAAAAATAAATAAGTAGAAAGGGTTTCTGCAGCTCAAACTAAGATCCTCCTTGCTCCTTGTGGCGTCACCTCCCTTGTGACTTAAGTGGCGCCTCCTTGCCACTTTACCAAGGCACTTCTTGTGTCTATAACTCCCAATAATTCCTTTTAACCCCTAATTCTTCTAGCTCCTTCTTCTCAAGTGCTAAAACAAAATTTTTAGCCACGTCCCGGGACTAACCCAAGATCATGTCTAGACCCCAAAACATATCAAACCAACACATGCAACCACATGCAAAATGCAGAGACCCCATTTTAAGGATGTTACACATTGTCAGAGTTAGTTTCTAGGTTTGATCATTGTATTTATAAATTTTAAAGCTCTGATTTCAACGATCAAGTTTTTGACGCCGTTGCCGGGGAACTAAAATATTGAGAAAACTCTATTTTTTAGTACTTTAGCCATTATTTTATTTTGCAATTTATTTTATTTTCATTATTTTTACTAAATTTTTTTATTTTTCCTAGCAGGTACCTCTAGTTTATGACTAGACAGAACCCGACAGGAGCTCTAGTATACGATAGTGAAATCGAAGCTATCGCTCGAATAAATCACAGAGAAATTAGGCGAGTTCTAAATTACACTGAAGAAGAGCGAGAGGCCAGATCCAATCCTACTGATGGGATGGACGAGAATAATCCACCACGAGATGTGGCGGATGCTCTGTGCACTATGTATGATTATGCTAAACCCAATTTAACAGGAGTAGAATCTAGTATTGTTAGGCCTGCTATAGCTACTAATAATTTTGAATTAAAGTCTAATATAATGCAAATGATTCAATAATTTGTTCAATTTGATGGTTTGGAACACTTTGCAAATTTTTAGAGTTACGTGATACTTTCAAAATAAAACGATGATGTCATTCGTCTTGATTTATTTCCTTTTCATTAAGGAATAAACAGCGTTGGTTGAACCACAAGGGTTAATCACTACATAGGAACAAATAACCGAAAAATTTTTATTAAAATATTTTCCACCGACCAAAACATCTAAATTACGTAATGATATTTCTTCTTTTGTGTAGATGGATTTAGAGACATTATACGATGCATGGGAGAGATACAAAGATTATACGATGCATGGGAGAGATACAAAGATCTCTTGAGGAGATGTCCACACCACGGATTACCATTATGGTTTCAAGTCCAAACCTTCTACAATGGTGTAAATCCCTCAACGAGACAACTAATTGATTCAACCATCGGTGGAACCTTGAATAATAAAACTCCTGAAGCAGCCTATGAATTCATTGAAGAGATGTCGTTGAATAATTATCAATGGCAGGTTACAAGAACAAAACCAACAAAATTAGTCGAAGTCTACAGCATTGATGCAGTAACCATGCTATCAAATCAGGTAGAGATGATGAATAAAAAGCTTGATAGTTTATGTTCTTCGCAGGTACACCTAGTCATGCAATGCAACACAAGTGGAACCGTGGAGAATCCTAAGTACCCACCCTACCAACCAGTCATTTAAAATTATCAAACATCACAACTACATGAACACGTCAATGGCTGAATCTCGCATGCACACTAATCTCAAAAATTTTAGCATGGATCAGATAATATACTAAGCAACGATCTCAAAAACGTAAAAATTATCAAAAACCGAAAACCAACCATACCTTAATCAAGCTTCAAAATGCCAAAATGTTGAAGAAACTCTAAGTTCTTCCTCCCTTCCACATTCGGTCATAGCAAAATAAGATGATAGTGGTCTTTGGTTTTGTTTTAATATTAATTATTTATCATTTTACTTAATTAACCTTTATAATAAAATAAAACTAACATATGTATCATGTCTAAAACCATCCATCAACACTCCACTATCACTTTTATGGTATAATTCTACTTTAAGGACTTCATATTAAGAAACCACTAACTAATAAGCACTTTTTACTATAGTTTGTAACTTTTACGCTTTACGCGATTAAGTCTTTTTTATCAAATTAAACACTTAAACGATAAAATTTTTCTACGAAACTTTCACATACATTAATTCACACATAATAAGCATAGAATATAATATTTAAAAATCTCTCAGACTCAAATTCGTGGTCTCGAAACCACCGTTCTGATTAGGGTCAAATTTAGACTGTTACATAACTCTGAGCTTTCATCACTGATATCACAGTCGATAATCCATTTAAATCAGTAGATTCAATCCGAACTATTTCATCATTATGACATCTCAAATCAATAGTCTTTCTTTTACAGTTCACAACAGCATCATGCAATGTTAACCAATCCATTCCTAGAATTATATCAAACTCATCAAAAGGTAATAGCATCAGATCATCCAGAAAACAAACATCTCGAAACATCAACAGACAGTTATTGCATACTTTGTCAACCAAGACACATTTACCTAAGGGTTCGATACTTTAATTACAAATTTAGTAGACTCACAGACAAAGTCTTATTGAATACTAAGTTCATGCATTCATACGCATGAGTAGACCCTGGATCTATCAATGCAATCACAGAAGTATCATAAAGAGTAAATGTACCCATAATGACATCTGGAGACGAAGCTTCCTCACAAGCTTAAATGGCATAAGCTCGTAGGCGCTCTAGCTTCAGATCTCGTAACTATATCTTTTGTAACTCTTTAACTACCACTGGAATTTATTGTGTTTCGAGAAGGTTTACCTCTAGCTGGAACATTATCTAGCCTCGAATTCTGTACAATCTCTTGTTCAACAGACTCGAGACAATCTCGAATGAAATGGTCTAATGATCCACATCTTAAACACGCTCGGTCATTCAATCTACAATTACTCGGATGTCTTTTACCACAATGCTTACATTCAGGTCGCTCAGATCGGACATTTCCCACACTAGCCATCGAAGGTGCTAGAGCTTTGAAGTTCGACTACGATCTAGCTCGATCTCTATTCGAATGTCCCACATTAGCCTTTGAACAACTGTATTCATCTCTAAATTTCTTTGAAGCAGACTGAAATGATTTATTCAAAAATCTCTTTCTCGCATCTCTGGCTTCAAACTTAGCTTTTCTTTTGTCTTTCCCGAGTGCTTCAGCTTTGCACATTCGATCAACAAGCACAACAAACTCTTTTATTTCCATAATTCCAACTAGTAAATGGATATCTTCATTTAGACCATCTCCAAACCTCTTACACATTATCGCTTAAGTCGAAACACAATTCCAAGCATATTGGCTTAATCTCACGAACTCTCGTTCATACTCGATGACAAACATGTGACCCTATTTCCACTCCAAAAACTCTTTCTATTTTGATCTATAAATCTCTGGCTAATGTATTTCTTCCGAAACTCAGAATGAAAGAAATCCCATGTAACTCGTTCTCTTGGTACAACAGAAATCAAAGTCTTCCACCACTGATAAACTGCATCTCATAACAAAGAAACAGCACATTTCACACATTTATCAGGAGTCAATGACATTTCATCGAACACTCGGGTTGTGTTCTCGAGCCAAAACTCAACTCTCTCAGCATCATCATCACTAGTGGCCCTAAACTCTTCAGCCCCATATTTGCAGATTTTATCAACAGGAAGCCTATTCATCAGATTCAAATTCATAATCGATGGCACAACTGAATTCTGAGAAGGATTAGACAGGGGCGGAGGTTGTAAAATAGCCAGATTTATTCTAACGTATTGAGTGAACCACTCATACATCATTTGGAAGAAGGATTGTTTAGCCTCTCCTTCCTAACCGCTAGTAGCCAGTCTCACTGTCCCTTGAGCGGGAGCAGACGCATTGCTTTCAACATTGTCAACTACATCTCTTTTGGGATCCATTTTCTATACGAAAACACATTTTATATGTCAGGGCTAATCGCACTATCACAATTCGTATATATGGCATGTATAGTTAGACTCTCAAACGCTACGTTAGTCCTAGAATCGACTAAACCGTAACTCTGATACTAATCAAATGTAACACCCTTAACCCGTAACTAGCGCCGGTCTAGGGCTAAGAAGCATTACCGGAAAAATCAAAAACTTTTACGAACCATTCACACCATAAAGTATATCATCGTCATATCATATCAAAACACAATCTTATAGTCCCTTAATGAAGTCTACGTGGGATTACTAAAGACCTTAAACATGCATTAGAAAAAGGTCGACTAAAAAACTAGATGGATCAAAACCACCGAACACTTACAAAATTTTACGAAATTCAAACATTTTCAAAACTACAGGTCACACGCTCGTGATTAGTGATGGTGTAGCCTTACCATATCCATCACACGGCCTTAGACACACCGTGTGTCCAAGTCGTGGCAAAATTGGGCATACATCTTGACTTGTCCACACGGCACGAGACACGCCTGTGCCTCACCGTGGTCGGCATCGACTTGCACCACACGGCCATCCTGCGCCAAAAATGAATGAATGTATGTCCAACCGTGGTCGAATCGACTTATTTCACACGGCCATTAATCTAACTGCGCCCATGTGTCCAACCCGTGTGCAAGCCTGACTTGTACCAAATTATAAATTAAAGGGACATGGTCGAGCCACACGCACGTGTGCTTAACCGTGTGGGCAAATATAGGCCATTTGCAAGGTCAATTTGCCACCCTTTTAGGGTCAAACCTACAAGTACAAATAAACACATTTCATGCCCTCAAAATGAAACCAAACCATACCAATAGTATCCATCTTTTCTAACCATTCAATGCATATCAAACTTACCAACTTATGAACCATTTATCTCATTCTAATCACAAGCATTTCTAGGCAAAATCCATCCACATCACTTACCAATTCAATATACTAATCATTCATCAAAACATACCAATTTTGCATCACAAAACATTATTAACATTTACCATATTCACATCCCATTTACAAGCCATATCACATAGCTTATATATACAACTCAAAACATCATCTAATTCAACTAGACTATACATGCCATACTTAGCTATAAACACATTCAAAAGGTTCCAAAATATGATTTGATAGTGTGATTACGATCCTCGACAATCCTCGAGCTTTTCGTAGCTTTAACGATCTATAAAACAATGTAAACACATACAAGTAAGCTTTCAAAAGCTTAGTAAGCCATATACAAATAAATATAACAAATAAACATTCATAATCATATCAAATACAAGATCATTAATATCTCAATTGTAATTTCATAATTCTTATTTGGCTCATTTTTTTAGCCATTGCTTACCAACAAATTCATATCTCTAAATAATTCATTTGATCATATCTCATTCATACATATATCACATTTAGTCTCAACAAGACTATGCACAAATCTCACCTTTGCAAATTCACATATACCTACCTTTCATGCTCAAACATAGTATTCATTTCAAACGTACTTGATTCGGTTACACATTTTACATAATCTTTTATTTCCCAAAATTGCCCGTTGAACCATTCGGAATCAAATAGGATACTCAGATAACTCAGAATACTCATACAATACCAACGTCCCAGACGTGGTCTTACATGTAATCAAATATCGAAGCCACTGTCCCAAACAGGGTTTTACACGAATTAACTACGATGCCAATGTCCCAAATATGGTCTTACACATAAATCTCAAATCAATGCCAACATCCCAGACGTGGTCTTACATGATATCTCATACCGGAATCCCTATGTCATGACATATGAATCCTATCTATTCCTAAGGTTCGTACGGGACTTTTCGGACTTTGACATCTTGTCGATATTTTCTTGAATCTCATATATTTATCTTCCGTAATCATTCATTATAATTCAATTTCATACCAATATACATAAATCAATTCAAATACATTTATTTGTACATAGACTTACCTCATATTTAGGATAAATGAACGGATTCGACTACTCGATCACTTTTGACTTTCCCTAGTCTAAATCCATTTTCTTTGGTTTTTGATCTATACATATTCAAATTTAACTCATTTATTCACCACATCATTCAATCCAATCCAAGAACACATATTTAGGGCATTTTATAAATTAGCCCTCACATTTTCACATTTTGACATTAAGTCCTTATTTCACAAAATCACAAGATACACATATTTTCCTTGTACCCATGCTTAACTGAATTTTCAACATGATCATACAAGTCCTTACATTTTGTTTATTTCATATTTTAGTCCCTCAAAATATTATTTTCACAATTTAGTCCAAATTACTCAAATTCACTAAAAATTCAAAGACAAATATGTTAATCTACCACATATCTTTCACATTTTATCATCAACCATCACAAAGCTCAGGCATTCATCAATGGCACATCTCAAAATCTTCATCAAATTCTAAAATTAAGGCATGGGCTTGATAATATGCTAAGCAACGATTATAAAAACATAAAAATCATCAAAAATCGAAATAAAACATACCTTAATCCAACCAAAAATGTGTCGAACCCTAGATGAGCATAAGAGCTTTCTTTTTCTTTTCTTTCTTTGCTATTTTCGGCCAAAAAGATTAATAAAATGGCCATGTTTTATGTTTGTTTTATTATAATAAATATTTATAACCATTTTACAAATTTAACCTTAATAATAACATTAAAAATCCACTATCTCATGTCCATACTTGTCCATTCAAGCTATTAATGGTCTAATTCCATTATAAGGACTCCCTCATTTAAAAGACATAGCAATTCGACACTTTAACAATTTGAAGGCCACTTTTTCATTTTCTACGATTAAGTCCTTTTTCTCAAATTAGGCACACAAACAATAAAATTAACTCACAAAACTCTCACACATGCTTAATCACATCGTAAATGTGGAAAATAATATTAAAATATTTTTCTAACTCGGATTGATGGTCTCGAAACCACTATTCTGACTAGGGTCTAAATTGGACTGTTACACCCTCAATCAAATGATCAAGTGGAATCCCAAGTCAAGAAATCAAGTTGATTTTGGAGAAGTCCCTTAAGGCAGATAGGAAAGATTGGAGTTTGCAACTAAATGATGCATTGAGCATCTCAAGACAACTTATAAGGGACCTATAGATATGTCTCCTTATTGACTTATTTTTTGTAAACCATGTCAACTTCTTGTGGAATAGGAACACAAGGCGTTTTGGCAATTAAGCAATGCAACATGGAGCTAGAAGCTGCAAGTATCGTAAATTACATATTCAAGAACTTGAAGAAATTCAATGAGAAGCGTATGAAAGGGCCCAAATTTATAAGGATAAATCAAGGCATACCATGATGAAAAGATATCTCGTTAACATTTTGTGGTAGGGCAGAAAGTATTACTTTATGGCCCTACACTAAGAATCTTTTCAGGTAAGCTTCAAACTAAGTAGTTAGGGCCTTTTGTTATTACTCACATATTTTCACATGGTGCAATTGAGGTCAAAAGTAAAGAATCTAGAAAAAATTTCAAGGTTAATAGACAACGATTAAAGCCTTTCTATGAAAATTTTCAAGTCCACATGGTTGACGAATTAATCCTTGAAGAGCCGATTGAATAAATTTTTAGGTCGTCGAGCTAACGACATTAAATAAAAGCGCTTTTGGAAGGCAACCCAAATTTTTTAATTTTTAATTTTAATTTAATTTAGGTTGAAAATAAAATGAATAATAACCAAATTATTATTTAATCCAGATAATGTGTTATTTTCCAATGACATAATAGAGGTTGTCAATTTTTTGAAAACTAGATACTGATGATGGCGTGGGCACAGCAAGCTAAGTGCTACCATTTGTTTTCTTCACAAACCAACATCCAAGACCTAAACCCAAATAAATAAATAAATAACTACAACAAACACACACCTAACCCAAATACACTTTTCCTACAAACAAAACCCAACACCCCTAACCCAAATAAAAACCCAAAAACCCAAATCCACTTAATATACCTACCCCATACCAAATATTAATCCAACACCCAAATAAACACTAATTACCCAAAACCTAAAAAAACAACCTAAATACCCAAAACCCAAACATGCCTAACGAAACCCAAAAGAAAAAAAAAGAGAAAGAGAAAAGGATTGGGCCACAAAGCCAAATAGAGCTGGAAGAGAAAAAAATAAAAAAGGCCTAAATCAACAAAAAAAAAGAGAAAAAAAGAAGAAAAAAATCAAAATCCCCAAACCCCCACCCTTCTTCTTCCTTACCTTTCTTCTTTTCTTCTCAACAAAAAAACCTAACTTCTTTAACACTAATCATCGTCCTAAGTGCCTCTGCCACCAGCCACCACCGTCGTTCTACCCTTCCTTCTCTCCCTCACGCTCGAAAAACCCCACACACAACCATCTTGGAATGGTGTCGATTTGCGAGCACTATCGCCCATTACATCTTTCTCATCGCCACCATCGTCAAACGCCACTTCACGATCACCGTCGCTAGTTCCGTTCCTCCTTTGCCATTGTCAAACTTGGACCCCACCATATCACCACAGTCTCGCCAATCTATCCCCTCACCCATGCACCGTCTTTCCTTTCTCCTTTTCTCACCATCAACATTTCATAACCATTAAAACCTCCACCTTCCCTCCATTAACGCCACCTCCTCTACACCCACAAAATCTCCTCTTTAAAACCGTCATACCTCTTCACACCATTGCCCGAAGATTATCTAGTGCCGCCACCATGCGACACCGTCGTCCACGACCACCGTGATCAACGTTGGCAAAAATATTATTTCTTCTTCAAACTCATTTGTAGACTATGGTTTGAACTAGAAACCAAGCGGTCGACAGTATTCTGACTTCACTCAATCATAGATAAAACTGAATTTCAATGCCTCCAATTGTCGATTTATATGATGACGACTTAGAACCATCTCCACCCCTAGCAAGACGAACAATCACGTCTACTAGGAATCGTTGCTAATGAAACCCAACTCTGATCGAGACAGAAAGTTTGCACAATAGCTCTGCTACTTTTGAAAGGTCAATTCCTAACCTACAACCTATTTTACCTTTACTAACGTACTATGCAAGTTACTCGGATGAGGTCGGGACTTCTAACGATCATGGAAAAGGTCATTTGACTAGAAACGAGAATGTTTCTCAGCGTCGAACACGGTCGTCTACAACTCGAGCCCGTCAACCATCAATACATGAGCCAGTGACACCTCTACACAACAATATTGACATTCCTGGAAATTTGAGTCCACCAGCCAGCTCGCCTGACCAAAATGTTCGACCTTCACGGACGATCAACGTAATAGCGAGGTCGTACCTACACTTTTCCTACCGAAGCACGATTACGAGGGTCTCTAAACTTTTTGACCTTGGAGCATCGCACAAGATACAACAACATTTGACAACGTTCACTCCTGATCTGTAAGAAAATTGATCTTTTGAAACACCCCAAACCCGGCCCAAAAAGCCTAACCGGATTTGGTATGTTCCTCGAGTAAAACTTTAGCGGAATCACATTGTAAAGAAATTTTGTCTTTGAAACATTATTGTTAGGAGGAATTAATAAAATCAAAAGGAAACCAAACTTAAGAAAAACTTCTTTGAAAACATTTATATATTAGTGACAAAACCTTTTAATTAATTATCGAAAACCAATTTAGTTATTTAATAGATATTTGTTCATGGCAAAATAAAAGTAAATCCAAACATGAAATTAAAGATAGTTTATAGTGGCCTTATTACATAATATTGGCAACCCAAAATAAAGTCTAAGGAATAAAATTTAAAGTAATAAGTTTAAGTTGGAAAATCTCGAGCCACCTCGAAATCCTTGTCGCCCGATCCATCGCACCACGAGTCATCGAAAAGTTATCCCATAAAATGGGTGAGTTATAAACTCAATGTATAACACATACATTAAAAAGCCCATTTTATCAAATGCTTTCAAGCCCAAAATTTCACATATGGCCATAGGCCCATTTAACTTATATTTAGCCCAAGGCCCATTTAACTTATATTTAGCCCAAAGGCTCATTTCATAATGAGATCAAATAATAATCATATAATATTACATGGTTATGTTTATGAAATGAAATGCAAGCCAACCAACCTATATATCCATCCGCCACACACCCCGTACCAACCAACACACCGTGGGATTACTAAATCGACCCTCCATCCGCTACACACCATCGAAGGCGATTCTTGCGATCAACATGCACATCGCCCTTATTGTGGCAAAGCCACCAAAGCAGATGTGAAGTCACCGATCAAGTCCAAATTTCAAATCGTGACCGAAGTCACGGATTCACATACGTGATCAAGTCACCGGAGCCAAATATCGTGGACCAAGTCACGGAGTCAAATTTGTGACCGGCCACCGGAGTCAAATATCGTGACCAAGTCACCAAATTCACATATGTGACCAAGTCACGGACATGTGGTAAAACCACCGAATACTTCCTCCTTTATCAATATACCCATATGCCCATGCACATACATATCAAATCGATTTTCATGCTATTTACCCACAAATCATAATATAGTCATGCTTATTTCATATTGATGCATATAGCAAAAATAAACGGAATATTGGGGTAACATACCTGAATTTTGTATACCAATGATTGGTATCCACAACAAACATATTATCATATAACCACTTTTTAACAATATAGATCTATGGAAATTTTTAACGTAAGGTTACACACCTAGTAACAGTGAGAACAATACCCTCTTGCTCGTCAACACCTAATTGATTAATACACTTGGTTAGTATAAACTATTGTTAATAAAACCATACTTATTGACGATGGATCTAAATTCTTACCCTCGGATTCACGAACAACAGTTATTTGTGGTTTTTCTCCACTAGATGGATCAAAACCCGCTGATATTCCACCAACGTAAAGTGGTTCGGTTATGCGACTACTTGAATAATCGATCCTCGTTAGCAGAGGGTCCACAACCCGATGGAAAGTCTCTAACCCCGATCTGCTTCTTCGTTTGAAGTTCGATGGTAAAGAATACCTCCTTTTTCCAAACACTCAGACTGACCCTTTTCTTACCTATCTTGTTGATCTTAAATCGTCCCTAAAAGTAACATAGATTAGTGATCCATCTAAGGAAATTGATGTGATCTAAATTAATAACCTTACCTTGATGATTTGAATGGTCACTTAAAGGTTGTCCTCAACAAGATCTTTGAAAAATTCTTTTCAAATGAATCGGCCTAGAAGAGAAAATAAAGATCACGATTCTAAGTTTGCTAAAGTGAAAAGAAAAGATAAAAAATAATTGAGAAAATCTTACTTGAGTCCTTCAAGATTCGGCTTTAACAAAAGAGAGAGAAATGGTGGTTTCAATATGATGGTTTCGGTTTTGAGGAATAGAAGAAAGAGAATGAAAGGAGAAGGAAAGAGAAGGAAGAAAAGTGAAAGAGGAGAAGGATATGATGATGGTGATTTCTCAAAAGAAAAGAAATGTTTAGGAACTTTTGCTCATTCGGTGAAGGGGTATCAAATGGTTCTTGATCCTATGAGGTTTGACAATGAGAGAAAGAGAAGAGAGAAATGAAATGAAAAGAAAAGAAAAGGAGAATTGATCAAAGAGAAAAGAGATTGATTTTGGGGCTTAGATGCATTAAATTAAGGGAGAGAAAATGAAGAAGAAAATGGTGTTTAATCTTTTATGGTTTTGGCTATGAGAAGGGAAAAGAGAAGAGAAATAAAATGAAAAAGAGAGAAAATGAAAATGAAAGAGAAGGCTTATGGTGATAGCTAAATTCGGCACTAAAGAGAAAGAAAAGGAATGACTTCAAAAGTGACAATATTTTGTCATCAAAAGAGAGAATTTTTTTTGAAAGGAAAAGATGAAATAAAGGTACCTATTTGGTCACATACCAATGCCAAAACAAAGCAACTTGTACCAAATGCCAATGGTAGTTTCGGTTTAGGGGAAAGGTTTTAGAGAAGAGAGAAAAGATGGACACATTTGCTAGGATTTTTGGCCAATTAGCACCCTAATGGCTATACTAACTTTTGGTCAACCTTAGCCAACATATCCCCCTTTTTCCTCCTTGTTTCTTCCCCATCATATCCAAAATTTGCTACACAATTAAGCCACTCCCTTTAGCCTTCATGCGTCTAGGTTCATGGCCAAATGACCATGAACACATCCCCAAACATAGCCCAATATCATGCCTTTGTCCCCTCATCTTATAATGAACTTATGATTCCATGCCTTGAGTTCCTAGCTTCCTTTTCACATGGTCAAATAGCCAAAATGAATGAAAGCTCATCCACTCTAGAACTTTCTTGGCCGACACTTATAGGGAAGACAACAAAAAATTAAAATCCTCCTTAATGCTAGCTAGAGATTGAACCTTACACCTCAAGCGCACATCCATGCATCTTAACCACTTTGCCAATTACTTAACTTATGCTTGAAATTCCTTGTCATTAATTCTTAAGGCCTAACTTGCTTAGCTCTCTCTTAATTAGTAGAAGTTAAAAGTTTAACTAAGCATTCACTTAATTAATGAAACTCAAATAACTTCCAAAAATACACTTAATAATAATTAAGCATGCAACATCATTCAATTAAGTGAAATGCATAACCCTAATTATCGAGGATGTTCGATTCTACCCCTTAAAAAAATTTCGTCCTCGAAATTACAGGCTGGAATAAGTGAGGGTATTATTGTCGCATCGTTTCCTCCGGTTCCACGAAGCTTCTTGGATCCATGATTATGCCATAATACCTTGACGAGAGGAATTGATTTTCTCCGTAAAACTTTTATATCTCGCTCCAGAATTTGAATTGGCTCCTCTTCATATGACAAGTCTGATCTTAATTCCACCTCCTCAACTGGCACTACATGAGATGGATCTGACCGGTAACGGCGTAACATTGAAACATGGAACACATCATGCATTTGCTTCAGTTCCGAAGGCAAATCTAACTGATATGCCACAGATCCGACCCGCTTCACAATCCGATAAGGTCCTATGAATCTGGGACTTAGTTTCCCTTTGCGTCCAAATCTCATCACCTTTTTCCAAGGTGAAACCTTTAGGAAAACTTGGTCTCCCACTGCAAACTCTATTTCTTTCCGTTTTAAATCTGCGTACGATTTTTGTCTATCTGATGCTTCCTTTAACCGAGCCCGGATTACCTTAACCTTTTCTTCAGATTCAGCCACTATCTCTGGACCCAAAATCTGACGTTCCCCTAATTCTGTCCAACACGTAGGAGTGCGACACTTCCGTCCATATAGTGCTTCATATGGTGCCATCGTATCTTTGGATTGAAGCTGTTGTTGTACGCAAATTCGCCAACGGTAAGAATTCCTCCCAACTTCCTTGAAATCTATCACATCCCCTTAACATATCTTCTAAGATCTGGATTACTCTTTCAGATCGACCGTCCGATCGAGGATGAAATGCCGTCTTCAAGTCCAATCTGGTGCCCAAAGCTCGATGCAATGCTTTCCAAAATCGCAAAGTAAATCTCGGATCTCATCAAAATTATCGACAACGACACTCCATGCAATCTCACAATTTTAGCCACATATAACTTCGCCAATTTACGCGAAAGAGTAATCAATCCGAGCGGGATAAAATGTGCGATTTAGTCAATCGATCCACTATCACCCAAATGGAGTCTTTCTTAGTAGGCGTAAGAGGAAGCCCACTAACAAAGTCCATGGTGATTCTCTCCCACTTCCATCTGCGAAATCTTTATCGGTTGAAGCAACCCGATGGTACTTGATGTTCAAATTTTGACTTGTCGACACGTCAAGCACTTTCCTACAAATTCCGTAACTTCTCGTTTAAGACCAGGCCACCAAAACTGATCTCGCAAGTCTCGATATAACTTACTTCCTCCAGGATGCATAGCATAGGGGCTACCATGCGATTCCTGAAGTATCTTTTGCCTCAACTCCTGATCCCTCGGCATACAGACTTTATCTTTGAAGCACAATACCCCGTCACTGTTAATACTAAAATCTTCCAATTTCCCACTCTGTACCTGTCGAAGCTTTTCACTTAGATCTTCATCTATTAACTGCCTCTCTTTTACTTGACTTAACCATGTCGGCTTAACTTGAAGTTCTGCCAATAAACTTCCGTCATCGAAAAGACTAAGATGTGCAAACATCGCTCTCAAATCTGACACCACTTTTTGACTTAGAGCGTCTGCCACCACATTCGCCTTGCCCGGGTGGTACTCGATGGAACAGTCGTAGTCTTTCAACAACTCTATCCACCTTCGCTACCTCAAATTCAGTTCTTTCTGAGTCAGTAGATATTTCAGACTTTCGTGGTCCGTATATATCACTGACTTTTCTCCATATAAGTAATGTCTCCAAACCTTAAGGGCAAAGACTACAATGCTAACTCCAAGTCATCGTCGGGTAATTAACTTCATGCGGTCTCAACCTGCGTTGAGACGCATACGCAACTACCTTTCCGCCTTGCATCGAACACATCCTAATCCCGTGTGAGAAGCATCACAATACGACAAAATCCTTTCCGCTTCAATTTGAATCAAAACAGAGCTTAGTCAAAACTTTCTTGAGCTTCTCAAAACTCTCTTGTCGCTTTATCACCCACGATAAAGGTACTTCCTTTCTCAACAATTTCGTTAAAGGTGCAGCTATCGATGAAAATCCTTCAACAAATCTTCGATAATATCCGGCTAAACCCAAGAAACTGCGAACCTCGGTTACAGATTTAGGTGGTTTCCAATCTAGCACAGCCTCAATCTTCCGAGGATCCACCCTTATCCCTTCCGCAGATACCACATGTCCTAAAAATGCAACTTCTTTCAGCCAAAATTCACACTTACTGAATTTGGCGTACAGTTTCTTTTCCCTTAAGACTCGCAACACAATCCGGAGATGCTCATCATGTTCCACTTCGGACTTAGAATACACCAGGATGTCGTCTATAAATACCACGATAAACTGATCCAAGTAGGGCTAAAAAATCCGGTTCATCATATCCATAAACGCAAATTGAGCATTCATCAATCCGAATGGCATAACTAGGAACTCAAAATGCCCATATCCGAGTTCGAAATGCCGTCTTATGGATATCCACCTCTTTTACCTTCAATGGTGATACCCGGACCTTAAGTCGATCTTTGAGAAAAGCAGCGTCCCTTGGTGATCAAACAAGTCATCTATCCTTGGCAAAGGATACTTGTTTTTGATCGTCGACTTATTTCGGTTAGCGGTAATCTATGCACATCCGCATCGTCCGTCTTTCTTCTTTACAAAATAGGACCGGCGCTCCCCATGGCGAAATACTTGGTCCGATAAAGCCTCGGTCCAACAATTCAGATGTCGAGCCTTAAGCTCCACTAACTCCTTAGGTGCCATCACATGCAGACAATGGATCTTGGCGCGATTCGATAATAGATCTATCCGAATTCTACCTCCGATCGGTGGCAAACCGGAAGCTCTGGGAAACACATCCACAAATTCCCTAATCGTCCGAACCGTCTCCACGGTAGACTCCTTAGTTTCAAAGGCATACACATGAACCACATACGCTTCACGTACTTTCGACCATTTTCTCGACTTTCGGGCGAGATACCAAATTGACGGTAGTTTCTCCTATTACCGATCGAACTACTTCATCACCTCGGTGTGTTTCGAGAACCATGCGCTTAGCGTGCGATCCAACCGCTGGTGCTTACTCGGCCGGTCCATCCCCAAAATCGGATCGAACTCCCCAAAGCAGTTCTATCGGATCGACCTCGAAAGATACCCTTGGAGTTCTAGAGGTGCGTCTCTATCTGATTTATCTACCACTACTGAGTGACCTAGAGGGCTTATTACGGTCATCCGCCTGAAGATATCTCGAGTCTAAATCCATTGTCTCTACTATACTCGGCAACATAAAGTCGTAGAACCCACATCAATTAAAGCGGTATAAGGAGAACCAAAAATCAAAAGCGTCTGGGTTATGACGTCCGGTGCGTCGCCCTCCTCTCGGCGCCTCGCAGCATATACCAATCCAGGCTGTCTGGCCTCAGAACTACCTGCACCTCTGCCCGGTGCTCCACGGCCCCGACCAGAACTATTACCTCCTCTGCCATTACCTCGGCCCCTCTGCGGTGGTCCATTATTTCTGTATTGATTACGGCCCTGATTCTCTGACTGAATTCTAGCTAACTTGCGCGGACAATCCCTCACTCGGTGATCCAGCGAGCCACACTCAAAACAACCTCTACCATCAGTCCAACATCCTCCCCAGTGAGCCTTTCCACAACGGTTACACTGCGGCGGTCCACCTTAGCTGACAACAAACCTACCCGATCGATTCGGCCTACTCGGTCTAGCTCTTTTACATTGGTTACACGATGACCCGAAGACCCAAAACTCCTCTTGTGGCGGTTTCTCTCCATACCACCCTCACAGACTCTTTAATGCCCTCGGCAACCTTAGCCTTTTCAACTAGAACCGCAAATTCACGCTCTGTTTGGCGCAATTATCGACCTTAGTTAGTCTCGCAGGCCATCCTCGAAGCGAATGCACCTCTCTGCTTTCGGTAGCCACCATACCCCAGCATCTGACTCGACTCGAAACTACGCCTCGTACTCAAACAGTTGCTCCCTGGACTAACCTCAGAAATGCTTTTCTCTGCTCATTTATGTAGTTAGCTCCGACGTACTTTTTCTGATAAGCAGCCCAAAAATAATCCCATGTCAGATCTTCAGCTGCAGCGCTGTCACGGACCGTGAGCCACCACTGGTATGACTCATCTCGGAGAAGTGATACGATCCCCTTTAATTTTTCTTGGTACCGTTAGGTGCAGATCGTCCATGATCCGTTACGTCGCTTCGGCCCGATTTTCGGCGATCTTTGGGAGCAACACCCGAGACACCCTGAAAAAATTCAGCCCCATTTTCCCGAAGTCGCTCAGGCATAGATTTCCTAGCTCCTACGCCTCCACCTGCTCCAGCTACCCTTTCTAAAACCCGCAGCATCGCCTGTGACATCTGCGTCATCGCGGTGCGCTCACGGAACTCACCACCTCCAAGCGGTGGCGGGCAGGTACCTCATTCTCGAACCACCCGAACCTACGGGCTCGAAGCGGTCATCCTACGCGACCACGTCCCACGACCACGTCCACCTCGGTACTCATGACTAAATCTCGTCGATTAAAGAATTTTATGTATCGATTATTATTCCACTATTTTTAAAGCAAAGTTTTATGAATATTAAAGAGACTTTGTTTTCATGAGTCCACAGAATCCTATCGGTTTGATCTCTAAAGTAATCTTACTATCACTAGCCATTCAATCATATCAATTAATATCACAACCAATAGTGCGGGTACTTACAGGCGAATCAGTGCAGGAGACTTCGGTGCCATGCCTTTCAAATCATACTTTTAAAAGCAGAATACTTGAAAATTATAGTTTTAAAACATTTTGAGCCTCGGGCCTTGGTAAACTTTTGAACTTGGCTCGATACCACAAATGTAACACCCCAAACCCGGACAAGACACCACGTCCAAATCGGTATGTTACGGAAACATGTTTGTGAGAGGTTAAATTTTTCATTAAAAGCTAGAATGAAAACACAGTGTATTTTGAAGACAATTTGAGTAGACTCGTTTGAAATCAGATGATGTATTTGAAACCTAGAGATTTTGAAATCTTAACCAGAATGTGTGGTTAAACGAGTTTAAACCATTTAAACCTTAATAGTTTCTTAGTGTTACTTAAAACCTTTTTAGACTTAGGAGTATCTGAGTTTGATTTGAAAATCATTTGAGTTTGCTTACTATAAAGACATAGTGTGATACCCAGATGGTATGGTTTAAAAACACATTGCGTTATAATTTTGAAATCATTATCTTTCCAAGTTTTAGAAAAATTCCTACCAACTTGTTTTGTTAAGGCATATTAAAAATCTAATTAAAACATAAACATCACAAAACATAAATTAAAGGCCTTTTACAAATCCAATATAAAACCCAAGTAAAGTAAATAAGCTAAAGTACCCAAATTCAATAGTCGAGCAACACTTTTATTAAAGCATGGCATGTGCACCCGAGTCCATCCAGGCTCGTGTCCGCGTCACGAGTCACTGAAATGTCAAAGGAGAGGGTGAGTCGGTGACTCGATGTGTAAATCCGCTCTAGAAAAACAACATGCTAACACACATCATACAAAGCAACATAATTAATGCAACCCGATCTTAACCATCCATATCGCCTTTTCTACCCGTGTGGTACCAAACCACTTTGGTGGTGCCAAACCAACGGTGACATATAGTCACAATGTGTTACCAAAACCTTGGTGTCCCAAAGACACAATATCCGTCAATGTGGTACCAAACCTTTGGTGTCCCAAAGACACAATTGTGCTACCAAAGCATTGGTGACCATGATCACAAATCAATGATGGGGCCAACCCATCGTGTGATACCAAATCAGCGGCGTGAATCCCATATCTCACAAGTGTGGCCAACCCGGTGGTGTTAACCACGGGGCTAGACGCCGAGGTACCAAACCTCCGGAGGTGCCAAACCTCTGGTGACCCAAAATCACAAAGTGTGTTACCAAAACACTGGTGCTCGTCGGCACAAAATATCCTTTGCTCCCTCCACTCGTATCACCCATCAACATACCACACTCATGTAATCATGCATATCATATAATCATGCATATCATGCTAATATGTCTAATCTCATACCCCATGTCACATATATCCACAACCATGGTATCATACAGATCATCGATAAACTCATAATAATAATCTTGACTTACGAATCGAGAATCATACCCATTAGGGTATCACATCAATCATCAACTTTGTTTCATTAATCATCACACGGGTTATCAATCATATTACTAAGCGAAGTGTGTTGGTTTACATACCGAATTAGCGAAGGTATTAATCCCTAAAATCGATTCGTCCCTTGACCACTTCTACAACTCGAATCCTTCAATCGGCCAACAAATAGATTAACCATCATACCATTCGCCACAAGCATTAAACCAAAAGGGTTTATCAAATAGTCCTTACCTTGCAAGCGTTTGGCTTCCTACCAAACTCGAACCACAAAGGTTTCTCCTTTACAAGCGGCCTCCACCTAAAAAGAAAATCCATTAATCCATTGAGACTTGCTTTAACGAGGCTAAAAGAAGCGGACTAACAAAATACTCCTCTTACCACCACTTAACAATCGGCTAAAGAGTTGGGAGACTCCTCTTGATTATTTCCAAAGTCCAAAGATCCTATACGAAAAGATTAAACAAGAAGTTAACACCTTTTTAACCAATATCGATATCAGCCCTTAACATACCAAGAATCGGCAAAGTACCAATGAAAGGAGAAAGGCCATTCGGCCAACACTTACCCACTACCAATCGGTTGGGACCCAGCACCAACCACACCCAATATTCGGCCACCCAACACGAGAGGAGAATGATTAATAGCAGGTTTGGAAAAACAAGAAAATAAAATAGATGAATGAAGGGTCACTTTCGGTTTTGAAAGGAAAGAAATGAATACGGTGTGTTTAGAAGAAGAACTAGTTTGGCTACTATCCTTTAAGAAAAGAGAAAGAACATGCTAGGTTTACTCAAAGATGATGAAGAACAAAGGCTGGTTTCGGTTTAAAAGAGATGGTATGGAACAAAGGAAATCGACACAAGGTTTATGAAACAAAAGAAGAAGTGAGAAGAAAGGGTCTCTAGTTTTGGCTTTGCACAATGAAGAGAAGAAGGAAGAAACAAGGTATACTTTCGGCAATAAGGTGCTAGAGGTTTGACTTAACTAAATTGAAAAAAGAAAAGGAGGTAGGAGGGCATTAAACTAACAAGGTTTTCAAAAGGAGAAAAATGATAATGGAGTGCTTGGTTGGCTAACACAAAGAAGAAGCAAAACAAAGCAGCAAGCAATTTCGCAACACACAGGGTTTGGTTTCAAAAAAATGCACAACAAAATGGGTGAGATTAGACTTAGGCTATTTGCAAGTGAAGAGAATTTCTTTGCAAGCTTTTGACTAACTAAGAATCAGCTTGTTGACACAAAGAAAAGAAGAAAAAGAAACTTAATTGTTTCCCCTAAGACCGAAAATACACCCAAGGACCATGGGAGTTTGGCACTTCCCAAGCTCCCCAAACACTCCTCAAAACCGCCAACCTCCCCATTTGCTCACACCACCAATTCAAATCCCATGACCAAGTCTCCCTCCTACTTTCACTCTCCACCCCTCTTTTGAATGTGAAGACTAAGTCCAAGCTAGAGTTCAAGTTGCCTTCTACCTCTTCCTCCATGCCGTCCAAAATGAGAGCCAAAAGGAGTGGGATTCTCGCGACTTGAACACAAGACCTCCCCCTTGTAGATGACGCCACACACACACTCTCCATGTGACGCATGCTTGCCACTTTGCTAGCTCCTTATTTGTGCTTTAAATTCACTTAATTTAATTAAAAACCCCATCTCCTTCAGCTCCTATCCCCCCTAAGGCCCAAAAACAAAAATTTTCCACCTACTCAGGCACACTCCTAGCCTTCATCTAAGTCCCGAAACCATACAAACAACATAATAGCTCACCAATAATCATGCAACAATGCCAAAAATAAATTAACCCCTTAACCCGGGATATTACAAAACATACCTTAATCCAACCAAAAATGTGTCGAACCCTAGATGAGCATAAGAGCTTTCTTTTTCTTTTCTTTCTTTGCTATTTTCGGCCAAAAAGATTAATAAAATGGCCATGTTTTATGTTTGTTTTATTATAATAAATATTTATAACCATTTTACAAATTTAACCTTAATAATAACATTAAAAATCCACTATCTCATGTCCATACTTGTCCATTCAAGCTATTAATGGTCTAATTCCATTATAAGGACTCTCTCATTTAAAAGACATAGCAATTCGACACTTTAACAATTTGAAGGCCACTTTTTCATTTTCTACGATTAAGTCCTTTTTCTCAAATTAGGCACACAAACAATAAAATTAACTCACAAAACTCTCACCCATGCTTAATCACATATTGTAAATGTGGAAAATAATATTAAAATATTTTTCTAACTCGGATTGATGGTCCCGAAACCACTATTCTGACTAGGGTCTAAATTGGACTGTTACACCCTCAATCAAATGATCAAGTGGAATCTCAAGTCAAAAAATCAAGTTGATTTTGGAGAAGTCCCTTAAGACAGATAGGAAAGATTGGAGTTTGCAACTAAATGATGCACTGCGGGCATACCGCACAACTTATAAGGGACCTATAGATATGTCTCCTTATTGACTTATTTTTTGTAAACCAGGTCAACTTCTTGTGGAATAGGAACACAAGGCGTTTTGGCGATTAAGCAATGCAACATGGAGCTAGAAGCGCAAGTATCAGTAAATTACATATTCAAGAACTTGAAGAAATTCAATGAGAAGCGTATGAAAGGGCCCAAATTTATAAGGATAAATCAAGGCATACCATGATGAAAAGATATCTAAGTAAACAATTTGTGGTAGGCGAGAAAGTATTACTTTATGGCCTACACTAAGAATCTTTTCAGGTAAGCTTCAAACTAAGTAGTTAGGGCCTTTTGTTATTACTCACATATTTTCGCATGGTGCAATTGAGGTCAAAAGTAAAGAATCTAGAAAAAATTTCAAGGTTAATAGACAACGATTAAAGCCTTTCTATGAAAATTTTCAAGTCCACATGGTTGACGAATTAATCCTTGAAAAGCCGATTGAATAAATTTTTAGGTCGTCGAGCTAACGACATTAAACAAAAGCGCTTTTTGGAAGGCAACCCAATTTTTTTTAATTTTTTAATTTTAATTTAATTTAGGTTGAAAATAAAATGAATAATAACCAAATTATTATTTAATCCAGATAATGTGTTATTTTCCAATGACATAATAGAGGTTGTCAATTTTTTGAAAACTAGATATTGATGATGGCGTGGGCACAGCAAGCTAAGTGCTACCATTTGTTTTCTTCACAAACCAACATCCAAGACCTAAACCCAAATAAATAAATAAATAACTACAACAAACACACACCTAACCCAAATACACTTTTCCTACAAACAAAACCCAACACCCCTAACCCAAATAAAAACCCAAAAACCCAAATCCACTTAATATACCTACCCCATACCAAATATTAATCCAACACCCAAATAAACACTAATTACCCAAAACCTAAAAAAACAACCTAAATACCCAAAACCCAAACATGCCTAACGAAACCCAAAAGAAAAAAAAAAGAGAAAGAGAAAAGGATTGGGCCAAAAAGCCAAATAGAGCTGGAAGAGAAAAAAATAAAAAAGGCCTAAATCAACAAAAAAAAGAGAAAAAAAGAAGGAAAAAAATCAAAATCCCCAAACCCCCACCCTTCTTCTTCCTTACCTTTCTTCTTTTCTTCTCAACAAAAAAACCTAACTTCTTTAACACTAATCATCGTCCTAAGTGCCTCTGCCGCCAGCCACCACCGTCGTTCTACCCTTCCTTCTCTCCCTCACGCTCGAAAAACCCCACACACAACCATCTTGGAATGGTGTCGATTTGCGAGCACTATCGCCCATTACATCTTTCTCATCGCCACCATCGTCAAATGCCACTTCACGATCACCGTCGCTAGTTCCGTTCCTTTTTTACCGTTGTCAAACTTGGACCCCACCATATCACCACAGTCTCGCCAATCTATCCCCTCACCCATGCACCGTCACTCATTTCTCCCTTTCTCACCACCAACATTTCATAACCATTAAAACCCCCACCTTCCCTCCATTAACGCCACCTCCTCTACACCCACAAAATCTCCTCTTTAAAACTGTCACACCTCTTCACACCACTGCCCGAAGATTATCTAGTGCCGCCACCATGCGACACCGTCGTCCGCCACCACCGTGATCAATGTTGACAAAAATATCATTTCTTCTTCAAACTCATTTGTAGACTATGGTTCGAACTAAAAACCAAGCGGTCGACAGTATTCTAACTTCACTCAATCATAGATAAAACTGAATTTCAATGCCTCCAATTGTTGATTTATATGATGACGACTTAGAACCATCTCCACCCCTAGCAAGACGAATAATCACGTCTACTAGGAATCGTTGCTAATGAAACCCAACTCCGATCGAGACAGAAAGTTTGCACAATAGCTCCGCTACTTCTGAAAGGTCAATTCCTAACCTACAACCTATTTTACCTTTACTAACGTACTATGCAAGTTACTCGGATGAGGTCGGGACTTCTAACGATCATGGAAAAGGTCATTTGACTAGAAACGAGAATGTTTCTCAGTGTCGAACACAGTCGTCTACAACTCGAGCCCGTCGACCATTAATACATGAGCCAGTGACACCTCTACACAACAATATTGACATTCTTGGAAATTTGAGTCCACCACCCGACTCGCCTGACCAAAATGTTCGACCTTCACTGACGATCAACGTAAAAGCGAGGTCGTACCTACACTTTTCCTACCGAAGCACGATTACGAGGGTCTCTAAACTTTTTGACCTTGGAGCATCGCACAAGATACAACAACATTTGACAACGTTCCTCTCGATCTGTAAGAAAATTGATCTTTACACTCTTGACATGTTAAATTTATATGATGCGGTGTTAAATTATTTTGATGTTCTTGGTTGGAGTTCATTTGCAAACATTTCAGGTAATGTATATTATGAATTAGTTTATGAGCTCTACACAATATTTAGCTCCAATATTAATATGTTACAAACTTTTAAAACTAAAGACGTTGTCTCTTTTTGATTACTTGGAAAAGACATTAGGATGTCGATTTCTGATTTTAACATCACCATGGGTTTTTTTTTACCATGACGATATACAAACCAATTCCTACCATACTGCTTTGTTAGACATTCCAAGCAATTTTGATGCTAACGATGTTTATTGTGCTTTAACTCATTCTGGAAATCAACTTTATAATCCCAAAACCTCTAAGGACTTGTTTGTGCATGAACCCACATTGAGATACATTCATTAGTTTTTAGCTTTTAGTTTTTCAGGTCAAAATGATTCGTCATCTTTTTTAACTAAAACATAATTATTCTTTTTGTGGTGTATGCATTCTTGATTTAAATTTAATTTAGGATATTATTTTGCACAAAATTTTCATGTTGTTTTACGCTCTAAATGACCACTAATGCTTGGCCCATATATTACAAATTTAACCTCTCAACTTTTTCCCTTTGAAGTTGATTTATCATCCTTAACATGTGCATATACTATGGATAATCTAGATGAGTATTGTTTGGATTATATGGGTTTGCTTGTCGACACCCCTACTGCGTTTATTTAATTCCTCCAAGTAAACGAACTGCTCGCAGTAATAGGGTCTTTCACCAACGCCCCAATTTCATTACCAGGGAACAAGAGGAGCATCCTCCGTCATCTGTAGAGACAT
Source organism: Gossypium rotundifolium (assembly GCA_025506655.1). Taxonomy (NCBI): domain Eukaryota; kingdom Viridiplantae; phylum Streptophyta; class Magnoliopsida; order Malvales; family Malvaceae; genus Gossypium; species Gossypium rotundifolium. Next base: position 54,510,031 of record CP106729.1, on the reverse strand, counting down.
GTGTAATTTGGTCGAAGCTTGACTTGAAACAATGGAAACCCAAGTCTCCACAATTCTTGACATATTGCAAATTTGTTACTCCCAATGCTGAAAATAACGTTAGAAACACATGGGGAGTATTCTTAACCATTCTCTTTGCATGTTGTTAGAGTTACTAAACTTTAAATTCATATTAAACATGCTTGATGACAAGAATTGTTTAAGTGGGGGGGAGATTTTGATAATTTGTCAGTATGTATGGTTGATTTTCTTTTGCTACATGTTTTTTCTTTCGTATTTGTTCATTCTTATACCCGGTTTATTCGCTAATTTTTTTTACATTAAGCCTTTAATTTCATTGCTAATCAATTTGGACAATTGGGTGACTTTTGAATTAAAGTGTTCAAATATCTAGTTTAATAAACATGTGTTTTAAAGTTGATATATGTAATTAGATTTTGTTTCATGAAACTTGACTATTTATAATAGCTTGGTAAAAATATTGTATTTTCTTGTAAATAAATAAATAATAAATAAATAAAAGGGGGCTCGAGTTATGAGTGAAATTTTTAGGAAAGTGACCGAATTTAGTAATCAGGGTGAGGTTCTTGGGTTGTCATCTCATCTCGCATAAAAAGGTTCAAGTGATGAACCGAAAACTTGCAAACATTCTGCTAACCGAGCTGTCATGAAAGAAAAAAAAAAAAAAAATAATAGTCTGTTTGGAGACATGTCCAATTGAGTAATCGGGGTAGGGTGCTTGGGTTGTCATCCTAGTTCACGTAAAAAGGTTGGACTACGTCCCAAATTTACTGCATGATTAATTGAAAATAATACCTTGCAAATTTTGTTTCAATTTAGTGAAATGATTTTATTTATATGTTTAAATTTTATGGACATTTGTCGATCAAACTAGGTATTTTGAGCACTTATTCATTTTTCGCCTAAATTGTTTGCGTTGATCATGGTTATGGAAAAGAGACTTGATTTGTTATAAGTTACTGAATAATTTCCAAGGTAGGAAAGTATAGTATGCTTGAGGACAAGCATGAGCTAAATAGGGGAGATTTGATAGCTTGTTCATTTTGCATATTTTTCGTGCTTAGCTCAACTTGTTCTTGAATTAATTATTGCTAATTGGTGAATTTTGTGTTTAAATATTGACAGGGACAAAATTCGAGTGCTTTTAATCAAAGACAAGCAAAGAAGGGATTAAATTGAAGCATGAGAAATAAAAGAAGGACCAAATCGTAAATTTTAGACATTTAAGGGACTGGCCAAATTTTTGACCTTGTAAAAGCAAAACTAGTGGGTAGGTGGAACTATCATAATTTTATTATATGGTTTATGTATAAATAAGTGGTATGGTACACTTAAAAAAACACACTTAACACTTGAATTCACTTGGAATTTAATAGAATTATTTTTTTCCCATCCAATTTCATGCATCAGTAGCATACTGCTATTCCATTTCCATTTCCTTGTTTCTTTGCAAAATTGTTTAATTGCTTTCCAAGTCCCTTCCCTTTCCAACTTCCACCATTTTCATTCAAATCCACTCTACGACCAGCCAAATCATGATTAAATTCATGCTTCACTAAATTCAAATTAGCTTTAGGCCGATATTCTTTCTGGTCAAGAATCGTGAGAAATTGTATCATGCACGAAAAATCCCTCAAATCGGTATTCACTATCTCTCCAGAATATCGAGGTTGACAAATTCATCAATAAAGTTAACTCGATTTCAATTCAAAAAGCACGTTGGGTTGGAGTCGTTTTGGCATACAGTTGGGAAGATGAGTCGGTCGTGCTGTATTCGGATTTCCATGAACAAGTTAAGGGAAATTGTGATCGAATATAAACATCTTGCGCAGTTGAGGCCGTTAATCTGAGTTGGGCTCTTCAGAATGGAAGGCTGTCGGGGTCTTGAATTACAAACACATATATCGCAGTTAGACAATCGGTAAGGGTTCTTTTGCAGGGCGTACTAGGATTAACTACGTGTAACAGCCCGATTTTGGGGCTAGTCAAAACAGTGGTTTCGGGACCATTAATCCGAGGTTGAAGAAAATTATTTTTGACATTATCTTATGTGTTATAGCATGATTATAAAGATGCATGAAAATTTTGGTGTTTTAATTTTAGCAATTTTATGCTTAATTGTGAAAAAGGACTAAATCGCATAAAGTGCAAAAGTTCTATTATGTAAGGTAGATGTAACGCCCTTACCCGTATTCAACACTGGAACTGAGTACGAGGCATTACTGGACTTATCTCACTTGAACATGCAATTTTGGGCTATAAAATTTCATTCCAACCTTAAACTTTCCATTCACCTTCAAAACATCCTTATTATGGGCCTACGAGGCCTTAAACATGCAAACGGAGGGTCTCGGAATCAAACCCTGAAACTTTTGTACACTTAATTTTTTTTGTCTAAACAGGGGCCACATGCCCGTGTGAAATGGACACGCCCGTGTGGGCAAGCCGTGTGGTCACACACGCCCATGTCCTTAGTCCATGTGAAATTTATTATCTGATTCGAACCTATAGGGGTTTTCACACGGCCAGACACACGCCTGTGTCCCTCACATGGCCTCGACACGCCCGTGTCCTAACCCTTGAGCAAAAACCATTGCATTCTATTTATGATGTCATCACCTCACTATGGTCACATGGCCAAGACACGCGCCGTGTCCTTAGACTATGTGTCGAATTAAATTCCAAATTTTTGGTGCAGACATCACACGGCCTGGGCACACGTCCATGTCCATGGCCGTGCCTCCCACATGGCTGAGACACACGGTCGTGTCTCTGCCAATGTGTTTACTACTGAGCATACTGACTTGCAAGCCAAGCATACAAGGGGACACACAGCTGATCAACATGCCCATGGGGCTGTCCGTATGTCACACACAACCTAGGCACATGCCTGTGTGTCTACGCGTGTGGACATTAAAAAGGCTAAATTCCAAGCCAATGCCACCCTACATAACAACCATACTTATACCAATTCATTTCAACATAACTCATGACCCTAAGGCACTTCCAAGAACTCAATTCAAAGCATTCACACAAGCATAAACTTCATAATTTAATCTTTATTGAATATAAATAAACTTGTCATGTATTAGCCCAAATCCAAAAACCATTTTCAAAATGACTTTGATAACATAAATAGCCAACATTTTGGCTATCAGTATGACATAACAAAATACCCAAGTCCTATACATGCCATACTCAAAATAAGTCTAACTTGTTATACCAAAGAGATGTCGATAGTGTGATTTTCGAACTCCGACGTCCCACGATCCTCGAGTTATCTTGGCAATACTACAAGGAAAAGGGAAATGAGAGGGGTAAGCATAAAGCTTAGTAAGTTTGCATGAAAATAAATAGCAACGATAAGTTCATAACAATATCCATCCATGGCATTAGATAACCACACACAAAGTTATAGGCTCTTTGCCGTAAGTTACTCGTACTTGCCCTTATCTAGCACATACCATGCCACATATTGTAAATGTTCCTCGTGAATTACTCATAGATACCTGTATTCACTTAGTCACATAGCTTTAATACAAATCTCATTTCCATTTCCAAGCTGGTCTATTTATCCCATTAAATCACTAGGGATACTCAAGGATGTATATTCATTATCATTGATATAAACACGAAGCCAATGCCACATCCTAGATGTGGTCTTACATGGGATTACTTATGAATACCGATGCCATATCCCGGATATAGTCTTATATAGAACCTCACATCAAGTATCAATGCCACATCCCGGATATGGTCTTATACGATTCTCACATTCAATATCGGAGCCATATCCCAGATATGGTCTTATCTGAGATTTCAATTCGGTCTTGAGGCCATGTCCCGACATGGTCTTATACGGGACCTTATCCATCTCAACTTTTCTCATCTTTCTCATTTAACACCAAATACTCAATTTCATAGAATATCATGTATCATTATAATATCAAACATTCTCAAACGTGCTAGCATAAATGTTGAATTTATCACATACAAACTTACCTCGATTTCAAAATAGGCTAGATTGTCGATCTAGTCCAATATTTGTTCTTTCCCCGATTGAGGTTGATCTTTGGTTCTTCTTGCTCTATAACAGCAAATTCGCTCATTTTAATTATCACATTAATAATTGCATTTCAATAATCATGCTTCAGAAAAATTACTATTTTTCCCTTAGACTTTTGTAAAATGACCATTTTACCCCTAGGCTCGATAATCGATTCTAATCAAATTTCTACCTTTAACGAGCCTAGTTGAATATTTATTTCTCTTATGGCTATCATCAAAACCCAACATTTCACACATTTATAACAAATTTTACAACCGTTACAAAAAGCTCCATTTAGGTGTTTTCATGATAACACCTTTCACAAAAGTTGTTTATTAAACATCTATGACTCATTTTCTTCCATAAAAATGCAACAAACAACTCAAAAGCTCACATGGAAAATCCCTAAACTTTTCACCATATTTCAAGATAGTCCCCTCTTCAGAAAGCTTAAGCTTTAGGGGTTTCAAAAGTACAATTTTTATCAAGAAATGATCACTAATGCACTTACTTGCAATAAGAGAAGCTTGCTAAAATTTTGAGCTCTCAAACCCCTTAGTTTGCTACTAATTTTCGGTGGTGAAGGAAAGAAGAAAAGATGATACTTTTCTTTTCTTTATTTTTCTCTTATTTTGTTCATTAATCACCTAACACCACCAAAACATTGACTAATTTAATCATCTTGTCTCCCTATGGCCGGCTATGACCTTTAGAAAGGCCTAGTTTCACTTTAAGGGCCTCCAATTAAGATTCCATGGCTAATTGGTATCTCTAACTTGAAAAATAGAACTTTCGCTCTTTATGCGAGTTAGTCCTTTTTCGCGATTAAGCATGCGATCGCTAAAATTAAAGCATCAAAATTTTCATGCACCTATATAATCATACTCTAACTCATAAAATAACATAAAAATAACTTATTTTGACCTCGGATTAGTGATTCCAAACCACTATTTTGACTAGCCCCTAAATCGGGCTGTTACAATTCTCCCCCTTAAGGATTTTCGTCCCCGAAAATATTACCGGTAAAAAGGTTGGGATATTGGTTTCTCATAGCCTCCTCGGGCTCCCATGTAGCCACTTCTATTCCATGTCTTTGCCATAGTACTTTAACGAGGGCTATACTTTTTTTTCTCAATTGTTTGACCTCTCGTGCCAATATCTTAACCGGCTCTTCGCCATAAGTCAAGTCCGGTTGAATATCTACCTCTGTTCGTACTATCACATGTGAGGGGTCCGAACGGTATCGGCGTAAGATGGACACGTGGAAGACATCATGAATCTTTTCCAGTTCAGATGGCAAGGCCAAACGATAAACTACCAATCCTATCCTCTTGGTAACTTCGTAAGGTCTTGATAAAATGCGAACTCAATTTTTCTTTCCGGCCAAGTATGAGGACTTTTATCCATGGTGATACTTTTAGAAACACTTTCTCTCCTACTTGAAACTCAATCTCTTTCCTCTTCAAATCTGAATAGGACTTTTGTCTATCTGAGACCGCTTTCAAACAATCACATATCACCTTTACTTTTTCTTCAGTTTCCCTGACCAAATCAACCCCGTGAATTTGATTCTCTTTAAGTTCTATCCAATACAAGGGCGTTCGGCACTTACGCCCGTACAATGCCTCATAAGGCACCATCTTCAAACTTGACTAAAAACTATTGTTGTAGGTGAATTCTACCAACGGTAAGTATTTTTCCCAAATGCCTTGGAATTCCAAAACACAACATCATAGCATATCATCAAGTATTTGTATTACTCTTTTCGACTTCCCATCGGTTTGGGAATAGAAAGCTGTACTGAAGCTCAATTTTGTACTAAGGCCTCTTGCAACCTTTTCCAAAACTGTGACATAAACCTCGGATCTTTATCTGAAATAATCGATAACGGTACTCCATGAAGTCTTACTATATCTGACACGTACAAATCATCCAACTTATTAAGCGAGTAATCGACTCTTACTGGTATGAAATGGGCTGACTTCGTGAGTCTATCCACTACAATCCACACGGCATCTTTCTTTTTCGGCGTCAACGGTAAACCTGTCACGAAGTTTATGGTAATACAGTCCCACTTCCACTCAGGAACCATAATGGGCTGAAGTAGACCCGAAGGTAGTTGGTGTTCAGCCTTCACTTGTTGACAAATTAGGCACCTCGACACAAACTCGGATATGTCTTTCTTCATACTCGGCCACCAATACCACTTCCTCAAGTCATTGTACATCTTCGTGCTACCCGGGTGCACAGTTAAACATCCGATATGTGCTTCATGCAAAATATTACAAATAAGTTCATCATTTTTGGGTACACAGACCCTATCTTGAAACATCATACATCCATCAAGAATTACCCGAAAGTCTGACTCAACATTTGACTCACATAGAACTCTTTTGGCTTATAAGTTGCTGTCCTCTTTTGGAGCTTCACAAATCTCTTGGAGAAATAATGGTCTAGCCCTCAGCTCGACTAGAATAGAACCATCATCTAACAAAGCCATCCGTGTATTCATGGCTCTCAATGCAAACAATGATTTTCTACTCAAAGCATCAGCGACCACATTCGCCTTTCCCGGATAGTAGTCAATTACTAAGTCATAATCCTTGATCAGCTCTAACCATCTTCGTTGCCTTAAATTCAATTCCTTTTGGGTCATCAAGTATTTTAGGCTTTTGTGTTCGGTGAATATCCGACACCTTTCACCATATAAATGGTGTCTCTAAATCTTTAATGCAAACACAATGGCAGCCAACTCTAAGTCATGGGCCGGGTAATTCTTCTCGTACGGCTTTAGCTATCTAGAAGCATATGCTATCACCATGCCCTCTTGCATAAATCAACAACCCAATCCATTCATGAATGCATCACTATAGACCGCAAATTCTCTTCCCGGCTCAAGTTGCACCAAAATAGGAGCCTCGGTCAACAACGCATTTAGTTTCTCAAAACTCTGTTGGCATCTCTCTGTCCATTCAAACGTCACATATTTTTGCAATAACCTTGTCATCGGAGTAGCTATCATGGAAAACCCCTTATGAAAATGCCTATAATAGCTGGCTAGGCCTACAAAACTCCTTACTTCAGTTATGCTTCTTGTTGGTTTCCATTCAACAATTGCTAAAATCTTACTCGGGTCGACTTTAATTCCATCTCCCTAGACAATATGTCCCAAAATCCAACTTCCTTGAGCCAAAATTCACTTTTACTAAACTTGGAATATAATTATTTATCCCTCAAAATTTATAGAACCTTTCTCAAATGCTCGATATGTTCATTCTCATCTCAAAAGTAGATTAGTATATCATCGATGAAGACCACGAAAAATTTATCAAACTATGACCGAAAATACGATTCATCAGGTCCATGAAAATGACAGGGGCATTTGTTAAACCAAAAAGCATGACCAAAAATTCATAGTGGCCATACCTCATTCGAAATGCAGTTTTTGGCACATCCGAGTCCTTGACACTCAATTGATAGTACCCAGACCTTAAGTCTATCTTGGAAAATACTGTGGCTCCCTTTAATTGATCAAATAGATCATTGATTCTCGGCAACGGGTACTTGTTCTTTATAGTTACCTTGTTAAGTTGCTGATAATCTATGCATAATCTCATGGAACCATCTTTCTTTTTCAAAAATAATACGGGAGCACCCTACGGAGAATAACTCGATCTTGCGAAACCTTTATCTGTTAGTTCTTGCAACTGTGCTTTCAATTTTTTTAGCTCGGTTGGAGCCATTCTATATGGAGCAATAGAAATGGGGGTAGTACCCGGAGCTAATTCAATATCCCTAATCGGAGGTAACCCTGGCAATTCTTTGAAAAAATACCTGGATACTCGCATACTATAGGTACCGACTCAATTTTTAGCTCAGTCTCTTTAGTATTCATCACAATAGCAAGGTAAGCTTTGTACCCCTTTCTTAAATACTTTTGAGTCAATAGGGATGATATCATGACTAGTGATCTGTCTTGCTTATCTGATTCAATACAAATAAGATTCTCACTTTCACATTTTAACTCAATAAACTTCCTTCCGCAATTCAAAATCACATCATGAGTAGTTAACCAATCCATCCCAATGATGACATCAAACTCATCAAACAGTAATAACATGAGATTTGCAGGAAAACAATGTCCCCTGATCATCAAAGGGTAACCTTTACATACTCTATCAACCAACATAGATTTGCCTAGGGGATTAGACACTCTTATTACAAATTCAGTAGACTCTATAGGCATGCTCATGCTAGAGACTAATTTCATGCAAATATATGAGTGGGTATATCCCAGATCAATTAAAGCTATAACACGAGTATCATCGAGAGAAAATGTACATGTAATTACGTTAGGGGAGGAAGCCTCTTCGCGAGCACAAATGGCATAAGTTCTCGCCGGTGCTCTACCCTCAACTCTTGCAGTCTGCTCTCTATATGAATTCTTGCTACTCATCTCATTTACTGGGTTTCTCTGTGGTCTTCCTCTAGCAGTTCTTCCCGATCTTGCATTCTGAGACTTCTCTTTCTCGCCCACCTAGGGGCAATCTCTAATAAAATGGTCTAGAGACCCACATCTAAAACAAGCCTTCTCATTTGCTCGGAACTCTCCAGAATGACTCCTGCCACACTGTGGGCATTCCGGTCAACTCGATCGGGCATTGCCAACATTAGCAACTGAAGTAGTCTGAGCCTTAGACCCCGAGAACTGTTTACCCTTACTTCAGTTTGGAAACCCGACTAAAGTGGCTGATCGAGTAGCAAAATCCCTTGATTTCTTAGATAAGGATTGGTATGACTTACTCAGTTGCCTTTTCTTGAGTCACGGAACTCAATCTCAGCTCTTCTTTTCTCTTTAGCCAACTTTTCAGCCTTACAAGCTCTATCTACCAACACTACAAATTCTTTTAGTTCGAGAACTCTGACATATAAACGGACCTCGAACCTTTTACACATGATAGCCTCAGTAGACACGTACTTTCGGGCATACTTACTAAGCCTTACAAATTCACGTTCGTATTCAGTCACTATCATTCGGCCTTACTTTAGCTCTACAAACTCTTTTCTCTTCTAGTTAATGAATCTTTAACTAATATACTTCTTTTGAAATTCCTCTTGGAAGAATTCCCAACTAACTCTCTCCCTTGGTACCACCGACACAAGGTGTTCCACCACTGATAGGCCGAATCTCTCAAGAGCGATACCACACATTTTATGCACTCTTTAGGCATGCATGATAGCTCATTGAATACCTTGATGGTATTCTCAAGCCAAAACTCTGCCCTTTTCGGATCACCATCCTTACTAGCCCAGAATTCCTTTACTCCTTGTTTACGGATCTTATCAACTAGAGGCCTTTCTCTTCTCATTTCCTCGACCACTTGAGGAGCTACAAGAGTAGGTTGAGGAATAGGTAAGGGTGGAGGGGGTTGAGCATTAGGATTTTTTGAACGTACTTAGTGTACCAATTACTCATCATATGGAGAAAGCTTTCTTGGGCTTCTTTCCCCTGACCCAAGGTCTCAGGTCTAATATCTACTGGCGTGGTCCCTTGCGCGGGAGCCAGCGTATTACTTGCAACATCATCGATTGTAGTTCAGTTGAGATCAGGATCTATTTACTACAAAAAAACACAATTTAAAATGTTAGGAGCCGTCACACTATCATTACACATTTACTCTTACGTATGGCATGTATAGCTAGACTCATACTTATGCTACTTTAGTCCTAGAATTGACTAAAGTATAGCTCTGATACCACTAAATGTAACACCCCTTACCCGTATTCAACACCAGAACTAGGTACGAGGCATTACTAAACTTATCTCACTTGAACATGCAACTTTGGGCTACAAAATTTCATTCCAACCTTAAACTTTCCATTCACCTTCAAAACATCCTTATTATGGGCCTACGAGGCCTTAAACATACAAAAAGAGGGTTTTGAAATCAAACCTAGAACTTTTGTACACTTAAAATTTTTTGTCTAAATAGGGGCCACACGCTCGTATGAAATGGGACATGCCCGTGTGGGCATGTCATGTGGTCACACACTCCCATGTCCTTAGTCCATGTGAAATTTATTATCTAATTCGAACCAACAGAGGTTTCCACATGGCTAGACACACGTCCATGTCTCTAGCCCGTGTCCTTCACACGGCCTCAACACGCCTGTATCCTAACCCATGTGCCAAAACCATGGCATTATGTTTATGACATCATCACCTCACTATGGTCACACTGCCAAGGCACACACCCGTGTCCTTAGACCGTGTGTCAAATTAAATTCCAAATTTTTGGTGTACACTTCACACGGCCTGGGTACACGCCCAGGTCCATGGTCGTGCCTCCCACACGGCTGAGACACACGACCGTGTCTCTACTGACTTGCAAGCCAAGCATACAAAGGGACACACGGCCAATCAACATGCCCATGGGGCTGTCCATGTGTCACACACGGCCTAGGCACACACTCGTGTGTCTACCCGTGTGGACATTAAAAAGGCTAAATTCCAAGCCAATGCCACTCTACATAACAATCATACTTATACCAATTCATTTCAACATAACTCATGACCCTAAGGCACTTCCAAGAACTCAATTCAAAGCATTCACACAAGCATAAACTTCATAATTTCATCTTCATTGAATATAAATAAACTTATCATGTATTAGCCCAATTCCAAAAACCATTTACAAAATGACTTTGATAACATAAATAGCCAACATTTTGTCTATCAATTTGACATAACAAAATACCCAAGTCCTATACATGCCATACTCCAAATAAGTCTAACTTGTTATACCAAAGAGATGTCGATAGTGTGATTTTTGAACTCCGACGTCCCACGATCCTCGAGTTATCTTGGCAATACTACAAGGAAAAGGGAAATGAGAGGGGTAAGCATAAAGCTTAGTAAGTTTGCATGAAAATAAATAGCAACTATAAGTTCATAATAATATCCATCCATGGCATTAGATAACCACACACAAATTCATAGGCTCTTTACTGTAACTTACTCGTACTTGCCCTTATCTAGCACATACCATGCCACATATCGTAAATGTTCCTCGTGAATTACTCATGGATACCTGTATTCACTTAGTCACATAACTTTAATACAAATCTCATTTCCATTTCCAAGCTAGTCTATTTATCCCATTAAATCACTAGGGATACTCAAGGATGTATATTCATTATCATTTATATAAACACGAAATCAATGCCACATCCTAGATGTGGTCTTACATGGGATTACCTTTGTATATCGATGCCATATCCTGGATATGGTCTTATACGAAACCTCACATCAAGTATTGATGCCACATCCCGAATATGGTCTTATACGATTCTCACATTCAATACCGGAGCCATATTTCAGATATGGTCTTCTACGAGATTTCAATTCGGTGCCGAGGCCATGTCTCCGACATGGTCTTACAGGGGACCTTAGCCACTCAACTTTTCTTATATTTCTTATTTAACACCAAATACTCAATTTCATAGAATATCATGTATCATTATAATATCAAACATTCTCAAACGTGCTAGCATAAATGTTGAATTTATCACATACAAACTTACCTCGATTTCAAAATAGGCTAGATTGTCGATCTAGTCTGATATTTTGTTCTTTCCCTGATTGAGGTTGAGCTTTGGTTCTTCTTGCTCTATAACAGCAAATTAGCTCATTTTAATTATCACATTAATAATTGCATTTCAATAATCATGCTTCGGTAAAATTACTATTTTTCCCTTAGACTTTTATAAAATGACCATTTTACCCCTAGCTCGATAATAGATTCTAATCAAATTTCTACCTTTAACGAACCTAGGTGAACATTCATTTCTCTTATGGCTATCATCAAAACCCAAAATTTTACACATTTATAACAAATTTTACAACCTTTACAAAAAGGTCCATTTAGGTGTTTGCATGGTAACACATTTCACAAAAGTTGTTTATTAAACATCTATGACTCATTTTCTTCCATAAAAATGTAGCAAACAACTTGAAAGCTCACATGGAAAATCCCTAAACTTTTCACCATATTGCAAGATTGTCCCCTCTTCAAAAAGCTTAAGCTTTACAGGTTTCAAAAGTACAATTTTTATCAAGAAATGATCACTAATGCACTTACTTGCAAGGAGAGAAGCTTGCTAAAATTTTGAGCTCTCAAACCCCTTAGTTTGTTGCCAATTTTTTGTGGTGAAGGAAAGAATAAAAGATGATACTTTTCTTTTCTTTATTTTACTCTTATTTTATTCATTAATCACCTAACACCACCAAAACATTGACTAATTTAGTCATCTTGTCTCCCTATGGCCGGATATGACCTTTAGAAAAGCCTAATTTCACTTTAAGGGCCTCCAATTAAGATTCCATAGCTAATTGGTATCTCTAGCTTGTAAAATAGAACTTTCGTTCTTTATGCGATTTAGTCCTTTTTTGCGATTAAGCATGCAATCACAAAAATTAAAGCATCAAAATTTTAATGCACCTATATAATCATACTCTAACTCATAAAATAACATAAAAATAATTTTCTTCAACCTCGGATTAGTGATTTCGAAACCACTGTTCGACTAGCCCCTAAATCGGGCTATTACAGTAGAGGTGTCTAATAGCCATAGAATATTAAATTGGAGGTCCTTAAATTGCAATTAGACCATTAAGAGGGTGTGGCCAACCATAGAGACAAGGAGACAAGGGCATTAAATTTTGGTCAAAATTTTGGTAAAATTAAGTGATAAAAAATGAATAAAATAAGATAAATAAAGAGATATCATCTTTTACTATTCATACTTCTTCTCCACCAAAAATTGAAGGGAAATTAGAGGTTTTTGGAGTTCAAACTTTCAGCCAAGCCATTCTCTTGCAAGTAAGTGATTTTAGGGGTCTTTCTTGATAATTTTTGTACTTTTGTAACCCCCAAAGCTTAAGCTAGCTAATGAGGGGACTATTTTGCTAATGGTTAAAATTTAGGGACTTTTATGAGAGTTTTTATGTTGTTTGCTGAGTTTTTATGGAAGAAAACGAATGTTAGTGAGTTAAGGAACAACTTTTGTAAAAGGTGTTATAATGAAAATACCTAAATAGGACTTATTTGTAAAGGTTATAATTGTGTAATAAATGCATGAAATAATTGGTTTTGTGAGTTGTTGTAAGTGAAATAAATGTTCAGTTAGGCTTGTTTAATGAGAAAATATGTTGAAAATCAATTTATGAACCTAGGGGAAAAATCATAATTTTGCCAAATTATAAGGGCAAAATGGTCATTTTTGCCTAAGTAGAAATTTTAATGTATTATGAATTATAAAGTGATTGAATGAGTAAATTTTATTATTATAGATCAAGAAGAGCACAGAAACAACTTTGATCGAGGAAAAGGCAAAGTTACAGACTAAGTAGTCAACTAATACATTTTGCACCGAGGTAGGTTTATGTGTAAATGATACATCTTTAATAAATATGTTTTTACTTATTGGTGCATTGTATGAATGAGATCAATTATGATTGAGATTGATTGAAATTGATAGATAGTTAGCAATTCTCGTATGAACTTCGAAATAGATATTTAAGTGCAAAAAATATCCGTAATAATTATTTGGTGGGCTATGTGCGATACCACCGTAATTATCCTTTTTGGTGGGCTATGTGCTACACCACCTTATTATTTATTCACGATGAGCTATGTGCGATACCATCGTTTGTATTATAATTTGGTGGGCTATGTGCGAAACCACCGTAAATATTCTTGTTGGTGGGCTATGTGCGATACCACCCTATTATTGATTAATGGTGGGCTGTGTGCAAAACCACCGGGTACTTGATATTATTCTGAATGGTTCATTGAGAAATTGTTTAAGTAAATGTTTCATGTGGCTTTGTGCTGATGAGTGCAGGGGATGTGAGCAAGTAAATGTGAGCATTATATTTGTTAATTGGTTGGAATGTGGTAAGAAATGAGATGAGTAAGCATGATTAAGGAAATGTGAATTGTTCTTACTTAGTATGGAATGTTATTGATTGATTACCATATGTTAAGATGCTTTTTATTTACATGTAAACTTACTAAGCTTAAAGCTTACTCCTTTTCTTTTCCCTTGTTTTATACTGTCAAAGAGGCTCGGGATACAAAGATAATCTGAAGATCACCCACACTATCAGCTCATCTAGGTATATTTGAACTTAGCATTTCGAGTATGGCATGTATAGGGGCTAGAATTAGAGTAATGTTGTATAGTTTTGGCCAAGTGTGTTGGCTCTTTTAAAGATGAACTCTTTTTTAAATAGCCATAGTTGATGGCTCATTATTATTAATCTATGAAAAGATGAGATTATTCATGAATGTGTATGATACATGATTGGGTTGTTTGGTTAATGGTTGAATGTAAATCATGTTGTGGGAGTTAGGGTGACAAAAAGGGCTTGGCAAATAGCCTTGTTCTTGTCCACACGAGTAGGTACACGGGCTTATGTCTAGGTCGTGTGTGACACACGATCAGTTCCATGGGTGTGTGACTGGGCCGTGTGTCCCCTGCATGTTAGTGTTGCAAGTCAGTGTCGACCACGGGCTAGACACACGGGTGTGTACCTAGGCCTTGTGCTCCTTATGAGGTTGTTGACGTCATAAATAGAATACCCAGGTTTTCACACATGGGTGAGGACACGGGCATTCTAGGCCATGTGAAGGACACAGGACAAGGACATGGGCGTGTGCCCGGCCGTGTGAAAACCCTTTTAGATTCGAAATGAAAAATAAATTCCACATGGGCTAGGGACATGGGCATGTGTGACCATACGGCCTACCCACAAGGGCGTCTCCCATTTCACAGGCGTGTGGCCCTATTTAGGAAAAAAATTTCAAAGTATAAAAAAGCTCCTAGTTTGATTCGGAGACCCTCCGTTTGCATGTTAGGGCCTCGTAGGACCATAATAAGGATGTTATGAGTGTGAATGGGAAGTTTTAAGTTGGAATGAATTTTTTTAGCCCAAAATTGTATGTTCAAGCAAGTTAAGTTCGGTAATGCCTCGTACCCGATTCCGGCGTTGAATATGGGTAAGGGGTGTTACACTACGAGAGGAAGAATTGATGATTAGGATGTTCTTAGCCGCAATAACTAGCTTATTGTTTGAGGGAGAAAACTAATTTTCATGGATCGATTCAAAAATCAGAATCCACCGAGTCTAAGGCTAAGGCTTTATAACTCTGTATACAAAATCTGAATTTTATTTCCCAATTTAATTTTATTTTTGATTTATTTAATTATATATTTCTTCTATTTCATTTATTTAATTTCTAGTCATTTCGAAACTTCTCTAATTTATTTTTCAGCAAGTCATTTGGAGTCGTGTGCACGACTATTGCCATGATTACCGGCTCGACAAAAATTATGTTAATGAGAAAAAAATGAAAGTTGATCATAATATTCAATCCCTGTGGAATCGACCCTACTACTTTTTACTACTATTTAGAGTTATTTTATTGTAGGAATTTTTTTTAGTGGTTTCGACACCCATCAGCAACCATCACTTCAATTTAAGCACTCTGTTTTCTAAGAAATTATCAACGATCTGTTTCAACTTATATGAATAAAAAATTCAACTATTTTAAATTAAACGTTTAAAAAAGAGCAAGGAAACTATCTTTTATAGCACCAAAGTGAAGGGTTATCTTTAATTTGAGGTGTTGGTATTGTATTTTTTATTGAATAAGTTATTTTATTATAATTTGATAAATTTTAGTTTATTTTATTTTTGAAATTTGTATTTTTAAAGAGCCTATAATCACAAGTACAAGTATAATACAAATTTCAAACAATACCGTCAAATAAATTAGAATTTGAATATACTAAATGCAAAACATAACACATTAAAAGACAAAATATATATGAACTTAAACTAAAAAAATTAAACAAGACACACATATAATGTAACATCCTAAAATTTGGAATTTTATGTGTTTCATTGTTTTTGGTGCTAAGCTAGTTAAACTATTAATTGTGTATGTTTAGGAGGTCCTGAGGAGGCTCGGGGTTTATTTGGACCTAGTAAAAATTTTGGCATTTAGCACTTTAAGGAGATAGAGTAAGTGACCTTAAAACTTATAGTAATAAATGAGTAAATGGTTAGCATGAGTGAGCAATTAGTAGAGAGG
Organism: Gossypium rotundifolium; assembly: GCA_025506655.1. NCBI lineage: Eukaryota > Viridiplantae > Streptophyta > Magnoliopsida > Malvales > Malvaceae > Gossypium > Gossypium rotundifolium. The sequence continues at coordinate 54,493,801 of CP106729.1, read as the reverse complement.
TTATGGCGCCACATGTAGTACCTTGAGGGAAGAGGTTCGAATCCCATTGTGTGCAATTTTTTTACTTTTATTTTTGCATCCCTTCCCTAAGTGTCGGCCAAGGTGTAATTATGGCAAGGTGGACTTTTATTTTTATGGCAAGATGGCTAAAGAGAATAGAAAAGAATGAAGGTGAGGAAAGAAATCAAGGAAAAGGGGAAAGTAAGGGAAACAAGTGGCATTTTTCAAGGAAGATGTTATGGAAAGTATGGGTGGCAAATTGCTGACCATTTTAGCTATGTATGTGGATGGTTTAGGGTGTTAGAGGGGATAGTCGAATTTTCCTTTGGTGTTTTGGTAAAGTTCTAGTGTTTGTGTTGGTAGAATTTCTTTAGTATCAAGTGTGCCATTTTTCTCCAAAATTCTTTTCTCCTAGCCGAATTTGGCTTTGGCAATTGGTGAAAGTTTTGGTTTTGTTTTGGCCAAAATTCATTTATGCAACATTGGTGTCATTTTTCTTTCTCCCTAAATTTTCCTTCTTGCCGATTCTTCAAGTCATTGGTGAACTTATTCTCATCTTTTATTTCTTTTGTTGCCGAATGTACCCAAATCTATGAGACCAAAGTTTGTTCACATCATTTTTTTTGAAAACGAAATTAGTGAACACCCATCTTCTCTTTTTTTTCTTTTCTTTTAATCACCCTTTCAACCCTTATTCCATATCTTAAAAGCAAAGCTTCATTTTGAATCAAATCCTTCTCTTTTATTCATTTTCCTTATAGCCAAATATCAACATATATTTTCCTCTATAACCGAATCTTTATTTCTTCTTTATCCTTCTTCTCATCCATATTAGCACTCATTTCTTGATTAATCAGTAAGTGTTCCTTTCAACTATTAATCTTCCTTCTTGTAATGCCGAATCTATATTTTTGGTTTGGGATGGTCATTTTGACCGAGACCATCTCTTATTCTCTCTCTCAAACAAGATCTTGTCTTCTTCGTAGAAATATAGTGGAAGGCCGAAACTTGGATTTTCTGAAGTCATCGTATAATCGCTAGAAATCGGTCTTAAAATCTTTAAAGTAAGAGTTCTTCACTGATTCTATAATCACTCTTTATTCGTTAAGATGTTATTAGTATGGTGATGATTAATCGATTTTATTATAGGGACTTTATCACTTGATCTATTTAATCGTTGATCACTCGGATTTTTGTGGTAAGCCGACCTATTCTTTAAATAATCGTTCATTTCAACGTAATATTAGTTTTGACTAATATTTGATTTCAATGGAGTCAAGCAATATCGAATCGAAAGGGATAGTGATTGGAGATCAAAAAAGGAGAGGATTAGCGATCCCTACTCCTAAATTCAAGCGAAGGGCGGTATTGGAGATTTGGGATTTCCCACTGGGTTGTGGACCCTTATCCGGTGAGAATCAACTATTTGAGGTTGTTCGCAATTTTGAGGCATCAGCGATTCGGGATTTTCCATCGGGTTGTGGGTCGTCAACTAGGGAAAATTGACAAATCGTAGTCGTTCATGATCCCGAGGGTAAAATTTTAGATCAATTGTTTTAAAGTAGATTTATTAAATCGCATATGTTGACTAATCAAGTGTTACAGTATCTTAGATGTCGACGATCAAGAAGGCTTAGTGCTTACGGTAATCAGATGTGTAATCTTACACCATTTTTCGTGGGATTAAGGGTTGTTATCATTTTTGGACGAATCGCTATGATTAAATTCACATTATAGTGAAAACCGGGAATAATTGCCAAATATGCATTACTTAGATAAAAGTGATAAAATCGGTAACAACACTATGAGAGTTACAAATTGATATGTGATAAAATGGGCCAAATTGATATAATATCCGGGATTTAGGGGTTATGCATTTTTACTTAATGTATGTAATTGCATGCTTGAGTATGATTTGAATGTGATTTTGGGGCTTCAAGAACCTTGGGATGTAGGTAGGAGCCTTAGAAGTTATTGGAATTTTAAGCCCAAAAGGGGAACTAAGGGAGCTAGGCCTTAAGGAGATTATTGTGTGGTTTAGGACACAAATAACCCAGTGGTAAGGTGGCAAGGAGGCGCCACTTAGGGCCTTGTAAGGTGCGCCACAGGAGTGAGAAGGGCCTAAGTTCGAGCAGCAAGGGAAGCGTTTTGGAGTTTTATTTTTTTTTTAGCAAGGAAATGTAGTGGTGGACGGCACAAGGACTCTGATAGAGGAGGTATAGATTGGGTCTGACAGCTTAGAGATTCGGCTAAGGTAGAGTGAAAAGGGGGATTGAGTGGAGAGATGGAAAGTTGGCAGGCCAAGGGACTTCTAGGATGACAAATTCGGTCACCTAGTAGCCAAAATCCCCTAAGCCGAATTTGTGTCACCATCACTTTCTTTATTCTTTTCTTTCTCTCAACTCTTTCTTCTTCTTTCTCACTTTAGCCGAATCATAACTAAGCCTCCATATCATTCTTTTTCTTCTTCTCACAATCATCAAAAGTCGAATACCATTCATCATTCTCCTATTCCCTCCTTTCACTATTGGTCGAACCTCCATTGTTTTCCTAAAACCATTGCTGAAATCTTTCAACCCCATCCCTTCTTAGTTTTTGGCTGAATAGCAACCGAGCAGAGATCTCCCTTGATCTCTTCTCAAATCGGTTTGGGGATAGGTAAGTCTAAATCTCCACCATTCTTCTTTATTTCCTCTCTGTCGACATGTGTAGAACAAAAGTCAAATTTTGGCATTTGTCTTGACTTTTAATCAACCATGCAATTGGTTTTCTTTTAGGATTTTGGGATTTTGAAGCAGTAGATTGGGAGCATCTTTTCCTTGTCAATAGTTTTGGTAAGTCAGTGGTAAGGTTTCGTACTGATTCAATTCATCTCTTAGTTATCTGAAAAGCCGAAAGCTAACCATTTGAATATACTAGTGCTTAGTCAATTTTAAGGAAGGCTTATCACGTAGTTTCGGGATTTGGGTGGTAACCAAATCGGTAGCAAGGTAAGGATTTTGGTCGCGTTAACCCTTCTTGGTTCTTTGTGTAGCTGAATGGCTCTTTGCTAATATGCTTAGTGTTGGTAGAATGTAGGAAAAAGGATCTAGAGCATTAGATCGGGATTTTCGGGATTTGGTAATCGCGTTAGAAAATAGGTGTGTAACCCTACACTAAATTCCCGATAGTTTAATAATAATTATGTTAATCATGTGTTAGTGAAGTGACAAATAAACATGGCTAAGGGTACCATTTAATGGTACAGTGTATTCAGGTACGTTACCGTTTAACACTCATAAATAATGTTTAGTAACATTGATGTGAAAATATGTGGTATTCCATTGGATTTTGGGGGTAAGGTAAATTGCATGATAAATAGCATGTTTTGTATGTAGCATGGGCATATGGATGAATATGTTAAAGGGGAAGTGATCTGGTGGTTTTTACCACATTATCTGGTGACTATGTCACATATTATGAATCTGGTGACTCTGTCACATTATCGAGTGGCTATGCCACAATTATAAGGCGATGTGCGATGATTGCAATGGCGCCTTCGATGGTGTGTAGCGGATGGAGGGTCGATTTAGTAATCCCCACGGTGTGATTGGTAGGTACGGGTGATGTGTAGAGGATGGATATCTAGGTGGGTTTGGGTTGCATCATTGCTTATATTTGCTCGTATGTGATATGATATGCCTTATATGTTTTGGGAGTCTGTGATGGTTGTTACACACTGAGTCTGTTGACTCACCCTTCATGGGCTAACTTTTTGCAGATGGCACTCAGTGAATGGACCGGGTCGGCAGGAACTTAGTGGTGGCCATGCACAGCTCAATTTTTCTTCAGTTTTCTTATTAAGTTTATTTTGGGATATATTTTGATGTAATAAGGCCATTATCACTTAACTGTTTTATTTATGTGTTTTAAATTTCTACTATGATATGAACAACTTCAATTGTTTTGAAACTCAAACGCCTACGGTTTTCAAGTTAATAATAATAATAAACTTTAAAAATTCGGCATTTCTTTAACTTGTAACTTTTGAAATATGAAATTATCATTTTAGTACAAAATTAAATTTCAACTCAATTTTTAATTTGAGAACAATCACAAATCTATTTTCTTCAAAAACCATCAAGATTTTCAAAATGTCATTACGAGGCTTAACTACGTTTTACTCAAGGAGCATGCCAGATCCGATTAGGGCTTGTGGGCCGGGTTTGGGGTGTTTTATTTTGGTATCAGAGCCCGGTTCAAAACTCAGCCTTGAGGGCTTTTGGGCCCAAAACATTTTTCTTATTTTAAAAGTTGGGTTTTACTAAAAAATGAGCGGGTTTTACGGCATGGCTTTGAGTCTCCACCAGAAGTCCACTAGGTAAGTACCCTAACCCTTGTGTGATTTGTATGTGGGAACTATAGGACGTAGATTAGTAGATTAGGAGTTATTGACCCTAGGATTAGCTTACTCCAACATTGAATTACATAAAATTTAAAGTCTAACCAAACAAACACTGTGAGTGAGTCGTAGGAGTTAAGGTGTGGCAACCATTGTGCGCATGTCTAGGATTGGATTAGGGAGCTTGGTATCTAAGCGATCCTAGTGACTCACCTCCTCTCCACTCGAATCCTACAGTGCGTAGTGACGATTCACCCTAACCAAGAAGACTAAATCACAAGGCTAAATTCAATAATTAAAACTCGAAAGGACCAATCCCTTGTTTTGTACAATCCTAAAATCAAACCTTGGTTATAAAACCTCCAAAGTACCCTTGATTTAAAAAGACCAAAATACCCCTAATTTGCAAATTGACTAAATTACCTAACTTGTAAAATTACTAAAATACCCACGGTGTGGAAAGTTGCCGAAGTAACCCCGAATTGAAAATTTCCAAAATACCCTTATTTCATAAAATCACTTGGAACCATATTATAAAATTACCGAAATGCCCCTGGTTTGTAAAATTACAAAAATACCCTCAGTCTATAAAATTACCATATTACCCTCGAATCTTCTTATCAAAATATTCCTATTTTGTAAAAAAAAACAAAAATCCCCATTTTGTGAAATTTTCAAATACCCTAATTTGGAAAATTACCAAAATACCCCTATAGGACAAATTTGGAAAATTACCAAAATACCCCATATAGGATAAATTACGAAAATACCCTCGGGTAGAGGAGAACAACAACAATGACAACCACAACACTTCTCTGTAATGAATGTAAGTTCATGAATGGTGATGATTGAATGAATGAACTTGAGACTGTAGTGTGTGTAGGAATTTGAAAGAACTACTTTTTTAGAACTATTAATCATAAGACTGTTCGCGATAAATCAGTGGAAAGAAATAATGATTCATAAAATTATTAACCAGATAAACACAATTCAAAAGAATGAGTTCTAGAGGACGTAGTCATAATATGCGTGGTAGTGGTAGTAGTAGAATGACCGTGTCGGAACCCGTTAGGTCTGGTCAAGGGTCCGAGAATGAAATGCCACAACCACCATTTCTTTGGTGTTGAATATCGAGGATTAGATGGGGGCGATGCGATATCGCGAGCGATCTGCGAGTTCTTGAGAGGGTGGCTAGAGTAGGTGGAGGTATGAGAGCTCAAAATCATACTGGCGACTCGAGCCAATGGAGTGAGTTTTTAGTGGTATATCGGTGTGGCACCAATCTGGTGAGTATTGGTTGGAAGCGACAGGCGAATTATGGATGATTTGGACCAGACTGCTGAGGAGAAATTGAAAGGGGTAGTGTCGCTATTCTGTGATGAGTCATACCAATGGTGGCTCACGGTTCGGGATGGTGCTGTAGCAGATGATCTCACTTGGGAGTATTTTAAGGCGGCGTATCAAAAGAAGTATATTGGGACTAGCTATGTTGATGCGCAAAGGAAGGCGTTTCTGAGGATGGTCTAGGGAATAAGTGCATGGCGAGTACGAGGTGAAATTTCTAAGGTTGAGCCGATATGCTCGAGGCATCGTGGCTCTGAGCATGAACGATGTCTCCAATTTGAGGATGGTGAGGATGACACGAGATTGTTGATTGCTCCACGGCAGGAGCGGGAGTTTGCCATGTTGGTAGAAAAGGCTAAGGTAACCGAAGGAGTTAAGGAGTCTGTGAGACAGAACATGGACAAGAATAGGCAAAAGAGAGGTTTTGGATCATCAGGGTCATCTGGGAATGTCTAAAAGAGACCTAGAACGGATGGGTAGCGAGGTTAGCAAGTTGTTACAGGAGGACAGTACCGTACTTGTGCTCAGTGTGGAAAGATACACTTGGGAGAGTGTTGGAAGAAGACGGGAGGATGTTTCAAGTGTGGGTCCAAGGATCACATGATTAGGGACTGCCCTATGAAAACAGACGGGAGCCGGCTAGTAAGCCAGGGTCTTAATCAGGCTGGAAGAGGTGGACAGCAACCACCACGGGGTCGTGGTCCGGCTGGCAGAGGTAATGGTTCTTGAAGAGGTCGGGGAACACCAGGCAGAGGTGTTGGTAACACGGAGGCAAGATAGTCGGGTCTAGTGTATGCAGTTCATCGGAGGGAGGATGGTGACGCACCTGATGTCATAACGGGTATGTTCCTTATCTTTGGATTACCCTTTATTGCATTGATAGATATTAGGTCAACTCATCCATACATTGCTAGTAAGGTGTCTTGAACTCTGCATGTGAACTCTGAGACTGTACCTAGGAAGATAACTGTACTTAGTCCTTTAGGGAAATCGGTAGAATTAGATAAACTCTTTAGGGCGTTACCTTTGGAAGTTCGAGCGCAATTTTCGGTGACTTAATGGAGTTTCCATTTGAGAATTTGATCTAATCTTAGGCATGGGTGGTTAGTGAAGTACCATGCGAATGTGGATTGTAATGCTAAGCGCATGTCGTTAAGAACTCCGGCGACAAGGAGATTATGGTGATGGGCGAGAGGCGGAATTGCTTGTCGAATGTGGTATCGCCCTTAAAGCGAGAAGATGGTGAAAAAAGGTGTGTAGCTTTTACGATGTTGATCGGTGCCTTGGAGGCTAGGGAAGTAGGTGTAGGAGGAGTTAGAACGATAAGGGAATTTGTAGATGTCTTTCTAGAGGAGGCTGCTTGGGTTACCCGGATAGAGAGGTAGAGTTGAAATTGATTCTTGTTGGGTATAGCTCTGTGTCAATTGCTCCATACCGAATGGCACCAAAGGAGTTAGTAGAGCTTAAAGCCCAGATCCAAGAGTTACTCGATCATGGGTTTATTCGACCTAGTGTGTCTCCATGGAGAGCACCGGTCCTATTTGTGAAGAAGAAGGACAGGACTATACGCATGTGCATAGACTACTGGCGGTTGAATAAGCTAGCCATCAAGAACAAGTATCCATTATCGAGGATAGACGACTTGTTCGATCAGCTTAAGGGGGCTGCAGTATTTTCGAAGATAGATCTAAGGTCAGGATATCATCAGCTTAAGGTGAAGGAGGCAGATATCCATAAGACCACTTTCCGGACAAGATATGTGCATTATGAGTTCTTGGTAATGCTGTTCAGATTGACAAATGCCGCAGCTGTGTTCATGGACATCATGAACCGGGTTTTCCAACCCTACCTAGACCGGTTCGTTGTTGTGTTCATAGATGATATCTTGGTGTATTCCACGTCTGAGGAAGAACATGATGAGCATCTCCGACTTGTCTTTGCACGTATTAAGGGAAAAGAAGCTATATGCCAAGTTGACAAGTGCAAATTTTGGTGAAGGAGTTACGTTCTTAGGACATGTGGTGTCTCTTGAAGGAATAAGGGTGGATCCTCGGAAGATTGAGGTAGTATTGGATTGGAAACCACCTAAGTGCGTGGCGGAAGTTCGTAGTTTCTTGGGACTAGCGAGGCTACTACGGGAGATTTGTTGAGGATTCTCGTCAATAAAGCACCTTTGTGAAGTTGTTAAAGAAGGAGGTACCTTTTGTATGGGCAGATAAGCAGCAGGAAAGTTTTGAAAAGCTTAAGAAAGTTTTGACAGAAGCTCCGGTTTTGATTCAGCATGAGGTAGGGAAGGACTATGTTGTATATTGTGATGCTTCCCATATAGGATTGGGATGTGTTCTCATGCAAGACGGGAAAGTGGTCGCTTATGCGTCTCAGCAATTGAGGCCTCATGAGGTTAACTATCCGACTCATGATCTGGAGTTGGCAGCGGTAGTATTCGCTCTAAAAGTATGGAGGCATTACTTGTATGGAGAAAGGTCGGTGATCTACACGGACCACAAAAGTCTGAAGTATTTGCTGACTCAGAATGAGCTGAATTTGAGACAGTGTAGGTGGGTGGAGTTGTTGAAGGATTACGATTGCTCAATAGAGTATCATCCGGGCAAGGCAAATGTAGTGGCAGATGCCCTAAGTCGGAAAGTGGTGTCAGAGTTAAGGGTGATGTTTGCACATTTAAGCCTCTATGATGATGGAAGGTTGCTAGCGGAATTGCAAGTGAAGCCGACGTGGCTAAGTCAGGTTAAGGAGAAACAATTGGTAGACGGTGAACTAAGTGCGAAGCTGCTACAAGTACAAAATGGGGAATTGGAAAATTTTGGTGTAAGCGGTGATAGAGTCTTTGTGTTTTTGGGGCAAGGTCGTATCTTAGAAAGGCGAAGAGTTAAGGTAGAAAATTCTTGAGAATCGCATAGTAGCCCTTATGCTATGCATTACGGAGGAAGTAAGTTATATAGGGACTTACGGGAACAGTTTTGGTGGCTTTGGTCTTAAGCGGGAGATTCTGAGTTTGTAGGGAAGTGCTTAATGTGTTAGCAAGTCAATTTGAACACCAAATACCGTCAAGATTGCTTCATAGATAAAGATTCGTAATGGAAGTGGGAGAATTACCATGGACTTCGTTCGTGGGCTTCCCCTTACGCCTACTAAAAAGGACTCGGTATGGGTGATAGTAGATTAGTTGACGAAGTCTGCACATTTCATACCAGTGCGGGTTGACTATTCGTTGCAGAGATTGGCAAAGTTGTATGTAGCAGAAATCGTGAGGCTGCACGGAGTGCCAGTGTCGATTATCTCGGATAGGGATCCGAGATTTACGTCTCGATTTTGGAAACAATTACATCAAGCTTTGGGCACCAGATTGGACTTCAGTACGGCATTCCATCCGCAGTCGGACGGCTAATTTGAGTGGGTAATTCAAGTGCTAGAGGATATGTTGAGAGGTTACGTGAAAGACTTCAGAGGAAGTTGGGAGGAGTTCTTGCCTTTAGCGAAATTTGCGTACAATAATAGCTATCAGGCAAGTATTCGGATGGCACCGTACGAAGCGCTGTATGGACAGAAGTGTCGCACTCCTACATGTTTGACAGAATTGGGAGAACATCAGGTTTTAGGTCTAGAAATAGTGGCAGAATCAAAAGAAAAGGTTAAGGTAATTCAGACACAGTTGAAGGAGGCATCTGACTAGCAAAAGTCATACGCAGATCTTAAGCGGAAGGAGATTGAGTTTGCTATGGGAGATTTTGTGTTTCTCAAAGTTTCACCGTGGAAGAAGGTGATGAGATTTGGTCGCAAGGGAAAGTTAAGTCCTAGGTTTATAGGACCTTATCGAATTCTGAAGCGGGTTGGACCAGTAGCGTATCAGTTAGAATTACCTTCGAAGTTGAAGTAGATGCACGATGTGTTTCACGTTTCGATGCTATGTCGTTATCGATCGGATCCATCTCATATAATACCAGTTGAGGAGGTAGGGGTGAGACGGATCATCTTATGAGGAGGAGCCGATTCAAATTCTGGAACGGGATGTGAAGGTGCTTCAGAGGAAATCAGTTCCTTTAGTCAAAGTGTTATGGCGTAACCATGGATCGGAGGAAGCTTCGTGGGAGCTAGAGGAAACAATGTGATAGCAATACCCTCACTTATTTTAGCCAGGTAATTTTGAGGTCGAAATTATTTTAAGGGGGTAGAACTGTAATATCTGGGATTTAGGGGTTATGCATTTTTACTTAATGTATGTAATTGCATGCTTGAGTATGATTTGAATGTGATTTGGGGGCTTCAAGAACCTTGGGATGTAGGTAGGAGCCTTAGAAGTTATTGGATTTTTAAGCCCAAAAAGGGGAACTAAGTGAGCTAGGCCTTAAGGAGATTATTGTGTGGTTTAGGACACAAATAACCCAGTGGTAAGGTGGCAAGGAAGAGCCACTTAGGGCCTTGTAAGGTGATGCCACAGAGAGTGAGAAGGGCCTAAGTTCGAGCAGCAAGGGAAGCGTTTTGGAGTTTTAGTTTTTAGCAAGGAAGGGCAGTGGTGGACTTCACAAGGACTCTGATGGAGGAGGTATAAATTAGGTCCGACAGCTTAGAGATTCGGCTAAGGTAGAGTGAAAAGGGGGATTGAGTGGAGAGAAGGAAAGTTGGCCGGCCAAGGGACTTCTAGGATGACAAATTCGGTCACCTAGTAGACAAAATCCCCTAAGCCGAATTTGTGTCACCATCACTTTTTTTATTCTTTTCTTTCTCTCAACTCTTTCTTCTTCTTTCTCACTTTAGCCGAATCATAACTGAACCTCCATATCATTCTTTTTCTTCTTCTCACAATCATCAAAAACCGAATACCATTCATCCTTCTCCTATTCCCTCATTTCACTATTGGCCGAACCTCCATTGTTTTCCTAAAGCCATTGCCGAAATCTTTCAACCAACCAGAGATCTCCCTTGATCTCTTCTCAAATTGGTTTGGGGATAGGTAAGTCTGAATCTCCACCATTCTTCCTTATTTCCTCTCTGTCGACATGTGTAGAACAAAAGCCGAATTTTGGCATTTGTCTTGATTTTTAATCAACCATGCAATCGGTTTTCTTTTAGGATTTTTGGGATTTTGAAGCAGTAGATCAGGAGCATCTTTTCCTTGTCAATAGTTTCGGTAAGTTAGTGGTAAGGTTTCATACTGATTCAATTCATCTCTTAGTTATCTGAAAAGCCGAAAGCTAACCATTTGAATATACTAGTGCTTAGCCGATTTCAAGAAAGGCTTATCACGTAGTTTTGGGATTTGGGTGGTAACCAAATCGGTAGCAAGGTAAGGATTTTGGTCGCGTTAACCCTTCGGGATTTGCTGTGTAGCCAAATGGCTCTTTGCTAATATGCTTAGTGTTGGTCGAATGTAGGAAAAAGGGATCTAGAGCATTAGATCGGGATTTTCGGGATTTGGTAATCGCGTTAGAAATCAGGTGTGTAACCCTACACTAAATTCTCGATAGTTTAATAATAATTATGTTAATCATGTGTTAGTGAAGTGACAAATAAACATGGCTAAGGGTACCATTTAATGGTACAGTGTATTCAGGTACGTTACCCCTTAACACTCGTAAATAATGTTTAATAACATTGATGTGAAAATGTGGTATTCCGTTGGAGTTTGGGGGTAAGGTAAATTGCATGATAAATAGCATGTTTTGTATGTTGCATGCGCATATGGGTGATTATGTTAAAGGGGAAGTGATCTTGTGGTTTTTACCACATTATCTGGTGACTATGTCACATATTATGAATCTAGTGACTCTGTCACATTATCTGGTGGCTATGCCACAATTATAAGGGCGATGTGCAGTTGACTGCAACAACTGCATTCGATGGTGTGTAGCGGATGGAGGGTTGATTTAGTAATCCCCACGGTGTGATTGGTAGGTACGGGTGATGTGTAGAGGATGGATATCTAGGTGGGTTTGGGTTGCATCATTGCTTATATTTGCTCATATGTGATATGATATGCCTTATATGTTTTGGGAGTGCTGTGATGGTTGTTACACACTTGAGTCTATTGACTCACCCTTCGTGGGCTAACTTTTTGAGATGGCACTTTCGGTGAATGGACCGGTCGGCGAGAACTTAGTGGTGGCCATGCATGACTCAATTTTCTTGATTTTCTTATTAAATTTATTTTGGTTTATTTTGGGATATATTTTGATGTAATAAGGCCATTATCACTTAACTGTTTTATTTATGTGTTTTAAATTTCTACTATGATATGAACAACTTCAATTGGTTTTGAAACTCAAACGCCTACAGTTTTCAAGTTAATAATAATAATAAACTTTAAAAATTCGGTATTTCTTTAACTTGTAACTTTTGAAATATAAAATTATCGTTTAAGTACAAAATTAAATTTCAACTCAATTTTTAATTTGAGAACAATCCCAAATCTATTTTCTTCAAAAACCACCAAGATTTTCAAAATGTCATTACGAGGCTTAACTACGTTTTACTCAAGGAGCATGCCAGATCTGGTCAGAGCTTGTGGGCCGGGTTTGGGGTGTTTCAATTGATATGTGGCTAAATGGGCCAAATTGATATGTGATAAAATGGGCCAGATTGATATGTGACTAAATGGGCCACATTGATATGTGATAAAATGGGCCAGATTGATATGTGACTAAATGGACCAAATTGATATGTTATAAATTGGGCCAATCTGATATTTTGCCCTAATGGGTCGATTGTTGCTAAAGAGTAATGGGCCTTAGTATTGGTAAAAAAGTTTTGAATTTTTAATTATCGTTGTTATATTTTAAAGAGTTTTTTTATATGGATGATGCATACACATGATTCTGCATGGGATGGGAAAATGATGAAGAGAAGAAATATCAGTGGCACTACCACAAATATGATCGTTAATACGATACTATGAGATTTTGGTGGCTTGTCCACGATAAAATTTGTTATAAATGACTAAATGCCTAATTTGGGTGTGTTGGCGGGGTGGGTTGACTTGATCCCCACAGGTGTGTTGGTTGGTACGGGGGGTGTGTAGCGGATGGATTATTAGCTTTGGTTTGGGAATTGCATTTCATATACATGTTATATTCGATACATTATTGTATATGGGCTTAGGCCCAAATAATTGCTTAATGGATTTTGGCTCAATGGACAACGGTAAGTGGGTTACACACTGAGTTGTATAACTCACCCCGTTTTCCTTACCCCTTTTAGGTAATGATCAGTGATGGAGACTTGGGCCATGGATGACTCGGAGGAGGCCATACTACAAAAATGGTTTAATTTGAAATTTGGATTTCTTTTAGTACTTTTAATTACTTTGCTATTTTGAGTTAAGGTTGTAATAAGGCCTCTGAATTAATTTTTGTTTTGTTTTATGTTTGACGAATTTATAAATTGCTCTAAGTATTTCGAATTGAGATTTTTTTATAAAAACTAAAATAATAGTTTTCTTAAAATAGGATAAAAAGGGTTTCATATTAAACTTTTATAAACATATTTTTAACTCAAAATTTCTCGTAAAATTTTCATCAACACTTTTCGAAAATTATTTTTTTCAAATTCTTCTCAAACCATTAACGATATTTTCAAAGTCACGATTTATAAGATTTTCATATCTCAAATTTATCGAATTATCAATCAAACTTTTATTCAATAATACTTTATCAACAATTTTTAAAAGGTAGTTGTTTTAATTCATCTGTTTAGGGAAAAAGGACTTAGTAGTATTTTCTCATGTGACGTATCAAATCTAGCCTTAATGCATGGGCTGGGTTTGGGGTGTTACATATAATAAAACTTAAATCCAAAAAATATGGTATTGGTGCCTAACAAAACTGAAACTTAGAAGCTCAGGCTTAGTTTGGATGGGTGGTGTGTTTACCTCCGGTGAGGTTAAAAATAGCGGTGGCGGTGAGATTAGTTACTGTAGTGGTGAGATTGGACACTGTAGCAGTGAGATTAGAAATAGCGGTGGAGTGTGTGTTTGGATTCAAACGCAGTTGTAGCGGTGAGGTAAAAATAAAAAATGACTATTAAGGACATTAGATTAGAATTGATATATAATATAAGTTTTTAAATTATTTTACTTATATAAAATTATTAAAGTATGTGAATTTATAAATTCATTTAATAAAATATTAAAATGTATCTTCTAATATTTTATTATAAATATTTTAATAAATTATATAATCAATTTAAATTATTTATTAGATAAAATGAAAATTATTTTTAATTTTTATAGTTAAATATTCTTTTATAACAATGATAAATATTATTTTATAAATAATAACATTATACTTGGATCAAATTTTGAAGTATCTAAGCGAATGATTTTTAATAAAAAATATATAGTAACATAAGACATAACAAGTTTCATTATTACTAGAAATTAGGTTATGATACAAAATTGTTTTTACAAATATTGATTCATTAAACTATTTGCAATGGTTTCCCTTAACATTGCAATTTCAAGGTCACTTTCACTGTTAGAAGAACTCGATTCACCTCTATCAAAATGGCCTGAATAGATTGGCACGTCGGGTATATTCTCAAATTGTCGAAAATCTTCATCATTTGACCAAGCATGTCTTCGAATGTAATTATGCAAAACCATTGTTGCAATAACTATTAAAACTTGCTTGTCGAATGAATAGCTTGGAATATCTCTAAATACTGGCCATTTTTTTTCCATACTCCAAATGTTGGTTCAATCACAGAGCGTAACGAACAATGGGCATGATTAGATATTTTTTTTTTCGGATGCTCGATGATTATCTCGATGAAAGTCAGGTAAATGATATCGTTCCCCCTATATGGACCTAGAAAACTTGCCATTTGCGGATATCCTGAATCCACAAGATAATATTTTCCTACAAAAAAATTAAAACATAATATCAAGTTTAAAAATAAAATAAAAATTTTAATATTGTTTTTATGTAAAGATTAATTAAAAAATTAAAGTTTGACCTGGTAGAGGGTATGGAAACTTTAACTCTTGTTTTCTAAGTGCTTGCAAAAAAATTCTACTGTCATGTGTTGTTCCTTCCCAACCAGGAAATGCAAAAATGAAGCACATGTTGAAGTCACAAACTGCCATAATATTTTGAGTTGGTTCACCTTTCCGTCCGATATAAGGTATTTGACAAGAAGGCAAAATGCATGCTTTTATGTGTGTTCCATCTATGGCCCCAATACAATCCTTTAAAATAAATACAAGTAATGAGATAAAAGTTAGAAATAATTTATATTTTAAAAATATAAAGATTGTGTAATTTTTACCTTAAAGTGAGGCCAATATCTTGTATCATGTCGAATATGGTTCGGTACTTCCTCGAATTGACCTTCAGTGGGTTGTTTAATTGTGTCTATTCCCATTCGAGCAAATATATGCAACATACCAGTAAAAATTCGACTAACAATTTTCCCAAATCGTTGAAATCGCTCTGCTGCATTTGAATTTTATTCTCTATTTCCAAGAATATACAATGATAATGCCAACTTCTCCATCGCAGATACCTTTCCATGCTTTAAGCCATAATTTTTTTTGCAAATCATGCAATAAGTTGTGAAATATATTTTTTGGCATCCTAAAACTATTCATGCAACGATCATCATGCCCATTTAATACTTCGTCCACTCACATTTGACCTGTATAATTTGAATCCATACACGGTTGCATAGTGAAATAAGTTTCATGGTGTACCAATAAACTACTTAACACTTGTTCTTCCTCTTCATGATAATTGTTGTGCTCAACTTGTGTAACAATTGTCGCTATTCTTCGTTGAGCTTCTTCACTTAATTCATGGGTATCATAATTCATATAAAAACTATTATAAATATTGTTAAATTCATCCATAACCTGAAAAAGTGATCAAGTAAAAATAAATTAATAACTTGTGACATTCTATACAACACAACAAAATTGAATAAAAGCATAGCATAAAATACCAAACATAAAAAATATCATACATTAATTTTACTATAAAAAGTAGATCATACATTAGTTTTGCATATAAAAAGTAGATCATACATTAGTTTTACATATAAAAGAGTAGTATAGTTATATTACAATAATAAAGCTAAGGAGCTTATGGCGGAGGTTGTGGATGGTATGGTTGGAAGGGAAATGAGCATGTTGCTACCAAGGATGAAAATGATGCAATTGAATTTTGTTCAGCATATTCTCGTCGAAGCCACCAAACCCTAACATCTGGATCTAAGTTCAAAAACACTTCTCGTTTCACCGGGATTTGGAACATTTTGATGTCAAAATAGTACAGTTCATCTTTTTTTGGAATTTCATCTTCCAAATCACACAAAGCATCCATTGCAATTGAAATAATATATTGAGAGTGAGGAAAAATAATTTCAGAAACTGACTTCCTTGGACTAGCCATACTCTCACACAATTTCTCAATATGAGTAGCTAATGAATTTCTTGATGATACTCTCACACAATTTCTCAATATGAGTAGCTAATGAATTTCTTGATGATTTCTACTTGAACTTGATTTTTTTCCTTTACCATGTACAACCCCAAGTGTTTCCTTTCGTCGATTAGGAGTTTCATGAGAAGGGTTTGATGGTACCTCATTAGTAGGAATACCTTCATTCTCATTACTATTTTCATCTGAATCACCAAATCCCTCATTAGGTGTATCATGTCCCATAAGAACCCCACTTGGAAGAACACCAGACGAAGGTGCCCATGCATTCTCTCCAGTGGCTACAATGCCACCAAACATTTGCCACATTAAATCATTCAATCGTGGTTCAATTCCTTTCTTCTTAAATCATTTAAAATCAAGATTTTCCTACATAACATGTTAAATGTTAAATGTTATACTCAGATTTTTATATTTGTAAATTATTAATTCCAATAAAATTTATGCATTAAAATAATGATAAAGTTAACACTAACCTGTATTTTTTCAGCCCACCATTCTTCGGTAAGGTGCCCATGCATTCTCTCCAGTGGCTACAATGCCACCAAACATTTGCCACATTAAATCATTCAATCGTGGTTCAATTCATTTCTTCTTAAATCATTTAAAATCAAGATTTTCCTACATAACATGTTAAATTTTAAATGTTATACTCAGATTTTTATATTTGTAAATTATTAATTCCCATAAAATTTATGCATTAAAATAATGATAAAGTTAACACTAACCTGTATTTTTTTAGCCCACCATTCTTCGGTAGCATCAACCGTCTTTTTAGATGGACACCATCCAATACCTATAGATTCCTTAAGTAACTCCCTCCATAACCTCCATTCTTTTTTTAATGTATCCCACTTATTTTTCAATTGAGGTTTTCCATAATTTTTTTGTGTTTTTGCTTAAAAAAGAGCAACGACATTTTCCCATCCTTTTGAGTTTAGATGAGTTGCCGGTCTATTACCAGCATTGACTTCATTCACGAAAAGTTCACAAAATATCAACATCAGCTCATCATCCCAAATAGCTTTTGTTGCTAAGGTACTTTCTCCTTCCACAAATTTTCGTGTCTTTACCATCTATTATATACAGTAAGATTGAATAACTCAAACTTAAAAGCTGAAAAGTTTATACTATAAATTACTTAACAAGATAGAAAATTTCCATGCTTATCTTATTCTTTATGGTTTCATATTCTTTCTCAATTGTTCTTAGTCCTTATAACATATTTATTGTTTCTTTGCTTTATTCTCCACTATTTGCAGCATTTAATCTCCCTTTCTTTTTTGTTTCTCCCTCTGTTTTCTTCTTTTTCTTTATTGAAGCATTTGACTTTCTTAAATCCTAATATGCCTGTTTTTTCACTCATTGCTGACTCTATATATGGGGGAAAGGTATCGGGTCTGGTTACTATAAGTAAACCACAATTGACAGAGCTAGAAGCAACTGACATTTAATTTAAGCATCTAACTTAAAAAGCTTTTATATGTAAGAGGGTTAAACACTTTTAAAAAGCTATAAAAGCTCTCAAATCATTTCAACTAAACTAATATCATTTCAACAAATTTAAAATCCTATGCATTTTGTCAGAAATATAAGCAAAAAGACCAACCAAAATAATTTTTCTCTAAAAAGCAAACTTGGTATACAATAAGAAATTAGGAAGAATCATACCTTATAAACAAGGCCCCTCCAAACTGTTTCATTTTATCTGCCAAACAAATAGATTGACTACTGCAGGACCAAACGACGAAATATATAAGAAAATGAAAAGAATTTGGTAAGTCCATTTTGCATGTTCTCTGTAGAAGTCTATGACAAGAAATTAATGGAAAATACCTTCAAAAATCAGATTATTGCAAATGAAAGTCATATGAAGTTAATACTCATGAAAGGTTTTTTTTTCAAATATCATATAAAGCAACAAAGTAAATTCTACATTACAATAAACAACACAACAAACCTGAAAATGTATATCTCATGGTCACCATGATTTTTTCTCGTTTGGGGCAGGAACTACTTGGGTAAAAGAAGAGAAGAAAACAAGTAAAATAATTGTCCTTATGCATTAAAAGTGCCCACATTGCGTGTACTAACTACTCATATTCCACAAAAAGATCCTTACAAAAGGAGATACATACTTTCACAAATAAAACCACGAGGCTAACCCTTCAAATGGACCCAGATAATCACACATTTTAAGAATATTTACTTGGTTTAACTTTCCATATCAGTTCTAATTTCTAATTTTGCAATTCACAATCACATTAATACCTTCTCAAGCAGCCTACAGTCAACAACCCAAGGAAAAAAAAAAACTACTGAAAATATGTAACATTAGTACATGGCAACAAAAATTTGGAAATTTCAAACTCAAAATCATGTGAAACAAAAATCAAAACACCAGGAGCACTTTCTGTACGGTAAGTTCAGCATCCTAAAGAAACTTTTCCAAGCAGTAAGTAATCAAATGCATAGAACTTTGTTCCACACTATATTTTTTTCACCCTTCCAGAGATTTACAGGAACATGGATAAATGTCAAGCCTAAAGATAGAGATAGAAAAATTATATTTGGTGAAGGAAAGTACCAATGCGAATACAAGCGATTACACGATTGCCACAAGAAGTTAAAGCAGGCGTTCCAATGAGATGCGTGCAAAAGAATACATTATTAGGCATCATAATTTTGCAAGGACAATAAATAAATGTCAAAATTAACAACAAACTGTTATATAAAGCATGAAACATAAGCCTCTTTACAAGCTTAGAAGAAAGATGATTCCTAAAGAAACAAAACATGATCATTATTCAGTATACTATTGGCATCATAAACATAAAAACCATACTGAAAGATTGATTTAACTATCAAGTATGTCCAAGTTCCCCCCACCAAATTAAATGTGACAAGAACTTAGTGCCTAAATTTCCTATAAGAAATCAGTGAAGGTACATGGTCAAGCGAGCAGTTTTGTATTGCACAATTAAGGAAACTTGCAGCCTTCTACAAATCAAGTAAATTTTTACCTCATGTGACTTCAAACCTCAATAAATACTCACTGTTATTTATTAGATTGATAAATCCCTACGATTTTTCCAGATTTTTAGAACCCTTTATTTTTTCGATTTACTTATAATAGAATAAGTAATAAGGATAATATAATAAGTATAAAATAAGTCGAAATAAGTATAATATACTAAGTAATGGACAACCCTAAACTAGTGTGCATATAATAGAGTGAATCTAAAGATTTGACAAAGATGATGATAGGTGAAGTGGTATGGAGTTCATATATGAAAAAAAAATATCAGATGGCTCACTACGTACCTGCTGAACTTAGAAAGAATAAAAAGAAAAGGGTGAAAGGAACAATGACAAAAAGGAAAATAAATAGTAATCAGCCTCTTCATTAAATCGTTTCTTGAGCTCGTCAGCAGGTAGAAGAGTCTGTGAAGTATCTAACATCTGCAAAGAAATGATAAATTGATGAATCTCTATCAAAGAAAAAATCCAGAAATCACATCAAACATAAGGTGTTTTTTTGTTTTTTTGGTAAAGAAAACCCACAACTCAAGAGAATCGCTGTGTGTTTAACAGTATATCAAAAGGAGATACATCCTCTTGAATAAAGAATGAATGCTAATAGGTCATACTCGATCACACTATCTAAATCGCCACTCAACTTTGTTATATGCACGACAATTTTGAATTACCAATCAACAATTTCATGCGACACACAAAAGAAAGAGGTATGTAGAGGCCCCCTTGCATTATCTACCAATCTTCTCTCTCGGACAAATTAAAAAGGTCTTAATTAGGATTTAAGAAATATACATATGCTTCACCTGTTCATAGCAAGCAAGTAAAAAAAATGAAAAATTTTCTCTCTTACTGTGGAAAAGGAATACACTTGTCGCCGGTACATGGCCACTTCTAATTCCTTTACGAGGTTACAGTGCGGCACCATCAAATCATAAGAAACCCAAACAGGAAAACACAAATTAAAGGAAATAAAAATAACCATAATAATGCACAAAGCAACCTACTAACAATAGAATAATAGGCTGCCAAGAATCAGCACTTTAGCCCACATAGAGATTGCTTTACTCCAAATTTGCAGCTATTTTTTATTCTCACTAAATGCATTGTATTACTCAAGCAGCTAACATTTTAGTCAAGTTTCCTACAATTATTGAACTCATCTCTTACTGAAAGCTTTCCCAACTAAACTAATGAAAATGTTTTTCCTGATACCAACAGTCAGACGCAAAGGCCAGGGAGAGCATCAAGAACCTCGTGATTCCAAATCAACATCAAAGATATGGGACATACAAATCTACTTAAGATAAGTCACAGTGATGAGAGAAACAAGCCCAAACATAAATTTGATTGCAAAGTAGAAGATCATAAGAGAAACTAAACAAAGAAAAAATGCCAATTATATGATGAAAATGTAGGTTTTTTTATTTCTAAGCATAGAGCCCAATCTTTTTAAGGAAAAAAATGTATGAAAGTCCTCCAAGAGCACAAGTACAGGATAAGTTAAAGGTTCAAGCTTCAACTATCCAAATTAACCAAAAGAAACAGAATAATAACAAAACAAATAAAAATGCTCAAGGGTAGAAGAAAATCATGTTACACTACAGCAACATGAACAGAAGAAAATCAAAGATAACATTATTGAAACAATTGAGCAGGCTAAAGAAAATCAAACTGCAGTACGAATATGTGTTCTAACCTATAACAGTTCTAATGCGAAGAGATAAAAGAAAACATGCACTCGGATAAATACCGGTATATTGATCCTCGCTTCCACTTGCTTTTTGAATAGCTTATCTACTCGAACTAGATCACTAGGCGGATGTTCACGCAAAAACTCGAGTAGTTTCTTTGATTATTATATTAATAACAATAATACAGGCACAGAGCAACTACGAAGATGCATATGATGCAAAGGTAAATTACCTTGTAATATGTCTCCCCAGAGTAGTTCGGGTTAGCTCCAAATGTTACAGTGTAATAGGAAAACCTAACAAAAAACTTTCGCAGTAAATAAGCAAGATCAACCATCCAAATGCTGCATACAAGATGAAATAAGATGGTATTAGCGTATATCACATCCAAATGTTCATAATGTTTATATAATTCTTTGCATACGTTGTAACGAAAACATACCTAGTCGTGTAGCAAAGCTCTGCCAAGTTCTGAATACTATAACCATTAATGCTGACAGTAGACAAAGCCATCAAAACACAAGCAAGTCCACAGTCCTAATTTAAGGATCTAACCTACATGAGCATTTGACTCCTGAGCTTTTATATCTAAGAGGGTCAAACAATTTTAAAAAGCTATAAAAGTTCTCAAATCATTTCAACTAAACTAAAGATCTTATTCTCTGGTGTATACACTTTGAGAATCTAGAATTAACAAATTTAAAATCCTATGCATTTTGTCAGAAATATAAGAAAAAAGACCAACCAAAACAACCAAAAAAGGGGACATTGTCAATGCTTGTAGCCAACAAGCAGCATCTGGATTCTAATGTACCGAAATCAAACATTGGTCATCTCATCCCTACTAAAGATGGAGCATGAAAGTGCAAGAATCGACACGGTGAGACTTAAGTTTCCAAAACCAGTATGAGATGATACATGACCTATCGGTTATTCTGGCAAAATCAATTTAACCCACCGTGACCTTCCTACCCACAAATCAAACCTATTGGGGTGCCTAAAGTCGAACTAGAAAATCATGAAAAGGAATACATCTAATGACTATTGACAAACTAATGAAAGAGAGTATGTGATTATTCTCACAATGAACAGGAGCTTGGGTGATCGTTGGTGCCTCACGAGTAATGATGGTTTGTCCCGATGCTTCGCAAGTTGCGTTCTGCTGGAAAAAAGGAAACCGAATCGAAACTCAATTCCAATATCATTAAAAATCGAGTATAAGCATGCACAAAGCACACACAGAGCCTTAACATACGTGCACACATGTAATGATTTGTTTCACTAAATCTAATATCAGGATTTAATATCGTTTATATAGACAAAAAGATAAGCAACACGAAATTGGGTCGTGTTTACCTTCAGGATAATCTCAGGTGGAATAAAATTTATAAGCAATTCATACACCTTCCCTCGAACCTAAAACAACCTAAAGAACAAAAAAAAATGGTTTAATAGGAAATTTTAAAGATGGATGCTCAAAAGATACCATAAAGAACAGATCGATTTCCAACTGTAGGACCAACAAGACGACGAAATATATAAGAAAATGAAAGGAATTTGGTAAAGATACCTTCAAAAGGCAGACTCTAACATAAGCAAAGGATATCCAGTAAACATCTACAACCAAGAACAAAGCAAAAAAAAAGGGGAGAAACGACTGATTTTTTCCCAAATCTGAAAACAAATAAGGTTGGGAAAGAAATTAGTTTAACTTTAAGGATAAAATAGTAAAATAATAAATAAAAGTATGGGTATTTTATACATTAAAAACACCAACGCCCACTAAATTTTAATTGTTCTTTAAAGCTTGACCGATTGATTTTAATGAGACCGATGTGGTGGAGATGTATTTGCACCGAACTTTGATCTTTGAACCAAAGCAAAGGTGATGAGGTGGGTAGCAGTTATTTACCCCAACTGCACCTCACTGGCCTTCAACGTTAAACCAAAGGAGGCCTCAATGTCCTAGGGCCTTAGCATCAGCTAAGCACCGTTAATTTTTATTTTTGCATAAACTCTTTTACGTTAATTTTATCAAATAAATTTACATGCCCTATTTTTTTAATGTGATGATGTTGATGTGTCATATAACATTGGAGTTTTTTTTATAGATTTGAACAAATATTTTTCCTTTTGTTTTTAAAAGTGTAAAAAAGAATATTTGATTGCCAAAAAAAATAAAAATTAAGAGTAAAAACACTTTTCAATCTCTCTCAATTATAATATTGAGCAAATCTTAGAGCAATTTAATCCATTTTAATTTCAAAAGTGAGTAATTCAAGACAATTAATTACGATGTTAATATTTTCATTGATTGTATGTAATTTTGCTTGGTATAATAACAAAGTTAGCCCTCAATATTTATATACTTTGCGTAAATATTGATAGAATGTGTAAATATTATGGGCTAAATTTGATAAATTGCGATCAAATTGAAAAATGTGAGAATGTTGTGGGCTAATTTTTTTTAAATAAAGACCAAATTGACAAAACATGTACACTTTGAGGGCTAAATTTATTATTATATAAATAAAAATATACAGTTGACGAAAAACATTAACTTGTGATTAATTGTCTTAATTGCTCATTTTAAAATTGAAATGGATTAAATTACTCTAATTTGTTGGAGAGACTAATTTATTCAAAATTGAAATTGAGAGAGACTAGAAAATGTTTTTACCAATAAAATGTCAAAATTTACAAGTGAAGATTTTTACTAGAATAAGGTTGTTTGAAATCATTATTACTTAAATGGGGTATTTAATTTTTCTTTTACTTTATAAAGACCCTTCAAACCATATCACCTCTACATGTTTTTAATAATTAATTTGATTACTTTGATAGTTAAAAAATTCTAATTTGACCCTTTCTTTTTCTTTTATTTAACAACTATATCTCTATAAATCCTGAACCATTATTGTCATCTTCGTAAAATATATATCTCAGTGAACCCCATCAGCCGCAAGAATTTCATTGTAAATCTTGAAGACCTAACGTTGTTTCTCATTTGTCAAAGTTTTAGTTTGATTTACCATTCTTTGTGAAGAAAGTGTTGTCTTAGAGATTGCAAGTTATCCGAAATTTTTTTATGTTTTTCTTTTCTGCCAAAACATGATCCGACCAAAAGGTGATTTGATGATGATGGCAATCATACTACCTCTCAATAAATATCTA
The DNA here is from genome assembly GCA_025506655.1 of Gossypium rotundifolium. Taxonomy (NCBI): domain Eukaryota; kingdom Viridiplantae; phylum Streptophyta; class Magnoliopsida; order Malvales; family Malvaceae; genus Gossypium; species Gossypium rotundifolium. The sequence goes on along the minus strand of CP106729.1, from coordinate 54,469,724 downwards.
TGAAGCAATACGAACTTTTTTTCCTTTTGTTTACATCTTACTAAATTCATTTACCCCAAATAAAATTTTCTATGCCTACTCCATACATTGCAAGGCTTAGGGGAACTCTTGAAAGCAAATATCATACAAATAGAAAGATTTTGCAACCTACTTTTTTACTCAACAATTCCTTTCCTTTTTCATTTTAATAAAACTTTGATTATTATTTCACTGAAAAAAGAGATAAAACTTGGATAATCCAAATTCCAAAACACTGGTAGTGTAAAGCAACGTAGTATCCTTGAGAAAGTTGATTATATATGGTAAAAACATTGAAAAACACCCAAGGTTTAGAGATACATGGGTATCGTTCAAAGAGGAAATTTGGGGAAAATTTTATATGCAAACGTGGAGAAGTATAGTCGTAAGTATAGTCAAATAGACTGTGACATTGCTGCAAGTATATCCTTAAAAGCAAAAAAATAATAATAACAAAATAAATAAACCTGATTTAAATAATAATAATAATTTTGTTTTTTAATTAAGATATTCATTACCAACAGTAATAACTAATCTTCCCGTCATGAGTACTTTTTAAAGAAGTAAATAATTAATTATGAAATGTGTTTTATTTCCGTAGGTGAAATTTAAACGGTTGATTACATAATTAAGAGATGAGGTAAATAATCACTACACCTAATGATTAAATTTTTAAACATTGTTCCTCTTGAAAAAAACTCTTTACAAGTCATTATACTTTTAAAATTAATAAATCACACTAAATTATTTTACGAAAATTAATAAAAATAGCATAATAACTGAAAATATATAAAAAACTAAAATTACAATAGAAAAAATAAAAAAAATTGCCAATACAAAAACTTGGTATAGAATTTTATCTCCGCGAAGGAACAGTGGACTGCCCCTCCTTTTCTATTTTCCTTTTCTTTTATCCGTAAAAGTTGTGGGATATTACCATGGAAAAAGTAGCCAACAAAGTTTGCTTTAAAAGTAGTGGATTGCCCTTTTACAAATTCTAATATAAATAATATTATATTAGTATAGTTCATATAAACGTGCAGGTATAGCTAATATTTGCCTTATCTTTTTTTATATTTAATTTTATCATAAATTTTTTTGTAGGGTCCGACCATTATGAAAGTTTGGTTTCTTTTCAAGCTCAAACTTGATATAGACCTGGGGTACAAGAAGACAGGAAAAAAAGAACCTGTAGAAGAAATTTAGATCCAGGAAGGTATACAAAAACTGAAATTTAAATACTTTATCTTATTTATTAATTACATGACAAGTAGAATTAAAGGTAAAACCAAAAAAAAAAGGTAAAAGCGAAATCCGAACAAGTAAAAGAAGAAGAAGCAGCGGTAGAAGTTTACTGGTCTAGCCTGGTGAGAATAGCAGATTTAAGGCCTTGTTCATGCAATCCGAACCCGTTCTCAGTGAAACTTACGACAACATCCTGGATCATGAGGTCATTAACGCACGACATGCTTGCATGATGAACTCGAAACTCCAAATTACGAAGGGCATCCATTAACCTAGCAGCTGGATGGTTCACGTTCTCTGATTGGACCCTAATCATTGCATCATTTCCTATGATCTTGATATCTAGCTCAAACCCATTCGACCCAGCATTTCCGGACGATGAATTGCTGCTAGGCTTGGCTGCTTGTTCCACCGACGTGGTGGTGCTTTGGTTATCCATGCCATCCACCGTTTCTATTTTCACTTTCTTACGGTCCCTCCCAAGCTCCGATTGGAGGTCTTCGATTTTCGACTTTAGCTCGTTGATATATGCAACGGCGTCGGATAAGAGGGATGCTTTGTCCATGCGCGACACGTTGGGGACTACTGCTCGTAGAGCGTAGAACCTGTGGTTCAGCTTCTCACGGCGTTGCCTTTCTGCTTCCACGTGGTTCAACAATGTCTCTCTTCCCGAACCCGGTTTCCTCCCTCGTTTCTTCGGGATCCTCTTCTCTGTATTACTATTACTGTTACTCTCCGTGGCGGCACGGAATCGACACTCGGAATCCGAATGGTCTGAGTTCACGAAAGACAGTTCCCCATGTTTTGGACAATCTTTCTTGGTTTTAAAACCAAGGGATGCATGTTCTTGCTCTTGAAAGCCGGTGATTACCCCCATGTCTGAAAATGAGATGTTTCTATCAATGAATTGGGTTGGAGAGGATTGTTTTGGTAAAAGGCGAATGAGATCCGACCCGAATAGGTACTTAACTTGTTGGACCAATCCCCAGTTTTCCCTTATAATTTCGGAGGAGCCAAGCTCAAGAACCCCGCAAGAAGTGGGTATGCAAACCAGGGTTTCAATGCCGTGCAATTGTGCTTCTTTAGCCCTTTCACAATTGTAGAACTGCAACTCATGGGCACCAGTTAACCACACCAAAGACCCAGTAGTAAGACACTTCCCCGGTATCCCATCACCCGCCGAGAAACACCGTGTCAACGAGATCATGTAGAACCATTCAGCCTCACCCATATCGATGTCGTGGTTGTCCCCGATGAGGGCTTGTATCCCTTTCATCACCTTCCTTCGTTCACCCTGGAAGTGGTTGGCACCCGGTTTTGGAGACTTATTAGTGCCTTGAAAGTGACCGTCACCCCAAGCCAAGAGCAGCCGTCCCAGGTCGTCGTTTGATGTTTGCCAGAAAATAGCGTACGCCCACCAATCTTTCTGGCTTTCCAGCACATGTTGGAGCCTCTGCTGCAGAGTTGAAGGAGGAGTTTCTTGTGAAAAAGAGACTAATGAAGAAGATGAAGATGGAGAGATTATTAGTTCTTCCATGGCTGATAGACAAAAACAAAAGAGGCGTGTGAACTGGGATAGCTCTGAGGCTGCAACAGTTTTTTTGCTTGATTTTCACTACTAGCTTTGCAGTGTAATCGCCTTTTGTTATTGTGTATATATAGGGCAACCATGAAGCGGAGTCAAGGTTAACAACACCATTTAAATAAACAAAGAATTCAAAAAAAAATGAAATTATTTTATTATTAACTAAAAGAACAGATTTTCAAATTGTATATAAGATTTGATAAACTGTGTAATACTGTGTCAAATTTGATTTTGTACTATTGTACATGATAATCTTTAATTTTTTTATTTAATTACAATCCTAAATCTTTGATTTTAATACAAATTATACTTAAAATTTTACTAGCTTTATGTACACCACGGTGAAAAAAATGCATGTAAACCAAATGAGGCTTCTGTTGACATAACTAAGTTAAAATTCTATTATAGTATTACTTTATTAAAAATATGAAAAAAAATATTATCGTATTAATAATTAAAATATGAAAAAATATTATCGTATTAATACTTTTATAAAAATGTTTGTTATTTTGTAAATAAAATAACATTTTAATAAATTTTCTTATTTTGTAAATAAAATAATATTTTAATAAATTTTCAATAGAATTGATGCATAGTTAACATTCAATATCAGCTCAATTAATATTTGAAATAAGTTAAATAATAAACAAATGTAAAATAAACTCAATGATAATGTTAGTATACGTTAAATTAAAATTAAAATTACATGAAATTAAAATTAATGTGTAATTAAAAAACTTATGAGTTAAATAAATAAAATATGGTGCAGAGGAAGGTTAAAATACAGTTAATGTACAATGTGGTTGATATGGATATCCAAACGGACCATTAAGTTTGGGGGTAGCTGGTGGAAGTGTCCAAATAATCCTATGAGTGACTAGGCGTAGACGAGTCACTATAGGGCCCCACTACCACGTGGTTCGACAGTGAGAGGCCCAGTGACTACTGATGCTTGTGGATGAGGGGCCTGCCCCTCATTCTCTTATTTAGTACTTGATTTTAATTCTAATATTTAATTTAGTACTTTACTTTTTTTTCTAATTGAGTATCTAAGTTTGGATTCAATTTTCATTTTGATACTCAAAATTTTTTAATTTAATACTTGAGTTTTGTTTTGTCCTAATTAAGAACCTAAGTATGGCTTTAATACTTTGGTATTTGAGTTTTTCTATGCCAATTATGTATGTTTTATTTACAGGAGTAAATGAGTCAAATATTATATCATTTGATTTGAGTACTAAATTGATAAAAAAATCAGGTACAAATTGGGTGTCAACTTTGTTGTTTTGTTTAAAAAGAAACCTTTTTTTTCTAGATATATTAACTTATAAAATTTTGAAGTTTAATGAATTTGAACCATAATTGTTGGTTAAAGTGTTCTATTACTAGAAATGCTTTGTATTTTCACTACAAAGAAAATAGACTTTTTAGCGTTTTTTTTTTGCATTTAGCGTTTATAAGCGCCACTAAAAGTTTTTATGCGCTTTTCTAAGCGCCTACAAAAACGCCGCCAATACAAATAGAAAATTTTTGGCGTTTATGGAAAAATGCCGTTAAAGACCATGACTTTTAGCGGCGTTTGTGAGAAAAGACCGCTAAAGACCATGGCCTTTAGCGGCACTTCATTTACAAACGCCGCTAAAAGTCATGGCCTTTAAGCGGCGTTTTTTGAAAGCGTCGCTAAAACCATGACCTTTAGCGGCGTTTTTGGATAAGCGCTAAAAACCACGACTTTTAGCGGCGCTTTTGAAAACGCTAAAAGTCGTGGTTTTAGCGGCGCTTTCAAAAACGCCGCTAAAGGTCGTGGTTTTTAGCGGTGCTTTCCCCAAAAACGCCGCTAAGGTCGAGGTTTTTAGCGGCGCTTTTACTAAAAACGTCGCTAAAAGTCGTGGTTTTTAGCGGCGCTTATCCAAAAAACGCCGCTAAAAGTCGTGGTTTTTAGCGGCGCTTTTACCAAAAACGCCGCTAAAGTTCATGGTCTTTAGCGGCGCTTTTACAAACGCCATTAATTTGTACAGATTCAAGTGCAATTTTTCAATATTATACCCTCCCGCACTAAAACCAACCAATAACAAAGTATATAATTCCAACCCAAAACAACAAATTTAGCACAAAAATCACACCAAATACATTAATTATAAATGATACTTGAAATTTAATAAATTAAATGAATGATAATCGAAAATATTGTAACAATAATGTTAAATGTAATAATGTCAAAACTTTACAACGAGAAACTAAATGTCTAAGATGGCGGTTTCTGCATTCATTAAACATCTCGCATCATATGTTGGCCGGTCTTGGAGCTCTTCGTACTTTCGTTCTACCTGCTAGCATCGATCTTGCTCTGCCTCCCTCGCATTGCCATTGTCTCTCTCTTCTTCTTCTTTGCCTCCCTCGTTCTTCGACGCTTCTTCATCCGCTCTAAGCTGTTGCTGGAGTTCTTTATATTTTCTTTGAACATTAGCAATTTGCTGCCTCTGCTCAACCGTGCTCTCTTGCATCTGAGCTATCTGGTTTTGTAGCCTCTGAACTTCAACACGAGATTGACCCCCGGAAGGCATGTACTCATCGGGAGCGGATCAAAATATTGGGTCGGGGTAACACGGATCCTTTAAATCGAACCCGACCATACCTTTCAAGACCAAAAACATCGGTGATAATTCTATTAAAAATATACTAAAGATTAATGAACTATCGATTGAAGCGGTCATACCTTTCGGGACCCAAAACATCTATAATAATTACATTATCAATCTCCTCAAGATTAACGAACTATCGATCAAGTAGCCGCTTCATACTCCGCTTTCTTCTCCTTTAGTTTATCCTAATAAATCAATGAAAGAGTTAGAAACGAAATATATAAATAAGAAAGAATGCAACATAATTTAACATTATAAATTTAAAAATATAAACGATGAATTAAACTATTATAATTAAACATTAGAAATATTTATAAAAATAAAATTTTATTAAGTAAATATACCAAAATTTCTGCAGCTTCGGATGTCATCGGAGATCCATCCTTCTTTCTATGCGTAATGTCAAAAAGCTGAACGCGTCCAACTTTTTGACCAAATAAATTTCCTACATTTAGCGAGAAAAATATAATTTAATAGTAAAAGTGATTAATATTTGATGAAATTAATAAATTATAATACCTCTACCTCACTACACAAGCAAAACTTCTAGAACGCCATGTGCATGAATTTACATTTACATCTGCTACTTATTCCAACTCGCTCACGGTCCTACATAATGCAATTTGAATTATATATATAGTAAATACTATAAACCAAATAATTTATAAGATTTTAGAAGTACGTCATACCTCTCCTTTTTTTGAATTCCAAAATCTAACTTGATCTTCCCATTGGTACCTCAACATTCCGGTGGAACATTTCTTAATTTTTAAATCGAGGCTTATGTCTTTCTTAACATATAGTTTTTTAGCGTGCTTTTATTATCTCTCCATTTTTACCCAATGTCTCCTTAACATAGTCATCAATGACCTCTAAATTAAATCTACCTCAAGAAAAAAAGTATAAAAAGTTAATATAAATGAAAATTAAATTAAAGTATTATAAAATACATTCACGTTTTGTTACCTTAATATTTTCGAGAGCCTGATTTTTGTTGGCATCAGGCATGTGATGCCATGATTTGTAGTTAATGGGCAACATATTGGCATTCCGTGCTAAAATGCCCAAATAGCCTCCTAACAGTCGAGCTTCAGATCCAACAGGCTGCCCATGATTGTTTCTCCTTACTTTAACACGATCGGTAGGCTCTAAGTCGTATAAATCTTTAAGTAATGTACGTCCCCGATCTCTGCGCGTCCCACCACCTTCAGTTGAAAAATGATATATTATTATATTAAAATTGAAAAATGAATCAATAATAAAATTCAACATGCATGTAAAATAAACTTAACATTACTTTCAAATTCTCCAGGCTCGTCATCTATGTCTGGCGGAGTAGAAGATCCAACAACTGTTTCTTTGTTCACTACTATTAGCTTCTTGGATTTGGAGTTTAGCGGACAATATTTAAATCTCGTAATCGTCTTCTAGGCATTTTCACGACATAAAATAGTTCAAAATTTTAGTAACAAATAACAACAATAATAGGACATTTAAAATAGTTAAATTATATAACATGGCCAACATTAAAATTATAATATTACATATAAATAATAAATCGTAAAATCTTACTAAATCATATTTTGTAAATATCTTCGTCCACATCTTGACGAACCCATTGAAATTGTTGACTAGTACTAGGGATATTTTCATTTAAGTTTTGTTCTGGAAAAGGCAATGTTTCTGATCTTTCGACTATGTCATCTCTACTTCCACTGCCAATGTCGAAGAAGTCTCTAGGGGTGTTTCGAAGTACAACGTACCAACCCTCATCAATTGGACCTTCCGAGTAAAAAACTTGTTTAACTTGAGAAGAAAACACATACGGCTCGTCCATCAGTTGTTCTCTGGTGTGAATTAATCGAGAGAAATTCACCATTGTAAAGCCATATTGATCGTTTTTAATTCCGCGAGCCGTATTCACATCAGCCCAATCACCTCGAAATAGGACAACTTTGCATTTGCCGTAATAATCCAACTCAATGATGTCAGTAATAAGTCCGTAATATTCCAAATTCCCCTCGACTGGATTACTGTCCCTAGCACTAGCATAACTTGTAATTGAAGAATTAACAACAATTTCGCAATTTTGGGTTCTCCTCAATCTCTTGCGATACCTTGTATGAAATCTATATCCGTTGATGAGGAAGCCACTATATCTTTTAACTATTCTGTTTGGACCTTGTGAAAGCCATTTAACGTCGTCATTTACTTCATTCCGACTCCAAACCTATTGATTCGAAAGTAAATCGAGTAATTATGAATGTTATGAGAAAATATTATTACTTGTCAATGAAAATTTAAATTGCATACCATTTGGCTTAACCATTCATGGAATGATTACGTGAACAACTTATTAATTTCTAATCGATTTAATCTTGAGATCGTGAACGAGCTCTCAATATTTGTTTGTACTCACTACGGTAAAAAGGTTTTACTTTGTTAGAAGACAACAAATCATAATTGATGAGTATTTATCAAATTGTAGAACGTACTTCGAAATGGTTCCATTGAATCATGATGAAAAGAACGTGTCGATGTGCTTGGACCCACGATCTATCGTCTAATTACGTAATTTCGACTCTGCCGATCGGTTCTCGAAACTTTGAAATAAATAAGTTTCAACCAAATTATGATCTATGAGCCCAACATTTCTACTTGGTACATTCATTCTTGTTTCAACATCTTCCAAATACCTCGAGCAGAAAGTCATACATTCCTCGCCAAGTAGCCCTCGGCAATTGATCCTTCCAGGATAACGCTTATTGTGGCGGTATGACTTCAATTTGGAAAGGAACCTAAACACGATATACAACATTATCAAAAGTTGCAAATAAAGGCATTTAATGAATGAAGGAATATTTTGCAAATAAAGTAAGACCTTTCAATGGGATACATCCATCGATAGAAAATGGGTCCACCAAGAAGTGCTTCACGCGGAGATGAATTAACAAGTGCACCATGATAGTGAAGAAGGAAGGCGGGAATATCTTCTCCAGATTGCATAAAGTTAATGCGGCTCGATCTTGTAGTCTCTCAAGTTCTTAAACATTTAAAACTTTACCACAAATGCCTTTCATTATATTTGACATTTCAATTACAGGAGCCATCACCTTTTTCGACATACAACACCGCATAGCAACTGGCAGTAAGTCTTGCATCAATATGTGATAGTCATGCGATTTTAAGCCATATAATCTTCAATCCTTAAGACTAACACATCGCGATATATTTGATACATACGCATCCGGGACCTTTATATCCTTCAACACCGTACAAAACAATTCTTTCTCCGTCTTCGACATTGAAAAAATAGCAGGCGACAACCGATATTTCATATTCGAAAGTGTTCGGGGATGAAGCTCACGCCGAATTCCCATGTGGGCTAAATCAAGTCGACTCTGAAGATTATCTTTCGATTTTCCATCAACATTCAAAATAGTCCCAATAATGTTCTCGTAGACATTTTTCTCTATGTGCATGACATCAAGATTATGTCGTAAAATCTGATGCTCCCAATAAGGCAACTCGAAAAAAATACTTCTTTTTTTCCACAAGTCCGCCTCATTAGGATCATCCTCTTCATCAGATTCATCATCAGATTCATCCCTAGATCTTCTATTTCTATGCGGGTTTGCCGGTTGATTCATCTTCCCATAAATGAAATTCATATCTTTCAACATTAACAATATTTTGGATCACCGATTCATGAAGGGCTGATGCGAACTCTTGATACCATCAAACTGAGCACTCTGAAATCTAAATGTATGATTTTTCGGTAACCACCGACGATGCCCCATGTAAGAAAACTTCTTCCCATTATATAACCATTGCGAACATGTCTGCGCAGCACAACACGGACAAGCATAACGTCCTTTGGTACTCTAACCAGATAAATTAGCATAAGCCAAAAAGTCGTTAATAGTCCACATTAATGCCGCACGTAAATTAAAGTTCTCTTTTCTCATTGCATCGTATGTCTGAACACCAGCCCATAGTTGTTGTAACTCGTCAATAAGTGGCTGCAAATAGACGTCAATATCATTCCCCGGCCCTTTCTCTCCAGGTATAATCATAGACAAGATAAAAGAAGATTGTTTCATGCAAACTCATAGAGGCAAATTGTAGGGAACAAGCACCACAGAGCCAAAATCTTGCACGTTGTGCTCATGAGTTTGTAAGGGTTAAATTCATTGGATGCTAGCCCAAGCCTCACACTCGAGGATCGCTTGCAAAGCTTGGAAATTTGGAGTCAAAACATTTCAAGCTAAAGAATCTGAGTTGCCTTAACAACCCATCATCGGTTCGTCCATCACGGTGCCACGTCATTGATTTGGCTGTCTTCGACGACATGAAAAGCCGTTGAAGCCTCGGTATTAGCAAAAATACCGCAAAATCTTAATCGGCCGCTTTTTTGACGTGTATCGTGTTCATCCTCGTTCCATCCTCTGTATTTCTATTAATCCAACGGATTGGCCGCATACATGACAAACCTTTGTTGGTTTATGCGGTCGCCTAATACAACATGCGATCATTTGGGCAAGCTGTGAATTTTGTTGTATCCAAGGCCCAAATCCTTTATCAATTTCTTCATGTCTTTGGAAGATTGAGGATTTTTGCAAGCGGAACATTTCTTGCGAAACTCTAACAAGATTGTCAACGAGTTTTGGTCCACCCCCAAACATTTCAAGTGAAAAGACGAATACAGAATGACAGTTTGGAAAATTTTGATCCCTCATACAGTTCTTTATTCATTTCACCAAGTAACGTGTAGAACCGCGCCGCTTCTTCATTTGGCTGTTCATCCGGTACACTTCTTTCCCCTTCGGTGAAAGTATTTCCTCCAAAATTATGATCATCGGTTGCACCCAAGTCAGGTGGAAATGACCTGAAACCATCACTGCGCATATTAAAAACATCCCGTAACATGTTTTCCATGTTATCGTCACTAACATTCTGATTGAAAGCACTATGAGGATACCCCAGATTCATCAATGAAGATGCTCCACTAGATGTACACTCGCCATGAAAAAACCATATTTTGTACCCCCGGACAAAGCCATAAACAACTAGATGTTCGTAGACCACTTCACGATAATGCTAGTTAATATTGCAACACTTCTTACACGGGCAAAGAATCATATTCTCTTGGCTTGCATTTTGAAATGCAAAATTCAGAAAAGTTTCTACTCCATTTCGATAGCCGTTGCTTACCCTTGATAATTTCATCCAACTCCTATCCATTTCGTAGTTGTTGAAGTCTAAAGTTGACAATAAATTATACGACTAAATTGTTAATTAATAATTTATGTAAATAATGCTATGGAATTTGATCTTAAAATTAGGTAAGTTATGTATTCTATAAGATCCATCATACATGGCATTGTTACACCTAGGAGGATCCGTTATATCTAATAGTGAGATATAAGGCAACCCGTCAGTTTCCGACCTATATACTTTGAATCCTTTTTTTAATTATACAAGTATTATGTAAGTTATGAAGTTTGATCTTAAGGAAAATTATGTAAGTTATGAAATTTAATCGTCAACTTATGTAATTTATGAAATTTGATCTTAAAATTAGGTAAGTTATGTATTCTTTAAGATCCATCATACGTGGCATTGTTACACCTAGGAGGATCCGTTGTATCTAACGGTGAGATATAAGGCAACCCGTCGGGTTTCAACCTATATACTTTGAATCCTTTTTTTTAAATTATACAAGTATTATGTAAGTTATGAAGTTTGATCTTAAGGAAAATTATGTAAGTTATGAAATTTAATCGTCAACTTATGTAATTTATGAAATTTGATCTTAAAATTAGGTAAGTTATGTATTCTTTAAGATCCATCATACGTGGCATTGTTACACCTAGGGAGGATCTGTTATATCTAACAGTGAGATATAAGGCAACCCGTCAGGTTTCCAACCTATATACTTTGAATCCTTTTTTTTAAATTATACAAGTATTATGTAAGTTATGAAGTTTGATCTTAAGGAAAATTATGTAAGTTATGAAATTTAATCGTCAACTTATGTAATTATAAATTTGATCTTAAAATTAGGTAAGTTATGTATTCTTTAAGATCCATCATACGTGGCATTGTTACACCTAGGGAGGATCCGTTATGTAACATCCCGAAAAGGGCCTATGCATTTTTGGTTTAATTGTACGAAATGACATGTCTTATGTGTTATGAATAAATTTTGAATATTTTTGGAAACTTGGGAATGTATAGAAATGTTACGTTAAAAGAGGAAAGTTAACATTTTGGAAACCTAAGTAAAATAGGAAAGTGACCATTTTGGAAACCTAAGTAAAATAGGAAAGTGACCATTTTGGAAACTTAAGTAAAATAGGAAAGTGAACATTTCTGGAAACTTGGAAATGTAAGGAAATGTCAAGTTTAAAGAGCCAAACGAAAATTTTTGGAAACTTAGAAATGACTTAGAAATGTCGAGTTTTAAAGTTTAAAAGAGGAAATTAAGGCAAGGTGGCCTTAAGAGAAAAAGTATGTGAAATTTGACACACAAACAGGCTTGGAAAAGTGGCCTGAAGATGCCACTTAGGGCCTCTGGAAATGGCGCCACATGCAAGTGTATTTGGGCAGGATCGAGTCACTTAGGAAACAAATAAAAGAAGTTTTATTTTGCTACAAAAAGCAGAGAGGTGGACGACATGAGGGATCTTAAAGAGGAGTTTTATTTCCTTTAGAATTTCAGCTAAATAGGAGATAATTGTTGGATTAATTCTTTTGATAAAGTGATAATTATCACATAGGAAGAGTGGTGGCCAAGTAGGGGACTCTAGCCTAGCAATTTCGGCTAAGAAAGGAAGAGCAAGGCTATTCTTCATTCATTCTTCCTCTCTTTTCTTTTGCCGAATTTCTTTCTCCTCTCCTCTCCAAGATTTTCTTCTTCTCAAGCCAAATTCTTCATAGCCTCAAAAGCCGAAAATAAGCAAAGCCCTAGCCGATTTCTTCACATTTACAAAAGTCAAAACTTTGTGTTACATATAAGAGCCATAGCTGATTATTACTAAGGATCATTCGGGATTTAAAAACAAGGTAAGTACATATATGTACATTCGACCAAAGGTCTCTTCCATACTTTAATATTAGATCAAATCTAACATATGATTATAAGGATTTCGACAGGCACCTAAGATAAAAGATCAATTTCGGGATTTAAGATTTGGAAGGTAAGTCTCTATAGCATTCGGCCAAGGCTTATCTTAGTGTTTGGATCTATCTTTTATTATCTTAAAAGCCGAAAACTAATATGTTAAAGGGATCTAGAGTTGGCCGAATACAAGGAAGGAGCATAAGCAAAGTTTCGGGATTTGAGAACTCCAAGGTAAGTGTATTCACATATTCAGCCAAGGCCCTATCTAAAGTACTTAGATTTATTTGTTTTAACCGAAAACTAACTGATTCAAGGGAGCTAGTGATTAGCCGATTTCAAATGGGGAAGAATACAAGTTTTCAGGATTTGATTAATCATCTAAATGGCAACAAGGTAAGTTTTAAGAATACAAATCCTACTAGGATTTGGTTTTGTGGCCGAATAGGCCTTTGCTAAATATTACCATGTTGGCCGAATGTAGGCATTAAAAACCTAAAGCAGTAGATCGAATTTCGGGATTTCAGTGAAGTTGTTAAGCGAATCAGGTGTGTACCCCACACTAATCTTAATAGATTTATGGCTTTAACATAATATATGTGTTAATATGAAAGTGTAAGAATGTGGCTTAAGTACCATGTTATGGTACAAAGTACTCAGGTACGTTTCCTACTCCTACTAGGATTACGAAATATGTTATATTAACATGTGAAAAGTGACATGAATGTGAATTTAAGTATGATATGCATGATATAAATAATATGGGGCATTCGGGATATATGAGAAAGGGGAAGTGTATGTGGTGACTTCGGTCCCACTATCTGAATGTGGTGACTTGGTCACATTATCTAAATGTGGTAACCGGTTACATTATCGAATGTGGTGTCACATGACACAATTATTTAATCTGGTGGCTATGCCACAACCTTTATATAGGCGATGAGCACGTCATTGCAATGACGCCTTCGATGGTGTGTAGCGGATGGAGGGTTGACTTAGTAGTCCCCACGGTGTGCAGGTTGGTACGGGGATGTGTAGCGGATGGCATCTAGGTTTGGGTTTGGGTTGCATCATTATCTTGAATCATTAAATGTGAAATTATGATACGTATGAATATGATTTGTTATGCTGAATTTGTTAAGACTTAGTGTTTGTGTACACATTGAGTCTGTTTGACTCACCCGTTGTGGGAACATGTTTGTGTGACGATCGGTGATGGACCGGGTTCGTGAAGCTTAGGGATGGCCATGCACAACAAGAAATTTCTGACTTGGACTTTTATTTTATTTTAAGTAATTTAAAGTTTATTTTGGTTTTAATTTTGGGAAATTATTTGATGTAATAAGGTAGTAGTAGCGTTTACTTTACTTTTATTTATTGAGCATACAATCTTTATATTTATTAAAAGATTAAGTAAAATTAATTTAATTCAAAGCCCAAACGTTTTGTCACCTAGATCAAAAGGATTTTTAATAACGAAATAAACACATTTTCAACTCAAGCCCAACCTAAAACAAACTTTCCTTCAAAACGCTCAAGTTTTTCCTAAATACAAAAGAATTTGAAATGGTTTTCACTAGGGAACATACCAGATCCGGTCCAGGCTCGTGGGCTGGGTGTGGGGTGTTTCACGTTATATCTAACAATGAGATATAAGGCAACCCGTCAGGTTTCCAGCCTATATGCTTTGAATCTTTTTTTTAATTATACAAGTATTATGTAAGTTATGAAGTTTGATCTTAAGGGAAAATTATGTAAGTTATGAAATTTAATCGTCAACTTATGTAATTTATGAAATTTGATCTTAAAATTAGGTAAGTTATGTATTCTTTAAGATCCATCATACGTGGCATTGTTACACCTAGGGAGGATCCGTTATACCTAACAGTGAGATATAAGGCAACCCGTCAGGTTTCCAGCCTATATACTTTGAATCCTTTTTTTTATATACAAGTATTATGTAAGTTATGAATTTTGATCTTAAGGAAAAATTATGTAAGTTATGAAATTTAATCGTCAACTTATGTAATTTATGTAATTTAAGGGTTTAAGGTTTAGGGTTTAAGGGTTAGGGTTTAAGATTTAAGGGTTTAAGGGTTTAGGGTTTTGAGGGTTAAAGGTTAGGGTTTTAGGGTTTTAGGGTTTCAAGGGTTTAGGGTTTAAAGTTTAATAAATGTTATATTATTTCGATATTTAATTTGGTATTTCGTTTAGATCCATCATACGTGGCATTGTTACACCTAGGGAGGATCCATTATATCTGACTCTGAGATATAAGGCAACCCGTCAGGTTTCCAGCCTATATACTTTGAATCTTTTTCTTTTATCTATACAAGTATTATGTAAGTTATGAAGTTTGATATTAACTTAAAATTAGGGGTTAAGGGTTATAGGTTAGGGGTTAATGGTTAAGGGTTAGGGCTTAAGATTTAAGGGTTTAAAGTTTAAGGTTTAAGGTTTAAAGGTTAAAGTTTAAGATTTAAGGGTTTAAGGGTTTAGGGTTTAGGGGTTAGGGGTTAGGGTTTTAGAGTTTTAGGATTTTAAGGGTATAGGGTTTAAGGTTTAATAAATGTTATATTATTTTGATATTTAATTTGGTATTTCGTTTAGATCCATCCTACGTGGCATTGTTACACCTAGGGAGGATCCATTATATCTGACTCTGAGATATAAGGCAACCCGTCAGTTTCAAACCTATATACTTTGAATCTTTTCTTTTATCTATACAAGTATTATGTAAGTTATGAAGTTTGATATTAACTTAAAATTAGGGTTAAGGGTTATAGGTTAGGGGTTAAGGTTGGGGTTAGGGTTTAAGATTTAAGGGTTTAGGGTTTAAGGTCTAGGGTTTAAGGGTTAGGGGTTTAAGATTTAAGGGATTAAGGGTTTAAGGTTTAGGGCTTAAGGGTTAGGGGTTAGGGGTTAGGGTTTTAGGGTTTTAAGGTTTCAAAGGTTTAGGTTTAAAGTTTAATAAATGATATATTATTTTGATATTTAATTTGGTATTTCATTTAGATCCATCATACGTGGCATTGTTACACCTAGAGAGGATCCATTATATCTGACTCTGAGATATAAGGCAACCCGTCAGGTTTCCAGCCTATATACTTTGAATCTTTTTCTTTTATCTATACAAGTATTATGTAAGTTATGAAGTTTGATATTAACTTAAAATTAGGGGTTAAGGGTTATAGGTTAGGGGTTAGGGGTTAGGGGTTAAGGTTTAGGGTTTATGGTTTAAGATTTAGGGTTTAAGGGTTAGGGATTAAGATTTAAGGGTTTAAAGGTTTAGGGTTTAGTGCTTATGGTTTAAGGTTTAGAGTTTTAAAGTTTAGGGTTTCAAGGGTTTAGGGTTTTAGGGTTTCAAGGTTTAGGGGTTAAGGGTTAGGGTTTAAGGTTTAGGGTTTAGGGTTTAAGGTTTAGGGCTTTAAGTTTTTAGGGTTTAGCATAAACCACAAATACAACTTAGCAAATAATTCAATTATTACAATTATATTGGTTGAAATATGCTATAAGTATAATAATAGTTATATATGTATTAATATTTTTAGGAATAATTATATGTTATATTTTGTGTTAGTAATACTAATACATTATAATATATTATTGTATTATGTATTAGTAATATATCAATTTAGTATTGGTTTAAGGTCGGGTTTCGATAATCGGTTTCAATTTTTGATAATAGTTATATAATATATTACTATATTATCATTAAAGCTTAATTTTATATATTTTAATAATTATTATTTTTATATATTTTTTATACATATATAATTATAGTATTCAAATTATTTGTATTAATTTGATGTTTTTAAAAAATTATTTCACTTTATAATTTAATATAATAAAATTATTATTAATTAATTTTCCTATTAATAAAATTTTAATATAAGTATACAATGCTTATGAAACACTTCCAACAAAAATTAATCAGTCGACGGGTCCTCCAATTTGTTTAGGCAAAGAATTCACTTCCAACAAAAATTTTCAGTAACATACCTCTTAAGGATGAAACACTTCCAGAATTTAAGATCGAATCAGTTCTTAAAATATTAAGTTCTTAAAAAGTTTTTCAACAAAATCAAGAATGGGGAAAAAAATTCACTTCCAAAAAATATTCAAATCAAACTCAATGGCAACCGTATTTAAGATCGAATTAGTAACATACCTCTTAATGATGAAACAGTAGGTTTCTCGATCAACAAGAAAACTCGATTCCTCCTCGTAAGCTACAAAAAAGGGGAAGCGTTGAGTAAAATTAACCCCTACTGATTTCTTTTATCCTCACTGTTACCATTAGTATCACTACTTCTATCCTTAAGCCCTAAATCATCTAACAAAACTGGCTTACTCTCAATAGTATGACCTAACCTATCATCCCCCTCACGTAAACCTTTAACACTATTCTGTGACTCTAAACCATCTCCCTCTCTCATAGATTTGCTTTTTTTTCTTCTTACTTCTCAAATTATATCTAATTTCCTCTACTCTATTATCAATGTCTCCACCTAGCTCCGCATTATGTAAAAACACTTCTTCATCACCCTTATTAGTACCAAGGTCAACCTCCTCACCCTTATTAACTTTTGTACACCAATCACCCCCTATTAAGCCCTTTGCACCCTCATTACTACACTAATCACCATATTTAATACCCACATCGACATTTTCCATACACTGACCAACATCTTCAATACCTTTACCAACATTTACATAATTACTTCTATTATCCACATATATTTCTACAATGCCATTTTTATGTCAATTGTTTAACTAATTGATTCACAGTTACATCATTGTGAACTAACATAAACCTAACTCCATTTAACTGACTACCATAGACCCTATAACAAAGATATGGCTCCTCCTTTTTTTCTTAAATGTGTACCCTAAATGTATTAACATGCTCTAATAATTCCCAATAAGAAAGCAAATTAGGGTCAACATTGAATCTATCTATGATCCCATTAATATATTCAAAATTAGGTTCTGTTACAAATTTCCCACCTTAATAATAATTTAAAACATAGATAACTAATCTAGTTCATCTTCCATTCAACAAACAAACGAGATTTAAAAAAATTCCAAGTCATATTACTTAAAAGCATCAAATGCATCATGATTGAGCAAACCGACCAAGTATTTACTAAAACCAAACACAAACAAACAGTATAAAACACTTACCAGTCGGTCGATGAAGATGAAGACTCGCGACGAGGCAGATGGAGGCGAACGCGATGGCAGAATGGACAATCGAAGGTGAAGTAGGAGATGGTCAGATTCGATTACAGATTCTAATTTTTTGGGCTAAGCATTTCGTGAATAAAAACTTACTAAAACCAAACACAAACAAATAGTATAAAACACTTACCAGTAGGGCGATGAAGAAGGAGACTCGCAACGAGGCAGATGGAGGTGAACGCGATGGCAGAATGGACAATCGAGGGCGAAGCAGGAGATGGCCAGATTCGATTAGAGTTTCTGAAAATTTGGGGAAATTTTTTAGGGATTAGGGGAAAGGGATTTGGGGAGAGATTTCGATGGGGGGTAATTTTTGTTCTTTCGCGTTTAAGTTTAAGGGTATAGCAGATGGAACAAAACGACAATGTTTTGAAATAAAGTTGAATCCCATTGCGGCGTTTTTATATAAAACGCCACTAAAATCAAATAACAAAACGAAGTCGTTTTTGTAAATGCCTCTAAAAACTAAGTAGAATAACGACGTCGTTTTGTAAACAGTTACTATATTCGCGGCGTTTTAAAATAAAACACCAGTAAAACAGAAGCCTCTGCGGCGTTTTTCTATAAAATGCCACTAAAATCAAATAACAAAACGAAGTCATTTTGGTAAACGCCTCTAAAATCTAAGCAGAATAACGATGCCGTTTTGTAAACAGTTAATATATTTGCGGCGTTTTTACTTAAAACGCCAGTAAAACACAAGATTTTGCGGTGTTTTACTTATAAACGCCACTAAAATCAAATAGTAAAACGAAGTCGTTTATGTAAATGCCTCAAAAAACTAAGCAGAATAACGGCGCTATTTTGTAAACAGTTAATATATTCGCAGCGTTTTAACATAAAACGCCAAGAAACACAAGCTTTTATGTGTTTTTTAAAAACGCCACTATAAACAAATAAAACACATCATTTTTCATTGTTTTGAATGAGCGCCACTAAACATAAGCTTCAAACGGCGTCGTTCCAAGTTTCCCATATATTACCGGCGTTTTTAATAAAAACGCCACTATTCCTAACTTATTATTATTTTTTTAATTTATTTATAAATATTTTATAGTTTTGTATATATTTTATAAAAATTAAACATTCAAATATATATACATATATTTTTTCTAAGTTTTTTAGGTTTTTTATTTTTACGTTTTAATAATAAATATCAAATTAATGAATGTGTAAAGTTAATGGGGTTAATTTTGTTGAATTTTTAAAATTACGATTAAATTGATAGAATCTACAAACATTAACTTTAATTAATCTAGTTAAATAATAAGCAGAGGATGGAAGAGTGCAACAAAAACTAAAAATTCCAAAATATGAAGTAAAAAAAGTTTAAAAAACTTTAAATAATTTTGGTTTCGGAATTGAGGGTCATATGCCTTAAACCCTAAACCCTAGACCCTAAACCCTAGACCTTAAACACTAAACTCTAAAACCCTAAACCCTAAACCCTAAACCTCAAACCCTAAACCATAAACCCTAAACCTTAAACTCTATGTAACACCCCAAACCCGGTATATGCGTTAAGACTAGATTTGGATTGTTACATAAATCGAACTATCTTAATAGTTACAAGAATCGAAATCTTCAAATTTATTTTTAATTACAAGGTTTCATAAAAACCAAAAGAAATTTTAAATTTGATGTATATTAGAAAACATTAGTTGAAAACATCATTAATATTGTGTTATCAAAATCCTTAAGTAAATTTTTATAAGAATTCAAAATATATATAATAAATGATAAAGGAATTTCATGTAATTGAAAACCCAATTTATTTTAAGAAAACATCATATAATCATAAGCCCATATTAAAATGTCCAAAATATAGTTTTAAACCAACCACACATAAAAATCCATAAAATATTAATAGAGGCCCTTATTACATTAAACCCAAAATAGTAAATAATAGAAAGTACTTATTAAAAAGTTCGAAGTTTAATAAACCCATGTTTTGCAGTATGGTCTCCACAAAGTCATCCTCGGCCCAAGTCCACGTCAATTTCCATTACCTGAGATGAAAAATTTGAGGGAGTGAGTTACTCAAAACTCAGTGTATAACTCACTTACTTTATCCACTGGGCCAAAACATCAAGTCATAGTTTTGGGCTTGAGCCCATTAGCAGGATTAACAATATAATTAGTGATATGCATGTAAAATGATGTTCCCCTCCCAAACCTAATTTCCATCCGCTACACACCCCCGTACCAACCATCACACCTGTGGGGATCAAGTCAACCCACCCCGCCATCACACCAATCGTAGGCATTAAGCCATTTTATAATTGTGGCAGAGCCACCAAACTAGATTGTGACAAAGTCACCGAACTAGAGGCATTGAGCCAATAATTATTTGTGGCAGAGCCACCGAACTAGAGGCGAATAGCCATTTAATTATTTTGTGGCAGAGCCACCGAACTAGAGGCGAATAGCCATTTAATTATTTTGTGGCAGAGCCACCGAACTAGATTTTTGGCAATAGGCCTTTCTTCTCTTCATCGTTAATCCCAACCCATGCAACATGTATGCAAAATAGTTTATAATCACATAATGATTTTATCAAAAAGGCCCATTAACATAAGAGTCAATATTTCCAATTTTTATTAAGGCCCAAAATTACAAAATAACATTTGGCCCATTTATCAATTTAGCATCTTAAGCCCAAATTTACGATCTAGCAAAGAGTTCAGCCCATTTATCGATCTTGCAGAGATTTTGGCCCGTTTAACAATTTAACAGAGATTACGGCCCATTTACGATCTAGTAGAGATTTTGGCCCAATTTCGATCTAATAGAGATATCGACCCAATTATCGATCTAGCGGAGATTTCAGCCCATTTATTATTTATCAGGGATTTCGGCCCATTTTGCTAACTAGCATAATTTTTCGACCCATTTACAAATTATCAAACTTATCGGCCTATTTTACGAAGACATAAAAATTTGCATTTTACCATCTAACTCATCGAGGGCTTTTTCGTAATTTTCACCATATTAGCCGTTTTCATGTAATTTCACCAAAAGACCCGTTATTTTGTAATATAACAATTTTGTCATTTTTTTACGATTTTACTCACTACTACGAATGGCATCCAACCCGAGAAAAGTGTGAAGTTACACACCTTGATATCGTAAGTACTAAACCTTCCCGCTCTTCAACACCTAAACATATTTCGATCCATTAGAACACTATCATGTATAAAAATATACTATTGATATTCGATCCAAATCCTTACCCCTTTGATTTTGAATCACTTCAATTTTCGATTTCTCCTCGTTTATCGATTCGTTGTTCGCTGAGAATCCACTAATGTATAATGGCTCGGGAGTACGAACTACTTCGAATAATTGATTTCCCTCGGTTGATGGTCCGCAACCCGGTGGAAAATCTCGGATTCTCAAATCGCCCTTCGTTTATACTTAGGAGGAATAGTGGATCCGCCCCTCTTACGAAGACTAAACACCGCCCTTTTCTTCCCTATTTTGAATGTCTTTAATGACAAAAGATCGTTAATCCAACCTAATAATATATCGAAAATAATACTAAAGGTTTTAAGGGTGAGATTTTCTTACCACAAAGATCCTTGCTCCACAATATGAGAATCGACCAAAAACGTGCCCTCAACACCTTAAATCGATTCCAACATTCTAAGATATACACAAACACTTGAGTTCCAGTTTTCCACTATCGCACTACAGTATAACGAATGAAAACGTTAATAGAATTAACGATAAATTCGATCTAAGAGATCCTTCTTATCACCATCAAGATTTGGCCAAAACCATTATTAACTAAAATAAACTAAAATAACTCTTACCTTATGTTCACGGTTGGGAAGAAACGATTGAGAAGGATGCTATGAATAGAGAGAGATTCGGCTATGAAAAACCAAAGAAAAGAGAAAATGATTCGGCAAAGGCACACTAACATTCGGCCATGAGAGAATATTATGGAGAAAGTATGATTGAAAAGAAATTAAAAGATGAGAGAAAGAGATGATGATGAGGATTCGGTTTTCAAAGAGAAGAAAAGAGAAAGAAAGAGATGAGTTTAGGAGCAAAGTACAATCGGCAATGGAGAAAAGAAAAGAAAAGAATGGCCTTTTTGGTATGGGAGATTTCGGCACTTTGAAAAGGCATACAAAAGAGTACTAAAATGACCAAATGGTCAAAAGATTAAGGCTTACCAAAGCATCAAATTCAGCCAAAGGAGAAAGGTTGAGAAAAGAATTGCAAAACTTGCACAAGATGTTAGGAATAACCAAAAACAAATTCCCTATCCTAGCCAAGCTACTAACATAATCGGCCAACCTCCCCCTAGCCACATTGCTGTCCAAATTCATTGGTCAAATGACCATGAAATAATTTCCAAAATCTTTTCCTTGATACTTGCCTCATGTCCCCTTATCTTTCCAAAATTTCTTGATTCCCTACCATAAGTTAAAAATTACCTTTTTCCTTTAGTCTACTTACCAAAAATAAAAAAATACAACTCATCCAACCTTATCCCCTTGCCGACACATGCATAGGTTAAAGCAAAAAATAAAATTTCCTTGTTGCTTGCCGGTGTTTGAACTCCTTCCCTCTAGGAACACTTATGGCGCCATCTCCTCTTTACTACTAGCTCACTTATACCAACTTTTAGCACTTAATTAATTTAAGTCTTAAGGTCATTTAAATTCTTTACTCTAAAGTAAAATAAAAAAAATTATTTATTCTAACTCCAAGTAACCCAAACTATCATTTAGCAACATAAAGATACTCAATTATTTTGGATGTTACACTCTATATCATAACTCATAAACTATCAACCCTTAACCCTTAACTCTAAACCCTAAACAATAAGCCTTAAACCCTTAAACCCTATAAAACTCTAAACATATAACCCCAAACTCTAAACCCTAAAATATTATAAACCCTAAAACCTTAAACCACAAACCCTAAATCATACAACATAAACCCCTAAACCCTTAACCCCTAACCCCTAACCCTTAACCATTAACCCTTAAACACATGAAACCCTAAACTAATTTAAACCACAAACTATACACCATAATCCCTAAACATTTAAAATAGTAACACTTAATTAACCTTACACCCTAAATTGTATATGCTAAACCATAAACGCTAAACTATAATGATAATTAATTTAATATATTAAAATTAATATACCTATTTTACAATTATGTAAGAAATTATTTAATATATAAATTAACAGAGACTAATTACTCTAAACCCTAAACCTCTATCCTATATATCTCATAAACCCTAAATCATACAACATAAACCCCTAACCCTTAACCCTTAATCATTAACTCATAAAACCCTAAACTTTAAACCACAAACTACACACCATAATCCCTAAACATTTAAAATAGTAACTCCTAAACCTTACACCCTAAATTATATATGCTAAACCATAAACCTTAAACTATAATGATAATTAATTTAATATATTAAAATTAATATATCTATTTTACAATTATGTAAGAACCCCTAACCCTTAACCCATGAAACCCTTAACATCAATCATATATACCCAAAAAACTTTACAATTATTTGCGGCGTTTTCCAAAAGCGCTAATAATTCAGAACTTTTAGCGTTTTCCCAAAAGCCCGCTAATGCTTAGAATTTTAGCTGTGTTTCCCAAAAGCACAGCTAATGCTCAGACTTTTAGCGGTGTTTCCCCAAAAGCGCCGCTAATGCTCAGACCTTTAGCGGCGTTTTACAAATAAACGCCGCCATATGTCATTTTTAGCGGTGTTTTGCTAATAAACGCCGCTATTGATCTTTTTTTTTTGCGGCGTTTCCCTTAAAACGCCGCTAATGTATAATATTTACGGCGTTTTTCTTTAAAACGCCACTAAAAACGCCGCTAAAAGTATGTTTTGGTATAGTGTTTGTTAGGTATTAAGGAAATTGGTGGAAATTTGAAAGCCACTTGGATTGCTTATGTGGAAAGAAAAATATCCAAGCCTTGTAAGAAAATTGTCGAAACCATTTTTTTATTAAGTTTAGAAATGGGATCTACTTTAAAATGACAGATAAAATCGCCACCAATCCTTTTTGTTTCGGTGTGATCGGATCACCTATAAAACATTTTATTATATTTAAAAGAAATTAATTTTGGTCTACGAATTTCAAAAATAGGTTCGGGAGTCAGTTACGTACGAGGAAGGATTAGCAACCTCACAACACCCAAAATTGGTACCAAATTGATTAATTAATGTCCTAACGTCGAGAATTTGAAAGGATTTAGAAATGATTCTTTTTAAAGAATGTTAATTAGTTTTGAATTAAATCTCAAGATTCATTCTTTCCAAAGGAATAAAAACATCACATTCAACACGTTAGGATATGACACATTTATACCTCGATACCGAGATCATCTTTGATTTTCTAAACATGCAAGTAAAATGATATTTGGTTATTTGGGTCAAGCGAAAAATTGACACCTAGCACGTTAGGGCACAATTCTTCGAATTTGAAACACACAAATATTACATTATTTTGAAGAATTTTCAAATACGCAATTTTAAAATTGGCTCAAAATGCATTTTATTTGGTATACACGTAATAAAAATGAAACATTTAGTAAAGGCTCGAATACTTTAGAATTTGAGACATAAAACAATAACGAGTAGTATAAGCATAGCATTAAGCATGAAGAAATATACAAACTCAATATTATGAAATCAACAATTTATGAAATCATTTAAAATGGAATAATTTGTAAATGAACTTGTGAAATGTATATTTTAAAATTTTGAAAAAAAACATAATATATGCATTTAAATGTATACAAAAACATATATAAGTAATAATATATAAAATGTATGAAATAAATTAAAATATACAATAAAATATGATCTTTCAAATTAATAAATTATATACACTAAATTTAAAATAGAAACACACACACACACACACACACACACACACACACATATATATATATATATATATATACAATTTTAAATGAAACTAAATGTACATATAGATAGGTTTAAGAGGAAATATATACATAAAATAATGTGAGAACCAATAATTTATGCAGAATAATAACATGTAATTGTATTTAAATTAAAAATTATAAGAGTCATCCAAGAAATACATAATATATGGTGTTGAAATGAAACATTTATACCAGGAATAAAATACATTTAGATGAAAAATAAAACAAATTAAAACATTATAAATTCAATTTCCAAAATGATTTTATTAAAAAGCTTGGATAATAACTAATTTTAATACTATAAAAAAGTTACGAGAATTGTAAACAAAAATTAAGACTTAATCGAAATAAAAATATAATTAGAGGGCTAATTTATAAATAAAATTATTTAATCAAGTCAAGTATCAAACTGAGATGCGCACAAATAATCAGGGGTTAAAAGTACAAATATTCCTATAGTCGAAACGCAGTGTACAAATTGGATCAAATCGATATAACACATAAATTACAGAGATCAATTAAAAAAACAAAGAAAATATACTGGGACCAATCAAAATACAGCAGCACGAAAGAGAAGGACTAACGCTCAAATTATCCCTTCACCGCGAAAACGCGCGGATCCTTAGGATATCGGGTCGGGTTGGATCGGGTCACTCTATACGGCGTCATTTTAAGGCTATTAAAATGAGCCTAAACGACGTCATTTTCTTAATGGCCACAAACCCTTAAAAAACCAAATTAAACTCACAACTAATCTCCTTTGATGAAACCTTAGCCCTCCTTTTCATTTCCCCCTAAGCTGAAACCTCAAAATGGCTTCCTAACAATGATCCACCATTTCAATCGGTGGTCGGGGGTGAAAGCTTCGACAGACACTCATCAAAACGGCTAGAAAAGGCTATGATTTATTTTGGGTGTGCTTTCGACGAAGGAGACAGAGCTCCGACGACGCTGTCCGAAATCATGTATTTCCCTCTCCTTTCCTTTTTTTATTTTTGCATGTAGAAAAAGAAAGAAAGAAATCAATGCTACAGAACTGGATTCGAAGAATAAAGAAAATGAAATTGAAAAGAAACCTTTTGAATCTTTGTTTTTGGTTTCTATTGCTCTGTATTCTCTCTATGCGTAAAAAAGTTACAAGAATGCTGATGCGGTTTTATAGCTGAATCGAAATATAATTCTTTTTTCTATATGTTTTTTTGCTATTTTTATGCTATTGGAAGCCCTATTTGCAGGTACGAAAGGTGCGGACGTGGCGTACGGAGGCACGTGGGGCGTGCGGGAGCACAGGCAGTGACACGCGTGGAAGCACACGCGAGGGGGGCTACTATGGTGCTTGGAAATCTCTGGAAGCTCTCCTAGGGTTTTTGCTGAAGCTGTTTGGGACATTCAGGCTTAGTTAGGTATTATGCCATGCCTGGTTTAGGTCTATTTAAAAACATTTGGGCTGAGGGTTTTGTGTAATGGACATTGGACTGTTAATTTTTTATTTTTATTGGTTTTTTTTAATTTTGATTTTTGTTTAATAAATTGGTTAATTGGGCCCGGGCAAATTAGGCCTATTACAGCTGCCTCTCTTTACTCATTGTCGAGTAAGGGAATAGAGCAAAGACTATAAAAGGGCCAATTTTGCCTGGACCTGCCAAGTCTTGACTTCTCTTAGTGCTTCTTTTCTTCAAGTAGCTTCATTCCAATCCACTACATCCTCAGGGGTATAGGAACTGTTGCTTCGATCCGATTCAAGGATATTAGACTTGTAGCTTCAATCTACTCTGCCGCAACTTTGGGGAGATAAGATTTACTATATTCAGTCTACTCCGCTGCAACTTCAGGGAGATAAGGCTAGTGGTGAATTTGATCCGACCTACTGCAACTTCAGAGGTATAAGATTCGTCGTTTTAATCTGTTCCACTACAACTTCAGGGAGATAGGATTAACTGTCTTCAGTCTGCTCCACTGCAACTTTAGGAGATAAGACTTTCTATGGTAAATTCAATCTGACCTACTGCAACTTCAGAGGTATATGATTCGTCGTTTTAATCCGCTCCACTGCAACTTCAGGGAGATAGGATTAACTGTCTTCAGTCTGCTCCACTGCAACTCAAGGAGATAAGACTTTCTATGGTAAATTCAATTCGACCTACTGCAACTTCAGAGGTATAGGATTTGTCATTTTAATCCGCTTCACTGCAACTTCAGGGAGTTAGGATTAATTGCCTTTAGTTTGCTCCACTGCAACTTTAAGAAGATAAGACTTTCTATGGTAAATTCAATCCGACCTACTACAACTTCATAGGTATAGGATTCATCATTTTAATCCGCTCCACTACAACTTCAGGGAGATAGGATTAACTGTCTTTAGTCTGCTCCACTGTAACTTCAGGGAGATAAAACTTTCTATGGTAAATTCAATCTGACCTACTGCAACTTTAGAGGTATAGGATTCATCGTTTTAATCGCTCCACTGCAACTTCAGGGAGATAGGGTTTGTTTTGATCTACTCTACTGCAACTTTAGAGAGATAAATATGTAATTTATAGCTTCAATCTGTTCCACTACAACTTCAGGAAAATAAGATTCGCTATTCTCAGTCTACTCCACTGCAACTTCAGGGAGATAAGACTTGTATGGTAAATTAAATCTGACCTACTGCAACTTCAGAGGTATAGGATTCGTCATTTTAATCCGCTCCACTACAACTTCAGGGAGATAGGATTAATTGTCTTCAGTCTACTCTACTGCAACTTCAGAGAGATAAGAGTTGTGACTTCAACCTGCTCCACTGAAACTTCAGGAAATAATGTTTATTTTTATCTACTCTACTACAACTTCAGAAAGATAAGATCTGTAACTTATAGCTTCAATCTGTTCCACTGCAACTACATGGAAATAAGATTTGCTATTTTCAGTCTACTCCATTGCAACTTCAGGGAGATAAGACTTGTGGATTCGTCAATCTTGTTACACCGTCCTCTGGGGAACATGACCTGTAGAATCAGTTTCATGTATCTATTTATGCCAAATGATTAGGATGTAATGATCGGAATGAATCAAATGCTCTTTACTAAATATGTTTTGCATGAATGCAAAATTTCATGAGAATGATCCTTTTTTTTAAAATGCTTAGGGTTATCATCGCTCATTGTTTATCAGGGCTTTATCACTGACATATTATGCTGTCATCTTGTTCGGCTGGTATTCTGACAATAAACCCGGAAAATAATTATATCTTGCACAATAGATTTGCCCCAGTGTAACTTCAGGGTTCATCTCATTATGACTTAGGGGTATAGAATCTAAATCTTTTCCCATCCATCCCACTGCGACTTCAAAATGTAGGATCTGTTTCTTCTTCAATCCATCCCATTGCTATTCAAAGGTATAAGATCTATATCAGCTTCCATCTATCCCTCGTAACTCAAGGATATAGGATCTGTAGCTTGTTCCATCAACTGATCACTCCCTAGGTGACCCGACTAGATGTGAATGCATGATGCTTTCATGGATGCAGAATATCATTTTTTCGAGAATGATTCTCGTTTTACACTAGGGTTAACAATGCCCGTTTTTATCAGGATTGTATCACTGACGTAATACCTTGTCATTTTATTCAATCGCCATTTTTGACAAAAAATCCGGAGAGATAGTCTCAGTTTAGACTCTTCCTCCACCAATATTTCCATCCCTTACACTTGATGAGTTTTAAACAATAGTCCTGTTTCAGTTTCTTGTATTATTTAGAAGCTTCAGAGTAATATGCGAAATTCCTTTTATGAAAGTATTATTAGTCCACTAAGAGTTATTTCAATGCAAAATGCTTGAAAAAGATCATAACAATGGACAAGAAGGAAATTAATTAGGAGCATAGTTCGAAACAAATAAGTTAAGCAAAGATAGCAATCGCATTCAAAAAGGAAATCTATTGCGAACATATTTTGAAAAGAATAATATAATCACAAATAATAAATTTAAAATGGGTAAAATAGAAACTAGGTGCCCAAGATATCACAACCTGAGCTTTTCTGTTCCAACTTCTTGAGGACCATTTTAAGCTCGATATGCATTTAGGGGATCCAAGTACTTTGTCGATGCCCAAGACATAACATACTTCTTCACTATTGATTCAAGTATAGCAAGACTACTGTATGCCCCACTTTCAATCAAAATTTGAGCTGCCCTTTTTGGGTTTTCAACTCAAATCCCCTTCGGTCTCAAAGCGCCCTTTACGGGTTTTCGCCGTGGCCTTTCCTTTTTCTTTCTTCTTTTTTGAGTGAAATGTTTTTTTTCTTTTCTTTTTTGATTTTTTTTTCAGATTTCAAGGTGCCCTTTGTGGGTTTTCACCTTGGCCTCTCCTTTTAAATGAAATTTGAATTCATCAGCTTGAGCATGTCTTTGCCATCCATCTTGGTCAAAGTTAATGATCTTCCAGAATAATCCTTCTTCATCAATAAAGTTCTCCAAATTTGGCATTTGCTTTCCTTTAAAGTCCTCTTGTATGAGAAGAATACTTAATGCCAGGTCCCTTGTAGCAGCCCAGTTTAGACCTTAGTCAGAACAGTGGTTTCGAGACCATAAATTCGAGGTCATAAAAATATTTTAATGATATTTTCTATGTGAATGATATGTGACATAGTCTGTGTGAAAATTCTGTGTGATAATTTGATTATTCGTGTGTCGAATTAAGAGAAAGGACTTAATTGCATAGTAAGTGAAAGCTATGTGCTGATTTATGAGTACTTAATTAATGTTGGATTTTTAAGGTGGAGGCCTTATATTGTTAATTGACCATTATTTAGTTAATGGATGGCTAAATGATAAATTAGCCTTAATTTATATTTGTTTTATATGTTTTATAAAAGGACAAAATTGGTATTTGTTTAAAATGTTATTATAACAAAAAAAAAAAAAAGGAATTTGATAGCCATTATCATCTTTTCTTCCACCGAAAGTTGAGAGAAAATAAAGGGTTTGAAGCTTTGAAACTTCCGGCTACTTCAAGCTCCAATTGGTATGTGTTTTTAGCTCGATTTTTGATAATTTTTACGTTTTTGTAATCGTTACTTTGTGCTTCACAAAACCCATGCTCAAATTCCATGTATTGATGGTGTTGTTGTGATGAGCCATTGATGAATGTTTGAGCTATGTGCTAGTTGATTTTGAAATATGAAAACTTGGTGTTGGATTAACATAGTTTGTATTGGGATTTTTGATGAAATTGAGTGTTTTGGGCTAAATTGTGAAAAGTGTAAATTGAGGGACTAAAATATGAAATAAATGAAATGTGTGGACTCCTTTGAGACTAAGGAGAATTTGACCTAAGCATAGTCTAATGAAATTTGAGTATTTGATGATTTTGTGAGATAGGGACTAAAGTGTCGAAATGTGAAAATGTGAGGGCTATTTTGTAAAATGCCCTAAATATGTGTGTTTGGATTAAACTAAATGAATTGATGATTGAATGGATTGAATTTAAATGTGTATAGACCAAGAACGGAGAGGTTCGAATCGAGATCGAGGCAAAGACAAAGTGCTCAATTAATCGACCGTATCGATAGTTCGACGTTCGAGGTAAGTTCGGATATAATATGTGTACTTAGTTGTGTTTAAATGTTGTGAAACGAATGGTTATAATATTATTGATTTATAAATGTTATGTCAGAAATGAATCTATGTGGCACTAAGTGTGCGCATTTGGGAGGGTAATCGAGAAGATTAGCACTTTGTGTGCGAAATAATAGAAGTTTCAGCTTTGTGATTGGCACTGTGTGTGTGATATCGAATCGAGTTTGGTTTTGTATCAAGGCACTGAGTATGCGATTATAAAAAATGAATAGCATTGTGTATGTAATGATACGAAAGCTTCGGCTTATTGAATTGGCACTGTGTGTGCAATATCGAGGCAAGTCGAATAAAAGAATAGACACTAAGTGTGCGATTATAATTAACGACTAGCACTGTGTGTGCGAAACAATAGAAGCTACGGCTTTAATGAATAGTAATGTGTGTGTGAAACGATAGAAGTTTTGGCTCATCGAAATGGCATCGTAAAATGCGCATCGATAAAAGTTCTGTTTAACATATCGGCACTAAGTGTGCGATGACAAATAGGCTTCGGTTGTCAAATTGGCACTAAGTGTGCAAATTCATTTAAGTAATAGCAGAAGTGAAATAGAGGTAAAATCGAGGAATTGAGTTGTATGAATGGTGAGTAACTACGTGTTGATTAAGGTTTGTTTGAATCTATGTGGTTAATGATAGATTTAAGAGTTGAATGAATAGTTAATTAAACATGTGGTTGAGAGTGATATTGTGCTTAGTTGTGTCATTATCTATGTGATGGTTGGATAGTATGATTAGTGATTAACTAAGTGTTGGCAAGGTAAGTATGATACCTATGTGATTGGTGAAATTTGAAGTGAAAAAATGGAATGCTATGTGAGTATTGAATAAAGTTGAACTTGTGTACCATTGATAGAATATCAATGTGATGGTTAAATGTGTATATTGACTTGGTTCATTGAGTTAATTATTTTATAATTTGAACTTACTAAGCTTTGGAAAGCTTATTGTGTGATTTGTTTCTCTACTTTGCAGGGTCAGTAAAGCTAGCTCGGATCTAGGATCGTCAGCTTCTTAATTACACTATTGGCATTCTATTTTGGTACTCTTGAAAGGATGTATATAGTTGTAATATGGCATGTATAGGCTGGTCATTTGAATCATGTTTGATTTTGTAAGTAGCCATGGTATGTGGCTAGATATGTGCTAGTTTTAGCATGAATGGTTTTGGTATATGTGATACATCTTTTGGCATGATTTGTGAAATGAGATATTTGCTATTGAATGGTAACTTTGTGTTGATAAATGCTGGTAGGGGTAGTGAGATTCAAAATGAATTATGCTTGTGATTGAATAAGTATTGGTATTGAATTGGGTATGATTAGAGTTGGTATTGATTGCATGTTTTAAAGTGCTAAATTGGTATGCTTTTAGATGGTAATATGTGCATGAGATGTTTGGTTGATTGGCTTGTAGGTTTGACCCTAAGTGGGTGGCATGTTGGCCATGCAAAAATGGCCTATAATGTCACACGGTTGGAAATACACGATGCGTGCCTCGACTGTGGGTAAATTGGCAGAATGTGGCCTAAACTGCACACGGCCTTGACACGGGGGTGTCATCTAACCGTGGTGCACAAGTCAGTAGCTGGCTTTAATAGTACACGGCCATGGCACGAGCGTTCCTACAGGTCGTGTGAGAAATGGCAGTATATGACCTTATAGGACACGGCCTTAGCACACGGGCGTGCTTGTTAACCGTGTTGATTTTGGCAGTATGTAACCACCGGGAGGTCACACGGGTGTGTCATGTAATCGTGGGATAGGCACGGCCTACCCCCACAGGCGTGTCTCCCCTGTATTCTAGAAAAGTTTCAATTTTTCATGAAATTTATATGTGTTTCAGTTTAGTCCCGACTCGGTTTATAAGCATGCTTAGGGTCTTGATGACTCGTTTAAGGGACACTATGATTGTTTATGAATGTGTTTGATGATGATTGACTTTGTGTCATGAATGCGATGTAAAATGATCCTATTGTTCGGTAATGCCTCTAAACCCTATTTCAACGACGGTCTCAGGTTAGGGGTGTTACATCCCCATCATGGAATTCCCTTGAGCGAACCCTTTTTTATCATAAGCTCGTATCATTCTACCATGATAAATACTTTCAATCAAGCTAACTGGAGACATTCTACTTCATCCGATTCTTAATTCAATCAAAGCTTGAGGAAAAGGAATCTTAACTACCAACAATTGCTTCCCTTTCATAAACCAATGAGAAAGATGTTGCCCCAGTGAAGGTCCTGGCCAACGTTCAAGAAGCATAAAGGGTAAACGGTAACTTCTCTATGCCAACCTTTACAAACCTCAGTTATTTTTCAAAAATATTTAATGGTTTTTTTTATGCCTTCGCTGCACTGATATGGTATCTAATCTTTGAATAGACCGTAAATCTTTGATATTGTGCAATTATGTTAAACATGTTTCTTTCTGGCATTTTTTATTACCATTTTTTGAATTTGAGGTTAAATTTGAATTTGAAATTGAACTTGAATTCGAATTTGGATTGGGCTTTGAATTTGAATTTGAAAGACTACTGACTTTGTAACTTTGGCATATGAAGTGACCTTCACTCTCTTAGTGAAGAAATTGGCAGCCATGAAGATGAATTGGTGTCGGCTAGATGCTTTTGACAAGATTGGCCTCATAACATCTATGCCCCACATATAAAAAAAAAAAAGAAGAGGCACATAAGTCTTGTCTTCCTCAATTTGGCATTTGATGCAATTTCCCTTTCTGGGTAGACCAGTAGCCCGAACCTCTTGATTAGCCTGGTCATTGTAGAACCATTAACATAAGTTCTTTAAACACCAATCTTACCAGCATACCCATGTTTTAGTAGTATGGCGTGCCTTGATATGCTCGTGCGAAAACATCTTTTGAATTCTTGAAAATAGCTCAATGATATCTCGCCTTATTTCTGTGTTGAGTTAGGCCTCGATCTTTGCCCCTTTCCTAAGCTTGCAACCTCCATTAACCCTTTGCAAGGTACAATCTATTTTCTTCTTGTTCTACCATCCTTAACAAATCAAAAGATGGGCTACAATCTCTGTCATCTTCAAATTCCTTAGATCCCTTAGACCTATATCTCATTCAAAAATGGAGTTAGTAACAGCGTTGCTCATGTCTTTACATCTGGGTACCTATTGTAGGTACGAAGGCAAATTCCAAAGAATAAATTATTCTAAGGATGATTATTTATGGTATGGTCATGAATAAAGAATGAAAGATTATTCTAAAAACAAAAGAATATATAATATGAAATGAAAAAAATATTTTCTTAAAAAAAGATGCATTTTATTTAAATAAAAATTCTGGACACAAGCCTATTTCACAAAAGAAATCTTATTGCTTCTAGGCTTGAAGCAAGAAGTGCGTTTTGTACATTACTATGAGTAAGCTCTAAATACTACAGGAATTTCTTCTGTAGTCCAATTGTCCAAAACACTCCCAGGTTTATATTTTGCATTTGGCACGTTATCTAACTTCACAATACCCATGTTGATGAATTTTTCCACCAATTTCTTGAAAGCAAGGTAATTTTCTATCGAATGCCTTGTGATCCCTGCGTAGTACTCACACTGGGCATTTGGGTCATACCATTTTGGGTATGGAGGTTGCATCGGTTTCGGGTAGTAGGGGACACAACGTGCGCATCAAATAAACTTTGATACAACTCCTTATACGTCATTGGGATTGGCGTAAATTGGAGTTTTTTAGTTTTTTTCCTTGTGCTAGATTCTTTTCTTGATGAAACCTGATACCCAATAGTCACTGTTTTTGGCTGATTAATGGTAATTGACTTTGAGTACCCTATGCTTGTATTATTCACTTCATTTTCTTTCTTTTCGGGGCCTTTAAAGTCCATTCTCCCCTTTCCTTTGTTTTTGCCAAAACAATCGGTTTGGCTCGATCATCCTTCGGGTTAAAACCTGAGCCCATCGGGAAGTTCAACAGGGCCGAAGTATCAGTCTGACATTGGGGTCCAATAATGATGGGTACCCCATGCGAATCCATGCCTGCTTGAGTCGGGACACTTATTGAGGAAAATCTTGGGGAATAAATGATGTCTTCGTTATCATCCATACTATTGACCACTAGGTCACTCCTTTTTTTCAAATCCTCTGGCTAGTAAATGGGTTAACTAGCCCATCATATTCCTTTGAAATTCTAGCATTTGTTCCCGCATTTCTTGTTGAATTTTGGTCAGTTACTTTTGCATCTATATTTGCCTTTGCTCTATTCTCTCCAACCATCGTTTCATATTTTTTAGGTTAACTGAAATAATCTCACCTAATTAGGGTCATTTTGTAAAAAACTAATGCAAATGATGCAATGTAATGAAAATGGCGTAATGCAAATGATGTAATGCACATGCATGAAACGAATGCAAAAGAAAGAGAGGCGTTGATTCTAAATTCAATTCCATTAGAAGAACTTTTCTAGAAAACAAATATATTTACATAAAGCGAATTACACACGCGGTATTGCCCTTAAAATCCAAATGAAGACAACGATCTTTTCTTCATATTCGAATGTTATGACCAAATCTTGCTAATTTTCCAAAAGATATAGTCTTTATCAATTTGAATCCTTCGGGCAAGGTTCTGTATTCCTCTGCGAAATATCAACTTTCTTCCTTTGTGTTTATTTAGACCATGTCCGGACAACCGTATTATAATCCACTTTATCAAGAAATTAGTTTTCCCATGACAAACTCCTTTATTTAGCAATTGAATATTAATCAACATCTCCTTTCTATGATGATGCAATGCAATGCAATCAAAACAAAAGAAAACATGTTAGTGCAAGAGAAATAAGCAACACAGAACACCTGTCCGGGTGACCACCAGGGTTTGGCGTGGCTCTATCTAGGGTAGGCTCCCTAGGTCTCTCTATATGTGGTTTGGTTATAAAGTTGAGGTACCCGAACCAGCAGATTCCTCGATCCTCACCCATTATAGGCTTATACAGACTGAGTTCGGTTCAGGGGAATACATTTCCCTATGGCTACATAGAGATGAAAATCTCACGAAGACATAGGTACGGATGTATTCCGAAAGCGATCCACTATCCTGCACGGAGGTGAAGACCTCACGGAGGAGTAGTTTCTCGCTTCCACTTAAAAGGGATAAAAACCAAAAGGTCTTTATGCAATATGATGCAAGAGTAGTCTACGAAACTCAAACCACAACAATGACACAAACGCATACAATAAAAGGATCGTAATTTTTCAAATCAAATTTTCAACTTTCGACAAAAGGACAACAAATAATGAATTTTACGGCTTGACTCTCTTCAAATTCCCCAATGGAGTCGCCAAGCTGTCGAAACCATTTTTTTATTAAGTTTGGAAATGGGATCGACTTTAAAATGACAGATAAAGTCGCCACCAATCCTTTTTGTTTCGGTATGATTAGATCACCTATAAAACATTTTATTATATTTAAAAGAAATTAATTTTGGTCTACGAATTCCAAACACAGGTTCGGGAGTCGGTTACGTACGAGGAAGGATTAGCAACCTTGCAATGCCCAAAATTGGTACCAAATTGATTAACTAATGTCCCAACGTCGAGAATTTGAAAGGATTTAGAAATAATTCTTTTTAAAGAATGTTAATTAATTTTGAATTAAATCTCAAGATTCATTCGTTCCAAAGGAATAAAAACATCACATCCAACACGTTAGGATATGACACATTTATACCTCGATACCGAGGTCATCTTTGATTTTCAAAACATGCAATTAAAAGAATATTTGGTTATTTGGGTCAAGCAGAAAATTGACGCAATTCTTCGACTTTCCAAACACATAAATATTACCTTATTTTGAAGAATTGTCAAATACGCAATTTTAAAATTGGCTCAAAATGCATTTTATTTGGTATACACGTAATAAAAATGAAACATTTAGTAAAGGCTCGAATACATTAGAATTTGAGACATAAAACAATAACGAGTAGTATAAGCATAGCATTAAGCATGAAGTAATATACAAACTCAACATTATAAGAATGAGCATAATTATAGATATAATTTAACTTACAAATATACAATAATGATAACCACAAGGCTAAAACATATTAACAATCAATAATAATTCTACAAGATTTATGATGACAAACTAATAAAAACAAAATTTGAATCCTAACAAATGTGTTTAAAATAAATAAATAAAGTGGATTTTGAAATCAACAATTTATGAAATCATTTAAAATGGAATAATTTGTAAATGAACTTGTGAAATGTATATTTTAAAATTTTGAAAAAAACATAATTTATGCATTTAAATGTATACAAAAACATATATAAGTAATAATATATAAAATGTATGAAATAAATTAAAATATACAATTAAATATGATCTTTCAAATTAATAAATTATATAAACTAAATTTAAAATAGAAGAATATATATATATATATATTAATTTTAAATGAAACTAAATGTGCATATAGATAGGTTTAAGAGGAAATGTATACATAAAATAATGTGAGAACCAATAATTTGTGCAGAATAATAACATGTAATTGTATTTAAATTAAAAATTATAAGAGTCATCCAAGAAATACATAATATATGATGTTGAAATGAAACATTTATACAAGGAATAAAATACATTTAGATGAAAAATAAAATAGATTAAAACATTATAAATTCAATTTCCAAAACGATTTTATTAAAAAGCTTGGATAATAACTAAATTTAATATTATAAAAAAGTTACGAGAATTATGAACAAAAATTAAGGTTTAATCTAAATAAAAATATAATTAGAGGGCTAATTTATAAATAAAATTATTTAATCAAGTCAAGTATCAAACTGAGATGCACACAAATAATTAGGGGTTAAAAGTACAAATATTCCCATAGCCGAAACGCAGTGTACAAATTGGATCAAATCGATATAACGCATAAATTACAAAGATCAATTAAAAAAACAAAGAAAATATACTAGGACCAATCAAAACAACAGCACGAAAGAGAAGGACTAACGCGCAAATTATCCCTTCACCGCGAAAACGCGCGGATCCTTAAGATATCGGGTCGGGTCGGACCGGGTCACTCATACGGCGTCGTTTTAAGGCTATTAAAATGAGCCTAAATGACGTCTTTTTCTTAATGGCCACCAACCCTTAAAAAACCAAATTAAACTCCCCGCTAATCTCCTTTGACGAAACCCTAGCCCCCTTTTTATTTTCCCTTAAATCGAAACCCTAAAACGGCTTCCTACCAACGATCCACCATTTCAATCGATGGTCGGGGTTAAAAGCTTCGACGGGCACTCATCAAAACGGCTGGAAAAGGCTCCAATTTCCTTTGGGCGCGCTTTCGACGAAGAAGACAGAGCCCCGATGATGTTGCCTGAAATCAGGTATTTCCCTCTCCTTTCCCTTTTTTTATTTTCGCATGTAGAATAAGAAAGAAAGAAATCAATGCTACAGAACTGGATTCGAAGAATAAAGAAAATGAAATAAAAAAGAAACCTTTTGAATCTCTGTTTCTGGTTTCTATTGCTCTGTATTCTCTCTGTGGGTAAAAAAGTTACAAGAATGATGATTCGATTTTATAGCCGAATCGAAATATAATTCTTTTTTCTATATATTTTTTGCTGTTTCTCTGCTATTGCAGGCCCTATTTGTAAGTACAAAAGGCGCGAACATGGCGTACAGAGGCGCGTGGGGCGTGCGGGAGCACAGGCATTGACGCGCGTAGAGGTACGCGCGAGGGGGGCTACTGCAGTGCTTGGAAATCTTTGGAAGCTCTCCTAGGGTTTTTCTGCTGAAGCTGTTTGGGCCATTCGAGCTTAGTTAGGTATTGGGCCATGCCTGGTTTAGGTCTGTTTAAAAGCATTTGGGCTGAGGGTTTTGTGTAATGGACATTGGACTGTTAATTTTTTATGTTTTATTGTTTTTTTTTTTAATTTTGGTTTTTGTTTAATAAACTGATTAATTGGGCCCGAGCAAATTGGGCCCATTACAAAAATGCGACTAAAAATGCTAAACTTATAATAGGAAAAATTTCGCTAAAAATACCTTGTAGAGAGGCCTTTAGTACACTTTGACCTAAAACAAATTATCTATGCCAACAATTGGTTAAGATTTAATGGCTGAATGGAAAAAAATCTCACTTTCCATAACTTTAGAATCAATAACAAATTTGTAAAATGACAATATATTAATATTTAGGTGACTATTGATATAATTTATTTCATTCAAGTAAATTATTCATATATAATACTTGGTGAATGTACTTGATAGATTCCTACATTATATGAACTAGATCAAATTAAACTCTCCATTATTAAATGAATCAATTTAGTTCTAGTATTATCAAAAAATCAAATCCAAATTTTAATAGAGTTAACATCAATTTAAAAATGTCATTTCATGTTAACATAGTTAATATTTTCAAAAAATTTATGGTTTTGTAGATGAAAAAATTATTTTTCTTGTCATTTTTGAAATGTAAGTATTTACTTTATTACAATTTACTCTTATTTGATTCTTTCTAATAATAAAATGCTCAAATTGAAGCATTTAGTAGTAAATGGACTAATTTGATATAGTATTGATAGATACTTTCACCTATAATACTTGCATCAATATGTATTTTAATATAAAGTTTAATATTATTTTTAGAAAAATTGAATATAAAATAAAAAGACATAATGGTATAATATCCTTTGACCATTTTTACATTCAATTGAACCCTTCATTTGATAAAATTCATCAATTAAGCCATTTGGCCATTAAATTTAATAGTTGACCATAAAAGTCTATCAATCTTGCTGACATGATCATTAAAGACCACTAAGTCAACTTCAATCGCTAATGTGGCACTTACACATCAACAAAAATTAAAATTTTAAGTCCAAGATAAATTTGGACAATTGGTTTGAATCCATTTTTTTTTTTTTTACTAAGTTCATTCCGGACAAAGTTTTTAAAAATTAAAAAAATTATTTTATAAATTGTAAAATAATATATAAGTTACTAAAAGAAAGAAATGGTGCTTCTTGCTTTAGTTGCTATCCCAGAGCAGGTAAATCCCAGTTTTTATAAGCTTTTGAATTTATTGTTGTTGGTTCTTTTTCAATCTTATTTTGCTAATTGTGTTTGATATATTTTTTGGACCATCTTTTCTAGTAGCTATTAATTTCTACCCAAAATATAAAGATGCAATGTCAAAAAAACGTACTTGTTATGGTTATAATAAAATATGGTAAAAAATAAAATTTGAATTTGAATCTCATAATCGAAGTTTTAGATTTTATTAGTTTATCAAATCCAGCCATTCTAGTTTACAATCATACAATTTGTTTCTTCTTATCTTTTTTTTTTTTTTTTTACAAATACATATCAAACACACACAAAAAAACCACTATTTCATTTTTTATAATTTTTACAATGTTTTAAATTTTTAAAATAATTTTTATAATTTTAAAATTACATTCAAAATGAATAAATAATTATATAGATTCAAACCAATTGAAATTTTACTTTGTCTAAATTTATTCTAGACTTAGTTTTTAATAATTTTTTCCTAACATATTAATATTATGTAAGCAACTATTACATTATGATAATTGATTCAATAATCGTTAACGATCACGTCATTAAAATTTTAACGATCAACTATTAAATTCAATGATCAAAAAGCTTGATCAATAAAATTTTATCAATTAATAAATTTAGTTAAATCTAAGAAAATTGATTTTTTAAGGGACAAATTACCAAAAAATGCCCTTTTTTTAAAAAATTTATGAAAAAGGATATTTTTTTCAATTATTTACCGGAATGTGCCATTTTTCCCGAAAGCGCGTCCACGTCAGCGCGATGTCAGGGTACGTGGCAAGAAAACATGTCCCTGGGGGAGCGTTTTTGCCACATCAGCATAAATTGTGTCCTTGAGGGCGCGCTTTGCTGATGTGGAAAAAATGCTCCCCCAAGGACGCGTTTTGCCCATTTTAATGGCTATTTTTTTATCGTTGGATGCCCAACAAAAAAAAAAAAAAAAAATTATAAAAGCTCCTTTCATTTTTTCACACAAAAGTCCTTACACTATTTCTCTCAATTTTGTCTCAAATTTCTCTCAAATTCCTCTCAAATTTCACAAAAGTCCTTTAATTTTTACAAAAAAAAAAAAAAACCCTGTTTAAAAGTTTTTTGAATTAGTTTTTTTTTAAATTTAAAAATATTCGATTGTGTTAGCAATGGCAGGAGAATTAATTCGTCTTGATAATAAACACATCTACGTCGATCAAATGACAGTGGTAAGTTATAATTTTAATTTTTCAATACTATTTAATATTTTTTCATTTACGCAATTTTAATTAATTTTAATTTTATAATTTTTTATAACAGTCTGTAGATCGGGTGTTGCAATGCTATATTCATAATATGCCTGGTCCGCCATCGCCGTTGATCGAGAATTACTCATGGAAGCGAGTTTTTGGCACGTGGCCACGATAGGCCGGGGTGCAAGTTGGACCGAAACTAATCGGTGTGTTGATAGAGGTGGAGACCGAGACGCACACTTCCATCTTCCATGCAGAGAGTGTACTATCACTCTGGAAGACGTACAGTTGCAATTGGGATTGCCGGTGGATGGGTACGTAGTCACTGGGTCCGCAACTTTTGGTGATTAGGGAGTCGTATGCTATGAGCTTTTGGGTGCTATTCCGAATAACATTAACGGAGGCCGGATCGAGATGGGCTGGTTACGAGACACATTCCCGAAGCCGGATAATGATTCGACTGAATCAGAAAGAATATGGTATGCTCGGGCATACATTCTTGAGATGATTGGAGGGTATCTGATGCCGGACTTGTCATGAAACCTCATACATCTAAGATGACTGCTAAAACTTGTTGATTTTAGAGCAGTCGATGAATTGAGTTGGGGTCTGCCGTGCTAGCAAAATTGTATCCGGAGATGTGCGGGGCGACGCGATCGAATAAAGCCAAAATCGGAGGTTACCTATCACTATTGCAATCATCGGCACAGTTTCGCTTTCTATTTTTACATCCTCAAGTGGACCACCCATATACATTCTCACTCATAACGAGGTAAATTTAATATTAGATTTTACAATTATTACGTAGATTTAAAATATAATTTTATGCTAAAAATTTATTTAATTAGGTGGAACCATTCGGCGAGTTATGTTAGAATACCTACCTCGCTTCAAGATATACGGCTTCTATTAAACCAACGGTCGGAAGCACAAGTAAGTATTAAATAAAATATATTTTCGTAATAAAATAGTCGTTTCGTATTTAGTATTTAGTATTTAGTATTTAGTGTTTAGTATTTAGTATTTAGTATTATGTATATAACTAATATTTTTATCATGTTAATATAGTTTCAAAAGGCACCATACAAGGATCCGGCAATTCGGGCAATAATTCCGAATCAATTCTTTCAAAATCCGAACATTTGGCATGTGAAGGTCCCATTGGTCAACTATGCCACCATGGAAAGCACCAGTCAGATCGGGTTCTGTGACAATTTGGTTTCCGACAACCGATTCTCGTGGCACCTGAGGTGCTCGATGATGAGCACAAAGTCGACTTACAGTAGTTGCATACGGATTGGCCGAGATTTTGGTCAGCATATATCGAATTGTGGGAAAATCGATATGATTATATACCTACTCGGGAACCGATCATCATTCCTGAGTTAGCGTGCATGCCGGAATACATGCCATGCTTTAGGATCCATGGCAAGCCGTATTTATTGTTGGAAAAAGAGAGGCGATGGCAACTTCGTGTACAATGGGAATGACGGGGCCCTTTAAATCCAAGAAGAATGGATGATGGGACAGGCCCATCAACAGTGCCGACACAATCACCGGGCCCATCAACAGCGCCCACACAGTCATCGGGCCCAACACTTCAGCCGATGACACTTACATCACAGCCTTTTCAGATGATGCCAGGTGTGTATCCTAGCCCTTATATGTATCCTAACCCTTATATGTTTCCTTTTTCCAATCCTATGGCAGGATGGAATGCATGGCCTGGTTCATTTCTGTTCTCGATTACTCCGACTGGCCAGTCGATCTGTATACTACCATCGCATGAGGGATCGCACGAGGTGCCGTCGGGGAGCTCTTCTTTTTACCAATCTCCTTCGCCTTATGGGATGCAAACACCTCCGCAATGGGTGATGCAAACACCTCCGCAGTCATTATTTTATCAAGGTGGGTCATCCTCCCAACACCCACAACCAGATCCCCTGCCAAAGGAACCACAATCCCCGCCGGAGCAACCACAACACCCAGGAAAGCTGAACGAAAGAGAATCCAGTACAGTATCGACCTCCCCATGTGGCATTGATTCAACCAAGCACCAACATTGATTTTTAATATATTTGTATAAACTTTTTATATTTTTCAATTAATAAAATAAAATCCATTTTAATATTTTAATTGTTATTTAATTTTATATTTTAATAAAATAAAAGTTGTTTTTAATATTTTAATTGTAATTTAATTTTATATTTTTAATAAAATAAAATTTATTTTAATATCATAATTGTAATTTACTTTGTATATTTTAATAAAATCCATTTTTTAAATAATGCACTATTTTTAATATTTTATATTTTTAATATATTTCTACAAACTTTTTATATTGTTACATTTAATAAAAAAGTTATTTTAAAATTTTGATTGTAATTTAATTTTATATTTTTAATAAAATAAAAGTTGTTTTAATATTCTAATTGTAATTTACTTTGTATATTTTTAATAAAATCTATTTTAAATAATGCACTATTTTTAATATTTTTATATTTTTAATATATTTCTACAAACTTTTTATATTGTTACATTTAATAAAATAAAAGTTATTTTTAATATTTTAATTGTAATTTAATTTTTATATTTTTAATAAAATAAAAGTTGTTTTAGTATCCTAATTGTATTGGTTCAAGTAAGGACTAAATCGCAAATGTGAGAAAAGTTTTATGGCTCAAGAGTAAATATTCAAAATTTATGGGGTTAAAATGTATATATGAAAAACTTGAAGGGCCAATAGTGTCAATATTTTAAGGGTGGAAGGATCTAGAAACTAAGAAAAATGGATGAATTAGGACTAAATTGAATAAGTGAAAAAGTATGAGGGGTTAAATTGTAATTTTATCAAGATGAGTGTTGATCCAATGTAGGAATTTTGAAGGATCGTAAGGGGAAAAATAATCATTTAGCAAGAAAGATAATTTTGAAGAATAATGATGATGGTAATATTTTAAATTAATTGAATAACTTTCTTTTTGTTTTACAACTTAGTCCTTCTACAAAAGTTCACCATTTTCATCAAGAAATTAAAAGAATTTTCATAGCCACCAAGAGACAAAAATGATAAGGAGACTATCAACTATTTCGATTTGGACATGAGCCAGATTTATGGCCTGGGTTCATACACCATTCGTATAACTTCTGTTGGTTGGCTGTTTCTTGAATATCCATATTGTTGCGTATTCTAGTCGAGCAAGGTCGACCCTTTGGTTTGCGACGTAGTTCTCTATTCTAATGACTTAAACTAAGCATACGATATAGACGGCCACTTACGTTCATCTAGGATGGTGCGAATACGTGTCTCCACAATCGTAACACCACGAATTAGGGGTTATTTGTAATTTAAATATTTTCCCATGTGTGTGCTTGAAGAATTAAATTCTAGGATTTTTAAGCATGTTCTAGGGCCTAGAACTAACCCCGAGCTAGGTCGGGTTTGGAGCTAAAATTTATTTTAAGTGTTTAAAGGAGGAAGCTAGGTGAGATAGGGCTTAAGGAAAATTTTGGAAGGAACATGACACAAGAATCTCTTTGGTAGAGTGGCAATGAGCGCTACTCATGGCCTTGGAAGGTGACCTTAGGGTGCTAAGAGGTCATAGGTTCGATTTCTTTGGAATGGATTTTTGGCTTTTAATTTTGGAGTGATCGGCCTAGGAAGGCCTTATAATTAAATGTGGAGGTGTTATGTCATAAAATCGGATTGGTAAAGTGGTAACCAACGCCACTTAAGAACTGGAGGAGAGAATGGGCACAGGTCACGGGTTCGAGTGGCTAGAAGGGCGTTTTGCATTTTATTTTTATGCGGTGATAGGCCCAAGCAAAGA
This sequence comes from Gossypium rotundifolium, assembly GCA_025506655.1. NCBI lineage: Eukaryota > Viridiplantae > Streptophyta > Magnoliopsida > Malvales > Malvaceae > Gossypium > Gossypium rotundifolium. Next base: position 54,425,165 of record CP106729.1, on the reverse strand, counting down.
AGGCTTTAAAGAAATTTTGGGTAAGGAATGAACATAAAAGACCAGGCGGTAGGAGTGGCTTGGGGCGCCACTTGAGAGGGAGAGGTCTCGGGTTCGAGGGACGTAGGGAGCATTTTTATTTTTGGGCTACTTGCGTTAAGAGAAAAAGGGCCAAGAAAAAGGATTCATAAATTAATGAAAGGAGTATTTGAAATGAAAGTCGATTGGGAGAAGTGGCAAGGCGTTGAAGAGGGGGTGCTTGGGGTCATTGGTTCGAGTCCGAGCGATGTTTGAAATTTTATTTTTTTCTCCTTCTTCTGGCATATTGAGGAGGAAGAATTGGCATGAATATGGACTCTTCAAATTGATAAAATAAGGTTTTATTTTGCAAAATTAATGTGGAAAGGAGCAGTTTGCAATTGTATTTTCACTCAAATTGTTGAGAGTAGCTAGGAGATAAGAAGTAGATAAATGTTGATTAAATCTTTGATAAATAAGAGCTGAAATTATCAGCATAGAGGGGAGGAATTGGCCAACATTGGGACTCTTGGGGGCTGTTCAAAATTTATTTTGTACTGACAAGTTGTGCCAAAAAATTCCAACAACAAATTCTTCTTCTTTTCCTCTCTGTCTGCCGAAATTCCCTAGGGAATCCTTCAAAATTTTCCAGCTTTTTCTTCTTTTATTTAGCCAAAACCACCTTTAATTTCTCCTACTTTTTCTCTTATTCTTTCTTCCACCATTGACGAATATCCACCACCCTTCTTTGAAACTTCCTTAGAAAAACCGCCAAAATTATTCAAAATTCCAGCATCTCTTTTAGCCGAATCTACTCCTCCCTATTTGGTGTAATTTTGGCCGAATATCAAAGCAAAGGGTGCTCTTTTCTTCCCCAATCGGTTTGAGAGGAAGGTAAGTGGTTTTGGTAAGCAATATTTGGTAAGATTCATTGTTTAGATTTATGGCTTGGAGGATTAACCGTGTAATCTGATTAAGTGTGTTGATGGAGGCAAGTTCCAGTCAAGGAGGGCAAGGGAAAGTCCCTGTTCCGAAGTTCAAAAAGAGATCAGTCTCGGCGGTTCGAGATTGGCCACCGGGGTGTGGGCCAGAGTCAAAACAGCAGATTAGGCAGATAGCCGTAGTTTCGATTAACGATAGCGTTGGGATCGAGAGTGTAGAACTACAAGTAATTAGGTACGTAATTATCGCACTGTTTCTCCTGTTTTGTGTATTGATATATATGTACATATACTTGGTGTATGATGTGTGATAGCCGACAATAAAGGCTAAAATGGTGGATACCCACGTTTGGAGTATTCGGTTAACAGGTCAGTAATATGTGATATTAAATTATTTATGGTGCCTGTGTGATATGATAATGAGCATGTGATGTGTATTCATTCTACATGTTGATTTGATAAGATACATTAACATATATGCTTGGGGCTTGGATTTGATCAAGGAAGGATGGGTGTACATATTTATGTACGTGGTCTAATGTTAGCCTCGTGCTATATTAGCGCTTGATGATCAGTTGTGTGCTTCATCAAGGGAGATGTTGGCTAGGTGCCCATCTCGGCGGTTGAGGGCTGTGTGCATCACCGTAGTCGGATTAATGTGAGGATCACTGATGTGATCGGTGGCTCAGCCACGGCCTTGTGCAGTAGGTCTGCCGAGGTAAGATATGTGGGATCACTCGGTTGTGATCGGTGGATTAGCCACGGCCTTGAGCAGGGAGTCTGCTAAGGTTGGTGTAACGGATGGACCTAGGTTGGGTTGGGTTTCGTAATTGCATGGTTATTTGTATGATCTGTGTGGATATGGGCCAAGCCCATGTGTGGAGGCATGTGTGATGATTATGCACTGAGTCTGTGGACTCACCCAATTTTTTCTCAACCATTTCAGGTGATGCGTAAACCTTGGACCGGGTTCGGAGTGGATACAAGGTGGCCCATGCAGAAAGAAGATATTTTAATTATTTTAAGCATTTATTTTTATTAAGTATTTTGTTTAAATAACGGTTGTAATAAGGGCCTCATTATTATTTTTGGTATTATTTTAATTGTGGTTAGATTAAAATTAAATTACTATATAAAAATGACTTTATTTTATTTTTAGCAATCTATTTATTCAAGATATATATATTTATATATTAAAGTTTTAATATGGACATTTTATAATAACAAAGTTTTACTTATAATTTTAAACGGACATGGTTTTTAAAAGGTCAACCAAATTTTTCATGTTTTATTCCAAAGTAAAAAGATTTTTAACCGTCTTTCCGCAGTGACATAACCAGATCCGGTCAGGGCTCGTGGGTCGAGTTTGGGGGTGTTACACACACGTTGTACATGTATTCTATTTTGTACACTTCGTCGACATAGCTTATGGGATCCAGACGAAGATTCTGACAAGCTGCAATTACATGACCGCATGGATAACAAAGTGTGTCAAATATCCCACAGTTGCAAGTCCTATTTCTCAAGTGTACACGATATTGCCCGCCAATAATACCTTGGTTCGGTCTGTCAAACTCCGTCACACGAAACCATAGGTTGTTGCGATCGTGACACACTATGTGCACAGTGTTGGCCCGTGCCTTCACCTTATTAATTTCTCGCAATACCTTCGTGCACCATACATGGCCTCCCTGCATTTGGCTTTTATAACTCACTGTTTGCTTCGAAAATAGTGCCGCTAAATGAAAATATGTCACTCACACAACCGACGTTATCGGCAAATGACGCGTTCCTTTTAGAATAGAATTTATGCATTCAGCCAGGTTTGAGGTCATATGACCATATCATAGGCCACCGTCGTATGTTTGTGTCAACTATTCGAAAGGTATGTTGCATAGGTAGTTTGAACCTTCTTCGTTAACTGAGCGCAAAATCGCTAACATCTCATGAAAACGGTCCTTATTGATCTCGTACCCTGCCAATATAAGTTGATAGCGAATATTACATACCACTCTTCACTTAAGAATAAATTGAATATTACAAACGAAATTATATTAATAGATATTATATACCCATGTTGGTCACTTGTCGTCATTCACTTGTAGATCGATGTTGCCCGTAGTAGTTGGACGCAACATGCCTTAGTCAATATTGATGTTGTGTGCGATGCCATAGGCTTCCCTGTCGCTCTATTGCGGCTAGTATTCCAGGGTCCCAATCCGATATAACGCAAATATTAGGTTGGGGGCAGACAAGCCTACTTAACCTAGATAGAAAGAATTCCTAGACATCAGCTGACTCCTCCGATGTTATTGCAAACACAAGTGGAAGGATTCTCCCACTACCATCTTCTGCCACAGCTAGCAATAGCCGATGCGTATATCTACCATACATAAAGGTACCGTAAATTTGTACCAATGGCTTGTAGTATAGAAATGCGTCTCGGTATTACTTAAATGTCCAGAACAGACACTTGAACACTTGACATCCACGAAACAATCGATCATTGTAGTACGTAGGTACTGTTTCAAGGTTTGTTATGCTGCTTGGGACATATCTCTCCAGCACCTGACACCACTGCCGCACTTTATTATATGAAGCATCCCACCAACCATGCAACTTTTCCAACGCCTTCTGCTTAGCTATCCAAGTCTTGCGGTAAGAGGGAATGTACCCCAATTGGCTACGAATATTGGCAATTAAGACCGGCACTGAAGTCTTAGGATCTGCCTTCATCGTTGTTATTATTAAGCTAGCCAACATATATGAATCCATCTTGGGATGATCTTGTGAAATACCTGTCAACGAAGTACGTTAAATAATGCAACATTACGTAATATCAGTATTATTCAAAAACCCTAAATACCTAGTGATACTGTATCGGCAACACATGTATATGGACCTTTGTACTTTTTAATCTCCCACAAGCCTGCCCTTTTCCTCAACGAGGCCATGATTTTTTATGAACATGTACCGTTTTGCACTGCACACTTGGCCTCATACTTATCGAGTTTGGATTTAACCACGTTGTAGTTAACCCCACTCTTGATGCTATATTATTTCAATGCACCAAGAAAACTATCTTTGGAAAACTCTTTACCAACTTCCAATTAACCCAAATCCAACGACAAACTTGAACGGTCACGCCTTTTGTGTGGTAGTTCAGAAAACTCCAACGCATCGTCTTGAGATAGATCGACGTTATGCATGTGGGCTAGAGGTGAGTACGCCCTGAATCGCGGATCTTCTTCTTCTTCATCTGAACCCCCTTCAACATCTTTAGGTATGGTTGGAATAGGCTCCAGTTTAGAAAATAATGAAACTTCTGCACCATCGGGGCTGGGCTCTTGAGGTGGATCCACATCGGACTCATCATCCGACCCACTATCATCTACAACGAACGAGGCCCCCTCGTCGATGGATGTCGTAGGGAGTACATTATCCCTTCTTAAACAACTTTCGTCACTTCCTTAATCATATGTGGATTGCCAACCAGTAGAATTTGATGACATTCCCTAATACGTATTTCTAGCATCAAACATTGACCCACCGATATGCATGTTCCATCCACCAACCGAGTGTCATGCAGGGGTTGTGTTTTCCATACTACCACCAAACACGGGCACTTCCGTATTCTGCCTCCCACTAACAGAGTGTTAACTTGGGGTCATGTATTCCCCTCGAACAGCAGTAGATGTTGAAGTCGAAGGAATATCACTTGGCGATGAAAATTGTACATATACCTCAAGATACGGTGATCCACTGACAAGATGAGTCTCCACCATTTCCACCAAGCTCCAAGGACCTTTGATGCCAAATGAGTCATATCTCACGGGATCAATCGAAGCATAAAATATATACTTAATAGATAGAACTTTCATTGGCATTGTTCCGAAGATTTTACGCCTAATTCTTTTACGAAGTTCTGTCAAATCTATGTTCTGGTTAAAAACCAGTCGCGTTTGTTCTCTAATAAAAAAAATAACACCGTTTTTGGTGTCACAAATCTCACCATCATAGTAAATAATAGCATTAATACGTTCACTCATCTTCAGTTTCTATTATACTTTTGCCTCAATTTCTATTATGCAACCTGAGAATGAAATTTGACTCATTTATAGTCTAAGGCCAAATAGGAACTACTGTAGCAAAAGAGCGTCCACGTGGGAGCTTTTTTTAGTACTATTGCTGACAGTGTATCCTGCTTGAAGCATTTTGGTCACTATTTGTTCAGAAACGTCTTATCAAAATTATCTTTTCAGAAACTACTGTAGCAAAAGAGCATCCACATGGGAGCTTTTTTCAGTACTCTTGCTGACAGTGCATCCTGCTTGAAGTGTTTTGGTCACTATTTGTTCAAAAATGTCTTCTCAAAATTATCTTTTCAGGAACTACTGTAGCAAAAGAGCGTCCACGTGGGAGATTGTTTTCAATACTATTGTTAACAGTGCATCCTGCTTGAAGCGTTTTGGTCACTATTTGTTCAGAAACGGCTTCTCAAAATTATCTTTTCAGAATCTCTTTGTAGCAAAAAAGCGTCCACGTAGGAGCTTTTTTCTACTCTTCTTGTGATGCATCCTCGCTTGAAGCGTTTTGGTCACTATTTGTTCAGAAACGTCTTCTCAAAATTATTTTACCAGATACTCTTAAAAAAAAACAAATAATTTTTATATTCTTGATATACTTTTCCCAAAACCCTAAACATAAAATTATTTTAATTAATTAACCCTAAATCTAGTTCATTAATTTTTCCTTAAAAACCCTAAAATCCTAAACCTAAACCATAAAAACCATAAAAAAACCCTAAGCCTTGGCTTTAAAACCCTAAAAACCCTAACCCTAACCCTAAAAATAGCTAAAAACCCTAACAAAATAACGGGCAAAAAGCGTCCACAGGGGAAGCGTTTTGCCACATCGACAAAGCGAGCCTCAAGGACCCAATTTATCTTGATGTGGCAAAACGCTCCCCAAGGACGCTTTTCCGCTAAGTACTACGACATCGTACCGACGTGGATGCGCTTTCGAGAAAAATGACCTATTCAGGTAAATAATTTAAAAAATGTCCTGTTTTGTAAATTTTGAAAAAAAAGGCATTTTTGGTATTTTTCCCTTTTTTAAGAATATATAGAAGGTGTTATACACGACTAAGCCAAATAGAAAAATGTATTAAATGACAATGACATTGTGCATACAATTATAATTTTTTCGCTTTGTCAAAACAGAAAGAAAGTTACTTACGGTCATTATAGTACTGTGCCGATACATTTGAAAACGTGCTTGTTCACATAAAGGCAAAAAAAGTTACGGTTTTGAAAAATTAGTGCAACTTTTTATCTATTTCAATTAACCCATTCTCTCTAATTACTATTGTTTTTTTTTTAAATTTAGGCTAAATTTTCTATCTAGTCATTTGAGTTTATTCATATTTTTATTTTGGTCCCTCATTTTAAAAATTTGTTATTTTAAGTACTTTCGTTAGATAAGTTGTCAGTTTTAATAATCGTACAATTAAATACCTTTGGTCACCAGGCGAAATACTAACATGGTAGTCTTTTTATTGGTATAAAAAAATTTAACCTTTAACACTTTGCACATTCTGTCAATTTGGTCATAATTCTAAAACATTCAATAAATTTAACCCTCAATATTTGTATATTTTATCAAATTAGTCCAAATTCTAAAATTCAAAAATAAATATAATTTTAAAAATTGAAAATATATATTATTTATTATAAAAGACATAAAAACATAAAATATTAAAGTATATATAATTACATTATAACTTTTAAATCATCTTTCACCATTAAACATTTGATTTCTTTCTATTTGTTAGAATGTGCCTCTAGCAATATTTCTCAGATTCTTATGAGAACATCAATAGAAGTGAGCCGATAATGGCATTGGTGCTTACTTTATTTTTGTTATCAAAGCTGGTCCATGTAGCTTACCGATGTCTCGCGGTGGAGGTTTTAGGAGTCGAGTTGTAATAGCTCGGTTTAGACCCTAGTTAGTATAGTGGTTTTGAGACCACAAATCTGAGTCTAAAAGATAATTTAATATTATTTTTATGTTTATGGCATGTGAAAAGGTATGTGTGAAAGTTCTGTGTGAAAAATTTATCGTTTGTGTGTCGATTTGTGAAAAATGGCGAAATCGCAGAAAATGTAAAAGTGACCTTCTATTTGATTAAGTGCCAAATTGATGTGTCTATTTAAATGTGAGGTCCTTATGTTGTAAATGGACCATTGAATTCATGAAATGCCATAGTTGGACATGAGTTAGTGGATTTTAAATGAAATCATTAAGGTTAAACATGGTATTTGATAACTAAAGTTAATATTAATGAAACAAAAACATTTTGATGGTCATTATCATCGTCTTGGCATTGAATATTAAAGGAAAAAGAAATAAATTTATCTAGTTAGGGTTCAGCACTCATTTTGCTCAACCAAGGTATGTTTCGAGCTCGATTTTTAGTGATTTTTATGTTTTTTGTGATTGTTGCTTGGCATTCTATCAAGCCCATGACTCAATTTTAGAATTTGATGATAGTTTTGAGTTATGCCATTTTTGATTTTGTGAGATTTGTGATGTTTGATGATGAAAACTAAGTGTTTGATGATTGATATACATATTTTCTAAAGTGATTTTGAGTAAAAATGCATTTTTAGGATTTAATTGAGAAATGTGAAAACTTTGTGTCGAAATGTGAAATAAATGTGAAATCTGGGTTGCTAAGGGCACTATGGTAATTCAACTAAGCATGGATTAAATTGGAATTTGTGAATTTGATATAATTGTGAAATAAGGACTAAAATGCTAATGTGTAAAATTATAAGGGTTAAAGTACAAAATGCCCTAATTGTGTGTTTGTGAATTGAATTGAGTAAAGATGAGATTGAATGAGTTGAATATGATATTATATAGATCAAGAAAAGAGAAATTCGGGCTTAGATCGAGGCAAGAACAAAGTGCTCGATTGATCGACTAGTATCGTTGTTTCTATGTCCAAGGTAAGTTCATGTATAATACGTATTGTTTAAATAATGTTCATATGTGATGAAATGAATGGAAATGTGATTGTGGAGTTTGGTAATGTGAAACGTGAGTTCGAAGACATGTGGCACTAAGTGTACACAAATAGAATCGTTACAGTGTTGAATGGCACTAAGTGTGCTTGATAAAGAAAGCATCGGTTGTATTATTTGGCACTATGTGTGCGACACTGAGACAAATTTGGTTTAATGTGATGGCACTAAGTTTGCGATATTATTATAGCTTTGGCTAATTAATTGGCACTAAGTGTGAGAGTTCATCGAACGTTTAAAGAGGATCGAATGAATTATGGCATCGAATATTGAAGTGGTAAATGTGATAGAAAAATACGTGATGGTACAGATATGTACAGAACCTATGTGGTTGATGATACTGTATATGAGTTAGATGGAAGATTATGTGAATGAATGATGAAAAGAGTTGGATTGAGTAGCATTATAAATGTTTGTATATGAACCTATAAATATGGTATGAAAGTGAGTAATAGCCATGGATGAGATTGAGTATGATGTGAATTGAACTAAGTGTCAGCTAATTTTGCATATTGAATTTGAATTGTTGAGTTAATTGTGTTATATTAAGAACTTACTAAGCTTTAAAGCTTACTGTGTGAAGTCTTTCTCTGCTTTACAGTGGCATTTAAAGCTAGCTCGAATCCGAGGATCGTCAGTGACTTAATCACCCTATCAGACATCTATTTTGGTACTTTTTGAAAGTTGTATTTATGGTATATGGCAGGTATAGGCTAGTGAGGTTGTGGAATGTTTTGAGATGTATAAATCTTACCACGTGATATGGCTTGATAATGGATCAGACTTTGGATTGATTTTGGTATATGTTTTGCTATGTGAAAATGGTGTATATGATGTGTAAATATGGTCTTGTGTGAATGGCCATTATGGTATGCTTTAGTGAAACAGAAATAGTATGTTTCATACTTGACTTGGTAGTTGAGATGGTGAATATATTGCATGTTTGAAATGGTTTGAAATGAGATATGAATCATATGCTTTTGGTATGGAATTGGTTCATGAAATGGACATGTTTTGAGTTAGAATTGTATATGGAAATGAATGAGGATATTATAGCTTGAATTGTGCATATTTTGGTAGGGTTTTGACCATTAATTGGGCATGAATTGAGTATAGAGTGATGCTTGTAGGAATGACCCAAAATGGATGGTAATTTGGCCTTGTAAATGGCCTATAATTGTCCACACGGTTGAGCACACGGGCATGTGTCTTGGCTGTGTCTTTTAATGTCCCAATTCGAAGCAAGTCATACTTGCACACGGGCCAGACACACGGGTGTGTGACAGGCCATGTGAATCAAGTCAGTGTTGCACACGGGCTAGACACACGGGTATGTGACAAGCCATATGACCCAAGTCAGTGTTCCACACGGGGTAAGACATGGTCTAAGGCATGGCCGTGTGAGGCACATGGCCTAGCCACACGGACGTATGCCCTGTTTTGTAGAAAAAATTTTAAAGTTTTGTAAAAGTTTTAAATGTGATTGGTTCAGTTCTGAACCACTTCTAAAGCATGTTTAAGGTCTTGTAGACCTTCTAAAGGGACTTTGTGTTATTGATTAACTATGATATGCTGATGTGTGAGCAATGGTTGTTTATATGTTATGATTCGATTGGTAATACCTCGTAACCCTAGTCTAGTAATGGATACGGGTTAAGGGTGTTACACAAGTCATTATTCCCTTACCTCATACGATGAGCATGAAGAGGTAAGAAACTAAAATTCAAACCTCCTATCATCAGTGTTGTCAAATTATCGATATCAAACCTGACATCTCTAACTCCATTTCAGTAGCAAAGTGTCGAACTTTGAAGGACTCAAATGCTTAAGGCTAAGCAGTGCTTCAATGGTTGATTTTTTTCATTAATAGAAAATGCAATAGTAGCATTGATGCTTACTCTATTATTGTTATCAAAGCTGGTCTATGTAGCTTAATGATGTCTCATGGTGGAAGTTTTGGGAGTCAAGTCATTCTTCCCTTACCTCATACGATGAGCATGAAAAGGTAAGAAACCAAAATTCGAACTTCCTGTCATCAGCATTGTCAAATCATCAATATCAAATTTGACATCTCTGAATCCATTTCAATAGCAAAGTGTAGGACTTTGAAGTATTCAAATGCTTAAGGCTAAGCATTGCTTCTATGATTGATTTTTTCTCGTTAATAAAAAACGCAATAGCGGCATTGATGCTTACTTTATTGTTGTTATTAAAGCCGGTCCATGTAGCTTACCGATGTCTCGTGATGGAAGTTTTGGGAGTCAAGTTATTCTTCCCTTACCTCATACGATGAGTATGAAGAGGTAAGAAACCAAAATTCAAACCTCCTATCATCAATTTTGTCAAATCATCGATATCAATCTGACATCTCTAACTCCATTTCAGTAGCAAAGTATAGGACTTTGAAGGACTTAAGTGCTTAAGGCTAAGCAGTGCTTCAATGGTCGATTTTTCTCGTTAATAAAAAAACGTAATAGTGGCATTGATGCTTACTCTATTGTTGTTATCAAAGTCGGTCTGTGTAGAGTACCGATGTCTCGCGGTGGAAGTTTTGGGAGTCAAGTTATTCTTTCCTTACCTCATACGATGAGCATAAAGAGGTAAGAAACCAAAATTCTAACCACCTATCATCAGTGTTGTCAAATCATCAATATCAAGTCTGACATCTCTGGCTCTATTTCAGTAGCAAAGTGTAGGACTTTGAATAACTCAAATGCTTAAGGCTAAGCAATGCTTCAATGGTCGATTTTTTCTCATTAATAGAAAATGAAATAGTGGCATTGATGCTTACTCTATTGTTGTTATCAAAGTCGGTCCATGTAGTTTACCGATGTCTCGCGGTAGAAGTCTTGGGAGTCAGGTCATTCTTCTCTTACCTCATACGATGAGCATGAAGAGGTAAGAAACCAAAATTTGAACCTCCCGTCATCAGTGTTGTCAAATCATCGATATCAAATCTGACATCTCGACTCCATTTAGTAGCAAAGTGTAAGACTTTGAAGGACTCAAATGCTTAAGGCTAAGTAGTGCTTCAATGGTCGATTTTTTCTCGTTAATAGAAAATGCAATGGTGGCATTGATTCTTACTCTATTGTTGTTATCAAAGTCGGTCAATGTAGCTTACCGATGTCTTGCGGTGGAAGTTTTGGAGTCAGGTCATTCTTCCTTTACCTCATACGATGAGCATAAAGAGGTAAGAAACCAAAATTTGAACCTCCTGTCATCAGTGTTGTCCAATCATCGTTATCAAATTTGACATCTCTGACTCCATTTCAGTAACAAAGTGTAGGACTTTGAAGGACTCAAATGCTTAAGGCTAAGCAGTGCTTCAATGGTCTATTTTTTCTCGTTAATAGAAAACACAAAATTGAGTTTGTGTGTGTTTGTTAAAAAAAAGTGAAATCTAGCTTGGGTGTGGGTTTAATAGTAAGTGCTTGATGGCAAAGTTATTATGGTGTTTCGGTATGGTATTTGAGATTGTGAGGTTTGGGCGAGAGTATGAGAACAATGGGAAGCTTGAAAATGAACGGGGAAGAAGATGGAGGGATGAATGTTGTTTTTATAAAGTTTCTTTGTTTTTTTAGGTTGACCAAAAAATCTTGTAACAAGAAAGAAAATTTTAAACTTTTTTCTTGTATTTTTTAACTGCATGATATATGTAGGAGCATTTTGGTTTTCATTTGAATTGTAACTAATAAAACTTTACTTACTTTGATTTTGGATTTTGATTGATTATTTTTTGAATATTTTATATTTCTTAATATTTTAATTAATTTGTTTTATGAATTTTTAGAATTAGGACTAAATTGACAAATGTACAAACATTAAGGTTAAATTTGTTGAATTTTTAGAACTAGGACCAAATGTCAATTAAGCCTTCATGTAATTATATATATATATTTTAATATTTATATTTTATCTTTTTTATAATAAATAATATATATTTTAAAGTTTTAAAATTATAATTTTTTGAATTTTTAGAATTTGGACTAAATTGATAAAATGTAAAAATATTGAGGTTAAATTTGTTGAATTTTTTGAATTAGGACTGAATTGAAAAATGTGCAAAGTGTTAAGGGCTAAATTTATTATTATACCAATCAAAAGATTGCCACATCAGCATTCTGTTTGGTGATCAAAGGTATCTAATGGTAGAGTGACTAGAATTGACAACTTATCTAACGTGAGTGACTAAAATAACAAAATTTTAAAATAGGTGACCAAAATAGGAACGTAGGTAAATTGGGGTGACTAAATAAATAATTTACTCTAAAATTTATTAAAACAATTACAAATATAAATAATATAAATCGATAAGTTATTATTAGAATTAAAATTAATTATCTTTATATTAGGGCATACCTATGGTAGATGATTTTTTTGCTAAAATGTATTTATTAATATTTTGTGCTTAAAATATTAAAATTTTGATCCAAATCAAAAGTTGAACACCTATTAATTATAGTGTCTTGGTCATAAGTCCTCATATGTGTAAAATTTTATTGATTTTAGGGTAATATATATGGAGGTACTTGAATTTGATAACTTGTACATACTTGGTATCCAAACTTTTTTTGACTTAATTGGTATCTAAACATCGAAATATAAGTCAACTTGGTACTTTTTTTAGATACTTGACTAACACAATTAAGATACATTGAAGTGGCACTGTTGACTAATAACATGGTGACACGTGACAACTTCACATGTTGACATGTTGCAAAGAATAAAAAATTAAAATTTATAAAAAAATTATTTTTCCCACGTGTCAAAATGTTAGGTTGCTATGTGTTACCATGCTATTGGTTATAAGTGCTACACTAGCGCTACATCAACGTATTTTAATAGTGTTAGGGTCCATTTGGATGGACGGTGAGATTGGCTTCGGTGAGATTAAAAACAATAATGACAGTGAAATTAGTTACCGTAATAGTGTGGTGGTTGCTCACTTCATCCCTTAACCGTGTGGTCGGGGTTCAATCCTCACTTATAGGAATGAAACATATTTAATGGCCAACCGTTTACCTTTTTAGAGAGCATTTGCAACAAAAAGATTAGTAACTGTTACGGGCAATAAATACCCAGATTAAGACAAAAAAACATTTTTAATATTTAATGTATTATTTTTTATTAAATTTGAATAAAAGAAATATAATACGTTAATAACAATACTTTCCTTTTAATCATCCTCAAAAGTTGTATGGAAATAATGCATAAAATTAAGGCATAATAACTTCTTTGATCCTCTAATTTTATAAAATATTTATACTCAGTATTTAATTTTTCGCTTTTGTTAACTTTGTTAACGTGATATACATGTAGATTGCCACGTGTATATTATGTTAATAATTAATTAATTTTAAAAATTTAAAATATATCTTTTATAATTTTATACTTCTTTAATAAATTTAATATTTTATAATTTTTAAAAATAATTTTATATTTTCTTGAATTTTAAAATTTAAAAGAAAATAGTTAATTGAAGATGCAACATCCATGTGTGTATCACAAAGTTAATATTTTGAGTGATTTGATAAATTATACAAATATAAAAATTAAAACAAAAAATTAAATAAAAATTAAAATAACTATTTTATAAAGTTGGAGTCCGAAACTCATTATAAACTAATTATTTATCAGCAAATCCTTCTTTTCTAAGGATAAGCGGTATAAAATAGACTTTGGACATAATGTTATTGAACTTGAATGGGCTGGACACAAATTCCTAATAAAATTATATAAAATAATTTAATTAAAATTTTCAAATAAGTTTAAGTTTAGTCTAATTCAAATTAAGATATATTTTAAAAAAGTAAAGTACTCAATTATTCAATTTATTTTATTTTAGTCATTTAATATTATTAATTTTTATTTGTTATTTAACTTTTGGAAATTAAATCTTTTACTTATTCTTTCATTAGTTGCCTAACAAAAGTCTAATATAGTCTCTGTTTTATTGGTGTAATAATAAATTTAGCCCTTCTAATATTTATGAAATTTATCAATTTGATCATAAATCTAAAAAATCAACAAAATTAACCCTCAACATTTATAAAATTTTTATTTTAGTCCTAATTATAACAAAATATTTAAAAATCTTAAAAATATAAAATAGGTAAATATAAATTTTAAAATTTTTAAAAAGTAAATATAAAAATATTTTAAAGGTTTTTGGACCCAATGACTTTCCACATTATCTTCCACTTTGTTCTTTCTTTCATTCAAGTGATAAAGTTGGAAATATCATATGCCATGTCATTGACTTGCAATCTATCTCTAATGCTTGAGCTAGAAATGATAAAGATATGAGAATACTAGAACTTAAAATTGGTTCTATCTTTGTCGTAAAGAGTAAGGTCATTTGAGTTGGTATCATTAACCCAACCATTTTTCTAGGTTTATAAATTAGTTAATTTAGAGCTTGTTTCTAGGTTTTAATTAGGCTTTTGACACGAATAATATAGAAAAAGAAAAAAGGGGACTAAATCAAAAGAGATTGAATAAAAATAACTTTAATTTTGGGTTTTTCACATGTTTGGTTTATGAGAAAAGTAAATGTAACTTATAAAAAAGTAAATATAAAAATATTTTAAAGATTTTTAAACTTATTTTAAAATAAGAATTAAAATGAAAATTTTGTAAACATTAATGGTTAATTTATTATATATTTTTACATTTGTGTAAAATATTGTAAGTCTAAATTTATTATTATACTAGTAAAACAAAGCTCATATTAGACTTTCGTTAAACAATTAATGAAAAGAAATAAAATATTTAATTTCAAAAATTAAATTTTTAAGAGGAAAAAGATAATAATTGAGTAACTAAAATAGTTAGACCGAATATTTTCATAATTTAACCTTAAAAAGTTGAACTACAGTACGATTTAACCCAAAAATATATTTTTTATTCTTTCTCAGTTCCCCATGCAAAGGGCCTAACTTCACATAGGATGCTAATTTACGATTGTGACAGAATGATATTAGATTGTATCAATTTTGGTATAAGATGACTTATTAACCTACTAAAATTTATAATAAATAAGATTTTGAATAACAAAAAAACAAAAGTTATCGTTTTCCTATGTTTTTGTACGAAGAGGTGGTTTGGATTGAAATTTTTTATTGAGTACATTAAGTTGACGTTTCTTCATAATCACTATTTTCATGTGATCCTTTCGATGACCACTTTAGATTTGAACGTTTGTTTGCATGTATTAGATGAGACACACCTTCATTATATATCTTTCCTTTTTCCTTTGAATTATTTCATTTCCTTTATTATTTTCATCAAATTAATATGAAAAATCAACCTCCTCCATGATGGGAAAAATCATATTAAGTTACATTCATGTGGAAATTAAGAATTGAGTTTAGTAATAATTGATTTTAATTGAATTTATTGACCCATAACTATTTATATATAATATAGTAAACTAATAAGAATCTAAAGTGAAAAATATGAACCACGATAGAAATTCAAAAGAAAAAAAAAAAAAGCAACATATATGTTCAGCAAACCTCCAATATCATATATAATAGGTCATATGAAAACCGTGACTTAGCAAAATATAATATATAATATCATTGGTTATATACCTGACAAACAAAATTATTAATGTAACAAGGCTTTGTCACGAATTAAAATGTATTAATTAGGTAGGTACCATCATTAAACCCATCGTTTTTTTTATCATGGTATGGTACTGAATTTTGTGGGGCTAAATTAGCATACTATATTAATTTTAAAAATTATTTAAAGTTTTAAGTTGATTTTTTCAATATTGATCGAAATATGTTAGTTTTGGAGAGAAATAGAAAATACGTCTAGTAGAATGCGTTTTCAGTTGAAGGACATGCTTTTTGAAAATGCTTTCTACAATAACATATTTTTTTTAACCCATCAACCCCTTTAGTTAGATGATTAATTATTAGTAATTTTGTCTTTAAATTTCGGGTTTGATTCTTTTCCTACTCATATTTTTATTTTTATTTTATATTGTTTTAATTTTCTTTTTTAATTAATGTTTTAACACATTAACTTCTTGGTTAGATGGTTAAATAATAGTGATTTTATTCTTGATTCTCAAGTTTGATTCTTCTTCTTCTAAACATATTTGAATTTTTTATTTCATGTTGTTTCAAGCCTTATTTTAATTAATAAATATTTTTAAAGTTTTTATTTTAATTCATCTTTTAATTAATAAATCTTTTATTTATAAAATGAAATAATTATTTCAAATATCATTATTTTAGTGAATAAATTTTATATGTGTAATATTTATTTTCAATCCATATCATTAGTGTAGTAAATTTTAGTATTATATATTTTTGTATGTGTATTTGAAATATTTATTTGAAATATTTCACATATAAAAAATTTGAAATATCATACCCACAATGTAGATGAAAAATAATGATATTTGAAATAATCATTTGATTTTATAATCTTAGAAACCACCATACCCACAATAGAGATGGAGAAAATAAATATTTGACATATAAATATTATATATAAAGAAAAAATATATAAAAAATTAGTTGATGTTTTTTTAAAATAAAATATATTTAACATAATGATCAATACAAAAAATATAATTTTATTATATAATTATATATTTATTATTTGATTTTATAAATAAAAGAGTTATTAATTAAAAGATGAATTAAAAAAAAAAGCTTGAAACAACATGAAATAAAAAATACAGATGTGCTTGGAAGAGGAATTGAATCTGTGACTCAATGTTGAAATCACTGTTATTTAACCATCTAACTAGAGGAGTAAATGCATTAAAACCATTAATTAAAACTAAAAAATAAGATTAAAACACCATATGTAACACTCGAATCCCGACTTGATCGTCCGATTTGAGCTATGAAGTGCCACATTCGTTGCCCAAGCAACTACGTTCACAAACTATCAATATAATGCAATAAGCAGTTAAATTCAAGCATAACACATTTAATATGAAATTTAATAGTTATCGAGCCTTATACAAGCTTACGGAAGCTCAAAAACCAAACTGAAAACGAATAGGGATCAAACGTAAAGAATTCAACTTACAGGACTAACGTTGTGATGAGGGGCTCCTTCTTGTTGCAACGTGACAAACTGTTTGTTCTCATTGTGACGATGAGGTTCCTTATCATGACGTGAAAAGCTATCCAGCCTCATCTCGATGACAACTTTATGACGTTGCGACGTGAAAATCTCATCGTGACGTCTCTCGAATGACGTTGCAACGTCACTCAATGTTTCTGCAAAACATTTAATTTCAAAACCTACTATTTCATGCCAACCAAGGCCAACAACAAAACCATGTAAAAAATTAATAAATGAAAAGTTTTTTTAGGCAACTATAAAATGTCTAAACATACCTAAAGCACCCTCTAAACATCTATTCCATAAATTTGACCAAAAGACATAACATCATATATTACATATAAATAAACTATAGACAACAAAACTTGAAAATGCATATTGTACCCATGCATATCACAACATATTCATATTATATCCAAAATGACTTTACATACCTACATTATTAGCTAACAACATTTGCAATGCAAAACATCTATAGAACTTATTAAGTACATGCCAAGACTAACTAGAAAAAGAGGTACAAACTTTATGGAGTTGTGAAAACTTGACGTGATGCTAAAGTGGATATAGGACATGTGGATTTTAACCTAGCCTACACATGGAAAATAAACCGTATGATGAGCATGTCACTCAGTAGTATTCCTATAAGTCCAATACAATATATGGAGATGGTAGAACTTGCAATTCATAAATTCAACATCTAAACATTTGGTTCCTTGTAACTCAAACATGAAACATTATTCATTATACATTTCTAATTCATAAAATCTCAAACCGTGTTACCCTTCAGTCGATAATTTGAGTTCATGTGCTCATGTTCAGTTAATTTCAGTTTGTCATCCAAATTACCCGACAACGATGACTTGTCACCCTGGGTTGCCTGGTGATGAAGGCCTACTACCCTGGATTGCCCCACAATGACCGATCATCTCGGATTACGACAACGATGACCTACCACCTTGGATTGCCCGACAACGATGACCTACTACTCCAAATTGCCCGAAAAAGATGACCTACCATAATTACTCTATCATATGTTGTATGGCTACAAGTAATCTATTCCTCCCTTCATTTCATACGAACCATTTAATGTTTATAATTCAAAATTCATTAGCTATCATTAGTTTCAATATGCTTCGACTAGTTTCTCGTACCGCTTCTTAGATGCAAATTAAATCTATGAATTCTATTTTATTCAATTTAGTCCTTATCTCAATATACAACTTCAATATACCGAATTCAATTCAATCCATCCTCAGTAGTTCACTATAACAATTTACAATGTAAAATAACACAAGAACATGATGTTTAAATAATAATTTGACCATAGAAATACTTACTGAAAACTCTGAGTTATTCGTAGTTGGTTTTAGCGTTTCCTTTCCTTTTGCGTATTTCAGATCGATGATAGCTACAGATTAACATAAACATATAATTTCATTAATAATCAACCAATTTCTAAATCAATTGACATTTTATACGAGTTTTTTATTTCATTCAATTTAGTCCTTAAAACCGAAACTAATATAACTTTCAATTTAGAACTCCAAATTTCAATACTATAGTCCATTTAGAACCTTCTATTTCTCATTTCTACAAAAAGTTTACTATTTATGCATTTTAGTCCCTATCGAACAAAACTATTAATTAACCTTACAATTTAGTCATTTTTCACCTTTAAGCTTAAAATCTATTAATTTAATACTTAAAACTTCAAGAAGTCAACAATGGAATCTTTCTCAATATTTAACAGTTTAAAGAAAAACACACGGGTTAGCTAGATTAAGCTCCCGAGACTTCAAAAGCATAAAAATTACAAGGAAATGACTAAATTGCACTATCTAATTGAAGGCATAAACCTTGAAACCCCTTGGTTGAATTCTCCCAATCCCTATCTATGGTATTTCTAGTTTTGTGGAGAAGATGCAAATCTCTTCTCTTTCTTTCCATTTTGATAACTTAATATATTATGATTAGGTTTTAATTTTAATAAAAAAATTCTCCCTTAAATTATAAAAAAAATGCCACCACTGTCCACTCACATTACCTAGGTGGTATTATTACCCCTTTAGTCCCTATTCTATTTCCAATCAATGAAAATTTATAATAGTTGAACTTTTACTACTTTTACAATTGAGTCATTGTACCTTAATAAATCACAAATTCAAATGAAATTGTTTACCCAAAATTCAATTCACTTATAGTATAGCTCTATAATTATTTAATAAAAATATTTATGATATCGGTTTAGGAAAATATGATCTTGAAATCAGATTTTTGACACCACTGACTTTTGGGTCATTACAACATGAAATAAAAAGTACAAATATGAGTAGGAAAGGAATAAAACCCAAGACTCAAGGAAAAAACCAATAACATTTATCCATCTGACTGAAAGAGATAATATATTAAAAGAAAATGCATTTTGTGGAAAGTGTTTTTAGAAAGCGCATATTACAGGGCGCGCTTTCAGCTGAAAATGCTTCCTGTAGGACACTTTTTCTATTTCTCTCTCCAAAATATTCTTATTTCTCTAAAATGAAAAAAATTAGCTTATTTCTGTAAATATTTTTTAAAATTGGCCTTTTTATTTAATTTACCCAAATTTTGTTAGCTAGAATAGTTTATTTTTTTGTAAATAATAAGTAGAATAGTACAAGTAGAAGGTTATTATCTTTATTCACTAAGAACCATAGGACTTGGAATATTTAAACTTGTGTACTGTTGAAGTGTAAGTAAAGAAAGAAATCTTTGGAGATTCGTAAAATAAGATTTTATAATTTGATTTTGACATTTTAGATTAGGGATTGAATAGGTAATAATCAAAGTATTGGATGTAATAATAAGATACATTATACTCTTAAGGGGAGGACTTAGGTCCAAACATTGAAAAAGACATTATTGGGAGGGGCAACCATAAACCCTAAAATGATTGATATCTATGAACATGAAAAATATCTTGGTTCCAAAAAAAAAAAAAAAGATGTGACCTAATCATATCAATTCATTTATATTTGTTAATTTGAGACTAAATTTTCCTATAGTAAGGGAATAATACTCTATCAGGGAAAATCAAGTTGAGTGAAGCTATTTTCTAATCCCTGCACCAAGTTTGCTAGATGGTCGATTCATTTATTAACCTCTCTTGAAATGTGATGCATTTTTTACACCTAACCTTCATTTATAAAGGCCAAACAATCATGAACAAGTGTATTGAAGGGATGGCTATATCATATGGTTGATTTAGAAAATGAACAACCAATGTAACATCCTGAAAAGGGCCTATGCATTTTCGGTTTAATTGTACGAAATGACATGTCTTATGTGTTATGAATGTGTTTTGAACATTTTTGGAAACCTAGAAATGTATGGAAATATTAAGTTTAAAAGAGGAAAGTGAACATTTTTGGAAACCTAGAAATATATGGAAATGTTAAGTTTAAAAGAGGAAAGTGAACATTTTTGGAAACTAAGAAATGTAAGGAAATGATTTGGAAATGATTCAAAAGAGGAGAGTGAACATTTCTGGAAACTTGGAAATGTATGGAAATGTTAGGTTAAAGAAGGAAACGAAAATTTTTGGAATCTTGGAAATGAAAGGAAATGTCAAGTTTTAAAGTTTAAAAAGAGGAAACTAAGGCAAGGTGGCCTTAAGAAAATTAATAGGAAGGATTTGACACACAAACAGGCTTGTGAAAGTGGCTTGAAGGCACCACTTAAAAGCCTAGCAAGTGATGCCACAAGCTTGTATATTTGGGCCAGGGATCGAGTCGCTTGGGAAGCAAATAAAAGAAATTTTATTTTGCTTCCGAAGCAGAGGTGGATCACATTATGGCTCTTAAAGAGGAGTTTTATTCCCTTTAAAATTTACTAAATAAGGGATAAATAATAGATTTAATATTAGATTACTTTAAGTGGATTATTGATGAGATTAATTAAGGTGATAAATAAAAGATAAACTTTATCAAAATAAGGAAGAGTGGTGGCCAAGTAAAGGACTCTAGCTAGTAATTTCACTACTAGAGGAAAAGAGGCCATTCATTCATTCACTCTTCCTTTGCTAAATTTCTTAAGCAAATTCTCCTCTCTGTCAATTTCCTAGAGCCTTGTTCTTCTTCTTTTGTTAGCCAAAGCCAAAATTCAAGGTACACCATTAGCCGATTTCTTTTCTTTCCAAATCCATCAATAGCCGAATCTTGGTGGGGCTTCTAGTAAAAGTGCTGTCGATTTCTCCAAGTAAGGGTAAGATCTAGACTCGGTTTCCATTCTTTTCTTTTTAAGCCTGTCGAAATTTAGGGACTAATCCCTCATATTGTATTTTGGCCGAAACTATGGAAGTGAATTTCGGGATTTAAGTGGTGTCGACTAGAGAAAGAGGAGTTCTCCGGGATTTCAACATTCAAGGGTTTTCGACAGTATTAAGGAAGCAAGGATCCAATTTGGGATATTAGATTTGGAAGGTAAGCACATAAGTATGTTCGACCAAGGCCTGATTTGATACCTAGATCTATTTGATAATCGTTTAAAAAACCGAAACTAATCTGTTTAAGTGATTCAATGCTTGGCCGAATACAAGAAGAAGCATAGTAGCGATTTCGGGATTTGAATAGTCATCAAATCGGCACCAAAGGTAAGAAGTTGACTACATAAATCCTTTGAAATTTGGGTTATAGCCGATTAGGCTTTAAAAGAAAACACTAAGTTTGGCCGAATAGGCCTTTGCTAAATATTACCATGTTGGCCGAATGTAGGGACTTAAAAATCTAAAGCAATAGATCGGTTTTTTGGGATTTTAAGGAATTCGTTAAGCAAATCAGGTGTGTATTCCACACTAATTCTTAATATGTTTTATGGCAATATTTGATATGTGTTTGTTTATAAGAATGTGAATATGGCTAAGGTACCGTGTTACGGTACAAAGTACTCAGGTACGTTTCCTACTCCTACTAGGATTACGAAATATGTTATATTTAACATGTGAAAAGTGACATGAATATGAACTTAAGTATGATATGCATAATATGAAAAATATGGGGCATTCGGGTTATATGAGAAAGGGGAAGTGAATGTGGTGACTTCGGTCTCACTATCTGAATGTGGTGACTTCGGTCACATTATCTGAATGTGGTAACCGGTTACATTATCTGAATGTGGTGTCTCATGACACAATTATTTAATCTGGTAGCTATGCCACAAATTTTATATGGGCGATGAGCACGTCGACTGCAGTGACTGCCTTCGATGGAGTGTAGCGGAAGGAGGGTTGACTTAGTAGTCCCCACTGCAAAAGTGATGCACGGGATGTGTAGCGGATGGCATCTAGGTTTGGGTTTGGGTTGCATCATTATTATTATGTGAACATGATATGTATGGTATGCCTAAATCATTAAATTTTAGTGTTGGTTACACATTGAGTCATTGACTCACCCGTTGCTAGGGAACATGTTTTGGTGATGAGCGGTGATTGATAGGGACGGCAGAACGTGTGGTGGCCATGCTCAGCTTAAAGTTTTATTTAATTTGGACATTTTATTTTATTTAAGTACTCTACAATTTTATTTTTTTTTTTTGGGTTTTGTTTTATGTAATAAGGCCATGGTGATGATTTTATTATTGTTTTAATTACTATGTTACTTAATTTATGTTATTTAGAGATTAAGTCAATTTAATTTAAAATAAACTTTAAATATTTTGTCACCTGAAATAAATGGGTTTTCAATATAAAAATAAACTTGTTTTCAACTCAAGCCCAACCCACAAACAAACTACCTTCAAAACACACAGTTTTCAAAACAACAAAGAATTTTGAACCGATTTACATCGAGGAACATACCAGATCCGGTCCAGGCTCGTGGGCCGGGTGTGGGGTGTTTCAACCAACATTGCGTCTAGGTTGAGAATTAGCCTAGGAATACCCCAACCTTTTTACCAACCATGACCCTTCCAACACACCTTAACACTTTGAATGCCCTCCACTCAACCCGATTCACTGAGTCCAGGTTTTGGGTATTACCTCACCAAAAACTTAACAAAAATTTTGAATTATTTTACAAAAATTATTTCTAAAAACATCTATTATTTTGGTTAAAAACTTTGTATTTAAAGAACAAAGAAATTTCTTTTACAAATAACATATGGCATCAATCTTGCTAAAATTTATTACAACTTATAAGTTACAAAAAGGCAAAATCTAAGGGTATAGTTTTTCTAAACATCAATCCTTTTTATACATCCACTGTATGCATAGTATTCCCACTTGTTGCTAGTTTGGTATATTCTTGGCATCGTCTCCTCAAGCATTTACACTGATGCGACAATACCTGAAACATAAATATAACACTAGTAAGTACTTACCTTTTTAACTTTTCTTGATAAGTTCTTTATTTTGATTATTTGGACTTTCCACCTCTGTGTTTGGTGAATACCTTCACAGTGTCTGTTGTATACTATCGGACCTATATTCCACTTACCATTCGTACCATATTTTCTTTCATTCTACTACTTGGCTGACTACAAGTCTTGTAATAGCCCAATTTTAGTGAAATCGAAACAGTGGTTTCGGGATCAAAAATCTGAGTCATAAAGAAAATTTATTTTAATATTATTGCATGGTTTGCATTATGATAGGAAAGACGTATGAAAATTTTGATAAGAAAATTTTATCGATTTCATGTTTAATTGTGGAAAGGATCAAATTGCATAAAATGCAAAAGTTAAATTCTAGTAGCTATAAGTATCAAATAGCTATGGAATTCAAAATTTGAGGTCCTTATATGATAATTAGACCATTAAAGAAAATTTAGTAGATATTTTTGGTGAATCATCCATGGAAAATTAGAAAAAGAAAAGGACTAAATTGGAAAATGGAAAAATTAAAAGATGATAAATTAAATAAATGTTTAATATCATCATTTTATATCATCTTCATCCCCAAATACATGGAAACCATAGGAAAGATAAATCAAGCTTTCTTGGTTTAATTGGATCCAAAAATATCAAATAAAGAGTTAGATTGAGGAAAAAAAAGGTGACGAATTAGTAGATTTTCATAACTGAACAAGTGATGAGGTAAGTTCGTGTAACTAAATTGTGTTTATATTTATGCTTGGATTGAGTGAGGTATGTATTTATGTGAATTATATAAATGTTATAAATGTATGAAATAATCACATGTCTGATAACGTTTGGAAAATGTTAAGTTTCATTTGAATAATGAAATTCAATGGATACATGATTTCCCATATTGAATGTGGTTCTGCATATGTTGCAGACAGAATATAGCTCAGACGAGCAATCCTGTTATAAGCTGCAACACCCCTCACCCATATTCAACACTGGAATAGGGTTACGGAGCATTACCGGACTTACAACACTTTTAAACATACTTTTCTCATACATTTAATCAATACAAACAATCATCAGTCTATCTTAATCAATATGTCCTTATTACTAGCCTATGAGGCCCTAAACATGCTTTAGGAGTGCTTCGGGACTAAACTGATAACTCAAGAAACTTTCACGAACTTTGAAAAATTTTCTCAAAATAGGGGACACTTGCCCTTGTGGCCAGGCCGTGTGTCTCATATGGCCACCAAACACGCCTATGTCATCATCCGTGTGGACATTCGAAATAGGAGCACATGGTCGTGTCCAGCTCGTGCCTGACCACCCTATGTAACTCTATGACTTGGGTCACACGGCCAACACACACGCCCATATGGCTAGCCCATGTGCCCTAAAAATGGCCATACACACCCGTGTGCCAGGTCGTGTGCTAGGCCGTGCCAAACCTATAGGGTATACTGACTTATGCCACATGACCAAGTCACACGCCCATGTGTGAGGCCATGTGGAGCATACTGACTTGATTTCAAATTCAACACTAAGGGACACATGGCCATGTAACATGACCGAGTGCCACACATGGCTGAGACACATGCCTGTGTCTATGCCCATGTGGACAAAAATAGGTTATTTACGAAGCCATTTCGCCACCCATTTTGCACATACCTATGCAAGCTCAAATGATACCATTTCAAGACACAATTATGCAACCAAATATCATCAACCAATGTACAAATCACACCACATCTATTTCAACCATTTCAATACTCAATTTAATGCCATTTACCTATTCAAACACCTACCAACTCATCTTGCTTTACTAGCCATAACCCACATATATAACATGTATTATAATTCATCTAATTCATCATCCAAAACCAATCCACAACAAACATATCTCAACCAACTAAATACCTCATACCATAATAAACATTTGAGTATCATAATTCAACATCAACCATATCACATGGCAATATTTACAACAAACCACATAACATTTATAAGCAACCTAAATGGCCAAAATACATTTCCATCAAACATACCAAAATGACCAAAGCCTATACATGCCATATACCATATATACACAACTTTAAAAGTACCAAAATAGATGTTTGATAGTGTGATGAAGTCTCTAACGATCCCTAGATCCGAGCTAGCTTTGAAATACTATAAAACATAGAAAAATAACAAAGTAAGCTATAAAGCTTAGTAAGTTTGTATGTAAAATATGAAATAATCTCATCATTCATTAGCATTTCAAAATAGGTAACATAAATTGCATTTAAAGCATCAAACAATGTGTTAACATAAAGTTTAATCACATATTAACTCATAAGTTCTCAACTTCTTTAACTTGTTACTCGAACAGTTTTTCGTACATACTTGTACTGATATGTATCTATTTCTCACCAATTCTTTTACCAAACCACTATGACTTATAAATGCTTACGGTATGAGTACCTTGATTTTCCAATGCCATAGTCCAACTATGGTCTTACACATATATTGCCATGGCCCTGTCGTGGTCTTACATTCACATTTCATAACCTCGGTTATGGTCTTATTTTCTGATTTCCATAGCCTAGCTATGGTCTTATTTAACAACTCTTCTTATTTAAATCGTACGTTAAATTTAAGATCTCCAAATTTAACTAATGGAATACATAAAATCTCAATTCCATCCATCAATTAAATAAATGCACATTTAAGTTCAATTATACGAACTTACCTCATGTACGGAATGACAGAACGGACCGACTATTCAATTACTTTGCTTTTTCCCGATCTAAGTCCAATTCCTCTTTTCTTGATCTATAAGTAATCAAAATCAGCCTATTTATTCATCTATTTATTCAATTCAATCCAAAATATACATTAGGGCTATTTTACACATTTGACCCTAAACTTTCACATTTTTCACAATTAGTCCTTATTTCACAAATCACAAATTAATGAAATTCAACATAAACTGTAATAGCCCGGTTTTGGGTCTAGTCGAAATAGTGGTTTTGAGACCACAAATTTGACGAAGAAAAATTTATTTTTATTGTTACTATATTATGGTCCACAGTTTTATGGAATAATTTAGTGAAATTTTTGTTCAAAAATTTTGATGTTTGGGTACTCAATTTAGCTAGAATCACTAAATTGTAATAAATGCAAAATGTGTGTTCTAGAAGCTAGAGGTGTTTAAATGCTATAAGATTCAAATTAGAGGTCCTTAGATGGTAATTAGACCTTTATACCTTAAGGTGGACAAAAATGGACATGGTTAGGTGAAATTTTAAAGTTTGGCATTAAAGACATTTTGGTAAAATGGTAAATAAAGACAAAATAAAACAAATAAAAGATGTTCATCTTTCTATCTTCTTCCTTCCATGGCCAAATGTCCCAAAGGAAACTATAGCTAGGGTTTTCCAAGCTTCCAAGCTCGATTGTAAGTCCGTTATTGCCCCGTTTTTAATGCTTTTTACACCCAATCTATCTATTTCTACCACTAAATTAAGATATGATCAAGGTCTAGGGCTTTACCCATGTTGAACATGTATGTATTTTGACGTTTGATAGTAGAAAATGCATGTTTGTTGTTTGTTAAACGACTTTTGCTAAGTGATTTTTGGTAAAAATGTTAAAAAGGACTTATTTGTAAAAGTCTATAAAATGAGTAAAAAATGTGAATAAATGAAAATTTTGGGCTGTTATGAGTATGAAAATAGTTTTGGCTAGGCTTGGGTGTGAAGAAATTGAATGAAAATCATTTTACGAGCCTAGGGACTAAAGTGAAATGTCAAAAGTTTAAAGGCAAAAATGTAATTTTTGCCATTATGTGACTTTTGGTCTGAAATGAATAATGTGATGATTAAATGAGATGAATTTAGTATTATAGATCAAGAAAAATAAAGTTCGGGTCTAAGTCAGGGAAAACCAAAGTGTTTGACGATTAGGACCATTTTTGCTATTTTTGTATCGAGGTAAGTTTGTATGTAAATAATGCATTGTTATATTTATGTTTTAAATGCCTTAATATTGTATGAATTGTGATTGACTCTTTGGATGTATTCGACAAAGTTTCGAAAAACGAGAAATCCTGGTTGAACCTTAGGAATAGAATAAGATACGAGTGACATGTCACTAGGCACCCATGTGTATATGCGATTATGTGATTCGGGTACTGGCCTTGTACGTCTTACCAGTTGCTGGGTAGTCCGGCATGTGCTGCGGATACCTGACAGCTTGTGTGAGCAGCACTGTGTAGTTACATCTTGATTGATAGCTTGTGTAAGTAGGAATGTGATAGCTCGAAAGTGAGCCTATAAATATTATGAGATATGAGGTAGCTTTAGCTACATATATGACACTTGTGTGCAAGATTTCTGAGTATCTATTAATATTTGAGTGTTCAACGGGAATGTCAAAGTTGTGAAAGGATATGGCTATGATGCAAGTTGGTACAGGTATGTATGTAAGACTTATAAGAAATGAGCTCGATATGTGATAAACTATTGGTAAGAATGTGATTGAGTAAGT
Source organism: Gossypium rotundifolium (assembly GCA_025506655.1). Lineage (NCBI taxonomy): Eukaryota > Viridiplantae > Streptophyta > Magnoliopsida > Malvales > Malvaceae > Gossypium > Gossypium rotundifolium. The sequence goes on along the minus strand of CP106729.1, from coordinate 54,397,165 downwards.
TATGCTCATGAAGTTTAATGACATTCATGTTGATGTACGCTATGTTTTTCATATGATGAGCTATTGGTAAGAATGTTATTGAGTAAGCTGTGTTTATGAAGTCTTAATGACATTTATGTTAATATATATGTTAAGTTATTTATATTTCAAATGTATGAATAATGTTTGTATTATTTGCATATGAACTTACTAAGCTATATAGCTTACTCCCCTTTCTTTCCCTTATCTTATAGTGTCACCAAGCTAGCTCGGGATTGGAGATCGTAGGAGTTCACATCACACTATCAAATGATTATTTTGGGTATTGATGAGATTAACATTTTGAGTATGTGGCATGTATAGGGACTTAGTCAATTTGTTATATGTGTCATCATGATTTTAGTCAATGTATTGGCTTGTAAATGTCAAAAGCTTGTTTTGATATTTGGCCATGTAAATTGGCTTATTTGGGCTAACATGGTTGTAAGCTTAAGTATATTTATATATGTGTCAATGTCTCTGGTGATATGGTCAAGGTATGCTTGGTAAATGATGGAAATGTGATTTATGACATAAATGTGAAATGTTTGGCAATATGGTCTATTGAAGAGATGATAAAGTGGTGTATAATTTGGTTTCTTGAAAGTAGTCATTTGTGGCTTAATAATTGTTGTGAGTATGATAGATGTTGATATTGTGTTGGTCATAATTGTGGATGTTTTGGTTGCTTAAGTATGTTATGTTTTGTGCCTTGAATTGGTGTAAGTGTATGTGTGAATAAGGGTGGAAAATGGCTTGGTAAACAACCTTTATTTTGTCCACATGGGCATGTGTCTAGGTCATGTGTGACACACGGTCTTCCCCACGGGCATGTGTTCTAGCCGTGTGTCCTCTGCATCCTAATTTTGAAAAATAGAATGTCTAGAATTGAGCACACGGGCAGAGACATGGGCGTGTGTCTTAGCCGTGTGTGTTACACGGCCTAGCATATAGGTGTGTGGCACGACTGTGTGGCACAAGTTAGAGGGCACCCTAAATCGAACATGATCTGAAGCACGGGCGTGTCCCAGGGTCACACAGGCGTGTGAGCCCTGTAATTAGCAAAAATTTTCTAAGTATTGTAAAAGTTTCCTAAGTTTTAAGTTTAGTCCCGAACCATTTCCAAAGCATGTCATGGGCCTCATGGGCTCGTTTTAGAGACTTTACGATCGATTATGAATGGTTTTAATTTGGACAAAATTTTACGACTCAAAATTGAGTGAATGCTTGTAATGTGAGTCCGGTAATGCCTCGTACCCTGTTTCGGCGTCGAATACGGGTAAGGGGAGTTACATAAACCCATGCTAGCCAAATTACCATAATGCCCCTAGTAGCCCATATTTTTCATTTATTTCACATTTTAATCACTAACTTTACACATTTCTCAATTTAATCCCTAATTCGCATTTTTACTCAAAATCACTTTAAAAAACCTGTATAATTCACAACAAACATTCATAATCTATCATCAAACATCAAAACACACATGTATTCATCAATGGCATCATTCAAAATCTTTAACATTTTTGCAAAATAGCTCTTATTGCAACGATCACAAAAACATAGAAATCATTAAAAACGGAACAAAAATTGTACCTAATTGAGCATATAAAGCTTGGCAAAATATCAAGCCCTAAAAATGGCTATTCTTCATGTTAGAAACAACAAAGGAAGAAGATGAATGAAATTAATGGCTTTTGTTTTATTTAATTAACCTTTAATAACTAAATTACAAGAATAACCTTAATGAACATTAATTATTTCAAATTTACCAAGCCACTATCATCCACTATCATGATAATGGTCAAATTACCACTAAAGGACCTTAGCTTTAAGGTTCTATAGCTATTAAACAGCTTTAGTGTAACACCCCAAACCCGGCTTAAAAGTTAGGCCCAAATTTGGTGTGTCACAATGAAGAAAACGTATAAAGGATCTTGTGATTCGTACTAAAATAGGTGTAATTGAAGAAAAGAAGTTTGTTTAGAAATATTTGATAAAAATACTCCTAATCTTTGAAAAGCTGATTGATATTTGATAAAAATAGGTGTGATTCGTACTTTTGAAAATGCCGTTGATACTTTGAAAGAAAGTCCGAGTTAAATCATTTGTAAAAGTTTATTTATAAAATTCACTTGTTAATCGATTTTGGAAAACCTTTATTATGATTTTAGAAAATCCCATTTAAAATAATTTGAGTAAAATATAAACACGTCAAACATAAAGCAAAATAAAATAATCCAGATGCCTTATTACAACACATAACCCAAAATAGTAAAGTAATAAAGTAAACGCAAGTAAGAAACTAAAGTCCAAATAAAACCATTTCAAGTATGGCCTACACCAAGTCATCCATGGCCCCAAGTCCTCGTTCATCGAGCATTACCTACAAGGGTTAAGAAAGAAGGGGTGAGTTACAAGAACTCGATGTATAACCCTCATCAGTCATCCACTGGGCCTGAGCCCGTTTAGCAATATCTTGGGCTTGAACCCATTTACATAATCTTGGGCCTAAGCCCACTTTCATGTAATAAATAAATGATATGAATGCAACCCATCCCATCCAGCCAATCTCTCCACTTGTACCAACCAATCTCTCATGTGGGGATCAAGTCAACCCACCTTGCCAGTCTCTCCACCCGTACCAACCAATCTCTCCTGTGGGGATCAAGTCAACCCACCCATCCAGTCTCTCCAAATTGCAGTCAAGCTGCCATTTATAATATTTTTGGCTGAGCCACCAGAATCATATACGGTAATATAATTGCCATACAGCCTTAATCACGATGGCACAAAGCCATATTTAAATTGGCACATAGCCATTATCAGAATTTGTGGCAATGCCACCGGTCTACTCCTCTCTTCATTCAAGTTTCCCATCCCATGCAATATGTAAATATGCAACATACATAGCAAATCATGATATTTACAAATATAAAAACGATAAGTACTTCATACAAGAGTTTAGCCCATTAACAGTTTGTAATTCGACACATTAAGGCAATTTATCAAATCGACCTATTAAGGCAATATATCAAATCGGCCCATTAAGGCAATATATCAAATCGGCCCATTAAAGCATTTTCGTATTTTAGCCCATTAGGGGCATTTTGTAATTCGGCCCATAAAGGGCATTGCGGTTATTTTACCCATCGAGGGTATTCGGTAATCTCGCAACCCAGGGGTATTTCAGTAATTTATCCTTCAAGGGTATTTTCGTAATTTCGCAACCTCGAACTTAATTACTAATTTGGGACATAAAACTTGAAACTGTCCATCTGCATCATACTTACTAAATTGACTATAACTCGCATTAGGAAACTCGATATTCAGATCAACAAATTTTCCTTGAAACTAGACTCATATATCTTCTTACTACAATTTTTCTAGAATTTTTGATTTAGCCGTTTAGTACAGATTATTCATTAAAGTTTCCCTTATTTTACTATCCAATGATTCTGACCTCTCTTACCCAAAATCCAAATATCTCACTGTACAATTTTCATATACTTTTCCCACTTGTCTTTATTAATAATAGGCTCACTAAGGAATCCATACATATAAATTATGTCCCATAATTCACTTTTACAATTTTATACGATTTTTCCAAGACAAAATAGAATACCTCAAGTCATTCGAACCAGTCTTAATAAAATTAACATATCTCGAATATAATATTCTTTTTCCTTTTCGTTTCTTCCATATTAAAGTAGACACAGTAAGATTTAATCTTATATCTTACTCACTTTTTAATTCCTTTTATCCAATTTTTGTGATTTTTCAAATACACGCCATTGTTTCGATCAAACTGTTTTATTACAAAACATGATTACCACTATGAGCATACGACGTCCGAGTGATCACGGATGCGGTTATCGATTTTCTTCGGTATTTCTACCGAATCACAGAATATTTCATGTAAAATTTCAAAGAGATGTGAGACTTACTCACCATTTCAAACATATATTCGAAAGGGTACGGGATTACACACCTTGATTACGAGTTGTGCTTTCTACCGATTTCAACACCTATATTGATAGTTGATAGAAGGTTAGTCTCAACTTCGATAATTGTAACTAGAAACACTTTAATAGGCTAACTCCACTTACCACGACTGTGATCTCCCTCGATGTACCAAGAATCGATCCTACCAACAATATCAATTAGCCAACCTTCAATCAGATTAACTCAATAACCGAATGGAGATATCGAATGGACTATGAAAGATCTTCCTTACCTTAATCGATTATAATCCCATTTTTCACGATCGTCTTATGACTAGAGATGATTAGGCGATGTTGTGGGATTCGGCCTCCCTCTATATCACAATTGCTTAAGGAATGAGAAAGAAAGAACGATGGAAAGGTTTCAGTTATGGAGGAGAATGAACAATGATATTCAGTTATCAAGGAGATTAGAAAAAGAGGAATATGTGACCAATTCAAGAGAAGAGAAAATTTCACTATTGTGCTAGAAAATTTCGGCAAAGAAAGTAGCAAAAAGAGAGAAGATGACACAAAGGTTGCAATAGGATTTTTGGCCAAAACAAAACCAAGACCTTACCAAATGCCAAGGTAAAATTTTCAGCCACCTATCTACCTCAAAACCATCCACATGCATCCCCCCTTAGGATAAGAGTTTGTCCACCCAAGCTTTCCAAAACACCATCCACAAATTAAGCCTCATGTCCCCCTTTCATTCCTATTTCTCTTGATTCTTTTCCCAAACTTCAACCTTGCCTTATTCTTATAACCACCTTACCAAAAATAATGAAGTCAAGCTTGCCATAACTACCTCTTAGCGACACTTAAAGAAAGAGTGCAAAAATATTAGCCAAACATTGCACACAAAGGGATTTGAACCTCTTCCCTCAAGGTGCGATGCCATAACCTCTTTACTAATTGCTCACTTGTGCTAACCATTTATTCATTTATTTCAATAATCCTTGAAGCTACTTACCATCTCTCCTTAAAGTGCTAAAATACCAAATTTTTCCTAAGGCCCAATTAAACCTGAGACTTCATAAAAACCCCATAAACTCCAAATTCACTTAACTAACAAGTCCAATTTGTAATAATGCCATTCTCTTGTTCTCAAAATTTTAAGCATTCCTATGCCCAAGGCCCATTGGGCCCAATCCTACTAAGCTCAATTTTGGGATGTTACATTTAGCTAATAGAAGAACACTTTTTCACTTTACGCGATTTAGTCCTTTTTATCAAATTAACCACTCAATTGATAAAATTTCTTAATGAAATTTTCACACAAACATATTATCATGATGTAGACATTAAAATAATAATAAAATAATTATTTTGACTTCAGATTTGTGGTCCCAAAACCACTATTTTGATTTTGACTAAAAATGAGATGTTAGATAAGCCCTCCGAGTGTCCTATTATATAGTTCCTGAGAGCATCCTGATCGGTAGTGATCTTGCACGTGTTGCGCACTACCATATCTCTTTGTGAGCATCCTGTTACATGATTCGATCGGTTGTGATCCAACATTTATTGCAGACACAAACGCAGCTCTTCGTAAGCGTCCTGATATAGGCTCTTATAAGCTTTCTAACATGGCTTGCTTGAAGTCCTTGTTATGATATCCGGAGCTCCCCATTAATAACTCTTTGGAGTTACTGTTAAGCTCAATGAGCTTCCTGTTATAAACTCTTATGAGTTTCTTATTTAGATCGGATAAGATTCTTGATACATGGATCACATGAGCATCCTGATATATGGCTTGAGAGTGTGCTTACTGATTATGTTCCCTAATTGGGTACCCCTGGATATGAATTGGCGGATTTCAGTTTTATACACTTTAAGTGTACTACATGAGTGTATCCATTGATATTTCAAATAAATTCAACGAATAAAGTTCTGACGTGGCCAAACTAAACTTGAAATGAATTGTTATGGAAATATACATGTAATATGGAATAATGATATGGGAAGCATATATATATATATATATATATGAAAGTCATTAAATGATGAGCTAATCCATGTTCTTGGTATTATGTCAATTACTTGACTAACATGATTAGTGAAGTTGTGTGTTTTAGGCTATTAGCCAAATTGTTTGGATGCATTTTTGTATGCTTATCCTAAATGTAAATATATGGTAAGTTAAGTTCCTGTTATACAAACTTACTAAGCATTTGAAATGCTTACTCAGTTTTCTTTTCTATATTTTATAGTGCTCGGAAGCTCGTAAAGGTTGGAATCGGTCGGAGCATCATCACACTATCCTTCAGCCCGTTTTGGTATAAATAGAAAACTTATTTTGGTATAATTACATGTATAGGTTAACTTGGCCAATGTTGGCATATAATGGCTGTTTGTAATCTAGCCATTAGAATGGCTAATCATAGTATGTTTAGTGAATATATATTTATGAGGTTATAATATGGTTAACATATGTGTGCTTGGTATGATTCGATTTAATTATGGAAAGCATATATGTATTTCAAAAGGTAAGTTTGAATACATATGATTATATATTTTATATAATGTTAATATTGGTTGGTATATGTTTGTATGTATTGGTGTAAGTTGAAGATAATTTGGGTAAGAAAAATGGTCATGAAAATGACCTATTTTCGTCCACACGGGCGTGTGTCTCTGTAACATCCTAAAGGTGGGCTGTGCATTTATATGTGGTGCTTGTTTCATGTGTTTAAAACAGAGGCCCAAATTAAATATTTTGTTTAAGCTTACTTGGGTTAAAATAAATATTCAAGTAGTTTAATGAACATTTTGGGCTTGTGGCCCAGAAGGGAATGATGCAATAAGAAAGGAGGGGGGTTGGCGTCAAAAGGCAAGGGGAAGAGGCCCAATTTGTGACCACCCGAAGCCCAAGTTTTGGGGCCAAATTTTGGCACTAAGAAGGGAAGGGGTTGGACGGCAATTAGGCTTCTTTTTAGGAGTCTTTTTCTTTTATTTAAGTGATAAAAGATGATAATTAAAGAGGGAGGAGTTGGCTTTAGTGTGGGCTCTCCTAAAGGTAAGATAAGGATTGAGTTATCATGAGATTTAAAGATTATCAAAAGAAGAGGGAGAATTGGCCGAAACTCAACTACAGGAGGGGGGAATCAGTTTAGTATAGGCTAGCCAAAATTTTGCTAACCATTCTCTCCATCTTTTCTTTCTCTTTGCCAAAATTTACACCCCATTCTCTCTAAGTTTTCTTTCTTTTCTTTTTCCTGAAAACACATCATAGTCGAAACTCCGTAAGTGTTTCTCCTTTCCTCAAAAACCCTTCTAAAAGCTGAATTCTCTTAGTGCACATCTTCTTCTTCCATAGCCAAATCATTAGGTGAGATCTCTGTTTCCCGAAGGTGCACCGTAAGCTGAATACTCCTTTGTAATCTGATAAGTTTCTGGATTTTGTTCTATTCAATTTCACTCTTTCTTTTCCTAAGATCTAACCCAATCATGTGTACTAATGACTATCGATTTTCCTCTTTGTCCATAAAAGTCGAATCCTTTCTTGTTGAGATCTATAGTGCCGAATTGTGAAAAGCTGAAGGTAGGTGGCCAAGGGTAGGTTCGGCCGAATGGCTACTTTTTTGTTCTTTTATTTTCGGCTGAATGGCACAAAGTGTTAGATGGCTTTCGATCATTGGTTTGGTTAATTACTTTTGATGATGGTCGAATGTAGGAAGGAAGGTGACAAGTTCTCAACGACAATCGGGATTCAATTAATTAGGTAAGAATTTGATTTAAGAGTTATAGTTGTTAAGTAATTAGATCTTATCGTTTAAATGATTTAGTGATTAAGGATGGACTCGAATAACAGTCAGGCAGAAAAGGTTGGATCTGTACAACCAACACCCAAATACAAGAAGCGATCTATTTCAGTAGTGCAAGATTGGCTATCGGGGTGTGGGCCGACATCGAAGTCAGATCGAGGACCGATAGTGGTGGTCTTGAGTGATAGTAGCGTAGACATAGAGAAAGTATTAGTACAAAAATCAGGTGTGTAATACTTCCCCACCGACTAGATCTGATTAATTATATATATATGTTCATAAGTTATATATGTTAGAAGCCGAAATCTTAGATTTAAACAGTGGACCCTCAGGTTAGTAAATAATCTGACTATATGTTATAAGTAAATTGTTGTACATGTTTTTAAATTATTGTACATGTTTGCATGGGTTGGGTGATGAAAGGAGGAAGTATATGTATATGTATATGTATATGTGTATTTTTACCGTGATTTTCTGTAGCGGTTAATGCCGTGATCTGTTATAAGGGCTTCGGCCAATATATGTTGATGAGCGACATGACCGCCATCTTAGCATGTAGTGATGTGAGTTGATTGTAGAAATCCCCAATGGCGTGTTGGTTGGTGCAGGAGGCGCAATGGATGGAAACCTAGGCAATTGGGTTGGGCTTTGCATATTACTTGTTATCCATGTAAATGAAATTGTTGTTATGTTATATGAGGCCCAAATCTAGTGGTGCATGAGGGTTGCACACTGAGTCTCGTGGCTCACCCAAATTAATCTAACCTTTTAGGTGACAATTAGTGCAACGGACCGGGCCGGAGTGGAGCGCAAGGTGGCCATGCAAAAGAATGTGGATCCGGTGAAAAGTTCCCCATATTAGTTTTTTTAAGTATTTTATGTTATGGGTTTGAACTATGTTGTAATAAGGCCATGGCCCATTAGTTTACATTTTTGTTTTATTATGGGCCTTTATTATTTATTATTATTTTTTTAAAACTAAGATATGTAATTAAGTTTTGGGCTTTTGATTATTGAGGCACATTTTACAAAATTCTCATTTGGGCTTTCTGTCGACACTATTATTTTACGAAAATTTTCTTAGTGACATACCATATTTGGTTGTAGTGTTTGGGCCGAGTTTGGGGTGTTACAAATTGGTATCAGAGCCCGGTTCAAAACTCAGCTTTGGGATTTTGGGATGAAAAGATTTTCTAAAATGGGTTTTAAAACATGGATTTCTCTTAGTAAAGGTTTGTTAGTTCAGCATGGCACCTGCGTCTCCGGCCAAGTTCGCCTGGTAAGTACTCTAAACCATTGTGTGATATAAATGTGGGCTTAACGGGCTTATGGGACGTAGACTATTTAGGTTAGAACTTGATGGACTCTAGGCTTAGACAAACAAACTCTTAAAAATCCATAAGACTTAACTTCATTAAAGAAAACCTGTAAACAAGTCATAAGACAAAAGTGTGGTAACAAGAATATGCATGTCTAGGAGTAGATCCGGAAGAGCTTGGTATTTAAGCAGTCTGAGTGACTCACCTCCTTTTCGCCGGAATCTTACCTGGTTCATAGTGATTGTTCACTCTAGCCATGACAGGGTGTGGCAATAGGCATATGCATGTCTAGGAGTGGATTCAGGGAAAGCTTGGTACTTAAGCATTCCTAGCGATTCACCTCCTTTCCACTAGAATCCTACCTATTCACCCTAGTTACGAGTACGTGTTGACAGGCCAAAACTTATAATTAAAACCCGAAAGGGACCAGCCACCTGTTTTTCTCACAAAATTATTAGAATATCCTTATTTTGAAAAAAATTACCTATGATTTGCGAATATACCCCGATTTACAAAGTCAACAGAATCTTTTTATAAAAACAACAACAAAATATCCTTGAATTGTAAAATGACCAAATTACCCCTGAGTTGTAAATGACCAAAACACCATTGATTTGCAAAATGATCAAATAACCCCAGATTTTATAAATTACCGAAATAACCCCAGATTTGCAAAATTATCGATGTACCCCCAGATTTGCAAAATTATCGAAATACCCTCGAGTTGGAAAATTACCAAAATACCCTTATTTCGCCAAATCACCCAGAAACTTATTTTGGAAAATTATGAAAATACCCCTATAGGATAAAATTACAAAAATACCCCTAGGTAGCGAAATGACAAAAATACCCTTAGGTAATGAATGTTACTTGTATGAACGTTGTGTGTGCATAATTCCTAGAATAGGAAGACTGAAAACTGTAGATAGGTTCGAATTTGAAAGAATCACTTTCAAAACTATGTTTCATAAGACTGTTCGGGGATAATTAGTGGAAACAACTAATGACTCATAAAAATTTTTAAATCAGATAAACGCTAACTAGAAGAATGAGTACAAGAGGTCGAGGACGTCCGCCACGTGGACGTGATAGAGGTAGGATGACCGTGTCAGAACCCGTAGGATCGAGTCATGGGTCCGAAGTGACATACCGGTTCCACCAGCTGCTGAGGGGGAATTTCAAGACTAGACAGGAGGAGAGGACGTGGTGTCTCAGGCCGTACTGAGGGTTTTGAAAAGAGTGGTTGAGGCTGGTATGAGCATAGGAGCCCAAAAATCTGTGCCAGAGAGGTTGAGGAACAATGGGGTTGAAGTATTTAGGGGAGTCTCTAGTGTATCCCCAAGTTCGTTGAATATTGGTTGGAGGCAGTGGAACGTATAATGGATGACCTAGACTTCACGGTGGAGGAGAAGCTGAAGGGGGTCGTGTCTCTTCTTCGAGACGAGGCCTACCAATGGTGGCTCACGGTGAAAGAGGGTACGGCCCCGGACCTGATTGACTGGGATTTCTTTAAGGAGTCATTCTAGGAAAAGTACGTTGGGGCTAGTTACATGGATGCTCAAAGGAAAGCATTCTTGAATTTGGTGCAGGGGAGTAAGTCTGTGGCTGAGTATGAGGCTGAGTTCCTACGCCTGAGTCGTTACGCTCGGGTAATGGTGGCAATAGAGTATGAACGATGCGTTCGGTTTGAGGATGGGTTAAGGAATGAGCTAAGGGTTCTGATCGTGCCACAACGAGAGATAATTTTCGTGGTCCTAGTGGATAAAGTTAAAATAGCTGGGGAAGTGAAACGGTGGAGAGACAAGAGAAGGATAAGGATCGGGGTAGGAGTAAAAGAAGTTTTGGATCCTCCAGAGCAACTAAAATTTTAGAAGAGGCCTAGAACTGATGGGCCAGCTCGTGCCCCATCGGGCCAAAATCAAGCATGTTCTATATGTGGGAGAACCCATTATGGGAGTGCAGAGTAAAAATCGGTGGATGTTTTAGGTGTGGATCCATAGAACATTTGATGAGGGACTGTCCTCAGATAGATCGTGGGCAGCCAACGGGTCGAGGTTCTGATCAGGTTAGGAGAGGTGATCAGCCTAGTCCAAGGGGTAGAGGTGCAGGTAGAGGAAGAAATGGACTCGGTCGGGGTCATGGAGCATCTGGCAGAGGTACAGGTAATACGGATGCAAGGAAGTAGGGTTTAGTTTATGTGGCTCACCGAAGGGAGGACGATGACGCACCGGATGTTATAACCTGTACGTTTCTTATCGCTGATAACCCTTTTCTTACTTTATTTAAATATTGGGTCAACCCACTCCTATGTTGCATGTTCAGTATCTGAGACTCTAAGTATAGATTATGAGATAACCACTAGGAAGATGACCGTGGTTAGTCCTCTAGGACAATCTAGGGTAGTGGACAAGTTGTTTAGGGAAGTACCTTTAGAGACTCAAGGGGTAGTGTTCCCGACAGATTTGATGGAATTGCCATTTGGAGAGTTTGACCTCATCTTGGGAATGGATTGGTTAACTAAGCATCGTGCCAAGTTGGACTGTGAGAACAAGCGTATGGTGTTGGGTACCCCGGAAGGCGGGGAGGTGGTTGTGTTAGGAGAAAGGAGGAATTACTTGTCCAACGTGATATCCTCCTTAAAAGCTATTAAGACGATTCAGAAGGGATGTAGTGCATTTCTAGCTTTCGTTAATGCGTTGGATGCTAAGGAGGTGACTGTTAATAAGGTCCGAACAGTCAAAGATTTCGTGAATGTCTATCCGGAGGAATTACCAGGATTACCCCTAGATCACGAGGTGGAATTTGGAATAGACCTACTTCTGCAGCTACAATATCTATTGCTCCTTATAGGATGGCACCGAAGAAGTTAGAGGAGCTCAAGGCTCAGATTTAGAAACTATTGGATCGTGGGTTCATTCGACCGAGTGTGTCTCCATGGGGAGCGCCGGTCTTATTCATGAAAAAGAAGGATGGATCCATGCGTATGTGCGTGGACTATCGTCAATTGAACAAGTTGACGATCAAAAACAAGTACCCATTACCAAGGATCGACGATCTGTTCGATCAGCTCAAAGGAGCTTCGGTCTTTTCTAAGATTGACCTATGGTCTAGATATCATCAATTAAGGGTTAAAGAAGGAGACATTCATAAGATGGCATTTCAGACTTGGTACGGTATTATGAGGTCTTGGTGATGCCGTTCGGGTTGACGAACGCACCAACGGCTTTTATGGATATGATGAACCGGGTGTTTTAGCCCTATCTTGATCGATTTGTCGTGGTGTTTATCAATGATTTTCTGGTTTACTCTAGGTCGGAGGAGGAGCATGACGAACATCTTCGCGTGGTGTTGCAAACTCTGATGGAGAAGTAGTTGTTTGCAAAGTTCAGTAAGTGTGAGTTCTGGCTGAAGGAAGTGACTTTCTTACGACATGTGGTTTTGGCCGAGGGAATCAGGATGGACCCTCGAAAGATAGAAGCTATATTGGATTGGAAACCACCAAAGTCTGTGGTGAAGGTTCGGAGTTTTTTAGGTTTGGCAGGGTATTACTGAACGTTCGTTGAAGGGTTTTCTCTAATAGCGGCTCCTCTAACTAAGTTGCTGAGGAAGGGAGTATTGTTTATATGGACCGACAAGCAGCAAGAGAGCTTCGAGAAGTTGAAGAGAATCCTGACGGAAGCACCAGTATTAATTCAGCCGGAGGCAGTAAAGGAATTTACTGTCTACTGTGATGTGTCGCACACGGGTTTAGGGTGTGTGCTGATGCAAGAAGGAAAGGTGGTGGCGTATGCATCTCGACAGTTGAGACCGCATGAGTTGAACTACCCTACGCATGACTTTGAGTTGGTGGTGGTAGTGTTTGCCTTGAAGATTTGGAGGCACTACTTATATGGGTAGAAGTCAGTAATTTATACTGACCATCAAAGTCTAAAGTACCTCCTTACCCAGAAGGAGCTAAATTTGAGACAACGTAGGTGGATTGAGCTCTTGAAGGATTATGATTGTTCGATCGAATACCACCCTGGTAAGGCGAATGTAGTGGCAGATGCGTTAAGTCAGAAAGTAGTATCGGAACTAAGAGCCATGTTTGCTCATCTGAGTTTGTTCGACGACGGGAGTTTGTTGGCTGAGTTGCAAGTAAAGCCAACATGGGTAAGTCAGGTTAAGGACAAACAGTTAGAAGATAAAGACCTGAGTGCTCAACTTTTACAAGTGAGGGACGGTGGAATAGAGGACTATTGTTTGAACAAGGATAGAATTCTGTGTTATCGTGGGGAGATTTGCATGCCTAAAGATGATGAGTTAAGACAGAGGATTCTTCGGGAATCACATAGTAGCCCTTATGCTATGCATCTTGGAGGAGTCAAGATGTACCGTGATTTGCGAGAGTAATTTTGGTGGCCAGGTCTGAAGAAAGAGGTAACAGAAGTCCTAGGAAAATGTTTGACGTGTCAGCAGGTCAAAGTTGAACACCAAGTGCCATCGGGATTGTTACAGCCGGTGAAGATTCCCCAATGGAAATGGGAGAGAATCACGATGGATTTTGTTAGTGGGTTACCCCTTACACCCACTAAGAAGGATTTGATTTGGGTGATTGTTGACCGACTGACGAAGTCTGCTCACTTCATACTGGTTCGAGTGGACTTTTCTCTACAAAAATTGGCTAAATTGTATGTGGCCGAGATTGTAAGATTGCATGGTGTGTCGGTGTCAATCATATCAGATAGGGACCCTAAGTTCACGTCACGATTTTGGAAGGCTCTTCATCAAGCAATGGGAACAAGGTTAGACTTTAGTACCACTTTTCACCCGCAGACTGATGGTCAGTCCGAGAGGGTCATTCAAATCTTGGAAGATATGCTAAGGGGTTGCATCATCGACTTTAGGGGTAGTTGGGAAGAGTATTTGCCCTTGGCAGAATTTGCATATAATAATAGTTATCAAGCTAGCATTCAGATGGTGCCTTATGAAGCGTTATATGGAAGGAGATGTCGTACTCCAACATATTGGACGGAGTTGGGTGAACGTAGGGTGTTAGGTCCAGAATTAGTTTTGGAAACCGAGGAGAAAATAAAGTTAATACGGGCTCGGCTAAAGGAATCGTTGGATCAACAGAAGTCTTATGCGGATCTAAAGTGGAAAGAGGTGGAATTCATGGTAGGTGATCAAGTCTTCTTGAAGGTATCCCCGTGGAAAAAAATAATGAGGTTTGGTCAAAAGGGGAAGTTAAGTCCACGGTTTATTGGGCCTTATCGGGTATTAGAACGTGTGGGCCCAGTGGCTTATCGGTTGGAGTTGCCTTCAGAGTTGGAGCAGATAGATGATGTGTTCCATGTCTCGATGCTGAGACTTTATCGATCTGACCCATCGTACGTAGTGCCGGTAGAAGAGATAGAAGTAAGACCGGATTTGTCTTTTGAAGAGGAACCGGTGCAAATTCTAGATCGAGATGTAAAAGTGTTGAGAAGGAAATCTGTTCCATTGGTTAAAGTCTTATGGCAAAATCATGGTGCAGAAGAAGCAACATGGGAGCCAGAGGATGTTATACGCCAACAGTATCCCCATCTTTTCTGACTAGGTAAATTTCGAGGCCGAAATTTATTTTAATGGGGGTAGAATTGTAACATCCTAAAAGTGGGCCTGTGCATTTATATGTGGTGCTTGTTTCATGTGTTTAAAATAGAGGCCCAAATTAAATATTTTGTTTAAGCTTACTTGGGTTAAAATAAAGATTCAAGTAGTTTAATGAACATTTTGGGCTTGTGGCCCAGAAGGGAATGATGCCATAAGAAAGGAGGGGGGTTGGCGTCAAAAGGCAAGGGGAAGAGGCCCAATTTATGGCCACCCGAAGCCTAAGTTTTGGGACCAAATTTTGACACTAAGAAGGGAAGGGGTTGGACGGCAATTAGGCTTCTTTTTAGGAGTCTTTTTCTTTTATTTAAGTCATAAAAGATGATAATTAAAGAGGGATGAGTTGGCTTTAGTGTGGGTTCTCCTAAAGGTACGATAAGGATTGAGTTATCATGAGATTTAAAGATTATCAAAAGAAGAGGAAGAGTTGGCTGAAACTCAACTACAGGGGGGGAAATCGGTTTAGTATAGGCTAGCCAAAATTCTGCTAACCATTTTCTCCATCTTTTCTTTCTCTTTGCCGAAATTTACACTCCATTCTCTTTAAGTTTTCTTTCTTTTCTTATTCCTGAAAACACATCATAGCCGAAACTCCTTAAGTGTTTCTCCTCTCCTTAAAAACCCTTCTAAAAGTCGAATGCTCTTAGTGGACATCTTCTTCCTCCATAGCCGAATCATTAGGTGAGATCTCTATTTCCCGAAGGTGCACTGTAAGCCGAATACTCCTTTGTAATCCGGTGAGTTTCAGGATTTTGTTCTATTCAATTTCTCTCTTTCTTTTCCTAAGATCTAACCCAAATCATGTGTACTAATGACTATCGATTTTCCTCTTTGTCCATAAAAGTCGAATCCTTTCTTGCTGAGATCCATAGTGCCAAATTGTGAAAAGTCAAAGGTACGTGGCCAAGGGTAGGTTCGGCCGAATAGCTACTTTTCTGTTCTTTTATTTTCGGCAGAATGGCACAAAGTGTTAGATGGCTTTTGATCATTGGTTTGGTTAATTACTTTTGATGATGGCCGAATGTAGGAAGGGAGGTGACAAGTTCTCAACGACAATAGGGATTCAATTAATTAGGTAAGAATTCGATTTAAGAGTTATAGTTGTTAAGTAATTAGATCTCATCGTTTAAATGATTTGGTGATTAAGGATGGACTCGAATAACAGTCTGGCAGAAAAGGTTGGATCTATACAACCAACACCCAAATACAAGAAGCGATCTGTTTCGGTAGTGCGAGATTGGCCATTGGGGTGTGGGCCGACATCGAAGTCAGATCGATGACCGATAGTGGTGGTCTCGAGTGATAGTAGTATAGACGTAGAGAAAGTATTAGTACGAAAATTAGGTGTGTAATACTTCCCCACCGACTAGATCTGATTAATTATATATATGTTCATAAGTTGTATATGTTAAAAGCCAAAATCTCGGCTTTAAACAGCGGACCCTCAGGTTAGTAAATAATCTGATTATATGTTATAAGTAAATTGTTGTACATGTTTTTAAATTATTGTACATGTTTGCATGGGTTGGGTGATGAAAGGAGGAAGTATATGTATATGTATATGTGTAGCGGTTTTACCGTGATTTCTTTATGTGACTAATCTTTGTGATCATTATAAGGGTTTCAACCAATATATGTTGATAAGCAGAATGACTGCCATCTTGGTGTGTAGCGGTGTGGGTTGATTGTAGAAATCCTTAATGGTGTGTTGGTTGGTACGGGGGTGTGTAGCGGATGGAAACCTAGGCAATTGGGTTGGGCTTTGGATATTACTTGTTATCCATGTAAATGAAATTATTGTTATGTTCTATGAGGCCCAAATCTAGTGGTGCATGAGGGTTGCACACTGAGTCTCGCGACTCACCCAAATTAATCTAACCTTTCCGGTGACAGTTAGTGCAACAGACCGGGCCGAAGTGAAGCGCAAGGTGGCTATGCAAAAGAAAGTGGATCGGGTGAAAAGTTCCCCATATTAGTTTTTTTTTAAGTATTTTATGTTATGGATTTGAACTACGCTGTAAAGGCCATGGGCCATTAGTTTACATTTTTGTTTTATTATGAGCCTTCATTATTTATTTTTATTTATTTTAAAACTAAGACATGTAATTAAGTTTTGGGCTTTTGATTATTAAGGCACATTTTACAAAATTCTCATTTGGGCTTTCTGTCGACACGATTGTTTTACGAAAATTTTCTTAGTGACATACCATATCCGGTTGTAGTGTTTGGGCCAGGTTTGGGGTGTTACAAATTGGTATCAGAGCTCAGTTCAAAACTCGGCTTTGGGATTTTGGGCCCAAAAGATTTTCTAAAAATGGGTTTTTAAAACATGGTTTTCTCTTAGCAAAGGCTTATTAGTTCAAGATGGCTTTTTGAGTCTCGCCAAGTTCGCTGTAAGTACTCTAAACCATTGTGTGATATAAATGTGGGCTTAACGGGCATATGGGACGTAGACTATTTAGGTTAGAACTTGATGGACTCTAGGCTTAGACAAACAAAATCTTAAAAATCCATAAGACTTAACATCATTAAACAAAACCTGTAAACAAGTCACAAGACTAAAGTGTGGTAACAAGCATATGCATGTCTAGGAATAGATCCGGAAGAGCTTGGTATTTAAGCAGTCCGAGTGACTCACCTCATCTTCGCCGGAATCTTACCTGGTGCATAGTGATTGTTCACTCTAGCCATGACAGGGTGTGGCAATAGGCATATGCATGTCTAGGAGTGGATTCAGGGAAAGCTTGGTACTTAAACAGTCCTAGCGATTCACCTCCTTTCCACTAGAATCCTACATGGTGCATAATGACTATTCACCCTAGTTATGAGTACATGTTGACAGGCCAAAACTTATAGTTAGAACCCGAAAGGGACCAGCCACCTGTTTTTCTCACAAAATTATTAGAATATCCTTATTTTGAAAAAAATTACCTATGATTTGCGAATATACCCTGATTTACAAAGTCAATAGAATCTTTCCATAAGAACAACAACAATAACAAAATATCCTTGAATTGTAAAATTACCAAATTACCCCTGAGTTGTAAATGACCAAAACACCCCTGATTTGCAAAATGATCAAATAACCCCAGATTTTATAAATTATCGAAATAACCCTAGATTTATAAAATTACTGACGTACCCCCAGATTTACAAAATTATTGAAATACCCCCGAGTTGGAAAATTACCAAAATACCTTTATTTTGCCAAATCACTTGGATCCTTATTTTGGAAAATTACGAAAATACCCCTGTAGGATAAAATTATGAAAATACCCTTGGGTAGCGAAATGATGAAAATACGCTTAGGTAATGAACGTTACTTGTATGAACGCTGTGTGTGCATAATTCCTTGAATAGGAAGACTGAAAACTGTAGATAGGTTCGAATTCGAAAGAATCATTTTGAAAACTATGTTTCATAAGACTGTTCGGGGATAATTAGTGGAAACAACTAATGACTAATAAAAATTTTTAAATCAGATAAACGTGAACTAGAAAAATGAGTACAAGAGGTCGAGGACGTCAGCCACGTGGAAGCGGTAAAGGTAGGATGACCGTGTCAGAACCCGTAAGATCGGGTCATGGGTCTGAAAGTGAGATACCGGTTCCACCAACTGCTGAGGGGGGAATTTCAGGACCAGACAGGAGGAGAGGACATGGTGGTGGAAAGAGTGGCTGAGGCTAGTATGGGCATAGGAGCTCGAAAATCTGTGCCAGAGAGGCTGAGGAACAATGAGGCTGAAGTATTTAGGGGAGTCTCTGGCGTATCCCCGAGTTTCGCTGAATATTGGTTGGAGGCAGTGGAACGTATAATGGATGACCTAGACTTCACGGTGGAGGAGAAGCTGAAGGGGGTCGTGTCTCTTCTTCGAGACGAGGCCTAAATGGTGGCTCACGGTGAAAGAGGGTACGGCCACGGACCTGATTGACTGGGATTTCTTTAAGGAGTCATTCCAGGGAAAGTACGTTGGGGCTATTTATTTGGATGCTCAAAGGAAAGCATTCCTGAATTTGGTGTAGGGGAGTAAGTCTGTGGCTGAGTATGAGGCTGAGTTTCTACGCTTGAGTCATTACATTTGGGAATGGTAGCAACGGAGTACGAACGATGCGTTCGGTTCAAGGATGGCCTACGGAATGAGTTAAGGATTCTGATTGCACCACAGCGAGAGAGAATTTTTACGATTTTGGTGGATAAGGTCAAAATAGCTGAGGAAGTGAAACGGGCTGAGAGGCAAGAAAGGGATAAGGATCGAGGTGAGAATAAGAGAAGTTTTGGGCCATCGAGAGCATCTGGGAATTTTCAGAAGAGGCTTAGGACTGATGGGCCAGCTCGTGCTCCATCGGGCCAAAGTCAAGCATGTTCTACATGTGGGAGAACCCATTATGGGGAGTGCAGAATGAAAATTGGTGGATGCTTTAGGTGTGGATCTATAGAACATCTGATGAGGGACTGTCCTCAGATGGATCGGGGACAACCAACGGGCCAAAGTTCTGATCAGGCTAGGAGAGGTGGTCATCCTAGACCAAGGGGTCGTGGTCAAGCCAGAGGTGGCAATGACGCAAGAGGTGGTCGTGAAGCACCATGCGGAGGTGCTGGTTATGTTGAGGCAAGGTAGCCAGCTTTGGTCTATGCAGCACATCGCCAAGGGGACGGAAACACTCCAGATGCGAATAATGGTGCGTACCCTACCATAATATACTAAGTGTTTATTTTGCCTTTAGAATTAGAGTGCGAAATGAAAGTCTAGTGGTGAGACTTAGGTAGTAAGATTACTAGTAAATTTCAGGGCCGAAATTTATTTTAAGGGGGTAGAACTGTAACATCCTAAATATGGGCTTGTGCATTTATATGAGATGTTGGTTTAATATGCTCAGGTAGAGGCCTTGATTAAATATATGGATTAGGGTTTAAATTAATGTTCTAGGTAGTTTAAGTGATAGGTTGGGCTTTAAAATTTGGTTTAGGTGGTTGATAGATGGTGTTAGTTCATAATTTAAGCTAGATAATAGATTATTAGCAAGCTGGGCTTGTGGCCCGAAGACAAAAGGTGCTCTAAGTGGGCATTAATGGTGGCGTCACAAGGAGGAAGGTTATTGGGCTATGTGTGGCCACTTGAGGCCCAAGTGTTGGGGCAAAATTTCAGCACTAAGAAGGGAAGAGGGTTGGACGGCAATTAGGCTTCTTTTTTAGGAGTCTTTTTCTTTTAATTTATGTGATAAAAGTTGATAATTAAAAAGGGAGGAGTTGGCTTTAATGTGGGCTCTCCTAAAGGTAAGATAAGGATTGAGTTATCATGAGATTTAAAGATTATCAAAAGAGGAGAGAGTTGGCCGAAACTCAACTACAGGAGGGGGGAAATCGGTTTAGTATAGGCTAGTCAAAATTCTGCTAACAAAAATTCTCTCCATCTTTTCCTTTCTCTGCCGAAATCTCCACTCCATTCTCCCTCTAAGTTTTCTTTCTTTTCTTTTTCCTGAAATCACATCATAAGCCGAAACTCCTTAGTGTTTCTCCTCTCCTCAAAAACCCTTCTGAAAGCTGAATGCTCTTAGTGCACATCTTCTTCCTCCATAGCCGAATCATTAGGTGAGATCTCTATTTCCCGAAGGTGCACCATAAGCCGAATACTCCTTTGTAATCCGATGAGTTTCGGGATTTTGTTCTATTCGATTTCACTCTTTCTTTTCCTAAGATCTAACCCGAATCATGTGTACTAATGACTATCGATTTTCCTCTTTGTCTATAAAAGTGAATCCTTTCTTCTTTGAGATCCATAGTCGAATTGTGAAAAGTCAAGGTAGGTGGCCAAGGTAGGTTAATTTGAATGGCTACTTTTCATTCTTTTGTTTTCGGTCGAATGGAACAAAGTGTTAGATGGCTTTCGATCATTGGTTTGGTTAATTACTTTTGATGATGGCCGAATGTAGGAAGGGAGGTGACGAGTTCTAAACGACAATCGGGATTCAATTAATTAGGTAAGAATTCGATTTAAGAGTTATAGTTGTTAAGTAATTAGATCTCATCGTTTAAATGATTTAGTGATTAAGGATGGACTCGAATAATAGTCAGGTAGAAAAGGTTGGATCTGTACAACCAACACCCAAATACAAGAAGCGATCTATTTCGGTAGTGCGAGATTGGCCATCGGGGTGTGGGCCGACATCGAAGTCAGATCGAAGACCGATAGTGGTGGTCTCGAGTGATAGTAGCGTAGACATAGAGAAAGTATTAGTACGAAAATCAGGTGTGTAATACTTCCCCATCGACTAGATCTGATTAATTATATATATATGTTCATAAGTTGTATATGTTAAAAGCCGAAATCTCAGATTTAAACAGCGGACCCTCAGGTTAGTAAATAATCTAATTATATGTTATAAGTAAATTGTTGTACATGTTTTTAAATTATTGTACATGTTTGCATGGGTTGGGTGATGAAAGCAGGAAGTATATGTATATGTATATGGGTAGCGATTTTTACCGTGATTTACTGTAGTGGCTAATGCCGTGATCTGTTATAAGGGCTTCGACCAATATATGTTGATGAGCAAACATGACCGCCATCTTGGCGATGTGCGTGTGGGTTGATTGTAGAAATTCCCAATGGTGTGTTGGTTGGTGCGAGGCGTGTAGCGGATGGAAACCTAGGCAATTGGGTTGGGCTTTGCATATTACTTGTTATCCATGTAAATGAAATTGTTGTTATGTTCTATGAGGCCCAAATCTAGTGGTGCATGAGGGTTGCACACTGAGTCTCGCGACTCACCCAAATTAATCTAACATTTCAGGTGACAATTAGTGCAACGGACCGGGCCGGAGTGGAGCGTAATGTGGCCATGCAAAAGAATGTGGATCCGGTGAAAAGTTTCCCATATTAGTTTTTTTTAAGTATTTTATGTTATGGAATTGAACTACGTTGTAATAAGGCCATGGGCCATTAGTTTACATTTTTTGTTTTATTATGGGCCTTTATATTTATTTTTATTTATTTTAAAACTAAGACATGTAATTAAGTTTTGGGCTTTTGATTATGAAGGCACATTTTACAAAATTCTCATTTGGGCTTTCTGTTGACACGATTGTTTTACGAAAATTTTCTTAGTGACATACCATATCCGGTTGTAGTGTTTGGGCCAGGTTTAGGGTGTTACAAGTGGTTTATGGACCACAAATTTGAGCTGAAAATAAAATTTGTTTTTATTTTATTATATAGACCGTATTATTTTAGAAAAGTCATGTGAAAATTTTGATACGAAAATTTTACCAATTATGTGTTTAATTAAGGGAAGGACTAAATCCCATGAAATGAAAAAGTTGAATTCTAGTAGCTATAAGGATTAAATAGCTATGGAATTCAAAACTAGAGGTTCTTATATGGTAATTAGACCATTAAAGAGAAGTATGTTGATATTTTGGTATGACTCATCCATGGAAAAATAAAAAAAGGCTAAGGACTAAATTAGAAAGATGAAAAGTTATTAAATGACAATTTAATTAAATGAAAAAGAAAACATTTTCATATCATCTTCCCCAAATATTTCCATGGAAACCATAGGAGAGAGGAAGAAGACTTATCAAGCTTATTTGGGTAAGTAATCAAGCCTCGTTTTTAATGATTTTGATATTTGTGAAATCGAGATAGCTAAATCTATATATTTGGGGGATCAATTTGTAAAGTTATCAAAGTATGGAAAATGGGTTATGGATGTATATGCTGAAAGTTAGAAATTTTTGGTAGAAAATGAAAGGTTGTTGATAGATAAACAACTTTTACAAAGTGATTTTTGATGAAAACATGATTTAGAGACTCAAATGTAAAGTTGTAAAATTGAAGAAAAATGCTGAATTTTTATGAATACATGTGCTGTAAATTTTTTCATGGGATTTTGGCTAGGCTTGGAATAGGGAGTAAATTGTACAAGTTTCATTTTCCGAGCCTAGGGATGAATTTGGAATTTATAGAAAAGTTAGGGGCAAAATAGTAATTTTGCCTAGGATGTAAATTGAGTCCACATGAATATGAAATGTAATAAATTGATATTAAATTTACTCATATAGATCAGGATAGACCAAATTCGGAGTTAGAATGAGGAAAAGAGGAAAATGTCAGATTAGTATATTTTACGTACACGAACATTTATCGAGGTAAGTTCGTGTAACTATATTGTATATTTTTTATGCTTGAATTAAATGTTATGTTTGTGAATTGTATAAGTGTCATAAATATGTAAAATGATCATATACTCGTTAAATCCCAATAAACGATAATGCCCGATAAATGATAAATGATAAAAATGTTAAATTTTATGCTTGAGTTGAATGTGAACATTTGAATTGCATAAATACATAAATATATGAGATTGAACACCTGCTTGATAATTCTTGAAAGATGTTAAATCCCATTTGAAAGAATGAAAATTGATGGATATGTGATTTCCCGAAATGAACGAGGTCCTGCATTGGTTGCTGACGGGATTTAGCTCGGGCGAGTAATCCTATTGACCTCATTTATGAAAGGATTTAGCCCAGATAGGTAAACCTGATATAAGTCCTCTAGAGCATATGTTATGGATTGGATTTAGCCCAGACGGGTAATCCAGATCAAGATCTTTAGAGCATATGCCATAAAAAGGATTTAGCTTGGACTGGTAATTCTGTTGTTTATATATATGTGACTCGAGAGTGTACTATATGAAATAGTACCTTATGGGTACCAATGAATATGAATTGACAGATCTTGATTTTTACACCTCGAGTGTACTACCTGTGTATCTATCGATATTTTGAATGAATTCAATGGGTAAAAATCTTAACATGAGAGAATATGAATAAGACATAAGTTGTTACACATATTAGTCTGAAATACATGGGAATGATGATATATGACATTTGATATACGAAAACATGAGAGGATGATATTTGAACAATGAATTCATTTGATGAATATGTTCATCCTTGATTATAGACTTGTATACTTTGAGTGTATTATTACTCGTGTGACATTGATATTTCAAGTAATATGAGTAATGTTTGATATGAAATAATCTGAACTTGAGATGAACTATTATGAAATTATACTTGTAATATAAAGAGATGATTTATGCATGTTAGATGAACACATGTTGTGGAATGCATATGTGCCTGGAAACTTTATTGTTGTTGAGGCCAAATATGTTTTGATGTTATTATGGAATATATGACTAATAAGGACAATGAGGATATATGTAGGGTTTGAGGTCAAATCGAATGAATGTGCCTTACATAGTTACCTTAAAATAGAATGAATGGTAAGTTAAGTACCATGTTATACGAACTTACTAAGCATGTAATTCTTACTTAGTTTTATTTCCTTTTTTTATAGTAAATCGAAAGCTCATTGGATTGGAAGCTTGGTGGAGATCAGTCACACTATCCATCGGCCCATGTCGATACAATATGATAAATCAATTATGGTTGTAATGGCATGTATAGGTTATATTGGCCATATTGGCATGTAAATGTAAATGATGTTTGTAATCTAGCCATTGGAATGGCTAGTAATGGTTTGTTTTGATATATTTGTAATGTCATACTATGGTAGCTACGTATGTGTTAAGTAGTTGATCAATTTATGCCTAACATATGGACTAAACCAAGGCAAGATTATGAACATATATGCATGAAATGATATGCTATGTTGAATGATAGAGTTTGCTTAACTTGAAAGCTTGATATGGTTGGCATTTAGATGTGAGTTTAAGTGCAGTTCATTGGTGTGATTTTGGGTGAGAAATGAATCTAGAAATAACTTTATTTTTTCCATATGGGCAGACACACGGGCGTGTGTCTAGACCGTGTGTGACACACGGCCTAGTACATGGGCGTGAGGCTAGGCCGTGTGTCCCCTGCACCTTAAATTCGAGAAAAATAAAATGCTCAGACTTGAGCATACGAGTAGTGTGTCTCAGCCATGTAGGAGACACGGCCTTAAACATGGGCGTGTGTCTTGGCCGTGTGAAACCTATACCTAATTTTGACATGAATTAATCAACCACATGGCCTAGCACACAGGCGTGTGGCATGGCCACGTGTACAAGTCAGAGCTTTAGACGGGGTCGAACATGGCCTGCAGCACGGGCGTGTCCCAGGGTCACACAGGCGTGTCCCTTGGACCACACGGGCATGTGAGCCCTGTAACTTGGAAAAATTTTGAAATTTCGTGAAAAATTCTTAGAGTTCCCAATTAAGTCCTAACTCGATTCTAATGCTCATATCGGACCTCGAGGGTCCAATTAAGGGACATTTTGAATGATCTCGGTTAATAAATAGTGAATAACATGAAATGTTTGAAAATGTTCTAGAAAGTTTGGTAATACTCCATAACTCTATTCCGACGACAGATACGAGTTTGGGGTGTTACATACCAGCTTTAGACTTTAGACAACCAATTCAAACAAGTAGCAACAATGCTTAAAAAACATGAGTTCACCATTAAACCCATCTACAAATAGATTGCTAACAATTCAATTACAGGAAATCCCCATGCAGATATTCTCATTTGTAAATTACTACCCATATACTTCATAACATTTTTATTCTTAATATGAAAAATTATCAGGCTTACCAGGAGATAGAACACCCCAATTTTATCCAAGAATCCTTAGCTTCTAGATTACAAAAGAAGAGCAACCAACAATAACATTTAATACTTAAGAAAGAAGGAATTGAAGAAATACTCTGAAGGAAGAGGAAAACCTTCTCACGAACCTTGCTCTCACATATATATAATCTACTTTTGTTTCGATAAGTGTCCTGAAATTTTAGAATATGCCTTTCATAAAGGCTTACAAAATTCGAAGAAAGCATAAATGAAAGTATTTTCCATATGTCATTTGTACAATCACTCTAGTTGGTTTATAACCAGATTTAGTTACTGAGACTTGCCATTCATAGTACTTGACCAAACTAGGCGTAATATACCATTGGCGATGACTTAAACAAAACTTACTCTTCCTTATTTTTATCGAATTTTTTCTTTTACTGAAGAACACATCAAAGACTAAATCCTGATATACTTCCATAGGCGGATACTCAATTCGTACAAAAATAGTTCACCAAAAGCTACAACCTGGCGGACTAACTTTCAGAATGCGCCATAACAGATAGCTTCTCGTTTATACGCCTTGAATTCATGTTATCTAGATTTTGGGTGTGACACGCTTAGCTTGAGATCTTCCGTGAAGCCAAATTTCAACAAAAAACCTTGTACCCACTTTCCCTTTTTATCACATAACAAGCCATTAGCTTGGTGCTAGTTTTAATAGCTCCATCAGTGTTTAGGATGTAACTACCAGTTTGAGGCTACTACCAATGAATTGACTTTGGAACACAATGGATCTGAGCCACCAACACATGTTTTTCTTTACAAATATCGTGTGAAAAATTCCTTGCATGGGAAAGAACCTATGTCGATGAAGAATCCTCCCATTGGACATGTGATTGTTATGACACTTTTATAGAACCCCATAAAATCATGGTGAAGAGAGTAACCCATGTGACTAAATAAGTTGAAGAGGAATTCATTGTGCAATTGATATCCATCCATTGAAAGAATGGCATAAAGAAAAAAATTTGTTGCAAGCATTATGTAACACCCCTTACTAGTATTCAACGCCGGAATAGGTTTACGGAGTATTACCGGACTTATCATACAATTACACATACATTTCTCAAACAATTTCACATTTCATGTAATCATCATTCAACATCAATCATAATGTCTCTAATACGAGCTTACGAGGCTCAAACGTGCTTTGGAAGTGGTTTAGGACTAAACCTATAACATATGAAACTTTTACGAAACTTATAAAATTTTTCAAACTGCAGGGGTCACATGCCCGTATGCCCCGGCCATGTCACTCACACGGCCAAGAGACACTCCAGTTTCTCAGGCCATCTGGACATTCGAAATGGGATCACATGGCCATGTCCTAACCTATGTCCGACCCTGTATAACTCTTTAACTTGGGTTAGACAACCAACACACATGCCTGTGTGCCCTAAAAATGGCCATACACGCCCGTGTGTCAGGCCGTGTGCTAGGCCATGCCAAACCTATAGGGTATACTGACTTATACCACACGACCAAGTCACACGCTCGTGTGTGAGGCCGTGTGGAGCATACTAACTTGATATCAATTTCAGCACCAGGGGACACATGGCCGTGTAACATAACCGTGTGTTACACATGGCTGAGACACACTCCATGTCTCTGCCCGTGTGGACAAAAATAAGCTATTTTCCAAACCAATTTGCCACCCAAATTTGTGCACACCTACATCAAAATAATTTGCACCAAACATATTATATAATAGGCATTCCATCATCCTTGCTCAAGTATATTTCATACCATTTCCAACACTAACCAATTCAAAACATAACTACCACAAATTAGCATCCAAATTCATGCCAAAATTTACTTACTTAAACATCAAAATGGCTAAACTCAAATATGCATTATTTAGCCTAATTTCACAAACATACCATTATCCACAACTAAACAATTTGACATTCATAATACCTATAGCTATTAAGCATCACACAACCAACCTCAATTTACATAACATAGACTATAGGCACATACACATGCATACAAGCAAATTAACTCAAATTAAGCCAACTTTCATGGCTATTATATACAAACCAAGACATATACATTTACAAGCCAAATCAAATGGCCAAAATCATTAAAAAAACATAACCAACATGACCAAAAATCCCTATACATGCCATATACTCAAAACATAAGCTTAAAAGTACCAATTTGATAGTAGGATAGTGTGACAAAATCTTCGACGATCCCCGAATCTGAGCTAGCTTTGAATTCACTATAAAACATAGAAAAATAAACTATGTAAGCTATAAAGCTTAGTAAGCTCGTATGAAATAAACTCGATATAATTATAAACACATAATTTAACCATTGATTATAAATACATGAATTCACATCAATTAACAAACCTATCAATTACTCATTCTCAAACTTATATATTTTCTTCACCATTTCTTCGATTCAAAGCTAATATGGTTTATGAACATACCTGTATAGTCTCGTATAGATATCATTCTCAACCACATCATTCATTTATCCGTTGAACCATTCAGAATAGAAGTCGGATACTCAAGAGTCTCTCACAATAAGTGCCTATACCATGTCCCGAAGCTAAATCAAGGTAGCTTATATCCAAAGTATTGATATCATGGCCCGAAACCAAATCGGTATAACTCACACCCGAAATGCCAACATCATGGCCTGAAGCCAACTCAATGTATACCCTAATGACATGTCACTAGTATCCTAAACTATTCCTAAGGTTCAACTAGGATTTTGAATGCTGAATTTCCATCGACTCGTTCTCGAACTTATCCGAATTATCATATTCACAACTTATACAATATCAAAGTATTTAAAATACATTTATAATGGAATTTATTACATACGAACTTACCTCGGGTTCAAAAATGATGAAACAGACCGATTAATTTGAAACTTTATTTTTCCTTCGATCTAGATTCGAACTTCATTTTTCTTGATCTAAATATAATCAAAAGTAACTTATTTAATCATCTCTCAATTCAATTTAATCCAAAATTCACATTTAAGCACATTTACACTTTTACCCTAAAAATTTCACAACTTTTACAATTTAATCCCTAGGCTCGTAAAACAAAATTCATTCAATTTTATCACAACCCAAGCCTATTCAAATTACTATTATACCTTTAGTAGCCCATATTTTTCATTTATTTCATATTTTAACCATAAAGTTTCCACATTTCATAATTTAATCCCTAATTTGCATTTTCACTAAAAATCACTTAACAAAACTTTTGTAACTATCATCAAACATTCATAATCTATCATTAAACATCAAAATACTCATGTATTCATCAATTGAAACATTCAAAATCTTTAACAGTTATGCAAAACAGTCCCTAGGCTAGCTAGACCTAGTTATAATGATCTCAAAAACATAAAAATCCTTAAAAACGGGACAAAAATAAAATTACAATTAACAAAATAGGACTCATCGAACCTAGGCCTGTAACATCCTAATTTAGGGCCTAGTTAGAATAGTGGTGCGAGACCACAAATTTGAGGCACATGTATGAGTTTTTGAGGTTTATGCCAAGTTTTCATGTTAGTGTGAAAGTTTCATGAAGTAATTTTGTGAAATTACGGTTGAATTGTCCAAAAGAACTAAATTTCAAACGTTTCAAAATGTGAAATTCTAGAAGTTATTTGTATGAAATAGCTTTAGAATATCAATTAGATATCCTTAAAGAGCAATTTTCCCAATTTCTAAGTTTTGGACAAAATTGGGCATGGATGAGTTAAAATACAAAGTTTGTCAAAAAAGGCAGTTTAGTCATTTGATAATTAAATGATTAAAATGTGAAAAGATGATAGAATTTCATTCATCTTCTTCTCCAAGGCTGTCGAAATTTTCAAGAAGTCATTGTTAGGCCTCTTCAACTTTTCAAGCTAGCTAGTAAGTGTATTCTAGTTCCGTTTTTGATATTCTTCGTATTTTTGAAGACCTATTAGCATGAGTAAGCTATTTTTAGCTATATGTTGAGCTAAGATGGATGTTCAAAAATGTACCCATGTATGACATGCATGTATTTTGATGTTTTATGGAAGAATATGAAAGCTTGATGTAGTAGAAACATCTTTTGCTAAGTGATTTCCATGAAAAATGCATGTAGGGACTTGTTTGTGAAAGTCTTGAGATTGGTCATACATGTGTGATTTATTGAGAATTGATGATTGCCTTAGTTGAGTAAGTGGTTTGGCTATGCATGAAAGGCTAGAAAGTTGAATGATCACTTTACGAGCTTTGAGGCAAATGAGTAAATATGAGAAAGTTTAGAGGTAAAATAGTAATTTTACTAAAGTATGAGATAATGGTAAATTTAGTCAATGTGTGTATTGAATGAGTTGATTTATCATTATAGATTAAGAAAGATGAAGCCTGGATCGAAACCGAGGTAAGAGCAAGGTGGTGGACTAAATTGCACGTTTTAATACTTTTGAGTACTGAGGTAAGTTTATGTACAAACAATGCATATATTCGTTTACATTCTTATTGCTAGCTAGTGTGTAGCATAATTGAGGACCTATGCGGTTCTAGAGGAATGAATGAAATTGTAGTTGTGAATGGATGAATGGATTACAAGTAGATATGTGAATGTGAAGTGATAATGCTTAATGATGGGCTAAGTGCGATACCACCTTAATACTTAACAACGATGGGTTGTGTGGGATACCATAGTTAAGTATATTATTTGGTGGGCTATGTGCGAAACCACTATGAATACCTTTGTTGGTAGGCTAAGTACGATACTACCCTATAAATTGATTGTGGTGGGCTAAGTGCGAAACCACCGAGAAATTAGCTGTGTGGATGTATTATTAAGAATAATGATGTGTTGTATATTGAGAAATTATGATATCGAGTGCAGGGGTGCATGTTAAT
Source organism: Gossypium rotundifolium (assembly GCA_025506655.1). NCBI lineage: Eukaryota > Viridiplantae > Streptophyta > Magnoliopsida > Malvales > Malvaceae > Gossypium > Gossypium rotundifolium. The sequence goes on along the minus strand of CP106729.1, from coordinate 54,366,923 downwards.
GATTATGAGTATATAACTCATGATGTGTTGGAAATGTGGTAAAGGATAGAAAGAGTAAGCATAATTGTGGATGTGAGTTTATTTGGTAGTATAATACTAATTATTTTTTAGTTTATACTAGAATGCTTAAATTGTTTATGTGTAAACTTATTAAGCTCAAAGCTTACTCCTTTTCCTTTCCCTTGTCTTATAGAGAAAAAGGGTTGAATCGAGATACGTGGATTAATCGAAGATCGCCCATACTATCAGCTTACTCTAGTACAATAGACTTGATGTTTTGTATATGGCATGTATAGAGGCTAGACAAGTTAGTAAATTTTGTTGTAAATGGCTCAGATGAGTTGGCCTTTAGATGGATAATCTATTTCGTATAGTGCCATAGTTTTTGGTTATTTTATTATATGAAAAGATGTAGTTATCCATGTGAGTTTGTGCTTCAATATGAGTTGATTGTAGATGAATTGGATGAGTGCATGTTGTGTATGATTGAGGAGTGAAAAGAACTTGGCAAATAGCTTTGTTCTTGTCCATGTGGATAGGCACACGGGCATGTGTCTAGGCCATGTGTGACACACGGCTAGCCCACGGGCGTGTGCATTGGCCGTGTCACTTTGGCAGAATTGAGTAGTGTAGGCCACAGGCTAGGCATATGGGCATGTGCCTAGATTCAAGGCCATGTGAGGTGGTCAGTGTTCACCATGGGTGGTGAGCACGGGTGTGTGCCTTAACTGTGGGGCATTGGCAGAATGCTTGAGTTTTCATAGACGGTTTGTGAACATGGGCGTGTGTGACTACCCTCGGGCGTGTGTCATCTAGCACGAGTATGTATTCCCTATTTAGATGAATAAAATTTTAAGAATAAAAAAAGTTTTGATATAGTCTCGAGAACCTCGTGTGTGTGAGTGAGGTCTTGTAAGTCGAGAATGAGGTTGATGAGGTGACTTAAGAGAGTAGTCACGATGAGCTTAATTGGCGATCATATGGTTTTTATCCGTAATGCCTCAGACCCGATTTCGATGGGAATTACGGGTAAGGGGTGTTACATTTAGTGGTATCAGAGCTATAGTTTTGTTGTTTTTAGGACTACCGTAGTAGGTGTAAGAGTCTAGCTATACATTCCATAAGCGTATAATGATAGTGTGGTGGCTTCTGATGATTTTAAACTTGTTTTATATAGTGTAGGGATCCCAATCAATCGGCTGCTAATGATGCATCTAGTAATACGTCGGCTCCGCGCAAGGGACCGCACCTATGCAGAGTGAACCCGAGACTGGGGGTCAAAGAGACAGGCTTGGGAAGCCTTTCTCCAGATGATGAGTAACTGATACTTGGAGTATGCTCGAGTAGACCCTAATGCTCAACCTCCTCCACCTCATCCTATACCTTAGCTAGTTCTAGTGGCTCCTCAAGGTATAGAAGTAGTGAGAGTAACGAAGCCCCCGGTGGATAAGATTAGAAAACACGAGCTGAGGAGTTTAGAGCTAAGGTAGATGATGACCCTAAGAGGGCAGAGTTCTGGCTAGAGAACTCGATGAGAGTGTTCAATGAACTCTCATGTACACTTGAAGAGACCCTGAAGTTTACCGTATCTTTGCTAAGAGACTCGGCATACCATTGGTGGAAGACGTTGACGTCGGTAGTCCCGAAAGAGCGGGTGACGTGGGACTTCTTCCTGGAAAAGTTTCAAAAAAAGTATATAAGCCAGAGATTTACTGATCAAAAAAGGAAAGAATTCTTTAAGTTGAAGCAAGGAAGAATGTCCATAGCAGAATATGAGTGTGAGTTTGTTAGACTTAGCAAATACGCTAAGAATGTATGTCGACGGAGACCGTTTTATGTAAAAGGTTCAAAGATGGACTGAATGAGGATATTAAACTCCTGGTTGGTATTTTGGAATTGAAAGAGTTCATAGTGTTAGTTGATAGGGCAAGTAAGGCTAAAGAACTGAGTAAAGAAAAGAGGAGGGCGGTGAGTGAGGCCCAAGATACGAGAAAACGATTGATGGGAAAAATCACACCAAGCTTAATTGAAAAGATCCAAGGAGGCAAATCCTGGACCACTACATCATTTGGATATTCACCTCGAGATCAAGGCAACACTCGTTCGGGTTCAGGATTCCAAGCCACCTCGATGGAAAGTGTGGGCAATCTGAAGAACAAACCGGAGTGTCCAAGTTGAGGTAGATATCACACTGGAGAGTGTTGGGGTAACAGTTGAAACTGTTATAAATGTGGTTCCCGACCGTTTTATCCGAAATTTCCCCGAGAGGGATGATAAGGAAGAGAAGTAAGAGATAAGATCTAGCAATGTACCTACAAGGGGTAGGTCACCAAAGAACCCAAGAGGGGGAACTAGTGGTAGAGGTGCGTCACGAGATTCTATTGTGAGATCGGAGGGTCAAATGCCTGCAAGGACGTATGCCATTTGCGCTCGCGAAGAGGCATCCTCCCCAGATGTAATAACGTGTACTTTTTCTCTCTATGACACCTTTGTTATTGCTTTAATTGATCCAGGGTCTACTCACTCTTATATTTGTATGAGGTTGGCATCTAGTTTGAGTATGACCACTGAGTCTACGGACATTATGGTTAAGGTGTCAAACCCGTTACGTAAGCATGTGTTAGTGGATAAGGTGTGTAAGAATTATCCTTTGATGATTGAGAGTCATTGTTTTTCAGCAAACCTGATGTTGTTGCCATTTGATGAGTTTGATTTAATCCTTGGCATGGATTGGTTGACTACACATAGTGTCTTAGTGAACCGTGGTAGTAAGTTTATCGAGCTAAAATGTGAGGGTGAAGATGTTATTCGGGTTGAATCAGGTGGATCGGATAGTCTACCAGTGATGATTTCTTCCTTAGTGGCTGAGAAATGCTTGAGAAAGGGATGTGAGTCCTATCTCACATTTGTATTGAATACTTAAGAGTTTGAGGTAAAGATTGAATCAGTGTCGGTTGTATGTATGTAAGTATCCAGATGTATTCCCGGAGGAGTTACTCGGATAACCTCCAGTGAGAGAGATCAAGTTTGAGATTGAGTTAATTCTGGGAATGACACCTATTTCAATTGCTCAGTATAGGATGGCACCTGTAGAGTTAAAAGAACTGAAGGTTCAGTTGCAAGAGTTGATGGATAAAGGTTTTATGAGACCGAGCTACTCACCGTGGGGTACTTCGGATATTATTTGTGAAAAAGAAAGATCGCTGTGTGGGTTGTTGTGGACAGATTGACGAAGTCGACTCATTTTATTCCAGTACGTGTTGGTTACTCACTGGATAGGTTAGCTGAATTGTATGTGGCAGAAATAGTAAGATTACATGGTGTGCCTGTGTCTATAATATCGGATAGAGACCCGATGTTTATTTTGAGGATTTGGAAGAAGTTGCAAGAAGCCATGGGTACGAGGTTAAATTTCAGTACTGCGTACATCCGCAAATTGATGGTCAGTCTGAAAGAGTGTTTCAAGTCCTTGAAGATATGTTTCGATGCTGTGTGTTAGAATTTGAAGGTAGTTGAGAGAGATATCTACCTTTGGTTGAATTTGCTTACAAAAATAGTTATCAGTCGAGTATACGGATGGCTCCGTATGAGGCCTTGTATGGTCATAAGTGTCGGACCCCTTTGTATTGGACCGAGCTTGGTGAGAAGCGAATCCATAGGGTTGATCTAGTGAAAAAAATTGAAAAGAAAGTGAAAGTGATCCGTGATGGTCTGAAAGCTACTTCGGACTGATAGAAGTCGTATGCAGATTTGAAAAGAAAAGAAATTGAGTTTGATGTGGGTGACAGTGTTTTTGAAAGTATCCCCATGGAAGAAGCTCATGAGATTTGGACGAAAAGGGAAATTGAGTCCAAGATTCATAGGGCCGTATGAAATTACCGACAGAATTGGACCAGTGGCTTACCATTTGGCCTTGCTAGTGGGACTAGAAAAGATTCATAATGTGTTCCATATGTCGATGTTGTGATGATATCGCTCTGATCCTTCGCATGTGATTTCTTCAACAAAAATTGAGATAAGACCGGATATGTCTTATGCATAGGAGCCGATTAAGATCTTGGCTTGAGAAGTGAAACAGTTGAGGAATAAGAACATAGCCCTAGTGAAAGTGTTGTGGCAAAAACATGGTGTGAAAGAGGCTACGTGGGAAACAAAAGAAGCTATGAGACAGCAACATCTAAACCTCTGTACTAGTAAGATTTTGGGGGGTGAAAATCTCTAAAGGGGGGAGTTGTAATATCTCGATTTAGGGCCTAGTCGGAATAGTGGTGCTAGACCACAAATCTGAGGTATATGTATGAGTTTTTGAGGCTTATGCCATGTTTGCATGTTAGTGTGACAGTTTCATGAAGCAATTTTGTGAAATTGCGGTTGAATTGTCCAAAAGGACTAAATTGCAAAAGTTGCAAAATGTGAAATTCTAGAAGTTATATGTATGAAATAGCTTTAGAATATCAATTAGAGATCCTTAAAGAGCAATTTTCCCAATTTCTAATTTTTGGACAAAATTGGGCATGGATGAGTTAAAATACAAAGTTTGTCAAAAAGGGCATTTTAGCCATTTAACAATTAAATGATTAAAATGGGAAAAGATGATAGAATCTTATTCATCTTCTTCTCCAAGGATGCCGAAATTTTCAAGAAGCCATTGTTAGGGATCTTCAACTTTTCAAGCTAGCTAGTAAGTGTATTCTAGCTCCGTTTTTGATATTCTTCGTATTTTTGAAGTCCTAGTAGCATGAGTAAGCTATTTTTAGCTATATGTTGAGCTAAGATGGATGTTCAAAAATGTACCCATGTATGACATGCATGTATTTTGATGTTTTATGGAAGAATATGAAAGCTTGATGTAGTAGAAGCATCTTTTGCTAAGTGATTTCCATGAAAAATGCATGTAGGGACTTGTTTGTGAAAGTCTTGAGATTTGTCATACATGTGTGATTTACTGAGAATTGATGATTGCCTTAGTTGAGTAAGTGGTTTGGCTATGCATGAAAGGCTAGAAAGTTGAATGATCACTTTACGAGCTTTGAGGCAAATGAGTAAATATGAGAAAGTTTAGAGGTAAAATAGTAATTTTACTAAAGTATGAGATAATGGTAAATTTAGTCAATGTGTGTATTGAATGAGTTGATTTATCATTATAGATTAAGAAAGACGAAGCCCGGATCGAAACCGAGGCAAGAGCAAGGTGGTGGACTAAATTGCACGTCTCAATACTTTTGAGTACTGAGGTAAGTTTACGTATAAATGATGCATGTATTCGTTTACATTCTTATTGCTAGCTAGTGTGTAGCATAATTGAGGACCTATGCGGTTTTAGAGGAATGAATGAAATAGTAGTTTTGAATGGATGAATGGATTACAAGTAGATATGTGAATGTGTACTGATAATGCTTAATGGTGGGCTAAGTGCGATACCACCTTAATACTTAACAACGATGGGCTATCTGCGATACCATAGTTAAGTATATTATTTGGTGGGCTATGTGCAAAACCACTATGAATACCTTTGTTGGTAGGCTAAGTGCGATACTACCCTATAAATTGATTGTGGTGGGCTAAGTGTGAAACCACTGAGAAATTAGCTGTGTGGATGTATTATTAAGAATAATGATGTGTTGTATATTGAGAAATTGTGATATCGAGTGCAGGGGTGCATGTCAATGATTATGAGTATATGACTTATGATGTGTTGGAAATGTGGTAAAGGATAGAAAGAGTAAGCATAATTGTGGATGTGAGTTTATTTGGAAGTATAATACTAACTGTTGTTTAGTTTATACTAGAATGCTTAAATTGTTTATGTGTAAACTTACTAAGCTCAAAGCTTACTCCTTTTCCTTTCCCTTTTCTTATAGAGAAAAAGGGTTGAATCGAGATATGTGGATTAATCGAAAGATCACCCACACTATCAGCTTACTCTGGTACAATAGACTTGATGTTTTGTATATGGCATGTATAGAGGCTAGACAAGTTAGTAAATTTTGTTTAAATGGCTCAGATGTGTTGGCCTTTAGATGGATAATCTTTTTTGTATAATGCCATAGTTGTTGGCTATTTTATTATATGAAAAGATGTAGTTATCCATGTGAGTTTGTGCTTCAATATGAATTGATTGTAGATGAATTGGATGAGTGCATGTTGTGTATGATTAAGGAGTGAAAAGAACTTGGCAAATAGCTTTGTTCTTGTCCATGTGGATAGGCACATGGGCATGTGTCTAGGCCATGTGTGACACACGGCCAGCCCACGGGCATGTGCATTGCCCATGTCACTTTGGCAGAATTGAGTAGTGTAGGCCACGGGCTAGCCACACGGGTGTGTGCCTAGACTCAAGGCTGTGTGAGCTGGTCAGTGTGCACCATGGGTGGTGAGCACGGGCGTGTGCCCTAACCGTGGGGCAATGGCAGAATGCTTGAGTTTTCATGCACATTTTGTGAACATGGGCGTGTGTGACTACCCACAGGTGTGTGTCATCTAGCAGGCGTGTAGTCCTTGTTTAGATGAAGAATATTTTATGAATCGAAAAATTTCCGATATAGTCTCAAGAGCCTTGTGTGTATGAGTGAGGTCTTATAAATCGAGAATGAGGTTGATGAGGTGACGTAAGAGAGTAGTCATGATAAGCCTACATGGCGATCATGTGGTTTTTATCCGTAATTCCTCAGGCTCGATTCCTGCGGGAATTATGGGTAAGGGGTGTTACATGGTCAACAATGGCTTCTTTTTCTTCTTTCAATCTCGGTTGTAGATGATGAATTAAAAGATGATAGCTTTTGTTGTTTTGTTATTTTACTATTTTATTTCATAAGTTACTAATTTAACCTTAAGTATATAACATTATAATTCATCTAACACATGTTCAAAAGTGTCCATTCAAATTCTAAATGGTCTATTTGCCATTTAAGGCCACCATAATTAAAAACCATAGCTATTTAACACCTTTTTACTACTAGCATGCAAAATTTGCACTTATTGCAGTTTAGCCCCTTTTGTCAAATTAAACATTTAAACAATAAAATTTTTTAACGGAATTTTCACACAATCATTTATTCATGCTATAAAAATTAAAATAATAATAAAATAAATATTTCAACTTTGGATTTGTGATCTCGAAACCACTGTTTTGATTTGACTAAAAATGGGCTGTTACATATTAAACCCTCAAATTTGACCACACATCTTTGGCAATAAGGCAACCTTGTAGAATATGATCTATAGACAATAAAGAAAAACCAAAACTAGCATATGATTTTTCATTCATTATATTTTTATCCTACACATCTTATTTGTATTCAAGCAATATAAAATCATTAGCCAAATAAAGAAATTGAACCTTTCAGGGCATTGTACTATATATATCTAATCAATTTTCTGGATTTGTGGAGAATCAAATTTCGAATGAATAAGCATCACATAAGTTAAGCCCATGAAATATTTCCTTGTACTCTCGAAACCCCAACAAGAATCTTGGATATTTAAATGTCCCAAATAAGGTAGAAGGATATCCTCGATTTCCTATTTAACTTCATCTAGCGAGATAGTAGAAATTGACTTCATCCACCAGTGACCTATCGATGACAAGAATGCTGATAGTCTAGTGGTGTTGAAAAGTTGTCCTGATGGCAAAATTTGATTTGATAACAGAGCCTTACCAACCTACTAATCATACCGAAAATGGATAGAAGAAACATTACCCACTTTCCATTTACAACCCTTACAAATGACTTCTTTCATCTTTAACAAATCTCGCCGAGTAGATGAGATATCTGCTTTTGCTTTTATGTTCAAAAAAGGGTGGCCTAGAAGTATTTTTGCTGAAAAACTTAACACCAAATAACTCTTACTTCATTTACAAGCACCAACTAGATTTAGTAAGCATAGCCAATTTTTTTAGTCTAACTTTTCTCAAACCTAGTCTGCCATTGTTCTTGGGGCTAAACACTTGATTCCAATTTACGAAGTGGTTATAAGTATAATCAATAGAGCCTTCCCATAAGAATTTCTATTTAAATGGTCTAGTTGATCACACACCAACAATGGTAGGAGAGTCAATTGCACCACATATGGTTGGAACATTTAAAAAAAAGATATATAGTGTTCCAGTAGTTGCAAATGAAAAGTTAGAAGTAACCAAAGTTATGTCATTTGATTATTAACAAATAGTCATAACTATTCAAGTAGATATCTATTGAATAATTATGTGTATTGCTAAAAATATGACTATCCATTTGGGTAGTTGTATCACCCCTTACTCGTATTCGACGCCGAACCGGGTATGAGGCATTACTGGACTTAACATACTTAATCATACTAAATCGAACCATAATTTTTCATTCCAACTTAAAAACTTTTCATTCGTTTTCATAACGTCCCTATTATGGGCCTACAAAACCCGAAACATACAAATTGAGTGGTTCTGGACTGAACCGAAAACTTATGAACACTTAGAAAATTTTTGCTCAAAATAGGGCGACATGCCCGTGTCTATGGCCCGTGTCACTGATACGGCTATGAAACGCCTTTGTATTAGCCCGTGTGTGAAAACCTTGACATTCTATTTATGACGTCAACAGACATTTAGGGTCAAATGGCCGAGTCACACGCCTGAGTGTTAGGCAGTGTGGTGAATTTAATTTTCGCAATTAATGTGCAAAATTCACACGGCCTGGACACACGCCCATGTTTTGAGACTGTGTACTTCACACGACTGGAACACATGGGTGTGTCTCTGCCCGTGTGTTTACTATTGGGCATTCTATTTTGCTAAATTTGGATGCAGGGGACACATGGCCTATCCATACGCCCACGGGGCTGACCGTGTGTCACACATAGCCTAAACACACACCCGTGTGTCTACCTGTATGGACAAATATAAGGCCATTTACCAAGCCATTTGCCACCTTAAAAAGCAACCACACTATACCATTTCCAACAACACATAGCATAACAATAATTCACTTCTAATATCCAGTATCAAGATATCCACACCTTAATTTCACACTACTTCATCATGCATATACTTCATACATTACTCATTCAATTGCACAAGCTTGCACTTCATGAATTTAATCATCATTGAATGGATATAACTTAACTAGTATTGGCCAATTCCAATGGCCATTTACAAAATGAAATGAATAACATAATAGCCAACACCTTGGCTAACCAATATGACATGTAACAAAATGACCAAGTTCCTATACATGCCATACCCAATATAATCAAACTTTACTATACCCAAAAGAATAGCTTGATAGTGTGAATCGAGCTCTAACGTCCTACAATCCTCGAGCTAGCTTAGCAATACTACAAGGAAAGGGAAAAGAGAGGGAGTAAGCATAAAGCTTAGTAAGTTTGCATGTAATAGATAGCAACATAAAATCTTGTGATAACATCCATGCATTACATTATGAAATAACATAAAATTCTCAAGCACATTGACATGGCTTACTCATGCTCACTCTTACCAACCGCAAATCATATACTAGACTCATTTCTCGTGAGTTTCACATATGTACCTGTATCACTCCATCACATAACTTTAGCACTTTTTCCATCTTTAACATAACTTTAATTATTTACCCCGTTGAACCACTTGGAATATCGAAGGATACTCGAAACTTGTCATACACATAATAAGATGCTAATGCCATATCCTTGATATGGTCTTACATGGGATCATATGTCGATGCCGATTCCATATCCCAGATATGGTCACATACGGGGTCTCATATTGATGTCGATGCCATATCCCAGATATGGTCTTACACGAGATCGTATGTCGATGCCATGTCCCAGACATGGTCTTACACGATTTCATACAAAAGCCAGGCCCCAGACGTGGTCTTACACGGAATCAATATTCAATGCCGATGCCATATCCCAGATATGGTCTTACACGGGATCTCAATTCAGTGCCGAGGCCATATCCTAGACATGGTCTTATACGGGACCTTATTAATCTCATGTCATGACAAGGGTATCCTTTTTATTCCTAAGGTTCAACCGAAACTTCAACATAATAAAACTTCGTCATATTTACCATCGAGACCTCATTAACAAAATTCAATAGAAAGAATATACATCTCACACAATATCAAGCATTTAAAAGTATAATAAAAGGATGTTGATTTATTACACACAAATTTACCTCGGTACCAAAATATAGATAGTTGTTCAATTTAGTCCACCACCTAGCTCTTTCCTCGGTTTAGGTCTAGACTTCGTGTTTCTTGATCTATAATAACAAATTTCACTTATTTAATTATCACATCGACTAAAACAACCCATGAATCATAATTTGGCAAAATTATAATTTTGCTCCTAAACTTTCACATATTTGTAAAATGGTCCTTAGGCTCGTATGATGAAATGTACTCATTTTATTGGTTACCCAGCCTATCCGAACCTATCTTAAGCTTATAATAGCTCACACTTTCCTTCAAAATTGATTTTTACTACACATTTTTCACTTTTACAAATAGGTCCTTTTTATGTATTTCCATGAAAAATCACTTAGAAAAAGATGTTCACTACACATCAAACTTCCATATTTGTAACACCCCACTCCCGGCCCAGAAGTTAGGCTCGAATTTGGTCTGTCACATTGAAGTATTTTTTGAAAACCGTCCTTAATATTGAAAAACCAAAGTCTTAGCTTGTGTTCGCTCAATTTCAAAACGTGGTTCATTGAAAAGTTAATCACTTTTTTAAAAAAAGGTTATTAACTCCGTTAAAAACCTCTTTTAGTTGTAGAAACTAATTTAAGGTAAAGAAGTTTAAAATTACGCTCTTTTCTTTAAAAAAATATTATTTTGAAAACTCGTCCTCCTATCCTAGCAGATTGAATAATGAAGTAAAAGCCCAATTATAAATAAAAACCCTTAAATGACCTTATTACACAAACAAAAACCAAATCTAAATTTTGATCTAAATAAAGTCAAAATCATATAACAGTATAATGACCGCAATCGTTTGGTCACCTCGAGTCCCCACCAACACCATCCTCCTAACGCTAGGGATTACCTGCACAGTTAAAAATGGGGTGAATTTACAAAAACTCAATGTGTAATCCCATTACTAGAGTAACAGTCAGTATATAGAAATAAAAACCGAAATAGTCTGGGCCAAAGCCCTTTAATAGTAACAGTACAGTCTAGTTCAAAGTATACGTGGGCCAAAACCCACTACAATATCATTTGGGTCACAGCCCATAATAGAATCAATTGGGCCTAGCCCAAACCCATAACAGAACAAGTGGGCCTAAGCCCAATACAGTGATAGATCTCATAAACAGATATGCAACAGTATGAGGATGCATCCCACCTCAGTCCAGCCAACACACCACCCGTACCAACCCTGCACTCCTTTGGGGATAAAATTTACCCACCCAGCCAACACACCAAGCTTAGCATCGGTTGTGGCACTAAGTCAACAGAACGGCTCGACGCCGTAGACAGAACGGTTAAAAGCCATAAATATCACAGCAACGCTGCCAGTTAACAGAATCGCTAAAAGCCATAAATAGAATGGTTATAAACCATAATCAGGATGGCATAGAGCCATAATCAGGATCACACAAAGCTATCGATAACTGTAATAAGTTTGGCATATAGCCATCGGCGACGGTAATATAATTGGCACACAGCCACGGGTAATTATGATCGACACAGAGTCATCAATATATAGTTTAGGCACATAGCCACGGGTAAATACGATTGGCACAAAGCCATAATCAAGATGGCACGGAGCCATATTTAGGTTGGCATAGAGCCATAATCAGATTACGTAGCTTTAAGCCGCCCGTCAGTCTACAGTCATCTCATACGACCCATGCGACCTTAACAGATCAATACTAGATCCACAGTCGTCTCATGCGACCCGTACGACCCTATTAGAATTTCTTCCGTATCAATGTCCCAACCCCATGCAATATGCCGTGTTTGTCATGCTCAATCATTACACATGTATACAAAATGACCATGCTCAGTAACAGTCATTTATACATATATTAAATGCATATCAGTCACACGACCACATTCAAGTCAGTTTAAACACAGTCATACAATCACAATCAAATCAGACAAATTCATAGCACAAGTCAGTCATTTACCCACAAGGGCAAAACAGTCATTTTACCCTATAAGGGTATTTCAGTAATCCTACCCTTTAAGGGTATTTGATAATTCTAACCTACAGGGGTATTTACGTAATTCTACCATACAGGGGTATTTCGATAATTTCACAAAATGAGGGTATTTCAGTAACTTCACAAATCGAGGATATTTTGGTAATTTTACAAATCGAGGGTATTTCAGTAATTTTACAAATTAGAGGTATTTTAGTAATTTTACAAATCGGAGGTATTTTAGTAATTTTACAAATCGAGGTATTTTGATAATTTCACAAAACTAGGGTATTTTGGTAATTTTAAAAATCGAGGGTATTTCGATAATTTTACAAATCAGGGTCTCAACGACCCAACAAAAGGCCCACTGTCACCTCGAGCGACTTAAGTAACCCCAAATAGACACAACAGTGTAAATGGGCCTATGGCCCATTATTTGGCCCAAGTGGGCCCATATGCTCGTGTGGCCCAATTAGCCCACCAGCGCAGTGGACCTACATAGTCCATTGCCCAAAAATGACCCTAGCCATATGCACTACACGACACGGTCTAACATTTACCAAAATATGCAAATTTAATCCGTGTGGGGCCCACAGGCCCATTGGTCTACCCGGCCCATTTTGGCCCCAACGCGGTCCAAAATGACCTAAGCCCATGATAACGCTCATGGTGGCCTCAACCATTTTATGCCCATATTCGTGGGCTCGGTCCACCACACATGCGATCGTATGCTCGTGTGGCATTGTTCGCCGGTACTTCAGCTTTTCGGCATTTTTTCGATCTATGATCAGAAGAAGTGTGGTTACACACACTCTATTGGCTTTCTCGCCAACTAACGAATACAGCGTACTATTACACACCTTTAGCTTATCAGCCGACTATCAGGTACAGGGTAAAAATACACACCTGATTGCAAACGTGAGTGACTAACCCACAAGAACACCAACCTAACACAATCAGAAACTTCGGTTAGTCGCTTATCAATCAATTGAAGAGAACCTTAACACAAAACTCCTATTCGGAGGCTTACCTATCACCGCCTTAATCAATCTCACTCAGTCTATCGCGGGGGATCACTTCACTTCAAGTACTTAAAAAAAACTACCTGCATCCCATTCGCGAGTCAATAACTAATATCATATACACAAATAATTAAACCAAGAGTATCTCAATGATCGTGTCAAACAGTCGAGTTTTAAAATTTATAAAAAGAATGATCGAACCTGTAGACTAGCTATGACAATGATAGAGGCAAGTGCACCTATCGAACAGTAGTATAGTTTAGGCAAGAATATCTTATCGAACCCAAAGGAACCTAAAAGTACTACTACTCACTTTCTTTCTATTATTTAGCCTAAAATATGGAGTGATTGGTTTATGAAACTAATGAAAATAACTAAACTAGATGCAAGGACAAAAGAATGAATGGGAGAAAGACTTTAGGAAAACTCAGTTGATGAAGACGATACCCTCAGGAAGAATCCACCTATGACTTCACTTATTATTTATTCCCCAAACCATATGATTTCTTTACTTAGCTTGATCTGTGAGACTCCCTAACCTATATTAAACCCTCTCTCGAGGCAAATAACATATAACCTTAGGTTAATTAGTGGAACTCTCATTCTCTTATAATAACCCTCTAAGGAAGCAGTAAATCAATCAATGGATTCCCATATTAGGTTTCACCCTAATCTTGCAAAATCTTGTAACCCTATCTCTAGGCGCCCGATCAACTCCGCTCAATTATGCTAGATCTACTCTTAGGTAGGGTCTATTCCTCCTCCACCTAAGTACATTAGATTAAATTAAGCAACATAATTAAGAACAAACCAAGTACTTATCATATAATTTAGAAATCAAATAACAAATTCCATCAGAGGTTTCATCCCTTGTGTATCTGAGGGGTTTAGTGCATAACTAAATATGAAAACATCTCAAGAGAAAAGAATAAACAAAACATAAGAAATCCCTAAAACCCCCTGAAGGAATTGAAGGAGAGATCCTCAGTCTCGAATGGAGTTTGACTTCTTGAGATGGATCAACTGGCTATCTTCAAGTTGTTCCCTAAAAGATGAAAGCTTCGACAAAAGCCTCTACCAAAAAGCTCCCTTTTAATATTTTCCTTGGGTTGTTTATATAGGCTTTGGGATGCTATACTTGGCTCCTAAGTATCTCCTTCAAGTAGAATTATTATTAGGTTGTCTAAGTAGACTTAGGAGTATGTTTCTTTGGCTTCAAGCATCCAAATCTGAGTGAAATTACTCTCTCCCGTGGCAGGGGCACTGCTATGGCACATGCCGTGTAAATCGTGGTTGGGCCGTGTCTCGATTCTGTCATTTTGGGCACGATCGTGGTAAGTCGAGGTTCAGGCCATGCTTCAGGTCTGTCGATTTGGGCACGGCTATATAGATCACCAGGCACATCCGTGTGATAAATGGATGCTGCACGGTAGTGTGTTACGTAGTTGAGGCCATGCTCTAGGTAATTGGTGAGGCACGATCGTGTGGGCTTTGGGCCAAGCCGTGTTGATTGCTTGCTAAGGCCCAATTTTTCCATTTTAAGCCCATTTTTGTGTTCTTTTTATCCTCGAGTGCTTTCCTGAGTATAAACATGAAAAGAAAGGATTAAAAGCATCTTTTTACATAAATCAAGGGATAAATTATCCAAAAGCCTATTAAATATGGGGTTAAAATATGTTGCATTTACGGTTGATCAAATACCCCCACACTTAAGCTTTTGCTTGTCCTCAAGCAAAATTCTCAACTTACAATTAAAAAAAACTTTCCATAATTCATAATTCCTATCGACAATGTCTCATCATAATTTATAGATAATTTATACATGGATAATTCAACTCAAAGAACCTTAAAGATTCAATTACGATAAGTCATACCTTTATAGTACGAAAACATAGGTGTCTTCCCTTATCTAAGTGATTACCTTTAATTGAAAATCGACAAGAACTGACATCCTCACTAAAGATTCACTCAAATCACTCAAAGGTGTTTAAAGTTCAAGAATAAGCACTATAAGTCGAACCTGAAAAGTTAGTCCCATAGGCTTGCCTGAAAATCAAGTCTCTACCACTGTATATGAGATGATACACAAATCAAAAAGTCTTTAATTAGGGTTGTAACGGGGCTAGGGTTAAAAGGTGTGGATAAAGGCTAAATTAGAGGTTTAGAATCGAGATTGACTTGACAAATTACCTAACTAGAAACACTGAACTAAATATGAATATTTACTTCGAATGCAAACTAATAATACCACTATAGATAATTACTATATAATAACAAATATTTTCATTACTTAAAATTTTATAATACTTTAATACGAGCTTCTTCTTCAAAAATTGGAGTTTAAATGTCTAAGCTCTTTTATTATACTACTAATATTGAATATACTTGGATTTTTTAATTAATTACAAACCAAAATATACATAATGGAAGGAACTTTGATAATTGAAATAACCTAATTCGGCAATTGATCAAATCAATTCTCGATAGAGGGGTAGTCAAAGGAATGTTGATAATAAATACAAAGGGATTTTGGGTTAATATTAACGGGTGAGTCAATAAAAAGGTTGTTAGGATTCAATGGGGTTCACTAGGGGTTAATTTGTATAGGTAGGTTTTTTTTAGTGGAGTGAATAGGTTAAAACCTAGGTACCTTTATCATCTCAGTGTATCAAATCATTAATGTGGTCTTGACATGCATAAACGAGGCAAGTTCTAGAATAACAGTTCAAAGTTGACACACTCATAATGAATTAAAGTGAGCACAAAAAAGGGTATATGCTCTATAAGGCTCAAAATCTCACAAAAAATTATGGGTGTTTTGACATCAATCCTTATAAATTTTGAACTTCAAGGTGATACTAAAATTAGGTTCAACAACCTATCAATTTTAATTTTTAGAAAGTAGACTTATCATGCTCGATTCTCTAGTATTCTTCAAATTTAATCATCAATGCACAATTAACTAAGACTTATTCTAAAACATATCGATAAAAATCATAAATCATTAGAAATTTCACCCTAATTAATAATATGAGAAAAATACTTAAGATCAAGACTAATTTCAGGGTTTTGAGAATTATGCAAAAAGTTAGGCACTATTACCCCCACACTTAAGATGTACATTGCCCTCAATGTAAAAAGATAGATAATGATAATTAGGTGCCAAATCAAAAAGATAAGTGGGGAAAGTAATACTACCTAAAATTTGGATGATCCCTGACGTCTTTGATGTCGGTGATGGTGTTTTCTATAGGCCTGGTGGAGTGGCTACCAGGAAGCAATTTGCTAGATGAAGAAATTGGGTAGCCTGTGAAGATATAGCCAAGAGATCTAGAGAAATAATAATACTATACTAATACTATAATTAAAGATTAAGGAAATAAAATGAAGGAGATAAGAAGAAAATTGAAATTAAAATAAAATATTAATGGACTAAGGAGTCCTTATTGATGGATGGTTTGCGAGGTGGACGTGACTTCGAAGGCTGTGGTGCGTGATTCCCAAATAGCCTTTAGAACCTAAAACCAAGAAACTAATATGAAATAAAGTAAATTAAGCAGGATATAAGTAAAGATAAGGAAAATAAAGGAGACGAGAAAAGAAAAATAGAACCAAAAAGGTTTTCGAGACCCTTGGCGTGTCAATTAAGTGAAAGCCAGCATGAAATCATGTTGAGGCATCCTTTAAGGAGATGATGCTGACCTTCTTATGTTTCTTCGGCATGATCTTTGTGTTGCTAAAGAGTCTTGGACCTTTTCTATGAACAGAGAGAAAAATTTGCAAGAAAGAAGAGGGCGAAAGAAGATGGGGGAGAGGGGAAGGCTGTGGGGATTTAAATAAAATTTTTAAATCTGGTATGTTCCCTTGTCCGTGTGTCGAGGGTGTGTCGATTCATACGGCCGCTTCGCACGGCCGTGTTATGGAGTTTGTTGTTCTTCTACGCCTGTTTGTTGATGGGCACGCCCGCATCTAAAATGCCAGTATGTGAGCATGGTTGGACTGCACGGACGTGGTGCCCGTGTTGTGGGTAGTTGGCTCCGTGACATTGGGGTGGTTGGACTGACCTTGCACGGCTTTGCTCTATCAGTGTGGTGGTTTTGGTGGTCCACACGGCCATGGGCATGGCCATGTGTAAGGCCGTGTGGCCTGGAAACCTGCATCTTTGTTTTAAATGTGGAGAGAGAAGAGAGAAGTAAAGAAAAGAAAAAATAATTTTGAAAAATAAAAAGTGTTAGTACTCAGGTTGCCTCCCGAGAAGCACTTGTTTATAGTCTTTAAGTTAGAGTGTCCCATACTTTGAAGATTTTAGGGAGGTTTAAAGGTTTGAATATTTTCCCTCTTGCTGACAGTTTTATTTTCGTGACAAAGTTTAGGTCAAGAAGCGTTACAACATCCTAGATTGAGGGCTCTGCATTTGTGATGTGTTGTGTATGTATGCCATGCTATGTGTGTGTGTGTCTGATGTGTTTAGAGCTTTCAGAAAGGCTTGAGGTTAGGTCTGAGCCTTGGTAGAAATTTCATTTTAGTCACTAAAAGGAGAACTAGGTGTAGTGGGCCTTAAGGGTACTTGAATGGAAAAGCTAACAAAAAAAAAAAATTCAATTGGTAAAGTGGCAAGGAGGTGCCACTAAGGGAGCAGATTGGTGACGCCACAAGCATGTTTGGAGGGAGCAGGTTCGAATCCCATGCTAAGCAAAAAGGAGTGTTTTTTTATAATATGTGCCTGAGGAGTGAGAGGTGGTTTCGGCTGGGACTCTAAAGGAGTGGGTGTGGATGGAGTCACAAGATAGGAAGATGAGGATAAGAGAAAAATGAGGGATAGGATAGAGGGGGAAGAGATGGCCGAATGTGGGACTGTGAGTAAGGGAAAATCGATTGAATGGCTAAGGGTATGCCGAAATTCTCATTTGTGAAGGGTGTGCTGAATTTTATTATTTCCTAAAGCATAGCTTTTCGATTTCTTTCTTGTCTTCTTTTCTCCTCCTAATTTCAGCAATCAAGGGTTCTTCTTCTCTTTTTCTGTCAAAAACAAAAAAAAAAAACTCCTAACTCTATTCTTCTAAAGCTTAAAACGCCTAGCCTCTTTTCTTGTTCATCTCTTTTTGGATCTTTCTTAAAAGCCGAAAACTACTAGATCTCATTTGTGGCTTGGTTTTATTTCTTTCATCGTTTTAATTTTCTTCTTTAATTGTCGAATCTTCTTGCAAGTGGTAGCCAAAATCCTCTGTAAAGGTAAGTGTCGACTTGTGCTATTATTTTTGTAATCTTTTTCAACTTTTGAGGTCAAAGCCGAATGGCTAGTGGGTGGTTAGGGCCATCTTTAGTTTGACATTTTCACTGATCTCGTGTTCTTTTTGGGCGGCATTCCAGGATTTGCAGGAAATCTAGTCGCCTAGATTTCTAAGCCGAAATCGTTAGCCTTTGAACCGTATTACTGTGTCGGGATTTCAAGGTAAGGGTTTCGATTCTCCCTGAGTGGTTCAATCGGTTTCCTTTCATTATTCAAGTATTAGTCTAATGCTTCGTTAAGCAATCATTATAGTACCTTCTAACC
This sequence comes from Gossypium rotundifolium, assembly GCA_025506655.1. Taxonomy (NCBI): domain Eukaryota; kingdom Viridiplantae; phylum Streptophyta; class Magnoliopsida; order Malvales; family Malvaceae; genus Gossypium; species Gossypium rotundifolium. The sequence continues at coordinate 54,348,214 of CP106729.1, read as the reverse complement.
AAGGTCATTCATGGACTTGAATGTCAGCAAATCGAAGGAAGGGGTTGGATCTGTAGTCCCAGTCCCAAAGTTCAAGAAACGCGCGATGTCTGCTGTACGTGATTGGCCACCGATTATGGGCCGATTTTTGAGCAGAATAGTAGGCAGTTAGCAATAGTTCGGCTAGTGATAGCGTCGACATAGAGAGTGTCGTCTTACGTGTTATCATGTGTAATCGTCGATTTTTCATAAATATAACTAAGTCTTGATTTTACTTCACCCTGTGGCATGCTAGATTCGGTCGTAACGTATGAGCCAGATTTGGGGTGTTACATTTTTGGTATCAGAGCCTGGTTCAAAACTCAGGCTATGAATCGGGTCCAGTGGTGTTTTATAGTTTGAAGTGAGTTTGAGAAAAATGTTTTGGGTTGAGATATGGCTTTCGAGTCTGGCGGCACCTGATCCACCCAGGTAAGTATTCTAACCTTTGATGTGGTATGCATGATTGAATTTAATGGGCTTTATGGGGACATAGGCGAGTATGCTAGGGTTTATGGACCTTAGGCCTAAGTACACAACTCTTAAAATCCATAAAACTTAATTTCTCTAATTAAACATGTCTATGGATAAGTCGTTGGGTTGTAGTGTAGCAACAGGCATATGCATGTCTAGGATTGGATCTAGAGAGAGCTTGGTATTTAAGCGGTCCTAGTGGCCCACCTCCTCTTCGCTGGAATCCTACCTAGTGCGTAGTGTTTGTTCACTTTAGCCGGGAGGACTTGTTAATGGGCCAAAATTCATGACTAAAACCCGAAAGGGACCAATACTCCATTTTTGTAAAATTACTTATACCCATAGTTCTGTAAATTGTAAGAGTATGCCCAAAGATCAATCATGAGATGGTTGTAATAACATACTTGATTTACCATGTTTATTAATATAAAGCGTTGTCATTATTATTTAGGTTTTTCCTTACGTGTGTACAAATAAACTGCTTTATAATAATATCCCGAGAATAATATGATTATTCTTAAAATATCCTTAGTCAAGTATTATTGTTGACTAGGACAACAATAATGCATTAAGACTAACATGTAGTTGATTGATGATAAAGAGTTGTCATTGATATGGAGTGTCAAAATCAATGCATGAATATGTGTGTTAGAGAACAACATATTGGATGACCCGCTATGAGTATGTTTCTTGGATTATTATGTAATTGTCACAACATTACTCATAGTGATTAATATGTATATGATCCTTAGACTTGAGATAATCATTATCCCAACATCGTGAGTCGTATATTTTGATCTGATCACGCGTGCCGAATGGGGTTGTTCTATAAAGGGCGATGTTGGATATATCACAATCAATGTAGAGGATATTATTGATCAATATAGGATAAGTCCTCCCACATAATGGGAGTAATATCTTAGGCCACTTGATTGAGTGAGACTAGAAATGCATGGCCATGCTCAAATAAGTTGACATGAGATGTCATACTAATTTGTATATCATAGTCTACTCAAGATATCAAGAAACATGGGATGGACTATACAAGTGTGACTATTCCATGACTTGTATCTATTCCAGAGATAAAGGACTTAAGGATTAATGCATGAAAGTTAATCACAAAAGTTATGTCGAATCATGACTTCTTGTATCTTAGGTAGCAATGATGCATTGCTAGATGCCACTCATTGTTTGTGACATTAGAATCGTTCTAGTATTACTACTAACGTTACAAGAACCTCTGAGGTCACACCCTATGGTTGAAATGAACGGAATGAAACATAGTTGGTATTGTGTTTGATTGTCACATGAATTAAATTAATTAAAGAATTAATTTAATTGGGCAATCAAATATTGAATATATTATATGTACAAGGATGTTGTACATAATGAGAATTAATATATGAATTTGGTTCAGTATATAAATTTAAATAAATATAGTTTATCGAAATCCATGTTATAATTAATGTAATTATAACTTTTGGGTATAATTAATGTAATTATAATTTTCGGTTAAAACATTATTATATTTATTTAATTTTATTATTCATAAATGAAATCTTGATTATAAAAGGGTAATAAGTGAAGAAAAACCCTAAGTTTTTGCTTAAAAGGTCTAGCAAAAGTCAAGCAAAACACCTCTCGAAAAATAGTTTTGGAGATTTACGGTTCATAGTCAAACCGGTGGATTACGTAGAGGCCGACATCGTAAAGGTTGTGGCTTGGTTCGACAAGAGATCGGATATCTTGTCGCCGAGGCGTCGCTATCTACTCGATTGAAACTTTGGTAATTTGAAACCTTTATTTCACCCCGATTAGTTCCTCACACATGGATTCATGGTTTGGATCATGGGATTAATTTTATTTCGCTGCGCCATGGGGTACCGGCGTTCCAATAGTAAATTACCTAGAATACCCTAGGTTTAAGAAAATTACTAAAATACCCCTAGTTTGCAAAATGATCGAAATACCCTTGATTTACAAAATTACCAAAATATCCCTATTTTGTAAAATTACCTAAATACCTTATTCTGTGAAATTACAAGAATACCATTGTAGGGTGAAATTATGAAAATACCCCTGGGTAGTGAAATTACAAAAATACCCTTATTTGATGAAGGTGAGTTTATGGATGTCACTTTTGTGTTGATACTGTTATGTGATGCATATGGATGTGGAATGTATGTGATTTCTAGAATTAGGAGATACAGACTTGAGATTGATTTTGAATTTGAAAGAACTACTGTTTAAACTACTTTCCATAAGAGTGTTCGTTATTAATCAGTGGAAGAAAGTATTAATTCATAAAATTTTTAACCAGATAAATCGTGAGCGCTAAATATGAGCACTAGGGGACGTGGTGTCTGTGGCTGAGGTAGAGAAAGGATTGCTGTGTCGGAACCAGTAGGGTCTGGTCATGAGTCCAGAAATGAGATACCAGTGCCACCAGCTGTGGAGGCTGAGTATCAGGACCAAATAGGCGGAGACAATGCAGTGTCTCTGGCGATGCTCTGAGTATTGGAAAGAGTTGCGGAGTGGCATGGATACGGAGCTCAAAATCGTCATGAGGCGACTTAGGGCTAATGGAGCGAAAATATTTAGGGAATTTTTGTAGCTCCTAGTACGGTGAGTATTGGATGGAAGCGATGGAGTGTATAATAGATGATCTTGACTTCACGGAAGAAGAAAAGCTGAAGGGAGTGGTGTCTCTTCTTCGGGATGAAGCGTACCAATGATGGCTTACGATCAGGGATGGTGCGATGGCTGACCGCATTACTTGGGAGTTTTTTAAGTCGGCATTCCAGAGTAAGTACATCGGATTGAGTTATGTGGATGCGCAGTGTAGGGCATTTCTGAATCTGATTTAATGAAGTAAATCGGTAGCTGCTTATAAAGTAGAATTTATGCGCTTGAGTCATTATGCCCGAGGGATAGTGGCCACCGAGCATGAGCGTTGTGTTCGATTTGAGGATGGTTTGAGGGATGATCTGTGGGTGTTGATAGCTCAACAACGAGAGCGAGAATTTGTAGTTTGAGTAGAAAAGGCTAAGATAGCCGAGGAAGTTAAGCAAACTGAAAATCGAAATAATGATAGAGACAAGGATAGGAATAAGAGGAATGTTGGATCGTCGAGGTCAATGGGGCGTTTCCAGAAAAGACCTAAGATGGATGGGTCGAGATAGGGTGTGAGATCTAGGGGTAATGGTCAGCCTCAGAGGTGTGGTCGGTGCAATAAATTTCATTCGGGTGAATGTTGGGTAAATGATAGGAAATGTTTTAGGTGTGGGTCCTCGGATCATCTGGTTAGGGACTGTCCACAGGATCGGTGTGGCGCAGAGCCGGTAGAACAGACAAACACTCAGCCTGGTAGAGGAGGTCCACAACCACAGAGAGGTCGCGGTCCAGCAGGAGGAGGTAATGGTTATGGTCGGGGCCGTAGAACGCAAGGCAGAGGTGTAGGGAACACTGATGCAAGATAGCCAAGGTTGGTCTATGTAGGAAGACGCCGAGAGAGGGGGATGCACCAGATGTCATAACCGGTACGTTCTTGATTTTTGGGTTGCCTTTCTCTGCATTAATTGATATTGGATCGACGCACTATTATGTTGCTAGTGTAGTTTCTGGAACTTTAAGTATAGACTTTGAGATTGTCTCTAGGGAGATGACTGTAATTAGCCCGCTAGGTCAGTCGGTAGTGGTGAACAGATTGTATAGGGATGTACCTCTAGAAGTACAAGGGGTAGTCTTTCCGGTGACTTAATGGAACTGCCTTTTAAGGAGTTTGATGTAATCTTAGGTATGGATTGGTTAGTGAAATATCGAGCGAACCTAGATTGTACAGCCAAGCGTATGGTACTAAGGACTAGTCAGGAGGATGAGGTGGTGGTAATAGGTGAAAGGAGGAACTACTTGTCTAATGCAGCATCTGCTCTAAAGGCTGAAAGAATGATGAGAAAAGGGTGTAGGGCGTTTATAGCTTTTGTTTGTGCTTTGGAGGTTCAGGATTCAACTGTGGGGAACGTTAGAATGGTGAGGGAGTTTTTGACGTTTTCCCAGAAGAACTATTGGAACGCCGGCACCCTCATGGCACAGTAAAATAAAATTAATCCCGGCGATCCAAACCATGCATCCATGTGTGAGGAACGAATAGGGGTGAAATAAAGGTTTCAAAGTTACCGAAATTTCAATCTGAGTAGACAACGATGCCTTGGTAATAAGAGTTCTAATCTACTGTCGAACCAAGCCGCAACCTTTACGATGTCGGCCTCTACGTAATCCACCTGGTTTGACTATAAAGCAGAAATCTCCAAAAATTATTTTCAGAGGTTTTATTTGCTTGACGGCTGCTAGACTTTTCCAAGCAAAAAGTTATGGTTTTTCTTCACCTATTACCTTTTATAATCGGTATTTCTTTTATGAATTATAAAATTAAATAAATATAATAATGTTTTAACTTAAAATTATAATTACATTAATTATACCCAAAAAGTTATAATTACATTAATTATAACATGGATTTTGGTAAACTATATTTATTTAAATTTATATACGAACCAAATTCATATATTAATTCTCATTATGTGTACAACATCCTTGTACATATAATATATTCAATATTTGATTGCCCAATTAAATTAATTCTTTAATTAATTTAATTCATGTGACGATCAAACACAATACCAACTATGTTTCATTTCGTTCATTTCAACCATAGGGTGTGACCTTGTAGGTTCTTGTAACGTTAGCAGTAATACTAGAATGATTCTAATGTCACAAACAATGAGTGGCATCTAGCAATGCATCATTGCTACCTAAGTTACAAGAAGTCATGATTCGACATAACTTTTTGTGATTAACCTTTCATGCATTAATCCTTAAGTCCTTTATCTCTGGAATGGATACAAGTCATGGAATGGTCACACTTGTATAGTCCATTCCATGTTTCTTGAAATCCTGAGTAGACTATAATATACAAATTAGTATGACATCTCATGTCAACTTATTTGAGCATGGCCATGCATTTCTAGTCTTACTCAATCAAGTGGCCTAAGATATTACTCCCATTATGTAGGAGGGACTTATCCTATATTGATCAGCAATATCCCTCTACATAGATTGTGGTATATCCAGCATCAACCTTTATAGAACAACCAGTTACGGTGCACGTTTGACTATATCAAAATATATGACTCACGATGTTGGGATAATGATTATCTCAAGTCTAAGGATCATATACATATTAATCACTATGAGTAATGTTGTGACAATTACATAATAATCGAAGAAATATACTCATAGTGGGTCTGTCCAATATGTTGTTCTCTAACACACATATTCATGCATTGATTTTGACACTCCATATCAATGACAACTCATTATCATCAATCAACTACATGTTAGTCTTAATGCATTATTGTTGTCCTAGTCAACAATAATACTTGACTAAGGATATTTTAAGAATAATCATATTATTCTTAGGACATTATTATAAAGCAGTTTATTTGTACACACGTATGAAAAAGCGAAATAATAATGACAACGCTTTATATTAATAAACATGGTAAATCAAGTATGTTATTACAACCATCTCATGATTGATCTTTGGGCATACTATTACAAGAACTTCCGGACTACCTCCTGATCGCGAGGTGGAATTTGGAATCGATCTTCTTCTGGGAACGGCACCAGTATCTATTGCACCATATAGGATGGCGCCGGAGGATTTAGTGGAACTGAAAGCTGAGATTCAAGAATTGTTGGATCGGGGTTTCATTCAACCAAGTGTATCGCCTTGGGGAGCGCCGATGCTATTTGTCAAGAAGAAGGATGGATCAATGCATATGTGCATTGACTACCGTCAGTTGAACAAGTCGACCATCAAGAATAAGTATCCGTTGCCAATGATTGATGACTTGTTCGATCAATTGAAAGGGGCGTCAGTATTCTCAAAGATAGATTTGAGATTAGGATACCATCAACTTAAGGTCAAAGAATCGGATATTCATAAGAAAGCTTTCAAGACCCGTTATGGCCATTACGAATTCTTGGTAATGCCATTTGGGTTGACTAACGCACCAGCGACGTTTATGGATATGATGAACCGGGTGTTCCAACCCTATTTGGATCGGTTTGTGGTAGTATTTATAGATGATATCCTGGTATATTCAAGGTCGGAGGAGGAGCATGATTCGCATTTGCGAGTGGTATTATAAATCCTGAGGGAAAAAACAATTGTACGTAAAATTTAGTAAGTACGAATTTTGGTTAAGGGAGGTTACTTTTCTAGGACACGTTGTGTCGGCTGAAGGGGTCAGAGTTGATCCTCGGAAGGTTGAAGCTATCATGGATTGGAAAGCACCCAGGTCTGTGACAGAAATTCAGAGTTTCCTAGGTCTTGCTGGTTATTACAGGAGGTTCGTTGAGGGATTCTCCTTGATTGCAACCCCTTTAACCAAGTTGTTGAGGAAGGAGTACTTTTTGTGTGGGGGTGACAAGCAGGAAGAATGTTTTGAAAAGCTGAAGAAGGTGTTGACGGAAGCTCCGATGTTGATTCAATCGGAGGCTGGAAAGGAGTTCGTAGTTTATTGTGATGCTTTACACACCGAGTTAGGATGTATGTTGATGCAAGGTGGAAGAGTGGTTACTTACGTGTCTCGGCAGTTAAGACCTCATGAGCTAAATTATCCCACGCACGATTTGAAATTGGCGGCGGTGGTTTTTGCTTTGAAAATTTGGAGACATTATCTGTATGGAGAGAAGTCCGTCATCTATACAGATCATAAGAGCTTGAAATATCTCCTCACCCAGAAGAAGTTGAATTTGAGATAGAGGAGGTGGATTGAACTATTAAAGGATTACAATTGTTCGATTGAATACCATCTGGGTAAAGCTAACGTGGTGGCGGATGCGCTAAGCCAGAAGGTGATCTCGGATCTGAGGGTGATGTGTGCTTATCTTAGCTTGTATGAAGATGGGAGTTTGTTAGCTGAGCTTCGGGTAAAGCCGACATGGATAGATAAGATTAAGGAGAAGTAATTGTAGGATGATGACTTGAGTGCCCAACTATCTCAAGTGTAACATGGTGAAGTGGGGGGACTATAAGCTGAACGATGATGGGGTTCTGAGTTTCCGAAAGAAGGTTTGTCTGCCTAGGGACGTGGAATTGAGGTGGATGATTCTTTAAGAAGCGCATAGTAGCCCATATGCTATGCATCCGGGAGGAAGCAAAATGTATCGGGATTTACGAGAAAAATTTTGGTGGCCAGGTCTGAAGCGGGAGGTAACTGAATTTTTGGGTAAATGTTTAACATGTCAGCAGGTCAAGGCAGAGCATCAGTTTATTTTAGGGTTGTTGCAGACGGTGAAGATTCGCAATGGAAATGGGAGAGAATCACTATGAATTTTGTTAGTGGGCTACCCCTTACGCCTACTAAGAAGGATTCGGTATGGGTAGTCATTGATCAGTTGATGAAGTCCTCTCATTTTATACTAGTTCGAGTTGATTACTCTCTACAAAAGTTGGCTAAGTTGTATATAGCGGAGATTGTGAGGTTGCATGGAGCACCTGTGTCCATTATCTCGGACTGAGATCCTAGGTTTACGTTAAGTTTTTGGGGGGTATTGCATCAAATGTTCGGGAAAAAGTTAGATTTTAGTACGACATTTCATCCACAGATGGATGGACAGTCAGAAAGGGTGATTCAGATTTTGGAAGACATGTTGAGAGGTTGCATTATCGATTTCAAAGGTAGCTGAGAGGACTTTCTACCATTGGTAAAATTCGCGTATAATAATAGCTACCAGTCCAGTATCGGATGGCACCGTATGAAGCGTTGTACGAGCGAAAGTGTCGTACTCCTACATGTTGGACGGAGTTGGGTGAACGACAGATTTTGGGTCCGGAACTAGTATTGGAAACGGAGAATAAGGTTGGGTTGATTCAGGCTAGGTTAAAGGAAGCGTCGAACAGGCAGAAGTCTTATGCTGACCTGAAACGAAGGGACATAGAGTTTGCAATGGGTGATCGGGTTTTCTTTAAGGTATCACCGTGGAAGAAAATTCTAAGGTTTGGATAGAAGCGTAAGCTAAGCCCTAAGTTTATCGGGCCTTATCGGGTGTTAAAGTGTATAGGACCAGTTGCTTATCAACTTGAGCTACCTTCGGAGCTAAGTAAGATTCATGATGTATTCCATATTTCAATGTTGCGACGTTACCGTTTAGACCCATCTCATGTGATACCATTGGAGGAACTTGAAGTAAAGCCTAATTTATCTTTTGAGGAGGAACCTGTCCAGATCTTGGAGCACGATGTTAAAGTTTTGCGAAGAAAATCAGTTCCTTTGGTTAAGGTTCTATGGCATAATCACGGATCAGAGGAAGCTACATGGGAGCCAGAGGATGTTATACGATAGCAATATCCTCAACTCTTTTGACCAGGTAATTTCGGGGACAAAATTCTTTTAAGGGGGTAGAACTGCAACATCCTAGATTGGGAGCTCTGCATTTGTTATGTGTTGTGTATGTATGCCATGCTCTGTGTGTGTGTTTGATGTGTTTAGAGCTTTCAGGAAGGCTTGAGGTTAGGTCTGAGCCTTGGTAGAAATTTCATTTTTAGTCACTAAAAGGGAGAACTAGGTGAAGTGGGCCTTAAGGGTACTTGAATGGAAAAGTTAACACAAAAAAAATTCAATTGGTAAAGTTGTAAGGAGGCACCACTAAGGGAGCAGATTGGTGACGCCACAAGCATGTTTGGAGGGAGCAGGTTCGAATCCCATGCTAAGCAAAAAGGAGTGGTTTTTTTATAATATGTGTCTGAGGAGTGAGAGGTGGTTTCTGCTAGGAATCTAAAAGAGTGGGTGTGGATGAAGTCACAAGATAGGAAGATGAGGATAAGAGAAAAATGAGGGATAGGATAGAGAGGGAAGAGATGGCCGAATGTGGGACTGTGTGCAAGGGATAATCAGTTGAATGGCTAAGGGTATGCTAAAATTCTCATTTGTGAAGGGTGTGCCGAATTTCATTATTTCTTAAAGCATAGCTTTTCGGTTTCTTTCTCTTCTTTTTTTCTCCTAATCTCGGCTATCAAGGGTTCTTCTTCTCTTTTTCTGCCAAAAACTGAAAAAAACTCCTAATTCTATTCTTCTAAAGCCGAAAATGCCTAGCCTCTTTTCTTGTTCATCTCTTTTTGGTTCTTTCTTAAAAGCTGAAAACTCCTAGATCTCGTTTGTGGCTTGGTTTTATTTCTTTCATCATTTTAATTTTCTTCTTTAATTTCTGAATCTTCTTGCAAGTGGTAGCCGAAATCCTCTGTAAAGGTAAGTGTTGACTTGTGCTATTATTTTTGTAATCTTTTTCAGCTTTTGAGGCCAAAGACGAATGGCTAGTGGGTGGTTAGGGCCATCTTTAGTTTGATGTTTTCACTAATCTCGTGTTCTTTTTGGGCGGCATTCTGGGATTTGAATGAGATCTAGTTGCCTAGATTTTTAAGCCAGAAATCATTAGCCTTCAAACCGCATTACTGTTTCGGGATTTCAAGGTAAGGGTTTCGATTCTCTCTAAGTGGTTCAATCGGTTTCCTTTCATTATTCTAGTATTAATCTAATGCGTCGTTAAGAAATCATTATAGTACCTTCTGACCAAGGTCATTCATGGACTCGAATGTTAGCATATCGAAGGAAGGGGTTGGATCTGTAGTCCCAGTCCCAAAGTTTAAGAAACGCGCGGTGTCTGCTGTTTGTGATTGGCCACCGGGTTGTGGGTCGACTTCTGAGCAGAATAGTAGGCAGATAGCGGTAGTTTCGGCTAGTGATAGCGTCGACATAGAGAGTGTCGTCTTACGTGTTATTAGGTGTGTAAACTTTCACATACTATACTACAACTGTACTAACGCTTGAGTGGGCTAAAAAGCCAGAAAAAAGGGTTGTGTAGACAGTCGTGATACCTTTAGGGTAAGGCTAGGATTGCCAAGTACGTGACTGTATCGTTACTTTGTATAGCTGAATGTATGTATGTTAGACTGATGTGTTATGATTAGCATGTTACATTGTTAAGGTTGTATGTAGATCATGGGTATAGGTTTGATATAAAGGGGAAGTGCTTAATTGGTCACGTAGTGATCGGTGGCTTTGCCACGATATATATACATATGTTCATACATTATTTTTGGTCACATAGTGATTGGTGGCTCTGCCACGATGTATATATATATTTTACCTAGTCACATAGTGATCGATGGCTGTGCCACGAAATATTATTTGGTCACCTAGTGATCGTGTATTCTTGGCAGCATGACTGTCGTGATGGAGTGTAGTGGATGGAGGGTTGATTGTAGAAATCCCCACGATGTGATTGGTTGGTACGGGTTGGTTTGTAGCGGATGGAAAGAAAACTAGGTTTGGGTTGGGCTTATTGCATCTCATGCGTTGTATGTTGATATGTAGGCTAAGGCAAATGTGTGACTGTGGGCTTTATGCAGTATGTATAATGTGGGAGGTTTTACACACTAAATCTTGGTGACTCACACCTTTCCTTAACTTTTCAGGTGAGCAGTAGCTCGTGGATGTAGGAGCCGAGGTAGACTCGCGGAGGCCATACTTTTGATTTCTTTTCCTTATAGTTTCAGCATTTCTATAAGTTTATTTTAATTTGGGATTTTCGCTAAGTAATAAGGTCTTTCAAGGTTGTATTTTGGTTTATCTTATTATTTTGTGGTTTATATCAAACACGACACCTCGGTGGTTTAAATATTAAAGTTGAATTGGAGTTTTATTAAACTAATCATCATGTTTTCAAAAGACCACATACTAATCGGGAAAAAGCTATCATTCAAATTGCCGATTTTTCATAAATATAACTAAGTCTTGATTTTACTTCACCCTGTGGCATACCAGATTCGGTCGTAACGTATGGGCCGAGTTTGGGGTGTTACAAGCGTTTACCTTGAAATTGCTGAATATTGGATTGCTTACCTTGACTATTTCGTGTGGGAAAATATTGTGTACCTGAAGGAGTATTTCTTCCTTTTTCTTCAGGTTTGTTGAAGTGATGTGAGGATCAACTTTGTCTAATAGCACTTGATCTCCTATTTTAAAGTGATTTGATGTCCCTATGAGCTCTTCTAGTGGTTCCTTAGGTTTCACTTCGTGTGGATCCAGTTTTTCTTTGGTGTGTATCTTTTGCTCTTCTAAATTGTTGATCTTACGATTTTGTGTTGGCTCAGCTTTGATGATTTGTGATGTTTCCTATGATGAAGTTTGAACAATTTGATTATCTATTGAAATGACTTTCTTACCTTCATCTTCTGTTGTTTTGGCTGAGTCGAGAGCTTGAAGATTGGTGATTCATTTCCTACAAGTATGAGTTCTCTGTGGCAACATCAATTTTAGTCTTGGCGATTGCAAGAAAAGGTCTTCGTAAAATTAAAGGGATTGAATTTTCCTTATCCATGTCTAAAACAACAAAATCTACTGGGAAAACGAATTTATCAATTTTTACTAAAACATTTTCAATAATGCCCCTAGGAATTCTAACAATTTTATCAGCTAGTTGGATACTCATCCTAGTTTGTTTGGGCTTCCCTAGACCTAGTCATTTAAATAGTGCATAAGGCATGGCATTTATACTTGCCCCTAAATCAGCTAACGCATTATCAATAGTTAAACTACCAATTAAACATGGAATCGTAAAACTCCCTAGATCTTTTAGTTTCTGTGGTAGTCTATTCTGTAGCATTGTTGAGCATGTTGCGTTAAGTTCCACATGGTGCTCTTCATCTATTTTGCGTTTATTCGTCAAGATCTGTCTTAAAAATCTCCTTGAGTCGGGCATCTAAAAAAGAGCTTCAAGAAGAGGTAAGTTAATATGTAATTTCTTTAAAAGTTTTAGAAACTTACCGAATTGTTCCTCTGAATCATCTTTTTTGAATGCTTTAGGATAAGGTATGCGAGGTTGGTATTCTTTGATTATCGGTTTTGGCCTCTCTTGTGCTACCTCTATTTTACCTTTTTCTTCCTTAGTTTCTTATATTGAGATGGGCTTGTCCACTTTTGTATCCTCTTGAGCTGTGATGGCTTGGATTTGCTCTTTTGGGTTTATTTTGTGTTGCTTGGTAGACGCCCTTGTTGATGTTCAGAAATCACCTTTGTGAGATGTCCCACTGACCTAGTAAGTTCTCCAAGTTGATTCTCGATTCCTTTGATCAATTTTTGTTATTCATCACGTATTGCTTCAGTCTTTTGGAGGCGAGTATCTGTAGCTGCCATGGATTTTGTCAACATCTCTTCAAGGTTTGATTTCTTTTCCTATGGATAGGGTTGATTTTGGTAATTTGGAGTAGGTTGCTGCCTTTGATTTCCTTGATTTCCTTGTCCTCCCCACGAAAAATTTGGGTGGTTCCTCCAACCTGCATTATAAGCGTTACTATAAGGATTATTATTAGATCGAAAATTATTACCTATATAGTTTGGTGCTCCTTTTCTGCTCCTGGTTGGTAGGGTGGGTACTCAGAATTCACCACATTCTCGCTTGCTTCTCATTGCATGACTGGATGTACCTATGAAGAACATAAATTATCAAGCTTTTTATTCATTAACTCCACCTGTGTTGATAGCATTGTCACTGCGTCTATGTTAAAAACTCCAGCTTATTTTGTCGGTTTAGCTCTTGTAATTTGCCATTGATAGGTGTTCAACGACAACTTTTCAACAAAATCGTAAGCTGCTTCAGGAGGTTTATTATTCAAAGTTCCACCGGCTGATGAATCAATCATTTGCCTAGTTGGAGATTCACACCATTGTAAAAAGTTTGGACTTGAAGCCACAAAGGTAATCCATGGTGTAGGCATCTCCTTAGGAGATCCTTGTATATTTCCCAATCATCATATAATGTTTCTGCGTCATTCTGCACAAAAGAAGATATGTTATTCCTAAATTTGGCCGTTTTGGCTGGTGGAAAATATTTTAAAAGAAATTTTTCGGTCATTTGATCCCATGTGGTGATTGACCCTCGTGGTAACGAGTTCAACCACTGCTTTGCTTTGTTCCTTAATGAAAAAGTAAATAATCGAAGACGTATGGCATTGTCAGAAATGCCATTTATTTTGAAGGTATCACAGAATTCTAAAAAATTAGATATATGAGTGTTTGGATCTTCATCCTGCAAACCATCAAATTGAACAAATTGTTGAATCATTTGTATTGTGTTAGGCTTTAATTCAAAATTATTAGCAGCTATAGTGGGCCTAACAATACTAGATTCTGCTCCAATCAAATTAGGTTTAGCATAATCATACATAGTATGCGGAACATCCTGTTCTTGCATATTTGGTGGATTGTTCTCGTCCATCCCTTCAGTAGGATTGGATCTTTGTTGTTCTTCTCTTTGATAATCTAGGGCTCGTCTAATTTCTCTTCGATTTCTGCGAGCGGTAGCTTCAATTTCACTCTCGTATTCTAATGGTCCTCTCGGATTCCTTCTAGTCATAAACTAGAGGTACCTGTATGAAAAGAAAGAAAGAAATTTAGAAAAACAAAAATATATGAATAAAAATAAGAGAAATTTAAAAATAAAGATAATGGCTAAAGTAATAGAAATAGAACTTTCTTAATATTTTAGGAGTTCCCTGGCAACAATGGTGCCGAAAACTTGATCGTGTCAAACAGTCGAGTTTTAAAATTTATAAAAGGAATGATCGAACCTGTAGACTAGCTATGACAACGATAGAGGCAAGTGCACCTATCGAACATTAGTATAGTTTAGGCAAGAATATCTTATCGAACCCAAAGGAACCTAAAAGTACTACTACTCACTTTCTTTCTATTATTTAGCCTGAAATATGGAGTGATTGGTTTATGAAACTAATGAAAATAATAAACTAGATGCAAGGACAAAAGAATGAATAGGAGAAAGACTTTAGGAAAACTCAGTTGATGAAGACGATACCCTCAGGAAGAATCCACCTATGGCTTCACTTATTATTTATTCCCCAAACCATATGATTTCTTTACTTAGCTTGATCCGTGAGACTCCTAACCTATATTAAACCCTCTCTCGAGGCGAATAACGTCTAACCTTAGGTTAATTAGTGGAACTCTCGTTCTCTTATAATAACCCCCTAAGGAAGCAGTAAATCGATCAATGGATTCCCATATTAGGTTTCACCCTAATCCAGCAAAATCTCGTAACCCTATCTCTAGGCGCCCGATCAACTCCGCTCAATTATGCTAGATCTACTCTTAGGTAGGGTCTATTCCTCCTCCACCTAAGCACATCAGATTAAATTAAGAAACATAATTAAGAACAAACCAAGTACTTATCATATAATTTAGAAATCAAATAACAAAATCCATCATAGGTTTCATCCTCTTCAGGTATCTGAGGGGTTTAGTGCATAACTAAATACGAAAACATCTCAAGAGAAAAGAATAAACAAAACATAAGAAATCCTTAAAACCACCTAAAGAAATTAAAGGAGAGATCCTCCGTCTTGAATGGAGTTCCGGGTTCTTGAGATGGATCAACTAGCTATCTTCAAGTGATTCCCTAAAAGATGAAAGCTCGACAAAAGCCTCTGCCAAAAAGCTCTCCTTTAATGTTTACCTTGGGTTGTTTATATAGGCTTTGGGATGCTATACTTGGCTTCTAAGTATCTCCTTCAAGTAGAATTATTATTAGGATGTTTAAGTAGACTTAGGAGTATGTTTCTTTAGCTTCAAGCATCCAAATCGAGTGAAATTGCTCTCTCTTGTGGCAGGGGCACAGCCATAGCACACGCCCGTGTAAATTATGGTTGGGCCGTGTCTTGATTCTATGATTTTGGGCACGACCGTGGCAAGTCGGGGTTTAGGCCGTGCTTTAGGTCTATCGATTTAGGCACGGCCATATAGATCACCTGGCACGTCCGTGTGATAAATGGATGCTGCATAGCCGTGTGTTACGTAGTTGAGGTCGTGCTCTAGGTAATTGGTGAGGCACGATCGTGTGGGCTCTGGGCTAGGCCGTGTTGATTGCTTGCTAAGGCCCAATTACTCTGTTTTAAGCCCTTTTTTGTGTTCTTTTTATCCTCGGGTGCTTTCCTGAGTATAAACATGAAAAGAAAGGATTAAAAGCACCTTTTTACAGAAATCAAGGGCTAAATCGTCCAAAAGCCTATTAAATATAGGGTTAAAATATGTTGCTTTTACGGTTTATCACTCAACTTATCCAAACTATGGAATTAAGACTGAGAGACAGAAGTATTCAGCCACCACCACAACACACCTTTAAACCGAGGCATGAGAAGAAACAATCGCACTCCCCTAAGACCAAGTATTTGACTAGCACAGAAGTTTAGATGTTATTCGACTCTAGCAAAAGAGGAGGGAAATGAGAAAAATTGAAAAAAGGAAGAGAGGAGATAACAATGTGTTTGGCCAAAAACACATCAACCAATTGAGAGAGAAAAGAAATATTCGACAAAAGTGTGAAGAGGTAGAGGAGAGAAAAATAATCGGTTTGATAGGAGGTTTGTAGAGGAATGCAAAGTAGAGAGCAGAAGAACCCGAAAGGTATTTGATATGACCAAAAACAAAAAGATACTGCCCACACTCTTAGCACAAATTGGCCTCCAAGAAAGAGAAAAAAACCAAATTGTTTCAAGCCACCGAATTAGAGAGTAAAAGACTACTCAAAGCTAATTTCTGATAAGCCAAAATTATTATTCGGCACACACCCCTCTTTCCATCCCCAAATCACTCAAACCATCCACCACCCTTAATCCACTCCTAAAAACACTCCTCCAACCTCTCCGCCATCCAATTCAAATTCCTCTTTTTCCTCCAACGTTTTTTCCATGTCCAATTCAAACTTCACCCTTTTGCCAAGTCCACAACAACCTTCCAGAGTTTCAATCCAATTCAACCACTTACCATCCCCATGTAGCAAAATAATTTTATTTTTCTTGCGAGGGATTCGAACCTAAGCCCCCTTCAATAGCTCAACATGCCACTTGCCTCCTTGCCACAAGCTCTTTTGTGTCACAAAATATCCTTAATTAATAAAAAGGTCTATAAGCCAAAGTCCAGGTTCCTTTAAAAGAAAAACCAAAATATATTGCAAGAGCCAAGACTTGAACCCAAGCTCCCTTACAACCTTAATGACGCCACAACCACTAGACCACATGCTTCCTTGTGTCACTTTTTAATCACAATAATTTAAAAGGCCTACATCCAAGCATCTAGGGTTTTATTCACTTAAAACCAAAATTTTTGCTAAAGCCCAAGTTTGAACCCAAGACCTTTCCAACTCCTCTCAGGACCCTTAACCACTTGAGCAGACATTTAATTGTGTCATTTCCTTGCACAATTAAATGCCAATTTACAACCTCCTTACGGACCCATATTCAAGGCCCAATACTCTAGGCCCAAATTCGGGGTGTTACAATATTTCTCCATTAAACATCAAAATACATGCATAGCATACATGGGTAAATTTTTGAGCATGAGCTCTAACTTAAAATATGGCTAGAAATAGTTAAATCGAGCTATGAGGCTCTCAAAAATACGAAGAACATCAAAAATGGACCTAGGAGGTACTTACAATTAATCTTGAAAGTGAAACAAAACCCTATGGAGGATAAAGATGGACACTAATTTTGACTTTTTTCCCCTTTTTATTAATTTATTAACCAAATGACTAAAATGCCCTTAAGGACCTTTGTAATATCTAGGATTTAGGGGTTATGCATTTTTACTTAAATGTGTGTGGTAGCATGCTTGTGTGTGAATTGAATGTGTTTTGGGGGCTTCGGGAACCTTGGGATGTAGGTAGAAGCCTTAGAAAATATTTGATTTTAAGCCTAAAAAGGGGAACTAAGGGAGCTAGGCCTTAAGGAGTTTATTGTGTGGCTTAGGACACAAGAAAAGCCGTGGTAAAGTGGCAAGGAGGCGCCACTTAGGGCCTTAGTCAGTGACGCCACAGGGAGCGTAAGGGGACCTAGGTTCGAGCAGCAAGGGAAGCGTTTTGGAGCTTTTATTTTTTAGCAATGAGATGCACGATGGATTTGACAAGGACACTTCATGGATGAAGTGTAGATTGGGTCAAATAGCTTAAAGATTCGGCTAAGTAGGAGTGAAAAAGGGGATTTGGATAAGGGAAGGAGAGTTGGCCGGCCAAGGGACTTTCATGATGACAAATTCAGTCACCTAGTAGCCAAAACTCCCTAAGTCGAATTTTAACTGAGCCTCACCATCATTCCTCTTCTCTTCTTCTTCTCACCACTCTTTCTTCCTCTTTCTCACCAAAGCGAACCACACCAACTTTTAATCTCTTTTCTTTTTCTTCTCATGATTTCTTCTATCATTAAAATGCCGAAAACACACTAGACCATAGCCGATTGCATCTTTAACCTTTGAAGCCGATTTGTCCACTAGATCAAAAGCCGAATCTCACCTCTTTTGCCATCACTCTAAATAGCCGATTTCATCTTTACTCTTTTTTGAACCGATTCCTTTTCTATTTCTTTCTCAAAGCCAATCAACCTTCTATTGTGGCCGAATCTCTCCGTGTTCCAAGCAAAGGTGTTCAATCGATTTTGGTAAGGGTTAATAGTTAGTTGAGTTCTCTTCTTTTTCCTTTGTTGAGTCGAAAGTTAAAGACTCTAATTCCTTTTTATTCTTTTGGCTGAAACTATGAAGGGAGATTTCGGGATCTTTGTAGCCAACGATTAGAAGGAGATCTTTCGAGATTTGGATATCCAAGGTAAGAAAGTTGTGATATTCGGCCAAAGGCCATATTACTTATTAAAGGTTGCCGATTCTAACTATGGATTTTAGGGAGGAGTACAACCTAATTCGATAGATCTTCGGGACTCGGTGGTCGATCTAGGTAAGGGTTCTAGTGTTTTGGATCGGTTTCTTATTCATTCAAAAGTCGAAGGCTAATTGATTATGTGTATTAGTGCTTGGCCGATTGCAAGGAGGGATCATCACGTAGTTCGGGATTTCGTTGGAAACCAAATTGGCATTAAGGTAAGGTGATATCTTCATGTGACATATCCTTTGGGATTTCTAAGTTGAGCCGAATAGGCTTTTAGTCACTAACTAGTGTTGACCGATTATATGAAGGGGGAAAGCAAATGTTTCGGGATTTCGCTTAGATCTACGAATAGTCAGGTGTGTAGCCCTACACTAATTCTTGATAGATTAATAGTGTTAGTATTAAATATGTGTTAATGGAAATATGAAGAACATGGCTAAGGGTACCATTCAATGGTACAGTGCATTCAGGTACGTTACCCCTAACTCACAGTTAATAAAGTTTATAAACTATGATAAGAAAATATGAGAAATATCGATATGGCCATGGGGTGAGGTATATTGCATGATATTTGTATGTTACATATGATATTTGTATGGGCATATGTTGATGGGTGATAATGATAAAGAGGAAGTGTTCGGTGGTTTTACCACATTATCGGTGACTTGTGTCACATATTATGAATCTGGTGACTATGTCACATTATCTGGTGGCTATGCCACAATTATAAGGGCGATGTGCAGTTGACTGCAGCAACATAAACAACACGGTTTATGTTTTAATTTTTCGTAAAACAACTTCAATTGTTTTGACACATAAACATCTAAAATTCGACATTTCTTTTAACTTGAAATTTTTGAACACATGATAATAATGTTTCAATACAAACTTAAAAAACAACACGGTTTTCAACCTGATCACAACTCAAATCCAATTTATTTAAAACCACCAATTTTTCTAAAGTGACAGAATGATGTTTAGCTACATTTTACTCAAGGAGCATGCCAGATTCGATCAGGGCTTATGGGTCGAGTTTAGGGTGTTTCAATTTGGTATCAGAGCTCGATTCAAAACTCGGCCTTGAGGGCTTTTGGGCCCACCAACATTTTTATTTTGAAATTGAGTTTTACTAAAGGATGGGCAGGTTTTCTGGCATGGCACCTAAGTCTCCGGCCCAAAGTCCACCAGGTAAGTACCTCTAACTGTTGTGTGATTTGGATGTGGGTATTACGGGGACGTAGATTAGTAGTTTAGGAGCTATTGAACTCTAGGATTAGATTACTCCCACACAGAATTACATAAAAATTTAAAGACTAATCAAATAAACCTATGAGTGAGTCACTGAGTTAAGGGTGTGGCAACTATTGTGCGCATGTCTAGGATTGGATTCAGGGGGAGCTTGGTATTTAAGCAGTCCTAGTGACTCACCTCCTCTTCGCTCGAATCCTACCATATGCGTAGTGACGGTTCACCCTAACCAAGAGGACTTAATCACAGGCTAAATCCAACAATTAAAACCCGAAAGGGACTAGCTACACTATTTTATAAAAACCATAGTTTCAAAATTACCGAAATACCCCTAAATTTTCAAAATTACTAAAATACCCCTAAATTTCCAAAATCGTCGAAATACCCCCAGATTTCCAAAATTATCAAGTACCCCCGAGATTACAAAATTACCAGAACTCCCTATTTCACAAAATCACCAAGGACCCTATTTTGAAAAATTATGAAAATACCCCTATAGGATAAAATTACAAAAATACCCCTAGGTAGTGGAAAACAACAACAAAGACAACCACAACACTTTTCTGTAATGAATGCGAGTTCATGAATGTTGATGATTAAATGAATGAACTTGAGACTGTAGTGTGTGTATGAATTTGAAAGAACTACTTTTTAGAACTAGTAATCATAAGGCTGTTCGCGATAAACCGGTGAAAAGAAATAATTATTCATAAAATTCTTAATTAGATAAACGTAACTCGGAAGAATAAGTTCTAGGGGACGTGGTCATAATGTACGAGGGTGTGGTAGAGGCAGAATGACTGTATCGGAACCCGTTAGGTCTGGTCAAGGGTCCGAGAATGAGATGCCACCACCACCAGCTGCTGGTGTTGAATATCAGGATCAGACAGGGGATGATGCAGTATCGCAGGCGATGCTGTGAGTTCTTGAGAGGGTGGCTGAAGCAGGTGGAGGTATGGGAGCTCAAAAATCTGTACCCGAGCGACTCCGAGCCAATAGAGCTGAGGTATTTCGAGGTGTATCTAGTGTGGCGCTCAATATGGTTGAGTATTGGTTGGAGGCGACAGAGTGAATTATGGATGGTTTAGACCTGACTGCTGAGGAGAAACCGAAAGGGGTGGTGTCACTTCTTCGCGATGAGTCATACCAGTGGTGGCTCACGGTTCGGGATGGTGCCGCAGCAGATGATCTTACTTGGGAGTTTTTTAAGGTGGCGTATCAGAAGAAGTATATTGGGACTAGCTATATTGATGCGCAGAGAAAGGCGTTTCTGAGGCTGGTTCAGGGGAATAAGTCCGTAGCAAAGTACGAGGTAGAATTTTTAAGGCTGAGCTGGTATGCTCGAGGCATCGTGGCAACAGAGCATGAACGATGTGTTAGGTTTGAGGACGGATTGAGGGATGACCTAAGATTACTGATTGCTCCACAGCAGGAGCGGGAGTTTGCTATGTTGGTAGAGAAGGCTAAGGTAGTCGAAGGGGTTAAGGAATCTGTGAGACAGAATTTTGATAGGAATAGACAAAAGAGAGGTTTTGGATCATCAAGGTCATTTGGAAACGTTCAAAAGAGACCTAGAGTTGATGGGCCGCGAGGTCAACAGGCTGTTACGGGAGGACAGTACTGTACTTGTGCTCAATGTGGAAAGATGCACCTGGGAGAGTGTTGGAAGAAGTCAAGGGGATGTTTTAAGTGTGGATCCAAGGATCACATGATTAGGGACATCCTATGAAAATAGACGGAGCCACCAATAAGTCGTGGTCTTAATCGAGGCTAGAAGAGGTGGGCAATGACCACCATGTGTCGTGGTCCGGTTGGCGAGGTAATGGTTCTAGGAGGGTCGGAGAACACCGGCGGAGGTTTGGTAACACAGGCGAGGCAATTTGGGCTTGGTGTATCTGATTCATCGGAGGAGGATGGTGACACACTTGGATGTCATAATCGGTATATTCCTTATATCGACAAGCCTTACTTTGCTTTAATTGATGTTGGCTCGACCTCGTAACATCCTCGATAATTAGGGGTTATGCATTTTACTTAATTGAATGATGTTGCATGCTTATTTATTAATGAGTATATTTTTGGAAGTTATTTGAGCTTCATTAATTAGGTGAATGCTTAGTTAAACTTTTAATTCTTATTAATTAAGAGAGAGCTAAGAAAGTTAGGCCTTAAGAATTAATGACAAGGAGTTTCAAGCATAAGTTAAGTAATTGGCAAAGTGGTTAAGATGTATGGATGTGTGCTTGAGGTGTAAGGTTCGAATCTCATAGCTAGCATTAGGGGAGGATTTTAAATTTTTGTTTTCTTCCCTATAAGTGTCGGCCAAGAAAGTTCTAGAGTGGATGAGCTTTCATTCATTTTTGGCTATTTGACCATGTGAAAAAGGAAGTTAGGAACTTATGGCATGGGATCATAAGTTGGTGATAAGATGAAGGGGACAAAGGCATGATATTTGGCTATGTTTTGGGGATGTGTTCATGGTCATTTGACCATGAACCTAGACGGCATGGAGGCTAAAGGGAGTGGTTTATTTTTTGATAGCAAATCAAGAGTGGATAGGGAAGAAACAAGGAGAAAAAAAGGGATAATGTTGGCATTGATTTGGCCGAATTTGTGCTTTGCCATTAGGGGGGAGTTAGCCAAAAGTCTTACACATTATTTTGTCCATCTTTTCTCAATTTCTCCCAAAGTTCTCTCATAGCCGAAATTGTCATTGAATTTAGGTAATGATCTTCTCTTTGTTTTAACTTTCTTTTTGATCAATTTTTTTCCAAAAACCCCTACCTTGGCCGAATGTACCTTAGGCACTTTGGTACAATTGTGCTTTTGATTTAGCCCTCAATTGATTGAACCAAATACTACTTTCTTTCTCCTATTTTCTTTTGAAACCAAAACTACAAAGATTAAGCACCATTTTCTTCTTCATTTTTCTCTCCCTTTTGCCGAATGCATCTAAGCTCCAAAATCAATCTCCTTTCTCTTTGATCAATTCTCCCTTTCTTTTTCTTTTCACTTTATTTCTCTCTTCTCTTCCTCTCATTTCCGAAACCACATAGGATCAAGAATTTCCTCCTTGGCCGAATGTGCAAAAGTTCCTAATCATCTCTTTTCTTTTGAGAAATCACCATTATCATCTTCTTCCCCTCTTTCTCTTTTCTTCCTTCTTCCTTTCCTTCTCTTTTCTTTTCCTTTCTTCTTTTCCTCAAACCGAAACCACCATTTCTCTTCTCTTTTGTTAAAGCGAATCTTGAAGGACTCAAGTGAGAATTCTATCAATTATTTTTATCATTTCCTTTCACTTTAGTAAATTTAGAACTATAATCTTTTATTTTCTCTCCTAGGTCAATCTTTTGAAAAGATTTTTCAAAGATCTTTGTTGAAGACAACCTTTAAGTGACCATTCAATCATCAAGGTAAGATTACTATTTTAGAAAATATCAATTTCTTTAGATGGATCACTAATCTACGTTATTTTAGGGCGATCTAAGATCAACAAGATAGGTAAGAAAAGAAATGTATGAAGTGTTTGGAAGATAGGAGGCATTCCTTTACCATCGAACTACAAAGCGAAGAGTAGTATCGGGGTTAGAGACTTTCCACCGGTTGTGGACCTCTCGCTAACGAGGATCGATTATTCAAGTAGCGCATAATCGAACCACTTTACGTTGGTGGAATATCGGCGGTTTTGATTCATCTAGTGGAGAAAACCACAAATAAGCTCGTCATTCGTGAATCTGAGGGTAAGGATTTAGATCCATCGTCTATAAGTATAGTTTTGTTAACAATAGTTTATACTAACCGAGTGTATTAATCAATTAGGTGTGGACGAGCAAGAAGGTATTGTTCTCACTGTTACTAGGTGTGTAACCTTACATTAAAAATTTCCATAGATCTATATTGTTAAAAAGTGATTATATGATAATATGTTTGTTGTGGATACCAATCATTGGTATACAAAATTCAGGTATGTTACCCCAATATTCCGTTTATTTTTGCTATATGCATCAATATGAAATAAGCATGACTATATTATGATTTGTGGGTAAATAGCATGAAAATCTGATTTGATATGTATATGCGTGGGCATATGGGTATATTGATAAAGGAGGAAGTATTCTGGTGGTTTTACCACATTTCTGGTGACTTCGGTCACATATGTGAATTTGGTGACTTCGGTCACGTATATTTGACTCCGGTGGCTTCGGTCACAAATTTGACTCCGGTGACTTCGGTCACGTATATTTGGCTCTGGTGACTTCGGTCACATATGACTCCGGTGACTTCGGTCACGTATTTGAAATTTGGACTTCGGTTAGGTGACTTCGGTCACATCTATTTTTGTGGCTTTGCCACAATAAGGGCGATGTGCATGTTGACTGCAGCAACTACCTTCGATGGTGTGTAGCGGATGGAGGGTCGATTTAGTAATCCCCACGGTGTGCTGGTTGGTACGGGGGTGTGTAGCAGATGGATATATAGGTTGGGCCGGGCTTGCATTTCATTTCATAAACATAAGCATGTAATATTGTATGATTATTATTTGATCTGTTATGAAATGGGCCTTTGGGCTAAATTTGAGTTAAATGGGCCTTTGGGCTAAATATTTGATTAAATGGGCCTATGGCCATATGTGAAATTTTTGGGCTTTAAAGCATATGATAAAATGGGCTTTTTAGTGTATGTGTTATACATTGAGTTTATGACTCATCCATTTTATGGGATAACTTTTCGATGACTCGTGGTGCGATGGATCTAAGCGTGAAGGATTTCGAGGTGGCGGTGCTCGTATCAAGTATTGTGGAGATTTTCCAACTTAAACTCTTTAAGTTAAATTTTATTACTTAGACTTTATTATGAATTTGCCAATTTTATGTAATAAGGCCACTATAAACTATCTTTCATTTCGTGTTTGGATTTACTTTTATTTTGACATGAACAAATATCTATTAAATAACTAAATTGGTTTTCGATAATTATTTAAAAAGGTTTTTGTCTCTAAAATATAAATGTTTTCAAGGAAATTTTCTTAAGTTCGGATTCCTTTTTATTTTATTAATTCCTTCTAAAAATAATGTTTTATAAAATATATATATATATATATATACTTTACAATGTAATTCCGCTAAAGTTTTACTCAAGGAACATACCAAATCCGGTTAGGCTTTTTGGGCCGGGTTTGGGGTGTTTCAACTTGGTATCAGAGCCCAGTTTTAAACTCTCGGCCTTGGGTTTTGAAGCCCACAATGTTTTTAAAAGTTGGCCCAAATGACTTTTTGAAAATTTTCTTAAGTTAAATGGTTTTATAAGAGCATGGCACTCGGAATTCTCGGCCCAGATCCATCAGGTATGTACCTTTTTTTGATAAGTGATATGAATGTATGATAAGCCTAAGGAAACTTTAGAGACATGGACCTTAGGTGTTTGTATACTGCTACGAAAACCATGAATATTTGTTTCATAAAACTTTCCTTTAATAAGAAGTGAAAAGACTCTAATACATAAGACTTTTCATAAAAACAGATAAGATACGTAGTAGACATGAGCTCTAGGGACGAGGTCGTTGTGGACATGGAAGAGGAAGGATGATCGTAGCCGGAACCAGATTCGATCTGGTCAAGGTTCGAGAATGAAGCTCCACCACCGGCTGTTGGGCGGACTTTCAAGAACAAAATGAAGGAGGTGACGAGATCACAAGTCAGGTCTTGCGAGTTTTAGAACGAGTAGCGAAGCTAGTTCTAGAAATAGGTCTCGAAAGTCAGTAGTTGAGAGACTAAGATCAAATGGAGCTGAGGTTTTCGGGGAGTATCTGGAGTAGCTTCTAATGTAGCCGAATATTGGTTGGAAGCATCGAGAGGATCATGGATGATATAGACTACATCGATGAAGAGAAATTGAAAGGTGCTATTTCACTTCTCGTGATGAAGCCTACCATGGTGGCTCACTATCAAAGAGAGTACCCCGTGGATCGTGCGGATTGGGGTATTTTAAAGTGAAATTGAAGGAAAATATGTTGGAGCTAGCTATATCGACTCCCGAGAGGAAGACATTTCGAATCTAGTACAAGGAAACAAGTCGATAGCTAAATATGAAGCGAAATTTTATGACTTAGCCGTTATGCCGGAGGATAGTGGCTACGAAATATGAACGTGTATCAGTTTGAAGATGGACTTAGAGATGAGCTAAGAGTGATGATTGCTCCACACCGTGAAAGAGATTTTGCAATCTTAGTAGAAAGGGCAAGAATTGTCAAGAGGCTAAACTGACCGAGAGATGAATCGGGACAGAGGCCAGAGCAAAAATAAGGGAAGCTTTGGATCTTCGGGGTCGTCCGGAAACTTTCAGAAGAAATCAAGGAATAATGGACCGCGAGGTCAACAGACTGCTATTGGTGTACAAAATCGTATTTGTTCTCAATGTGGGAAAATGCACTCAGGAGAATGTTGGAAGAAGATCGGCGGATGTTTCAAGTGCGGTTCGAAGGATCACATGATCAAGGATTGTCCGATGAACTCGAGAAGAAGCATCCAAAGAAGTCGTGGTGCTAATCAGTGATGAAGTGGACAAAGAACCGATAAGAGGTCATGGTCCAAATGGAAGGGCAATGGTTCCAGTAGAGGTCGCGGAACTTGAGCAGAGGCGATGGTAGCTCGAGGCGAGACAACCAGTCCGTGTATGCGGTTAAATCGCAGAAGACGATGATGTACCGATGTTATCAGGTATGTTTCGATTTCGGGTTGCCCTTTATTGCTTTGATAGATATAGGGTCAACTCATTCCTATATCGCTAGTGAAGTATCTGGGACTTTGCATGTGACTTCGAAACTATACCTAGGAAGATGATCGTACTTAGTCCTCTAGGATGCATGAGTTGTAGACAAACTTTTAAGGAAGTGCCTCTAGAAGTCCAAGGGATACGTTTCGGTGATTTAATGGAGTTGCCGTCGGAGAATTCGACCTTATCTTAGGCATGGACCGGCTTGTGAATCTTGTGCAAATGTGGATTGTGCTACTAAACGGATGTTATTAAGAACTTTTGATGACAAAGAAGTTGTAGTGATGGGCGAGAGACGGAACTACTTATCTAATGTAGTATCCGCTCTTAAGGCAGAAAAGATGGTTAGAAAGGTATGTGAAGCCTTTCTGATGTTGGTGAGTGCGTTGGAGGCTAAAGAAGCAACTGTTAATGAAGTCAGGACTGTGAAGAAATTTGTAGATGTTTTTAGGAAGAGCTTCCTGTTTGCCTCCGGATCGTGAGGTAGAATTCGGGATAGACTTATTGCACAGAACAGCGCCGATTTCTATTGCTCCATATAGAATGGCACCAAGGAGTTGGTTGAGTTGAAGGCTCGATTCAGAGTTGCTTGAGCGTGGATTCATTCGACCTAGTGTGTCTCCATGGGAGCACCGGTCCTATTCGTGAAAAAGAAGGACGGATCGATGAGGATGTGTATAGACTACCGACAGTTGAATAAGCTGACCATCAAGAACAAGTATCCTTTGCCAAGGATCGACGACTTGTTCGATCACTTAAGGAGCTACGGTATTCTCTAAGATTGATCTAAGATCGGGTATCATCGACTTAAAGTGAAAGAAGCGAGATATCCATAAGGCGGCTTTTCGAACTAGATATGGGCATTATGAATTTACGGTAATGCCATTGGATTGACGAATGCCCCAAATTGCGTTTATGGATATGATGAACCAGATTTTCCAGCCCTACTTGGATCAGTTCGTCGTGATTTTCATAGACGACATCCTAGTATATTCTAAGTCTGAAATGGAGCATGATGAGCACCTCCGAATTGTGTTGCAAGTCTTAAGAGAAAAGAAACTGTACGCCAAATTCAGCAAGTGTAAATTTTGGCTGAAAGAAGTTGCATTTTTAGGCCATGTGGTATCTGCGGAAGGAATAAGGGTGGATCCTCGAAAAATTGAGGCTGTGCTAGATTAGAAACCACCTAAGTCCGTAACTGAGGTTCGCAATTTCTTGGGTTTAGCCGGATATTACCGAAGATTCGTCGAAGGATTTTCATCGATAGCTGCACCTTTAACGAAATTGCTGAGGAAAGAAGTACCTTTCGAGTGGACTGATAAGCAGCAAGAGAGTTTTGAGAAGCTCAAGAAAGTTTTGACGGAAGCTCCTGTTTTGATCCAACCTGAGGCAGGAAAGGATTTCGTTGTGTATTGTGACACTTCTCACACGGGATTAGGATGTGTTCTGATGCAAGGCGGAAAGGTAGTTGCGTATGCGTCTCGGCAGTTGAGACCGCATGAAGTTAATTACCCAACGCATGACTTGGAGTTGGCAGCTATAGTCTTTGCCCTTAAAGTTTGGAGACATTACTTATATGGAGGAAAGTCAGTGATATATACGGACCACAAAAGTCTGAAATATCTACTGACTCAGAAAGAACTAAATTTGAAGCAGAGAAGGTGGATAGAGTTGTTGAAAGACTACGACTGTTCTATCGAGTACCACCCGGGCAAGGCGAATGTGGTGGCAGACGCTCTAAGTTGAAAAGTGGTGACAGATTTGAGAGCGATGTTTGCACATCTTAGTCTTTTTGATGATGGAAGCTTATTGGCAGAACTTCATGTTAAGCCGACATGGTTAAGTCAAGTAAAAGAGAGGCATTTAATAGATGAAGATCGAGTGAAAAGCTTGACAGTCTGAGTGGGAAATTGGAAGATTTTAGTATTAATAAAGTGATGTGGTATTGTGCTTCAAAGATAAAGTCAGATGCCGAGGGATCGGGAGTTGAGGCAAAAGATACTTGAGAATCGCATGGTAGCCCTATGCTATGCATCCGGAGGAAGTAAGTTATACCGAGATTTGCGAGATCAATTTTGGTGGCACGGACTTAGCGGGAAGTTACGAAATTTGTAGAGAAGTGCTTGACGTGTCGACAAGTTAATTTGAACATCAAGTACCTTACGGATTGCTCTGACCAATAAAGATTTCGCAATGGAAGTGGGAGAGAATCACCATGGATTTTGTTAGTGGGCTTCCTCTTTCGCCTACTAAGAAAGACTCCATTTGGGTGATAGTGGACCGATTAACTAAATCGCACATTTTATCCCATTCGGGTTGATTACTCTTTCGTAAATTGGCGAAGTTATATGTGGTCGAGATTGTGAGATTGCATGGAGTGCCGTTGTCGATAATTTGGACGAGATTCGAGAATTACGTCGCGATTTTGGAAAGCATTGCATCGGGCTTTGGGCACCAGATTTGACTTCAAGATCGGCATTTCATCCTCATCGGATGGTCAATCTGAAAGAGTAATCCAAATCTTAGAAGATATGTTAAAGGGATGTGTGATAGATTTCAAGGGAAGTTGGGAGGAATTCTTCTTGTTGGCGAATTTGCATACAACAACGATTTCAATCCAAAGATTCGGATGGCACCATATGAAGCATTATATGGATGGAAGTGTCGCACTCCTACGTGTTGGATGAATTAGGGAACGTCGATTTTGGGTCCGAAATAGTGGTGAATCAAGAAAAGGTTAAGGTAATCCTGGCTCGGTTAAAGGAAGCATCCGATGAGACAAAATCGCACGCAGATCTTAAGCGGAAAGAAATAGAGTTTGTTGTGGGGACCAAGTTTTCCTTAAAGTTTCACCTTGGAAAAAGGTGATGAGATTTGACGCAAAGGAAAACTAAGTCCTGTGTTCATTGGACCTTATCGGATTGTGAAGCGGGTCGGATCGTGGCATATCGATTAGATTTGCCTTTGGAATTGAAGCATATGCACGATGTGTTCCATGTTTCAATGTTACGCCGTTACGGTCGGATCCATCTCATGTAGTACCGATTGAGGAGGTGGAATTAAGATCGATTTGTCATACAAAGAGGAACCAATTCAAATTTTAGAACGAAATGTAAGGGTTTTACTTGAGAAAATCGGTTCCTCTCGTCAAGGTATTATGGCGTAATCATGGATCAAGAAGCTTCATGGGAACCGGAGGAAGCGATGCGATGACAATACCTCACTTATTCGGCCGGGTAATTTCGAGGACTAAATTATTTTAAGGGTGAGAGAAGCGTAACATCGTGATAATTAGGGGTTATGCATTTTACTTAATTGAATGATGTTGCATGCTTATTTATTAATGAGTATATTTTTGGAAGTTATTTGAGCTTCATTAATTAAGTGAATGCTTAGTTAAACTTTTAATTTTTATTAATTAAGAGAGAGCTAAGAAAGTTAGGCCTTAAGAATTAATGACAAGGAGTTTCAAGCATAAGTTAAGTAATTGGCAAAGTGGTTAAGATGTATGGATGTGTGCTTGAGGTGTAAGGTTCGAATCTCATAGCTAGCATTAGGGGAGGATTTTAAATTTTTATTTTCTTCCCTATAAGTGTCGGCCAAGAAAGTTCTAGAGTGGATGAGCTTTCATTCATTTTGGCTATTTGACCATGTGAAAAGGAAGTTAGGAACTTATGGCATAGGATCATAAGTTGGTGATAAGATGAAGGGACAAAGGCATGATATTTGGCTATGTTTTGGGGATGTGTTCATGGTCATTTGACCATGAACCTAGACAACATGGAGGCTAAAGGAGTGGTTTATTTTTTGATAGCAAATCAAGAGTGGATAGGGAAGAAACAAGGAGGAAAAAAGGGATAATGTTGGCATTGATTTGGCGAATTTGTGCTTTGCCATTAGGGGAGTTAGCCAAAAGTCTTACACATTCTTTTGTCCATCTTTTCTCAATTTCTCCAAAAGTTCTCTCATAGGCTAAATTGTCATTGAATTTAGGTAATGATCTTCTCTTTGTTTTAACTTTCTTTTGATCAATTTTTCTCCAAAACCCCTACCTTGGCCGAATGTACCTTAGGCACTTTGGTACAATTGTGCTTTTGATTTAGCCTCAATTGATTGAACCAAATACTACTTTCTTTCTCCCATTTTCTTTTGAAACCAAAACTACAAAGATTAAGCACCATTTTCTTCTTCATTTTTCTCTCCCTTTTGCCGAATGCATCTAAGCTCCAAAATCAATCTCCTTTCTCTTTGATCAATTCTCCTTTCTTTTCTTTTCACTTTATTTCTCTCTTCTCTTCCTCTCATTGTCAAACCACATAGGATCAAGAATTTCTTCCTTGGCGAATGTGCAAAATTTCCTAATCATCTCTTTTCTTTTGAGAAATCACCATTATCATCTTCTTCTCCTCTTTCTCTTTTCTTCCTTCTTCCTTTCCTTCTCTTTTCTTTTCCCTTTCTTCTTTTCCCTCAAACCGAAACCACCATTTCTCTTCTCTTTTTGTTAAAGCTGAATCTTGAAGGACTCAAGTAAGAATTCTATCAATTATTTTTATCATTTTCTTTCACTTTAGTAAATTTAGAACTATAATCTTTTATTTTCTCTCCTAGGCCGAATCTTTTGAAAAGATTTTTCAAAGATCTTTGTTGAAGACAACCTTTGAGTGACCATTCGAATCATCAAGGTAAGATTACTATTTTAGAAAATATCAATTTCTTTAGATGGATCACTAATCTACGTTATTTTAGGGGCGATCTAAGATCAACAAGATAGGTAAGAAAAGGGCTGTGCGAAGTGTTTGGAAGATAGGAGGTATTCCTTTGCCATCGAACTACAAACGAAGAGCAGTATCGAGGGTTAGAGACTTTCCACCCGGTTGTGGACCCTCTGCTAACGAGGATCGATTATTCGAAGTAGTGCGTACAACCGAACCACTTTACGTTGGTGGAATATCGGTGGGTTTTGATTCATCTAGTGGAGAAAAACCACAAATGACTGTCATTCGTGAATCCGAGGGTAAGGATTTAGATCCATCGTCTATAAGTATAGTTTTGTTAACAATAGTTTATACTAACCGAGTGTATTAATCAATTAGGTGTGGACGAGAAAGAGGGTATTGTTCTCACTGCTACTAGGTGTGTAACCTTACATTAAAAATTTCCATAGATCTATATTGTTAAAAAGTGATTATATGATAATATGTTTGTTGTGGATACCAATCATTGGTATACAAAATTCAGGTATGTTACCCCAATATTCCGCTTATTTTTGCTATATGCATCAATATGAAATAAGCATGACTATATTATGATTTGTGGGTAAATAGCATGAAAATCGATTTGATATGTATGTGCATGGGCATATGGGTATATTGATAAAGGAGGAAGTATTCGGTGGTTTTACCACATTTACGGTGACTTGGTCACATATGTGAATTTGGTGACTTGGTCACGTATATTTGACTCACCGGCTTCAACACAATTTGACTCCGGTGACTTTGGCCACGTATATTTGGCTCTGGTGACTTGGTCACATATGACTCGTGACTTGGTCATGTATGTGAATCTGGTGACTTCGGTCACGATTTGAAATTTGACTTCTGGTCGGTGACTTGGTCACATCTGTTTTGGTGGCTTTGCCACAATAAGGGCGATGTGCATGTTGACTGCAAAGAATCGCCTTCGATGGTGTGTAGCGGATGGAGGGTCGATTTAGTAATCCCTACGGCAGTCTTTGGTTGGTACGGGGTGTGTAGCAGATGGATATATAGGTTGGTAGGGCTTGCATTTCATTTCATAAACATAAGCATGTAATATTGTATGATTATTATTTGATCTGTTATGAAATAGGCCTTTGGGCTAAATTTGAGTTAAATGGGCCTTTGGGCTAAATATTTGATTAAATGGGCCTATGGCCATATGTGAAATTTTGGGCTTTAAAGCATATGATAAAATGGGCTTTTTAGTGTATGTGTTATACATTGAGTTTATGACTCACCCATTTTATGGGATAACTTTTCGGATGACTCGAAGTGCGATGGATCTAAGGCGACAAGGATTTCGAGGTGGCGGTTTCGTATCAAGTATTGTGGAGATTTTCCAACTTAAACTCTTTAAGTTAAATTTTATTACTTAGACTTTATTATGAATTTGCCAATTTTATGTAATAAGGCCACTATAAACTATCTTTCATTTCAGTATTTGGATTTACTTTTATTTTGACATGAACAAATATCTATTAAATAACTAAATTGGTTTTCGATAATTATTTAAAAGGTTTTGTCTCTAAAATATAAATGTTTTCAAGGAAATTTTCTTAAGTTCGATTCCTTTTATTTTATTAATTCCTTCTAAAATAATGTTTTATAAAATATATATATATATATACTTTACAATGTAATTCCGCTTAAAGTTTTACTCAAGGAACATACCAAATTGGTTAGGCTTTTTGGTAGGGTTTGGGGTGTTTCTGACCCACTCATATGTTGCATGTAGAGTAGTGAAACACTAGGTGTAATATCTGAAGCTGTCTGTTAGGGAGATGATCAGTAGTGAGCAGTTAGGCCAAGCAAGAGTGGTGAATAGGATATTAGGAGTGTGACCTAGAGATTGTGGAGTGGTATTTCTGTCGACTTGATAGAACTACCCTTCGGAGAATGTGATCTCATTCTAGGCATGGATTGGCAAGTGGAACATCATGCTAAATTGGATTGCGCAGCTAAGCGAATGGAGTTGAGGACTCTGGAGGATGAGGAGATATTATGATAGGGGAAAGAAGAAATTATTTGGCTAACGTAGTCTCCGCATTAAAGGCTGATAAGATGGCTCGAAAAGGGTGCAAGGTATTTTTGGCCTTCGTTAGTGCTTTGAATGCAAATGAAGAAGGAGATAGTGGAGTGAGAACTGTAAGGGAATTCATGGATGTCTTTCCAAAGGAGCTACCTGGGTTACCCCCGAATAGGAAGGTGGAGTTTGAAATTGTTTTACTACTGGGTGCAGCTCTTGTGTCAATTGCTCTGTACCGAATGGCACCAAAGGAGTTAGTAGAGCTTAAAGCCCAATCCAAGAGTTACTCGATCATAGGTTTATTCGACCTAGTGTGTCTCCATGGGGAGCATCGGTCCTATTAGTAAAAAAGAAGGACGGGACTATGCGTATGTGCATAGATTACCGGCAGTTAAATAAGCTGACCATCAAGAACAAGTACCCATTGCCGAGGATAGACGACTTGCTCGATCAGCTTAAGAGGGCCACGGTATTTTCAAAGATAGATCTACAGTCGGGATATCATCAGCTTAAGGTGAAGAAAGCAGATATCCATAAGATAGCTTTTCGGACAAGGTACAGGCATTATGAGTTCTTAGTAATGCCGTTCGGATTGATGAACGCCCCAGCTACGTTCATGGATATGATAAACTGGGTTTTCCAACCCTACTTGGATTGGTTCGTCGTAGTGTTTATAGACGACATCCTAGTGTATTCCAAGTCTGAGGAAGAATATGATGAGCATCTCCGGGTGGTGTTGCAAGTGTTAAGGGAAAAGAAGCTATATGCCAAGTTCAGCAAGTGCGAATTTTGGCTAAAGGAAGTTACATTCTTGGGGCATGTGGTGTCTGTGGAAGGAATAAAGGTGGATCCTCGGAAGATTGAGGCAGTATTAGATTGGAAACCACCTAAGTCTGTGGCTAAGGTTCGTAGTTTCTTAGGGTTAGTAGGCTACTAAGGAGATTTGTTGAAGGGTTCTCGACAATAGCAACACCTCTGACAAAGTTTCTGAGAAAGGAGGTACCTTTCTTATGGGAAAATAAGCAGCAAGAGAGTTTTGAGGAGCTTAAGAGAGTATTGACTGAGGCTCCAATTTTGATTCAGCCGGAAGCAGGGAAAGACTTTGTGGTGTATTGTGATGCTTCCCATACAGGATTAGGATGTGTCCTTATGCAAGATGGGAAAGTGGTCGCTTTTGCGTCTCGGCAGTTGAGGCCACATGAAGTTAACTATCTGACACATGATTTGGAGTTGGCGGCAGCAGTATTTGCTTTAAAAGTGTGGAGGCACTACTTGTATGGAGAAAGGTCAGTGATTTACACGGACCACAAGAGTTTGAAGTATCTGCTGACTCAGAAGGAGCTAAATTTGAGACAGCGTAGGTGGGTGGAGTTGTTGAAAGACTATGATTGCTCAATAGAGTATCACTCGGGGAAGGCGAATGTGGTGGCAGACGCCCTAAGTCGAAAAGTGGTGTCGCATCTAAGGGTGATGTTTGCCCAGCTTAGCCTTTATGATGATGGAAGTTAGTTAGCAGAGTTGCAAGTGAAGCCGACGCGGTTAAGTCAGGTAAAGGAGAAACAGATGTTAGATGACGAACTCAGTGCTAAGCTGCTACAAGTACAAAATGGGGAGTTGGAAGACTATGGTGTAAGCGGTGATGGAGTCTTTGTGTTTTTGGGCAAGGTGCATATGCCAAAGGATAAGGAATTAAGGCAAAAATTCTTTAGAATCGCATAGTAGCCCTTATGCTATGCATCTGAAGGAAGTAAGTTATCTGAGAATCTACGGATCGATTTTGGTGGCACGGTCTTAAGCGAGTAGTTATTGAATTTGTAGGGAAGTGCTTAACGTGTCAGTAGATCAAGGCTAAACACCAAGTACCGTCAGGTTTGCTTCAACCGATAAAGATTCCGCAATGGAAGTGGGAGAGAATTACCATGGACTTCGTTAGTGGGCTTCCCCTTACGCCTACTAAGAAGGACCCGGTATGGGTGATAGTAGATCGGCTGACGAAGTCTGCACATTTCATACCAGTGCGGGTTGACTATTCCCTACAGAGATTGGCAAAATTGCATGTCGCAAAAATTGTGAGGCTACACAGAGTGCCGGTGTCGATTATCTCAGATAGGGATCCGAGGTTTACATCTCGATTTTGGAAAGCACTACATTAAGCAATGGACACCAGGTTGGACTTCAGTACGGCATTCCATCCGTAGTCAGACGGCCAATCTGAACAGGTAATTCAAGTGCTAGAGGATATGTTGAGAGGTTGCGTGATAGATTTCAGAGGAACTTGGGAGGAGTTCTTGTCTTTAGCGGAATTTGCGTATAATAACAGCTATCAAGTAAGTATTCGGATGGCACCGTACGAAGCACTCTATGGACAGAAGTGTCGCACTCTTACGTGTTGGACAGAATTGGGGGAACGTCATGTTTTGGGGCTAGAGATGGTGGCAGAATCGGAAGAAAAGGTTAAGGTAATTTGGGCACGGTTGAAAGAGGCATCTGACAGGCAGAAGTCATATGCAAATCTTAAATGGAAAGAGATAGAGTTTGCTGAAAGAGATCAAGTGTTTTTAAAAGTTTCGCCATGGAAGAAGGTGATGAGATTTGGTCACAAGGGAAAGTTAATCCCAGGTTTATAGGACCTTATCGGATTTTAAAGCGGGTTGGACTAGTGGCATATCAGTTAGAGTTGCCTTCGGAATTGAAGCAGATGAACGATGTGTTCCACATTTCGATGCTACGTCATTACCGATCGGATCCATCTCATGTAATACAGATTGAGGAGGTGGAGCTAAGATCATATTTGTCTTATGAGGAAGAGCCGATTCAGATTCTGGAACGGGATGTGAAGGTACTTCGGAGGAAATCAGTTCCTCTAGTCAAAGTGTTATAGCGTAACCATGGATCGGAAGAAGCTTCATGGGAGCCAGAGGAAGCAATGCGACAACAATACCCTTACTTATTTTAGCCAGATAATTTCAAGGTCAAAATTATTTTAAGGGGGTAGAACTGTAATATTCAGGATTTAGGGTTATGCATTTTTACTTAAATGTGTGTGGTAGCATGCTTGTGTGTGAATTGAATGTGTTTTGGGGCTTGGGAACCTTGGGATGTAGGTAGAAGCCTTAGAAAATATTTGATTTTAAGCCTAAAAGGGAACTAAGGAGCTAGGCCTTAAGGAGTTTATTGTGTGGCTTAGGACACAAGAAAAGCCTTGGTAAAGTGGCAAGGAGGCGCCACTTAGGGCCTTAGTCAGTGGCGCCACAGGGTGAAACACCCCAAACCCAGCCCACAAGCCTCGACCGGATCTGCCATGTTCCTTGAGTAAATCATTTCAAACACTTGTTTGTTAATTTGGAAAATTTGAGTGGGTTTGAAGGAAATATGATTTGTGTTGTGATCAAATTGAAAACGATGTTGCTCTTGAACTCTAGATTTTTATTAAAACTTTATTATTATCTTTCAAACCATAGGTTAGAAAAAATAAAATGCCAAGTTTCTTTAAGGTTTACCATTAATTTGAAAATCGTTGATGTTTAAGTGTCAAAACATTTAAAATTTATTTTTAAGGAAAAGCTATTTAATCTTGATTTAACAATAATCATATCATAATAAATCGAATAAAATGCATGCTTAAAACAGTTAATAGTAATTGCCTTATTACATCAAAGTGAAACCCGAAGTAAATCCAAATCTTAAATAATAAAAACCAACAAAAGTAAAATAACTCTGAGCTGAGCATGGCCACCACTAAGTTCCTGCTGACCCGGTCCATTATGGAGAGCCACCTGAAAAGATATCCCACAACGGGGTGAGTCAATGATGAATGTGTAACAACCAACACAAATGCCCAATGATTTAGGCATAACAAATCATATATATATATATATAACAAGTATGGCAATGATGCAATCCAGAACCCAAACCTAAATAACCATCCTCTACACATCACATGTACCACCAATCACACAGTGGGATTACTAAATCGACCCTCCATCCGCTACACACCATCGAAGGCGTACCGCGGGCGAATTGCACATCGCCCTTATAAATCGTGGCATAGCCACAGATAATGTGATAGAGTCACTAGATAATAATATGTGACATAAGTCACCACATTCGATTATGTGACATGAGTCACGGATATTGTGGTAAAACCACGGATCACTTCCCTTTTCAATATCACCCATATGCCCCATGCGTCATGAAAATCATGCGGATATCAGGTCATATGCCTTATTTCATATTCATAACCAATTCTCATATATGTCATATTCAGTGTTCATATTACTATTAATAGAGCGTTAGAGGATAACGTACTTGAATATGCTGTGCCATTGAATGGTACCTTTAGCCACATCTTTCATATTCTTATTAACACATGTATTAAATTAATACCGTAAATCTATTAGGAATTGGTGTAGGGCTACACACCTGGTTACTAATGTGTTCACTGAATCCCGAAAGTCTACCACAACAGATTGTACTCCTTCCTAATACCCAAAGTTAAAATCGATCAACCATTTAACAGACAAAAAGCCCTTGGCCGAATATCAAGACTTCCTTACCTTGATTATCTGGATCCCGAAATTAACCCTTGTTCTTGGTGATGTCAAAATT
Source organism: Gossypium rotundifolium (assembly GCA_025506655.1). Lineage (NCBI taxonomy): Eukaryota > Viridiplantae > Streptophyta > Magnoliopsida > Malvales > Malvaceae > Gossypium > Gossypium rotundifolium. The sequence goes on along the minus strand of CP106729.1, from coordinate 54,310,522 downwards.
CCTATAGGCACATCTTAAATGCGATTCTAACATTTAATGAACTCAATAAATGGCCTTTGGCCTAAGATTATATTCGCTTACCTTCGATCTTAAAATCCTGAAGGATCCCATCTTGAAGTCGGCTATAATAAGAATCTTGAAACCTCCTTCAAAGTTTCGACCAAAGAACATTAATGGGATTAGAGTCTTGATTTTTGATAGATAGAGAAAAAAAGAACAACAGATCAATCAAGAGATATCCTTACCGAATGGAGTGATCAAAACGCAATTGTTCACCAACTCAAAGTGTCGACAAGAGGGAGGAAGTGTTTGAGTTTTGGCTTTTAATGTATATGATCAAATCGGCTCCAATAGGGTAGAGGAGCAATCGGTTATGGCCACAAAAATAGAGGGTTCGGCTTTTGAAAGATTCGTGAGAAGAGAAAGTAAATGAGGGAATGTGGTACGATTTAACTTGGTGACAAAAAGGAGATTCGGCTTGAACAAAAAGATGAGAGATGGAAAGTTTGAGGTGTTGCGGCAATGGTGAAATAGGAAGAAGAAGATTTGACCTTGGCAAGGTAAAAGAGAAAGATGTCGGAAGAAAGGGAACCAAAGAAAATGCCTAAATCCACTATGCATATTGGCCTCTCCTCCCTTAATATGATGAAAATAACCACCAAAAGAATCCTTGGTACCAACACTCATCCCTTCTCAAATCCACCTTTTCTCCTATTTTCTCTCTTCAACACTCATTCAAAATTATTGAAATAAATCAACATTTATCTTCCTACCTTAGCGAATTTTAAAAAGAAATTGACCACATCTAAAGCTCATCGCCTTAGTGTCCCATTGTCGCCCACCTCTGTTTCCCGTTGCTGCAAAAATAAAATTCCCATTTGCTTCCCTTGCTGTTCAAACCTAGGCCCTGCACATTGCTTGTGGCGTCACTTACTAAGGCTTTAAGTGGCGCCTTCCTGCCACTTTACCAAGCTGATTTTTATGTCCAATTTCCCTTACAATTCCTCGTAAGGCCTATCAAGCTTAGCTCCCCTTTAATACTTAAAATCCGATATTTTCTAAGGCATTTACCTACATTCTGAAGTTCTCAAAAATTCATACAAAACATTCAAACACACATAGGCATGCTACTTCATATAATTAAGCAATAATGCACAAGCCCAAAATCCGGATATTATAGTTCTACCCCCCTTAAAATAATTTCGACCTCGAAATTACCTGGCTAAAATAAGTGAGGGTATTGCTATCGCATTGCTTCTTCCGCTCCCACGAAGCTTCTTCGATCCATGGTTACGCCACAACACTTTGACTAAAGGAACTGATTTCCTTCACAATACTTTCACATCTCGCTCCAAGATCTGAATTGGCTCCTCCTCGTAGGACAAATCTGGCCTTAGTTCCACCTCTTCAACCGGAACTACATGAGTTGGATCCGATCGATAACGACATAGCATCGAAACATAGAATACATCGTGCATCTGCTGCAATTCCGAAGGCAACTCTAACTGGAATGCCACTGGTCCAACTCGCTTTAATGCCCGATAAGGTCCTATAAACCTGGGACTTAACTTTCCTTTGCAACCAAATCTCATCACCTTCTTCTAAGGCAAAACTTTAAGAAACACCTGATCTCCCACAGCAAGCTCTATTTCCTTCCGCTTAAGATCTGCGTACGACTTCTGCCTATCAGATGCCTCCTTTATCCGTGCTCGAATTACCTTAACCTTTTCTTCGGATTCTGCCACAATCTCTGGACCCAAAACTTGACGTTCCCCTAATTCCGTCCAACACGTAGGAGTGCGACACTTTCGTCCATACAGCGACTTCATACGGTGCCATCCGAATACTAGCTTGATAGCTGTTATTGTATGCAAATTCCGCTAAAGGCAAATATTCTTCCCAACTTCCTCTAAAGTCTATCACACATCCCCTCAGCATATCCTCTAACACTTGGATCACTGGCTCAGACTGTCCGTCCGATTGCGGATGAAATGCCGTACTGAAGTCCAATCTGGTGCCTAAAGCCTAATGTAGTGCTTTCCAAAACTGAGACGTAAACCTTGGATCCCTATCTAAAATAATCGACATCGGTACTCCATGCAACCTCACAACTTCTGCCACATACAACTTTGCTAACCTCTGCAAAGAATAGTCAACCCACACTGAAATGAAATGCACGGACTTTGTCAATCGATCCACTATCACCCATACCGAGTCTTTCTTAGTAGGCGTAAGGGGAAGCCCACTAATGAAGTCCATGGTGATTCTCTCCCACTTCCACTGTGGAATCTTTATCGGCTGAAGCAATCTTGACGGAACTTGGTGTTCAACCTTAACTTGCTGACACGATAAACACTTCCCTACAAATTCGGTAACTTCCCGCTTAAGACCAGGCCACCAAAACTGTTCCCTTAGATCTCTATACAACTTACTACCTCTAGGATGCATAGCATAAGGGCTACTATGCGATTCCTGAAGAATTTTCTACCTTAACTCTTTATTCTTAGGCATACAGACCTTACCCTTGACACACAAAACCCCATCACTATTAACACCATAATCCTCTAACTCCCCATTCTGTACTTGCCGTAGCTTAGCACTTAGATCATCATCCGCCAACTGAATCTATTTCACCTCATTCAACCACGTCAGCTTAACTTGCAACTCTGCTAACAAACTTCCATTGTCATACAAGCTAAGATGTGCAAACATTGCCCTCAGATCCGACACTACTTTCTGACTTAGGGCATCTGCCACTACATTTGCCTTGCTCGGGTGATACTCTATAGAACAACCGTAGTCCTTCAATAACTCCACCCACCTTCGCTGTCTCAAGTTTAGCTCTTTCTGAGTCAGCAGATACTTAAGGCTCTTGTGGTCTGTGTAAATCACTGACTTTTCTCCATATAGATAGTGCCTCCATACCTTAAGAGCAAAGACCATCACGCCAATTCCAAATCATCGTCGGGTAGTTAACCTCATGTGGCCTTAATTGTCGAGACGCATAAGCAACTACCTTCCTATCCTGCATCAAAACACATCCCAAACCTATGTGAGAAGCATCACAGTACACCACAAAATCCTTCCCTGCCTCAGGCTGAATCAAAACTGGAGCTTCAGTCAAGGCCATCTTAAGCTTCTCAAAGCTCTCCTGTTGCTTATCTGACCATACGAAAGGTACCTCCTTTCTCAATAACTTCATCAAAAGTGTGGCTATGGATGAGAACCCTTCCACAAACCTTCTGTAGTAGCCTGCCAATCCCAAGAAACTACGAACCTCAGCCACAGACTTAGGTGGTTTCCAATCTAGCACTGCCTCAATCTTTCTAGGATCCACCCTTATCCCTTCTGCAGATACCACATGCCCTAAGAAAGCAACTTCCTTAAGCCAAAATTCACACTTTTTGAATTTGGCGTATAGCTTCTTTCCTTAACACTTGCAAGACTATCCGGAGATGCTCATCATGCTCTTCCTCAGACTTAGAATACACTAGGATGTCGTCTATGAACACAACGACGAATCTATCCAAGTAAGGTTAAAAAACCCGGTTCATCATATCCATGAACGCGGCTGGGGCATTCGTTAATCCGAACGGCATTACTAAGAACTCATAATGCCCGTATCTTATCCGGAAAGATGTCTTATGGATATCTGCCTCCTTCACCTTAAGCTGATGATATCCAGACCTTAGATCTATCTTTGAGAATACGCATGGCCCTTTAAACCGATCGAACAAGTCGTCTATCCTTGGCAATGGGTACTTGTTCTTGATGGTCAGCTTATTCAACTGATGATAATCTATGCACATACGCATAGTTCCGTCCTTCTTCTTCACAAACAATACTGGTGCTCCTCATGGAGACACACTGGGTCGGATAAACCCACGATCAAACAACTCTTGGATCTGAGCCTTGAGCTCAACCAACTCTTTTGGTGCCATTTCATGCGGGCAATTGACACGAGGGGCATGCCGGCGAGCAAGTCAATTCCAAACTCCACTTCCCTATCTGGAGGTATTCTAGGTAACTCCTCCGAAAAAACATCCACAAATTCTCTTACTATTTTAACTCCACTAACTCCCCCTTCCTTTGCATCCAACGCACTAACAAAGGTCAAAAATGCCTTGCACCCTTTCGAACCATCTTAGTAGCCTTTAAAGCAGAGACTACGTTAGACAAGTAGTTTCTTCTTTCTCCTATCATAATTATCGCTTTATCCTCCGACGTCCTTAACTCTATTCGCTTAGCTACGCAATCCAATATAGCCTGATGTTCCACCAGCCAGTCCATGCCAAGGATGAGATCAAATTCTTCGAAGGGTAGTTCCATCAAGTCGGCAGGAAATACTACTCCCTGAAGCTCTAGAGGTACACTCCGAAATATCTTATTCACCACTACAGTTTGACCTAATGGGCTCACTACAGTCATCTCCCTATTAGAAAGTTTAGAGGCTATGCTTAGTGTTTCAACTACTCTACATGCAACATAAGAGTAGGTAGAGCCAACATCAATTAAAGTAAAGTAAGGCTTGTCAGCTATAAGGAACGTACCGGTTATGACGTCCGGTGCGTCTCCATCCTTCCTCCGGTGAATTGCATACACCAGACCCGGCTGTCTTGCCTCTGAATTACCAACACCTCTACCCGGTGTTCCTCGTCCTCTTCTAGCACCATTACCTCTGCCAATCGAACCACGGCCTCGCGGTGGCTGCTGTCCACCTCTTTCAGCCTGATTAAAACCCTGACCTGCTGGTCGGCTCCTATCTGTTTTTATAGGACAGTCCTTAATCATGTGGTCCTTGGACCCACACTTGAAACATCCTCCCGTCTTCTTCCAACACTCTCCCAAGTGCATCTTTCCACACTGAGCACAAGTGCGGTACTGTCCTCCCGTAGCAACTTGCTGACCTCGCGACCCATCCATTCTAGGTCTCTTCTGAACATTCCCAGATGACCCTGATGATCCAAGACCTCTCTTTTGCTTATTCCTGTCCGTGTTCTGTCTCATAGACTCCTTAACTCCTTCAGCAACCTTTGCCTTTTCCACCAACACAGCAAACTCCCGCTCCTACTGTGGGGCAATCAGCAATCTCAGGTCATCACTTAGTCCGTCCTCAAATCAGACACATCGTTCATGCTCCGTAGCCACTATACCTCGAGCGTATCAGCTCAACCTTAGGAACTCTGTCTCATACTCCGCTACGGACTTATTTCCCTGAACCAGCCTCAGAAACGCCTTCCTCTGCGCATCAATGTAACTAGTCTCAATGTACTTCTTCTGATATGCCGCCTTAAAGTACTCTCAAGTGAGATCATCTGCGGCAGCACCATCCCGAACCGTGAGCCACCATTGATATGACTCATCGTGGAGGAGCGATATTACCCTTTTAGTTTCTCCTCGGGGGACAAGTCTAAATCATCCATAATCCGCTCGTCGCCTCTAACCAATACTCGGTAGTATTGGCCATAATCGAATATACCACGAAAAACTCGGCTCCATTAGCTCGAGTCGCCAGTACGTAATTTCGAGCTCCCATGCTTCCACATGCTCCACCACCCTTTTCGTAACTCACCTATGATATTGCATCATCCCGTCGATCCTCGATATTCCACACCTGCGGCTGGCGGTGGTGGCATTTCATTCTCAGACCCTTGTCCAGACCTAACGGGTTTCAACACGGTCATTCGGCCTCTACCACGGCCATACACATTATGACCACGTCCCCTAGAACTCATACTTCTGAATCGTGTTTATCAGATTAAAGAATCTTATGAATTAGTTTTTGTTCCACTGATTTATCGCGAACAATCTTATGTTCAATAGTTCTAAAGAGTAGTTCTTTCGAATTCATACACACACATTCTCAAATTCACTCATTCAATCATCACATTCATGAACTTGCGTTCATTACAGAAAAGTGTTGTAGTTGTCATTGTTGTTGTTTTCCACTACCTAGAGGTATTTCCGTAATTTTATCCTACAGGGGTATTTTGGTAATTTTCCAAATCAGGGTATCTTGATACTTCATAAAATAGGTGTTTTTGGATATTTTTGTAAAGTAAGCAAATCTTAGTAAAAATCGTGGGTAGTATGGTAATTTTATAAACCAATGATATTTTAGTAATTTTACAAGCAGGGGCATTTGGGTAATTTTGTAAATCGAGAATATTTCGGAAAAATTTTCAAATTAATAGTTTTTTTTTCAATTCAAAGGGGTAATTTGATGATTTTTAAAACTAGGGTTTTTATAAAATAGTATGGCTAGTCCCTTTCGGTTTTAATTATTACGTTTAGCCCATGAATAAGTCCTCTTGGTTAGGGTGAACCGTCACTACGCACCAGGTAGGATTCGAGCGAAGAGGAGGTGAGTCACTAGGACTGCTTAAATACCAGGCTCTCCCTGAATCCAATCTTAGACATGCGCACAATGGTTGCCACACCTAACCCATGACTCGATCACAAAGTTGGTTTAATTAGGCTTTAAAGTTTTATGTGATTCTGTGTTGGAGTAAGCTAATCCTAGGGTTCAATAACTAATCTACGTTCCCGTTATACCCACATACAAATCATACAATAAATCATACAATAATTAGGGGTACTTACCTGGTGGGCTTCGGGTCGAAGACTTAGGTGCCATGATAGAAAAACCTGCTTATTTCACAAAAATTTTCACAAAACTTATTTGGGCTCAATTTTGAAAACGTTGTGGGCTTTAAACCCAAGGCCGAGAGTTTAAAACTGGGCTTTGATACCAAACTAAAACACCCCAAACCCGGCCCACGAGCCTCGACCAGATCTGGCATGTTCCTTGAGTAAATCATTTCAAACACTTGTTTGTTAATTTGGAAAATTTGAGTGGGTTTGAAGGAAATATGATTTGTGTTGTGATCAAATTGAAAACGGTGTTGCTCTTGAAGTCTAGATTTTTATTAAAACTTTATTATTATCTTTCAAACTATAGGTTAAAAAAAATGCCAAGTTGCTTTAAGGTTTACCATTAATTTGAAAATCGTTGATGTTTAAGTGTCAAAACATTTAAAATTTATTTTTAAGGAAAAGCTATTTAATCTTGATTTAACAATAATCGTATCATAATAAACCTAATAAAATGCATGCTTAAAACAATTAATAGTAATGGCCTTATTACATCAAAGTGAAACCCGAAGTAAATCCAAATCTTAAATAATAAAACCAACGAAAATAAAATAACTCGAGTGAGCATGGCCACCACTAAGTTCCTCGCCAGGCCGGTCCATTCTTGAAAGCCACCGAAAAGATATCCCACAACAGGTGAGTCAATGACTCAATGTGTAACAACCAACACAAACTCCCAATGATTTAGGCATAACAAATCATATATATATATATATATAACAAGTATGCAATGATGTAATCCGAACCTGCACCTAAATAACCATCCTCTACATATCACCCATACCAGCCAATCACACCGTGGGGATTACTAAATCGACCCTCCATCCGCTACACACCATCAAAGGCAGTCGCTGCAGACGACTTGCACATCGCCCTTATAAATCGTGGCATAGCCACGGATAATGTGATGAGTCACCAGATAATAATATGTGACATAAGTCACCACATTCAAATTATGTGACATGAGTCACCAGATATTGTGATAAAACCCACCAGATCACTTCCCCTTTTCAATATCACCCATATGCCCCATGCGTCATGCAAATCATGCGGATATCGGTCATATGCCTTATTTCATATTCATAACCAATTCTCATATATGTCATATTCAAGTGTTCATATTACTATTAATGAGCGTTAGAGGATAATGTACTGAATACACCGTACCATTGAATGGTACCTTTAGCCACATCTTTCATATTCTTATTAACACATGTATTAAATTAATAGTAAATCTATTAGGAATTGGTGTAGGGCTACACACAGTTACTAATGTGTTCTTTGAATCCCAAAGTCTACCACAATAGATTGTACTCCTTCCTAATACCCAAAGTTAAAATCGGTCAATCATTTAACAGACAAAAAGCCCTTGGTCGAATATCAAGACTTCCTTACCTTGATTGTCTGGATCCCAAAATTAACCCTTGTTCTTGGTGATGTCGAAATTCCTATAGGCACATGTTAGATTCAATTCTAACATTTAATAAACTCAATAAATGGCCTTTGGCCTAAGATTATATTCGCTTACCTTCGATCTTAAAATCCTGAAGGATCCCATCTTGTAGTCGGCTATAATAAGAATCCCGAAACCTCCTTCAAAGTTTTGGCCAAAGAACATTAATGGGATTAGAGTCTTTATTTTTGATAGATAGAGAAAAAAAAAGAACAACAGATCAATCAAGAGAGATCCTTACCGAATGGAGTGATCAAAACGCAATTGTTCACCAACTCAAAGTGTCGACAAGAGGGAGGAAGTGTTTGAGTTTTTAATTTTAATGTATATGATCAAATCGGCTCCAACAGGGTAGAGGAGCAATCGATTATGGCCACAAAAATAGAGGGTTCGGGTTTTGAAAGATTCATGAGAAGAGAAAGTAAATGAGGGAATGTGGTGCGATTTAACTTGGTGACAAAAAGGAGATTCGACTTGAACAAAAAGATGAGAGATGGAAAGTTTGAGGTGTTGCGGTAATGGTGAAATAGGAAGAAGAAGATTTTGGCCTTGGCAAGGTAAAAGAGAAAGATGTCAGAAGAGAAAGGGAACCAAAGAAAAATGCCTAAATCCACTATGCATATTCGGCCTCTCCTCCCCTCAATATGACCGAAAATGACCACCAAAAGAATCCCTTGGTCGGCCAACACTCATCCCCTTCTCAAATCCCACCTTTTCCTCCTATTTTCTCTCTTCAACACTCATTCAAAATTATTGAAATAAATCAACATTTATCTTCCTACCTTAGCCAAATTTTAAAAAGAAATTAACCACATCTAAAGCTCATCCCCTTAGTGTTCCATTGTAGTCCACCTCTGTTTCCCCTTGCTGCAAAAATAAAATTCCCATTTGCTTCCCTTGCTGTTCGAACCTAGGCCCTGCACACTGCTTGTGACGTCACTTACTAAGGCTTTAAGTGGCGCCTTCCTGCCACTTTACCAAGCTGATTTTTATGTCCAATTTCCCCTACAATTCCTTTTAAGGCCTATCAAGCTTAGCTCCCCTTTAATACTTAAAATCTGATATTTTCTAAGGCATTTACCTACACTCTGAAGTTCTCAAAAATTCATACAAAACATTCAAACACACATAGGCATGCTACTTCATACAATTAAGCAATTATGCACAAGCCCAAAATCCCAAATATTACACAGGGAGTGTAAGGGGACCTAGGTTCGAGTAGCAAGGGAAGTGTTTTGGAGCTTTTATTTTTCAGCAAGGAGATGCAAGTTGATGGATAAGACAAGGACACTTCATGGATGAAGTGTAGATTGGGTCAAATAGCTTAAAGATTGGCTAAGTAGGAGTGAAAAGGGGGATTCGGATGAGGGGAGGAGAGTTGGCCGGCCAAGGGACTTTCATGATGACAAATTCGGTCACCTAGTAGCCAAAACTCCCTAAGCTGAATTTTAACTGAGCCTCACCATCATTCCTCTTCTCTTCTTCTTCTCACCACTCTTTCTTCCTATTTCTCACCAAAGCTGAACCACACCAACTTTCAATCTTTTTTCCTTTTCTTCTCATGATTTCTTCTTTCATTAAAATGCCGAAAACACACTAGACCATAGCCGATTGCATCTTTAACCTTTGAAGCCGATTTGTCCACTAGATCAAAAGCCAAATCTCACCTCTTTTGCCATCACTCTCCATAGCCAATTTCAACTTTACTCCTTTTTGAACCGATTCCTTTTCTGTTTCTTTCTCAAAGCCAATCAACCTTCTGTTGTGGCCGAATCTTTCCGTGTTCCAAGCAAAGGTGTTCAATCAATTTCGGTAAGGGTTAACAGTTAGTTGAGTTCTCTTCTTTTTCCTTTGTTTAGCCGAAAGTTAGATACTCTAATTCCTTTTTATTCTTTTGGCCGAAACTATGAAAGGAGATTTCGGGATCTTTGTAGCCAACAATTAGAAGGAGATCTTTCGGGATTTGGATATCCAAGGTAAGAAAGTTGTGATATTCGGCCAAAGGCCATATTACTTATTAAAGGTTGCTGATTCTAACTATGGATTTTAGGGAGGAGTACAACCTAATTCGGTAGATCATCGGGACTCGGTGGTCAATCTAGGTAAGGGTTCTAGTGTTTCAAAACTGTTTCTTATTCATTCAAAAGCCGAAGGCTAATTGATTGTGTGTATTAGTGCTTGGCCGATTGCAAGGAGGGATCATCACGTAGTTCGGGATTTGGTTGGAAACCAAATTGACATTAAGGTAAGGTGATATCTTCATATGACATATCCATCGGGATTTTTAAGTTGAGCCGAATAGGCTTTTGGTCACTAACTAGTGTTGACCAATTATAGGAAGGGGGAAAGCAAACATTTTGGGATTTCACTTAGATCTACGAATAGTCAGGTGTGTAGCCCTACACTAATTCCCGATAGATTAATAGTGTTAGTATTAAATATGTGTTAATGGTAATATGAAGAACATGGCTAAGGGTACCATTCAATGGTACAGTGCATTCAGGTATGTTACCCTTAACTCAAAGTTAATAAAGTTTATAAACTATGATAAGAAAATACAAGAAATATCGATATGGCCATGGGGTGAGGTATATTGCATGATATTTGTATGTTACGTATGTTGCATGGGCATATGGGTGATAATGATAAAGGGGAAGTGTTCTGGTGGTTTTTACCACATTATCTGGTGACTTGTGTCACATATTATGAATCTGGTGACTCTGTCACATTATCTGGTGGCTATGCCACAATTATAAGGGCGACGTCCAGTTGACTACAGCGACTGCCTTTGATGGTGTGTAGCGGATGGATGGTCGATTTAGTAATCCCCACGGTGTGATTGGCAGGTACGGGTGATGTGTAGAGGTTGGATATCTAGGTGGGTTTGGGTTGCATCATTGCTTATATTTGATCGTATGTGATATAATATGCTATGATCGATTGGGAATCTGTGATGGTTGTTATACACTGAGTCTGTTGACTCACCATTCGTGGGCTAACATTTTGCAGGTGATATTCAGTAAATGGACCGGGTCGACAGAGACTTAGTGGTGGCCATGCTCATCTCAGCATTTTCGGATTTCTTATTATGTTTTTTTTAAATTTATTTTGGGTTTTATTTTGTTGTAATAAGGCCATTGTTATTTAACTGTTTTATTTTGCAGTTTAATTTTTATTATGATATGAACAACATCAAACAAATGATTAACCATTTTTGTAAAACAACTTCAATTGTTTTGATACCTAAACATCTAAAATTCGACATTTCTTTTAACTTGAAATTTTAAACACATGATAATAATGTTTCAATACAAACTTCAAAAACAACACGATTTTCAACTTTGATCACAACTCAAATCCAATTTCTTTAAAACCACCAATTTTCTAAAGTGATGAGCGAGGTTTAGCTTCATTTTACTCAAGGAGCATGCCAGATCCGATCAAGGCTTGTGGGCCGGGTTTGGGGTGTTTCACCCTTCCTTGAGATTTTTCCCTTCCATGTCTATTTTTGTCCATCATGAGATATAATTGCCTAATTACAAAATAAGGACTTCTAATAAATTTTCTAATGCTATCTCATACTTAAAACTTCTACAATCTCATATTTTTCAATTTTTGCAATTTAGTCCTAAAAGATAAATTGATCATTAAATCATAAAATTTTATTCATGAAATTTTCACACAACCATGCAAACATGTTATAGACCTCATAAAAACCATAAAACATATATTTCTACTTCGAATTTGTTGTCTCGCAACCACTATTCCAACTAGGCCTTAAATCGAGCTGTTACAATAGTTATGTCCCTATGAAGAGACATGAGACCTCCTATAAATAGGAGATGAATTTCATTTGTATGACAAACCTAAAAACATAGAAACAAAGATTCTTTCTATTTCTCCTACCATCTTTTGTATCCCTAGATTGTTCTAGAAAGAATTTCTATATAAATTATTTATAAAAATTGGTAACCTTGCTTTACTTTGGTTAGTGCTCAAGGGACTGTTTTTGTAACACCCCAAACTCGTAATCATTTTTGGTTTAGGGTTAAGAGGTATTACCAGACAATTGAAAACTTTTACAGACATTTCATATCTTAATTTGACAAATCACATCAAAATGTCCCTTAAATAGGTCATTGAGACCTTTAACATGTTTTAGAATAAGGCTGGGACTAAACCGAACACATATAGAAATTCTCAAAAAATTAAAATTTTTTCTAAGTTACAGAGGTCACATGCCCGTGTGGGCAGGCCGTGTGCCTCCCATGGCCTCAGACACGCCCGCATGTCTAAGTTGTCTCAAAATAGGACATACATACTGACTTGTCCACAAGGCCATGGACACCCCGTGTGCCTTTCCCATAGTCGCTATTAACTTGCACAACATAGCCAGTCACATGCCCGTGTGTCTTGCCCGTGGTCGAGTTTGACTTGTTTTACATTTCAACCTTGAAAGACATGTCAAGCCACACGCCCGTGTGCTCAACTATGTGGGCAAATATAGGCCATTTGCAATGCCAAAATGCCACCCGCACTTTGGGCAATCCCTACAAGCATCATATCAATTCAATTCATGCCAAATTAACCAAATTTTCCAAGCATTCAAAGGCATCTCCAACACAACAACTTATACAACAATTAGCTTAACTAAATAACAACCATTTCTAATCAAGTTTCATCCACAATCTTACCATTACAATACAATATCTTTCCATCAATATGATACGAACATTGCTTCATAAACATACTATAATTTTGATCATCTTATTAGCCAACATACCATACCAAAATATGCATCTTATATTATGACCACTCATTCATATCACCAACATTTATCTAGCCATATCACATGGCTATTTACTTATCATAAACAAAATCTATTCCAACTAGACTATACATGCCATATTTAATATATACATGATCATAAGGTACCAAAATGTGATTTGAGTAGTGTGATGAAAATCCTCAACGATTCTTGAGTCCTCAGTAGCTTTGACGATCTATAAAATAGAGCAAACACACACAAAGTAAGCTTTCAAAAGCTTAGCAAGCCATACACAAATAAACATTAACATATAATGAACATAATCATAATAATACAATATCATGAATATTTCTCATTTATAAAAATCATATACTTCTCTTTGGCTCTTTTGTTTAACTATTGCTTTGCACATTTCATAGCTCAAATGTAACGCATTTGCTCATAGCACTTTCAAGCATATGTCATTTATTACCTTATCAAATCTATACACATATTCATCTTGGTAAGTTCATATATACACTTACCTTTCATCCACACACATAGTGTACCTGTAGAATGTATCTGATTCATTTATACATTTCACGTAAACTTTTATTTCTCAGATTTGCCCGTTGAATCGTTTGAAATCTAATAGGATACTCAGAATACTCGAAATAGTCATACAATGCCAACGTCCCAGACGTGGACTTGCATGTACTCAGATATTGATGCCATTATCCCAGAAAGGGTCTTACACGAATCAATTATGATGGCAATGTCCCAGAATAGTCTTACACATTAATAATCCATTTACTTATTTACGCTTTTTAATTAACATATAAACTTATATTATACAAGCCCATAACCATCCACTACTATGCTTAGTGGTCAAATTTCCACTTAAGGACTTCATCTTTACTAAACCATATCAATTTAACACATTAACATATGTATTGCCACGTTTACCTTGTATGCGATTTAGTCTTTTTTTCTAATTAAGTACATAAATGACTAAATTAGATCACAGAAATTTCATAAATATCAATTCACATGCTGTAAACTTATAAAATAATATTAACATATTTTTTGACTCAAATTTGTGGTCCCGAAACTACTATTTCGACTAGAGTCTAAACCAGACTATTACAATTCTCCCCCTTAGGGATTTTCTTCCCCAAAAATCTTACTGTTGAATAGGTTCGGATATTGTTGTCTCATTGAATCTTCAAGCTCCCATGTAGCCTCTTCAACCCCGTGTCAATGTCATAACACTTTCACTAATCAGATTTTCTTTTTCTCAATTCTTTCACTTCATGAGCTAAGATATGGATCAGTTCTTCTTCATAAGTCATATCAAATCGGATTTCAATCTCAGACGGAGTAATCACATGTGATGGATCGAATTTGTATCGACGAAGTATTGACATGTTAAATACATTATGAATCTTTTCTAGTTCCGGTGGCAACAACAACTTATAAGCAACTGGCCCAATTCATTCGATGATCTCATATAGTCTGATGAACCTCGGACTTAATTTTCCTTTTCGTCTAAATCAGAGTACTTTCTTCCATAGAGATACTTTCAAAAACACTTTATCATCGATTTCAAACTCGATATCTTTTCGTTTCAAATCTGCATAAGATTTCTGACAATCAGACGCTGCTTTTAGACTATCACAGATCACTTTCACTTTCTGTTCTGTATCTTTTATCAAATCGACCACGTGTATCTTACTTTCACTGAGCTCTACCCAATACAGAGGTGTTCGACATTTGCATCCACATATAGCTTCGTAAGGTACCATTTTGATGCTCGACTGAAAACTATTATTGTACGCAAATTTAATCAATGGCAAGTGCTATTTCCACGTACCAGTAAACTCAAGAACGCAATATCTCAACATATCCTTGAGAATCTGAATAACCCGTTCAGACTGACCATCCGTCTGTGGGTGAAAAGCCGCACTAAAATGCAATTTTGTACCTAAAGCTTCTTGCAATTGCTTCCAGAATCGTGATGTAAACCTCGAATATCTATTAGACACAATAGAAAATGGCACTTCGTGCAATCTTACAATATCAGAAATATAAAGCTTAGCTAACTTTTCAAGTGAGTAGTCAGATCGTACCGGAATAAAATGGGCAGATTTTGTCAATCGATCAACTACGACCCAAATTGCATCTTTCTTTCACGGAGTCAATGGTAATCCAGAAATAAAGTCCATCGTCACCCTATCCCATTTCCACTCGAGAATCAAAATCGGTTGTAGCAAACCAGATGAAACTTGATGTTCAATTTTAACTTGCTGACATACTAAACATTTCGAGACAAAATCAAAAGTATCTCTTTTCATTCCAGACCACCAATAGTGTTGCTTCAAATCATGATACATCTTTGTACTTCCTGGATGAACAGATAACCGACTACTATGAGCTTCGTTTAAAATCATCTGAATCAACTCTAAATTTCTCGGAACACATATTCGATTTCTGAACCTCAAACAACCATTAGTATCAACTCAAAACTCAGATTTAACACTCGATTCACATTGAGCTCGCTTTACTAACAAATCATTATCAACTTTCTGAGAATCACAAATTTGTTGTAAGATCAACGGTTTTGCTTTCAATTCTGCCAAAACTAAACCATCATCAGACAGGTCCAAATGAGCATTCATAGCACACAATGCAAACTATAACACCCCTTACCCGAGTTTGACGATGGAACCGAATACGAGGTATTATCATACTTATCCTTACTTAATCATACATTCACGAGACATAAAATTTTATTCCATATTAAAACCTTTCCTTCTTTAATCATATTGTATATAATGGGCCAACGGGGACCTAATTGTACGTTCGAAAGGATTCAGAGTTTATCTGGGAACTCAAAGGCTCTTAAAACCCTTTTTGCCTAAATAGGGTCACACGCCCGTGTGGTCTAAGGGACACGCCTGTGTGCCCTTAAGACATGCCCGTGTTTGACACCTGTGGTCAACACTGACTATTTCACATGGCCTAGACACGCCCGTGTCCTCCACCTGTGGAGCTCTCTATTTATGACATCATCTAACCCTTAATAGCACACGGCCAGGGCACATGCCCGTGTTTATACCCGTGTGTTGAATCTTATTCTTTGACTGTTGATGCAGGGGACACACGACCTATTAACACACCCATGTGGCTGACCATGTGTCACACACGGCCTAGACACACGCCCATGTGTCTTTCAGTGTGAGACAAGTATAGGCTATTTTCTAAGCCATTTGCCACCTGAAACATAAACACATTTATACATCCACAAGCAACTCAATGATTCCATCCATTTCATAAACTTAAAATGAATAACCTCATCATCATCAAAGGTATAAAACTTAACAAATATTGACCTATTTCTAATGGCCAAATACAAAAAAATACATAAACTTGATGACTCAACCTTTAGCTCAAGACATAACATGGTTCAAAAAGGCTAAACTCTTATACATGCCATACTCAAAATAATCAACTTTGCTATACCAAAATGAGGGTTGATAGTGTGATCCGAGCTCCGACGTCCTTCAGTTTCTCGAACTAGCTTGGCGAAACTACAAGGAAAGAGGGAAAAGAGAAGGGTAAGCTTATAGCTTAGTAAGCTTGTATGAAATCTTAAGTAAAAACATAATTTCTTTAAAGAAACTTATTCATCATAAAATAAGTACACTTAAAACTCATGTACAAAGGCTTACTTACTCATACTTACTCCTACTCATACTTACCCATCACCTCAGGGTTACCCTATTTTGTATTTAATCATAGTACTTGTGTCACTCATTACATGGTTTAGCATTTAAACTATCATTATTAAAATTTGAATCTTAATCTTTCTTAGCTTACATGAAACTTTTAAAGATTCTCATACAACTTATCTCATCATCAACTTTACTTACTAATCTCATCTATTACCTTTCTCATACTTGCTCTATTCCGTTGAATTTCTTGGAATAATGGAGGATACTCAATGTAACACCCCAAACTCAGCCTAGACGTTATAACTGGATCTGGCATGTCACATAAATGGTTGTTTAAAAACTGCATGTTCGTTTAAAGAGTTTGTTTTCTTTTTTGAAAACTTTGAGCTTTGTTCTTTGTAAAATTTGGGTTTGCTTTTATGGTTTTATTATAAAAACGTTATTATTATTATTATTATTATTATTATTATTATTATTATTGAAAACTTTATTTATAACAGAAATCAGATTCAGTGGATTGCAGAAATGTGATATTTTGAAAACTAGTTATTGTCGTTTTGAGAAAAATTAGAGTTTAGTCGTTTATAGGTTGATCATAACAGAAATAAAAGCTTAAAAGAATATTTAAAGTCCAATGGCCTTATTACAAAATATCAAACCCCAAATTAAAATAAATCTCAAAATAAAGTAAAACAGAAATTACTAAGGTTTGGGAGAAGTACACCGATGTATGGCCACCACAGAGTCCTCCGTAGCTCCAACCTAATTATCCATCCGCTAAACACCCCCATACCTGTCCAACACACCTGTGTGGGATCAAGTCAACCCACCCTGCCAAAACACACCAATATTGCAGACAAGCTACTAAATATAGAATTTGTGGCAAAGCCACCAGAATAACAGAATATACGTGGCATAGCCACCAGACAGAATATGGCAGAGCCACCAGATTACACTTCCTCCAATCATTAATATCCCAATCCCATGCAGAATGTCATGTATGCAAAGCATATATCAAAATTTTGATGTATAAGATAAATTACCATCATAACCAATTATTTACCCCTAAGGGTATAATAGTAATTATCATAACAATCATACTAATTAACCCCTAAGGGTATAACAGTGATTTACCCACCAAGGGTATTTCAGTAATTTACCTACCAAGGGTATTTTAGTAATTTACCCACAAAAGGTATTTTGGTAATTTTACCCTCTAGGGGTATTTCAGAAATTCTACATTTAACGACCTTTCTGAAGGCCTACTGTCACCTCGAGCAACACGGAACCATTTTGGGTCTCCACAGAACTATTGGGTCTAAAATCCATTTTAGGCCCAAACGGGCCCACACACTCGTGTGGCCCAAAATGCATGGTTTCGATTTCAAATTTGTAGATTTTGCATTTGGATCTTTCATTTGGTAGTTTTCCAATAGTTTTGCCTAAGTGGGTGATAGCCTATTGGGCCCATTTGGCTCGTTTTAGCCCGATTAGGCCCGTTACAGCCTCAGTATCGCGAGAGTGCTCGTGATACTCTCAACGACTTACCGTCATTATTCACCTTTTGATTTACCACTACGAGCACTTGCACGCTTGAGTGGTCATAGATGTCGATTTTTTCACTTTTTAGCTTTTGGCTGATTCGTATAACATCACGTGCAATCATTCAGAGGGGTGTGAGATTATACACCTAATTTAGAATACGTAACACGATACTCTCTGAAGCACCTAAGGATAAAATCGGTTAACAGTTAGTCTTCTTGTTCAAAATACCCAAAATGTGAACACATAGGATTATAGGCTTAACTTACCCATAAATATTAGTCTTCCCTCTGAAGAGGGTTTTCAATCCACTTCTACCGTTCAAAGATCTGCCCCTCAAATGAAAGAAAAGTGTTAGGATGCCAATCCATATTATATTAAGAGAAATGGCTTTTTGGCCCTAACAAAATCAATCCAAACAAGAGAATCGTCACCCCTAGTCCACCATGTCCTCAACGTACCAACAATAAGACAATATGCAACCTAGAAGCAGTTGAACCAACACGACACAAGTTTGCAACCTAGAGAATTCTGCCCTTTAATAAAAGAGAACAAAAGGGGTTCAAAGTAAAAATGAGTGGTTAAGTTCGGCTTAGCCAAGAGGTGAGAGTTTCGGTTTAAACCAAGTCAAAAGAAGAAAGAACGAAAGAAAGTTGAAGAAGAAGAACCATTACCTTAGATTAGAGATAAGTCGAAAAAGAAGAAAAGATTCGTCACAAGTAGCAAACCCAAACGAATCAAAATTTGGCTATGGAGTATAAACCGAAATGTAAAACAATAAAAGAACACAAGTCAAAATATTGGTGTAAGAAGAATTCGGTTATTAAAAAAAGAGAAGAGAACCGATTCGAATGAGAAAAATGGGAATACAATTGATGGAGAAAAGAGTAGAAAAAGTGTAAAGAAGAAGAGAAGTTTCGACTAGGGTGAACACATGAGAGAAAAGGTGAGAGGAGAGTAGAGAAGAATGTACATGAAGAGATGTAAATGGAGAGATTTGGCCAAGACTGTTTAAGCAACTACAATAGAAGAAAACGGTTGAGAAGAGGATTAGAAGAAACGAATGAGAGTGATTAAGGTTTTGGTATGGAAAGATTGAAGCAATATGACCCAAAATGCAAGGAAAAGTAAAACAACCCCAAAGAGTTTTGGTTTCCCCTTCCACAAATGACCAAATATGCACTCTCAAAATGCCCAACTTTGGCCAAAATTCTCATCCCCCATAATCTCAAATTCGGCCAACACCTCTTCTCTCTTCTATCCCCATGATTTTCTCCTCCTTTTCCTCCTAACTTTACTCTCTATCATCCCTTTGAACCAATTGACCAAGCCTCCAACTCCCTTAGCAGAATTTAACCCAAACTCAACTACCTCCTCTTCTAAGACATAAAATAAATACCTTTAAAAGCTTGCCAAGGGAATCGAACTCCTTCCCCCCTTGTTCTGCCAATGACGCCACAGCCACCACACCACACACTCCACTTGTGTCTCCTAAACACACCAAATTTTACTTAAGTCCTACTTCCAGTAGCCCTCTCCCATGAAAAGCCAAAAATTAAAATTTTTCCTCTGGCCTAACATGAACTCGAGACTTAATAGAAACCCAGTAACCTTCCAAAATCACCTTCCTAATAGGTCCAACTCGAAATAATGTTGTTATCATATTCCCAATTTTTTTTAAAAAAACTCCTACGCTCGGGGCCTAATAGGCCCAATTTCGGGGCGTTACACTCAACCTTGTCAAACATATGTCTTGATGCTAATGCCATATCCCAGATATGGTCTTACATGGGATCACCTCATATTCCGAAGCCATATCCCAGATATGGTCTTTCATGGAATTCCTTAGCTTAATATTAATGCCATGTCCCAGACATGGTCTTAGACAAAATCTTCCTTTGGTGCCGAAGCCATGTCCCAGACATGGTCTTACACGGGATCTACTTCATATGGTGTTGATGCCATGTCCCAGACATGGTCTTACACGAGACCTTCCTCATATGGTGTCAATGCCATGTCCCGGACATGGTTTTACATTAGACCTTCCTTATTCGATGCTGATGCCATGTCCCAGACATGGTCTTACATAGGATCTACGTTCGGTGCCAATTCCATGTCCCAAACATGGTCTTATACGGGACTTACATTCCTTGATGCCGATGCCATGTCCCAGTCATGGTCTTACACGGGCTTTCCTTAGCTCATGTATGACATAGGCATCCTCGCTATTCTGAGACTTCAATCGGGACTTATACTTGCTTACTTATTCCCTTCACTCTATCATTATAACATTATTGATAATTTCATGTAAAGAATATATGTTTCACAAAAATAATAATTATTTCTAAACATAACAACAAATGTAACCTTAATTTCATACAAACTTACCTCGGTATTCAAAATGTGTAGAGATGTACAATTTAGTCCTCGACTTTATTTTTGCCTTGGTTTTGATCCAGGCTTCTCATTTCTTGATCTATAATGAAAATTTAACTTGTTTAATATTCATATTAACTAATTTGACTCATAACTCATACTTTAGAAAAATTACAATTTTGCCCCTAAACTTTCTCAAAATTACACTTTTTCCCCTAGGCTCGTAAAATGATTTTCATTCAACTTTCTTACATTTCAAGCCTAGCCGAATTATTTTCCTAACTATCACAACCTTTAATTTCTATTATTTCACTCACATATGACCATTTTCATAACTTTTACAATTTAGTCCTTACATGCATTTTTCATGAAAATCATTTTGAAAAAGATGTTTACCCAACATAAAACTTTTATAATCTTCCATAAAACATCAAAATACATGCATGTCATACATGGGTAAATTTTTGAACATAAGCCCTAGCTCAAAATATAGCTAGAAATAGCTAAACCGAGCTACGAGGGAATCAAAAATATGAAGAATATAAAAAATGGGGATAAGGAGCACTTACTATCAAGCTTGGAAGATGAAGAAAACCCTAGTTATGGCTTCTTGAAAAATTTGACCAAGGGGAAGAAGATGGACACCATTTTGACTTCTTTTTCCCTTTTTAATTCATTAATTTACCAAATAACTAAAATGCCCTTAATGCTCTTTCTTGAGATTTTTCCTTCCCATGTCCATTTTTGTCCATCATAAATAATGGTCTAATTGCTAAATAAGGACCTCTAGAAATTTTTATGATGCTATTTTATACTTAAATCTTCTAGAATCTCATATTTCCTAATTTTTGCAATTTAGTCCTAATGGATAATTTATTCACTAATTAATAAAATTCCTTCATAAAATTTCACACAATTATGCAAATACCTCATAAGCCTTGTAAAATCATTTAAACACATATTTCTACTTTGGATTTGTGGTCTTGTACCACTATTTTGGCTAGGCCCTAAGTCGGGTTATTACACAAATAGTGATTTTCGGCTTAGTGCATCAGCAACAACATTTGCTTTTCCCAATTTTAATACAATTTCATACTCACAGATTACTATAGTCTCTTTCAGAATTACCATATAAGTTTCAGATCTTAATCCAAAACAATGATAACTAACACTATAGACAGACTTACCAATACATAAACGGATAACTCAACTGTTTTATCAAAACAGAAAATATATAAGTGCAGAGAGATTTCTTCAGATAGTTAATCACATTTCGATAACTCTATCTTTTTCAATGATAAAGATAATCTCGATACAGAATTCATCACCCTCCATTTCTATAATCAATAAAGTCAGAATATATCATATTTTACACTCATCAGAACTGTTGTGCATCTTGTTATTCCCATATGAACAAATGAATTATCACTGAGAGTTTCTTGTGGCAGTTGTTGCATATTCATAGAACTTTTCAGCATACACACTCTATCTCGAAATAACAAATAATCATTGATACCACATCTAAGGTTCTGAATCATAAATCAATTTATGTTGAAACCCTTTTTAACTTATAGCTTTCTAACACATTTTTGAATTTCACAACTTCACTAAATAAACGTTTATTTAACATCTAATTCAACTAATAATTGTTCATTGCCTGATAAAATCAATCACGTATTCATCATCAAATCAAAATATTCGAAACCATAATCATTTTCCTCGGACAAGAATCACTTACAGACTCAAAATTTTTTCGACGATTGGAGCTAACCTTGTTGTGCCAAGTTCAGATCTTTCATTCATTAACATAAGGACGAAGATTGTAATCTCTTTATTGAACTCAGACTAAACTAGAACTGATATTTTGGTCAAAATTATTTTCGTGTGAAAGAAAACTTCAACAATCGAACTAACGTTAATTTATCACAACATTTCCCAGATAGAATCGTTCTGATAGATATAATTCAGTATCAAGTATTCAAGAATACCAATTCTTCTTCCAGACTATCCCTCAATTCACACATGTACATTCAAAGTTTGTTTCTAGTTAGATGGATAGATTTGAACGCATATAACCGAATTATTTTTTTTTTTAATTCAAATCGGACTAAACCACTAAATCAGTCTTTTCGAAGAAATCTTTTCTTTTCGTTAAAAAGGATAACCCAGACATATAGTATCACAGATTGATCTTGATCCTCAATCATTTTCACTTTTATCAATGTCGAACTTTCACGAGAACTAGAAAATAGTTTACAATAAAGCTATCTCATCTATTAATCATCGAAGTTCTGAATTATATTATAGTAACCTTTATCAGATAAAAATCATTGGGCCTTAATAAGAACGATGTCTCAACCTTATAAATAGATATTATCCCGACTGTTAATGAAGCATTTTAACACAGAAAAGAATCAAATATGATTTTAATAGTAACCTCTGCAGAAACACAACTTCTATAACTCTGAGAACGGTACCACTGTACTCTCACATTTCAGGCCAAAAATTATAATTATAAACGATATAGCCATTTCATTCAAATAGATATCTCTTACAGATAATCACATAGATTCATAAGAAAACTAGAATAGTGAAATTTCAAACATAGGATATCTGAAAATTACAACCCAGATAGAATGATATCAATTTCGATGATATCCCAGAAAATGTCTAGAAAGGACAATGTCACTCATAAATATTGAAATCCACAGTAACAGAAGCAATATAATCTTCACATACATTCAACAGAGCAATAACCAGTAGAAATAGTTAGTATCATTTAGATTTTTCCGTCGATTTTCATATCCACACAAGGGAATAAATTCCAGAGAAAGGCATAGCAATATCGAGCATAACCCAAATAGATCAACCATGCTTTCGTCTATCAATACATTTAGCTAGCATTCTCACATGATAAGAATCTTCTTTCTAGAATTAAACAGTCACATATGCTTCTGAGGATAAATGTACACATAGAATGCCCAGAAAGAATCATAGTAATTGCCCATCTATAACCATTGCACTCAATCATCAATACAATATAAACATTATTCAACTGTCTAATTTTGTCATAAAAAATTTTCACATTATCCCATCACTAACAAAAGTAAATTTCAAAAAAAACTTTCAATTAATACTTTCTTTAGATAACATACCTAAATACGTCATTTAGTCGAAATTAACTTCTTATTTACTAGTGACTCTGCATAATCTGAATAGCCTTCAGAACTATCCAATATCTCTTTTAGTACTGTCTTCACTTGCTGATTCATTCTTTTTTTTTACCACATTACTAATCTTTCAAGCACGGACTTTTTTAACTCCATACTTGTGAGCTTTTTCATCCCAAATTCTTACAGATTTCATTTTAACATTTCACTGATAAGGGGTTGAGGTTGTGAAACAGTCAAATTCGTTCTTATGTATTGAGTGAACCACTCGTTCATCATTTGGAAGAAGGCTTGTTTAGCCTCTCCCTCTTGAGCGCTAGTAACCGGTCTAGAATCAGATGGCACTGTCCCTTGAGCACGAGTAGGTGCATTGCTTTTAACATCATCAGCTACTGCTCTTTTGGGATCCATTACTATACTAAAAACACATTTTACATGTCAAGATTCATCACACTATCACATTTCATAGATATGGCAGACTCTCACACGCTACGTTTGTCCTAGAATCGAATAAATCGTAGCTCTAACACCAACCAAATGTAACACCCCAAATCTATAACCATCGCTGATTTAGGGTTAATATGTATTACCGGACAATTGGAAACTTTTACGGACATTTCATATCTTAATTTGACAAATCACATCAAAATGTCCCTTAAATAGGTCTTTGAGACCTTTAACATGCTTTTGAATAAGGCTAGGACTAAACCGAACACATATAGAAATTCTCAGAAATTTAAAAATTTTTCTATGTTACAGAGGTCACACGCCTGTGTGGGCAGGCCGTGTCCCTCCACGGCCTTAGACACGCCCACGTGTCTAAGCTGTGTCAAAACAGGGCATACATACTAACTTGTCCACACGGCCGTGGACACGCCCGTGTGCCTCACCCATAGTTGTTACTGACTTGCACCACACGGCCATTCACACGCCTGTGTGTCTTACCCGTGGTCGAGTCTGACTTGTTTTACATTGCAACCTCGAAAGACACGGTCAAGCCACACGCTCGTGTACCCAATCGTGCGGGCAAATATAGGCCATTTACAAGGCCAAAATGCCACCTACACTTTGGGCAATCCCTACAAGCATCATATCAATTCAATTCATGCTAAAATAACCAAATTTTCCAAGCATTCAAAGGCATCTCAAACACAACAACTTATACAACAATTAGCTCAACTAGATAACAACCAATTCTAATCAAGTTTCATCCACAATCTTACCATTACAATACAATATCTTTCCATCAATATGATACCAACTTTGCTTCATAAACATTCCACAATTTGATCATCTTATTAGCCAACATACCATACCAAAAATATGCATCATATATTATGACCACCCATTCATATCACCAACATTTATCTAGCCATATCACATGGCTATTTACATATCATAAACATAATCTATTCCAACTAGACTATACATGCCAAATTTAATATATACATGATCATAAGGTACCAAAATGTCATTTGATTAGTGTGATGAAAATCCTTGATGATTCCCGAGTCCTTAATAGCTTTTGCGATCTATAAAATAGAGCAAACACACACAAAGTAAGCTTTCAAAATCTTAGTAAGCCATACACAAATAAACATTAACATATAATGCACATAATCATAATAATACAATATCATTAATATTTCTCAATTATAAAACTCATATACTTCTTTTTGGCTCTTTTGTTTAACTATTGCTTTGCACATTTCATAGCTCAAATGTAACACATTTTCTCATAGGACTTTTAAGCATATATCATTTATTACCTTATCAAATCTATACACATATTCATCTTGGTAAGTTCATATGTACACTTACGTTTCATCCACACACATAGTGTACCTGTAGAACGTACCTGATTCATTTATACATTTCACGTAAACTTTTATTTCTCGGATTTACCCATTGAATTGTTCGGAATCTAATAGGATACTCATAATGCTCGAAATAGTCATATAATGCCAACGTCCCATATGTGGTCTAACATGTACTCATATATCGATGCCACTGTCCTAGATAGGGTCTTACACGAATCAATTACGATGCCAATTCCCAAACATGGTCTTATACGTAAATCTCAAATTGATGCCCACGTCCCAGACGTGGTCTTACACGATATCACATATTGGACACCTATGTCACGACATATGCATTCCTATCTATTCCTAGGTTTGTACGGAACTTCTTGGATGTTGACACCATGTCGATACTATCTTGGATTTCATGTACTTATCATCTCATATACATTCATCATCATAATTTTTCATATGAACATACATATATCAATGTAAATACATTTATTTGTATATCGACTTACGTTGGATTTGGATAAATGGATACAGACTCAGCTACTCAATTACTTTCAATTTCCCACGATCTAAGTCTGTTTTCTTCGATTATTGATCTATACATATTCAAATTTAACTCATTTGTTCACTAATTCATTCAATTCAATCCTGTAACACCCCAAACCTGGCCTATGCATTAAGCCCAGATTTTGGCATGCCACACAAGTTTAACGAACATTCAAAACATTTAACAATGTAGAAATCAAATTTCAAAACGATTAAGAACATTACTTTATCGAAAAATAGAGATTTATTTGAAATGCTTATTTAAAAACACAAGAGTTTGTCGTTTGATATATATCAAGTAGTAATTGATAAAAACTTTAGATTTACTTAATTGGAATATTTCATCAAAAAGTTTTAAAAGAATTTCCTAAGTTTCTAGTTAAGAAAAACTTTTGTTTTATAAGAAAGTTATAGAAAATCATTTATGAAAAACTAAATCAATCCAACTTAATAAAACTAAAACATAAATAATCCATCCACATAATAAAATCCATATTTAAAAAGGCCTTATTACATCGCCAATAAAAAAAAGTACTTAAAAATTATAAAAGAAGTCTCAAATTTTTATGAACCACCATTTGTAGTATAGCCACCCCACGAAGTCATCTCCGAACCAAGTCTCCATCAATTGTTATTACGAGAGGGTAAAAAAATGGGGTGAGTTACTTAGAACTCGATGTGCAACTCACTTACCATAGTCCTTTGGACCAAGACCATTTATACATTTATTTGGGCCTAAGCCCATCTCAAAATATAATAATTTAGTATTTAAAAATAATAATGCAAATGATATGCAATTAACAAAACCAAACCTAGATTTCCATCCGCTACACACCCGTACCCAACCAACACACTGTGGGAGCTTTAGTCACCCACCACCTTAACACATCAAGTAGGCTTTAAGCCCAATATCATATTTGTGGCAATGGCCATTTAAATAATTGTGATAAAACCATCGATCTAAATTTGAACATGACCATTGTGTGAGTCACCTATCTGAATTCGACATTAAGCTTTTCTTCTCTTCATCATTGATCCCAACCCATGCAATCATGTTTATGCATTTCAAAATATTTATAAGGAAAACCATATTATAATTTATGAATTTTGGCCCATTAAAACACATATCGCATATAGCCCATTTATCAATTATCACAACCGATCCAATTATCAAATTTCATTTATGGCCCAAATTTATCAAATATCAAATATGTATTTAAATTTACCAAATATCACATATGGCCCATAATTGCCAAATATCACATATAAGGCCCAAATTTACCAAATCTCACATATGGCCCATAATCGCCAAATATCACATATAAGGCCCAAATTTACCACATCTCACATATGGCCCAAATTTACCAAATTGCACATATATGGCCCAAATTTTCCAAATATCACATATATGGCCCAATTTTACCAAATATTATCATTTTAGCCATTAAGGGCGATTTTAAAATTTTCACGATCCTAATACTGATTTTACGATCTTAACACTAAAGTGTCAATAATATCGTATTCTCCGATTTGTCCAACTTTGTGATTTTTAATCCAACTTTAATCGTTGTATAGTCATCTAACCATGAGATATAGTGTGAGATTACACACCTGATTATGGTGAGAACTACACTCTCCCGCTCGTCGATATCTAAACACATATTACAAAGGATTAGAACACTAAAATTTAATATTAATCTATTCTAATATTGAGCGATCTAAATCTTACCCTCGGATTCTCGAATAACCACTATTTGTGATTTCTCTCCGATCAAAGGTTTAGAACCACGAGTAAACAATGGTTCGGGAGTACGTATGACTTTGAGTAATTGATTTTCGCCGGATGAAGGTCCACAACACGATGGAAAATCTCGGATTCCCGAAACAGTCCTTCTCTTAAACTTAGGGGGATTAATAGAACCACCCTTCTTCCGAGTACTATTCACTGCCCTTTTCGTCCCTATTTTGATTGTCTTCGAAGACAAAGAAACATTAGTCCTAACAATATTTCGACAAATCTTAAGACTAAAAACTTAAAGAGTGAAATCGGCTTACCTTAATATTCCAAAAAATCTCAAGAGAATCCTTTGTACTTTATTATCAAATCTTAAATGATCTTTAAGATTTCTCCAAGAAAATGAAGATTTGACCTTTCCACTATTTCACGATGATCGAAGATTTGAATAAAAGAAAAATAATGATTGAAGAATAGATGCTTATAGAGAATAGGAGATTCGACTATGCAAAAACAAAGGAGAAAAAGAATTGATTTGGCTATGGAGGTAGTCTACCATTCGGCCAAGAAGAAAAGAAAGTGTTGAAAGTATGTTGAAAAGAAAAATCAAAATGTTGAAAGGAAGAAATGCGGATGAGAGAGTTATGATTAAATTTTTGAAAATAAGGAAAACAAGAAATGAGAGTTTGAGCAATGGTACATTCGGCCAAGCGAGAGAGGAGAAAAAAAATGTTTTGTTTTTGATGTTTTAGGCACTAAATGGAATCACCAAATGAGCTACTAGAGTGATTAACAAATAAATGACCAAATGGTCAAAAGAATAACTAAAAGAAAACAAGGCAAAGATGGTTTTTCTCCTATCACAAGCACATTCGGACAGGAGGAAAGATGAGAGAAAAAGTTTTGATTTTGGGAGAGCAAAAGATCAAAATGAAAAATTCTCCCAAGCTACTAAATTTTCCAAGACTTACCACAAAATTTCGGCTCCCTCTTTAGTCCACAAAATCGTCCATGTTCATGGACAATTAGCCATTCAAAGTTTTCCAAAATAGAGCCCTTGTTTTAAGCCTTATGTCCCCCTTACATGCCTTTTCCATATGATTCCTTTCCCTAAGTTATCACTTGCCTTTTTCCCATGATCTTCTTGCCATAAAAAAATAATCCAACTCATCAATCCTTATCCATGACCGACACTTCTTTGAAGGAAAAGCAAAAATAAAACTTCAAGTTGCATGCTAGGAGATTGAACCTCTCCCTAAAACAAACATGCATGCGCCAATGCCTCATTGCTACTAGCTCATCTTATGCTAATTTTAACACCTAATTTTACTTAAACCTCAAGGTCACTTGATCCACTTCAATTAAATACTCCTTACTAAAATTTATTCTACTTAGAATAGTTCTCAAGTCTTCTCAAGACCATACTAAACATGAAAATTTTATTTTACACAAATTAAGCACTAAAACATGCATCAATTCAATACTCAAATTTTAGGATGTTACAACTCTACCCTCCTTAAAGAAAAATTCATCCTCAAAATTTACCTGGCTAAAAGAGATGAGGATATTGTTGTCGAATTGCATCCTCGGGCTCCCAAGTAGCTTCCTCCACTCCGTGATTATGCCATAAAACCTTGACCAGCAGTGCAGGTCTTCTTTCTTAACACTTTAACATCTCTGTCCAAGATTCTCACTTTGGTTCCT
This sequence comes from Gossypium rotundifolium, assembly GCA_025506655.1. Taxonomy (NCBI): domain Eukaryota; kingdom Viridiplantae; phylum Streptophyta; class Magnoliopsida; order Malvales; family Malvaceae; genus Gossypium; species Gossypium rotundifolium. The sequence goes on along the minus strand of CP106729.1, from coordinate 54,281,050 downwards.
CTTCGAAAGACAAATCTGGCCTTAATTCCACTTCTTCTACAGGTACTATATGCGATGGATCCGATCTATAATGTTTCAACATAGAAACATGGAAAACACTATGAATCTAACTCAATTTGGAGGTAAATCAAGTTGATAGGCCTTTGGTACTACGCCTCAACACACAGTGCGGTCCAATGAACTTGCTCAACTTGCCTTTCTTACGAATCGAAAATCTTTTTCGCGGTGAAACTTTCAAAAGACACGATCTCCCACGCAAACTCAATATCTTTACGCTTGGATCTGCGTCGACTTTTGTCTATCTGAAGCTTCCTTTAACCGCTCGAATAACTTTTACTTTTCTTCCGTCTCGATATCAATTCGGGACCCAAAGTTGTCGTTCCCTAACTCAGTCCAACAAGTAGGAGTACGACACTTACGACCATACAATGCCTTGTAGGGTGCCATCTGGATGCTAGACTGATAGCCGTTGTTATACGCAAACTCTACCAACGGTAGAAAATCCTCCCAACTACCTCTGAAGTTGATCACACAACCTCTTAACATGTCTTCCAAAATTTGGATTACTCTTTCCGATTGACCATCTGACTGAGGGTGAAAAGACGTACTAAAGTTTAACTTTGTACCTAGGGCCTCATGTAAAACTTTCCAAATCGTGATGTAAACCAAGATCCCGATATGATATGAACCTTTGGTACCCATGCAACCTTATGATTTTAGATACATACAATTTAGCCAACCGCAACAAGTAATTCGTATGTACTGGTAGAAAATGAGCAGTCTTCATTAATTGATCTACTACCACCCAGACAGAATCTTTCTTAGTAGGTGTTAAGGGTAACCCACTAACAAAATCCATCGTTATCCGCTCCCATTTCCATAATGGAATCTTTACTGGTTGCAACAATCCCGATGATAATTGATGTTCCGCCTTTACTTGTTGACAAGTTAAACACTTTCCTACAAAATCAGTAACTTCTCGTTTTAACTTTGGCCACCAATACTGTTCATAGAGATACCGATACATCTTATTTCCTCCAGGGTGCATAGCATAAGGTCTACTATGCGCCTCTAGAAGAATCGTTTGTGTCAAATCCAAATCCTCGGACATACAAACCCTTCCACAAAAACACAGTACACCATCTTTGTTCAAACCAAAATCTCCTTTTACACCACTTTTAGCTTGTTGTATTAAATGACCTAACTTTTCATCGGATAATTGCTTTTCCTTGATTTGTTCTAACCACAGAGGTTTCACCTGAAGTTCCGCTAACAAACTACCATCCTCATACAAATTGAGATGAGTAAACATTACTCTCAACTCGATACAACCTTTCGACTCAAAGCGTCTGCCACAACGTTAGCCTTTCCAGGATGATACTCGATTGAGAAATCATAATCCTTTAACAATTCCACCCATCTCCGTTGTCTTAAATTCAAATCCTTTTGGGTAAGGAGATACTTAAGTCTTTTATGGTCCATATAAATGATTGACTTCTCACCGTAAAGATCATGACTCCAAATCTTTAATGCAAACACTACCGCAGCCAATTCCAAATCATGAGTAGGATAATTGACTTCATGCGGCCTCAACTGTTGAGAAGCATAAGCTACCACTTTTTCACTTTGGTACACATCCTAAACCCGTGTGTGACGCATCACAGTAAACGGTAAACTCTTTTTTGGCCTCTGGTTGAATCAGTACTGGCGCTTCCGTTAGAATCTTCTTTAGTTTCTCAAAACTTTCTTGTTGTTTATCGGTCTATACATACGGTACTTCCTTTCGCAACAACTTAGATAGGGGTGCAGCAATCAACGAAAACCACTCAACAAAACGTCTATAATAACTAGCCAAACCCAAGAAACTTCATATCTCAGCTACTGACTTTGGCGGTTTCCAATCCAACACAGCCTCTACCTTTCAAAGATCAACTCTTATTCCTTCAGCTGACACTACATGACCCAAGAAAGTCACTTCCTTCAACCAAAATTTACATTTACTGAATTTGGCATAAAGTTGTTTATCTCGTAAAATTTGCAGCACAGTGCACAAATGAGAATCATGCTCTTCTTCATTCCTCGAATATACCAAAATATCATCTATGAACACTACTACGAACCGGTCTAAATAAGGCTGAAAGACTCGGTTCATCATGTCTATAAATGTAGCTGGTGCATTTGTCAAGCCAAATGGCATCACTAAAAACTCATAATGCCCATAGCGAGTTCGAAATGCCGTCTTATGAATATTTGCCTCCTTCACCTTGAGTTGATGATAACTCGATCTCAAATCAATCTTGGAAAAGATTGGAGCTCCTCTTAATTGATCAAATAGGTCATCGATTGTTGGCAATGGATACTTATTCTTGATCGTCAATTTATTCAACTACCTATAATCAATGCACATACGCATCGACCCATCCTTCTTCTTGACAAACAAAACCGGTGCTCCCCACGGAAACACACTTGGTCGAATAAATCCCCGATCTAGGAGTTCTTGAATTTGAGCTTTAAGCTCCGCTAACTCCTTCGGTGCCATTCTATAAGGAGCAATGGACACCGGAGTAGCTCCGGGTAAAAGCTCGATGCTAAATTCTACTTCCCGATCTGGAGGTAGACCCAGAAGTTCTTCGGGAAAGACATCTAGAAATTCTTTCACCATTCTCACACTTTCTACTGATAAATCATTGGCATCCAAAGCACTGATGAATGCTAGGAATGCTCTATTCCCTTTTCGCACCAACTTTTCTGCCTTTAAAGCAGATACCACATTTGCCAAAAAGTTTCTTCGCTCACATATCATTATTATCTCCTCATCATCCATAGTTCTAATTGACATCCGCTTTTTGGCATAATTCAATTGTGCTCGATGCTTCACTAACCAATCCATGCCCAAAATGAGATCAAACTCATCGAAAGGTAATTCCATCAAGTCTGCTAGAAATACCTCTCTTTGAATCTCTAAGGGCACATATCTGAATAATTTATTCACTATTATCGACTGTCATAAAGGACTAATTATCGTAATCTCTTTATCGGTAATCTCAGATCTAATATTTAGGTTTCCAGATATAGCACTAGCAACATACGAGTGGTAGATTCGATATCTATCAAAGCAGTAACAGGTACATCAGAGATGAAAAACGTACCAGTTATCACATCAGGTGCATCGCCGTCCTCACGACGCCTGACAACATAGACCAATCCTGGCTGTCTCGCCTCCGTGTTACCTCTAACACCATTACCTCTACTCGGTGCACCTTGTCCACGTCCATTACCATTACCACCACGTCCTGGTCCACGACCTCTTGGTGGCTGCTGAGTACCTCTAGCTGGCTGAGCCTTAGGGTTACGAGCTTCCTGAGTCGTTTCAGTCCATCGAGGACAATTCTTAAACTGATGATCCTTAGATCCACATTTAAAACAAGCTCCAGTTTTCCTCCAACATTCTTCGGGATGTCATCTACCACAGTCGGCACATTCTCGAATCTGATTGGTAGTCACAGGTGCCCTAACTTGAATTGCCTCATCATTCCGTGTCCTCTTTTGAAACCTTTTAGAATAACCAGAATACTTAAAATCCCTCTTACCTCTTACTTTTCCCGGTTCTGGCGTTCTAAATTCTTAGCCTCTTCGGCTATCTTAGCTTTCTCTACAAGTGAGGTAAAAGTCCGCACTTGCTGTGGGGCTATCAGTACCCGCAACTCATCATTCAGTCCATCCTCAAAGCATACACAGTGCTCATGATCAGTTTGCACTATAGTACGAGAATAACAAATCAAACGAAGAAATTCTGCCTCGTAGGCTGCCACAGTCTTACTTCCTTGAACCAAATTCAGGAATTTTTTCCTTTGGGCATCTACATAACTGGTTCCGATGTACTTCCCTTGGAAAGTAGCTTTAAAGAAATCCCAATTAACCAATACAGCCTCGGTGCCTTCTCGAACAATGAGCCACCATTGATACGCCTCATCTCTTAGTAAAGACACGGCTCCTCTCAGTTTTTGCTCGACGGTGCATTCCAAATCATCCATAATTCGTTCTATAGCCTCAAGCCAATATTCTGCCACATTCGAAGCTACACCAGAGACACCTCTAAAAACTTTTGCACCACTAGACTTGAGTTGTTCTGATATTGATTCGCGAGTTACTGGCCCAATTTTGGCTCCAGCTACTCTTTCTAAGACTCGCAACATTGCTTGAGTCAAAGCATTATCCTCAATCGCATGGTCATGAGATCTAGTTTCACTCTTGAATGACGCAGGTGCATCCATTTTGGTATATGACCCGACACTTCAGACGCAACACCTCGTCCTCTACCATGACCACGTCTACCGCATCCATGACCACGTCTTCTATTGCTCATATTGACTAATTCGCTTTAATCTAATTACAAGTTTTATGAATCAGAATATTATTTCAGTGTTTATTAACGGTATTTTATGAGATATAAGAGATAGGGTTGTTTTCGCAATCACATCCTATAGTCTCGATCTCTATCAATTTCAACACCTAAAACTAGAAGTTCTAGAGTGTTCTTTTGGTCTCATCACAATCATAAACATTTAATAAACAAATACTTACTGAACATACTTACTTGACTTGGTGTCAGATGTTTGTGGTGCCATACTACCTTTAAAACATAAAGTCTAGAAATTTAAGTGGTTTTTAACCAAAAATCATCGTTGAACCCAAACCACAGCCGAGTTTTGAAACTGAGCTCTGATACCATAAAATGTAACACCCCAAACCCGACCTATGCATTAAGCCCGAATTTTGGCATGCCACTCAAGTTTAATAAACATTCAAAACAATTAACAATGTAGAAATCAAATTTCAAAACGATTAAGAACATTACTTTATCAAAAAATTGAGATTTATTTGAAATGCTTGTTTAAAAACACAAGAGTTTGTCGTTTGATATATATCAAGTAGTAATTGATAAAAACTTTAGATTTATTTAATTGAAATATTTCATCAAAAAGTTTTAAAAGAATTTCCTAAGTTTCTACTTAAGAAAAACTTTTGTTTTATAAGAAAGTTATAGAAAATCATTTATAAAAACTAAATCAATCCAACTTAATAAAACTAAAACATAAATAATCCATCCACATAATAAAATCCATATTTAAAAAGGCCTTATTACATCGCCAATAAAAAAAGTACTTAAAAATTATAAAGAAGTCTCAAAGTTTTATGAACCACCATTTGTAGTATAGCCACCCACGAAGTCATCTAGAACCAAGTCTCCATCAATTGTTATTACGAGAGGGTAAAAAGATGGGGTTGAGTTACTTAGAACTCAATGTGCAACTCACTTACCATAGTCCTTTGGGCCAAGACCATTTATACATTTATTTGGGCTAAGCCCATTTCAAAATATAATAATTTAGTATTTAAAATAATAATGCAAATGATATGCAATTCCCAAAACCAAACCTAGATTTCCATCCGCTACACACCCCCGTACCCAACCAACACACCTGTGGGGAGCTTTAGTCATCCACCCCACCAACACACCGAAGTAGGCTTTAAGCCCAATATCATATTTGTGGCAACGGCCATTTAAATAATTGTGGTAAAACCATCGATCTAAATTTTAACATGCCATTGTGAGAGTCACCTATCTAGATTTCGGCATTAAGCCTTTCTTCTCTTCATCATTGATCCCAACCCATGCAATCATGTTTATGCATTTCAAAATATTTATAAGGAAAACCATATTATAATTTATGAATTTTGGCCCATTAAAACACATATCGCATATAGCCCATTTATCAATTATCATAACCGATCCAATTATCAAATTTCATTTATGGCCTAAATTTATCAAATATCAAATATGTGGTATTTAAATTTACCAAATATCACATATGGCCCATAATTGCCAAATATCACATATAAGGCCCAAATTTACCAAATCTCACATATGGCCCATAATCGCCAAATATCACATATAAGGCCCAAATTTACCACATCTCACATATGGCCCAAATTTACCAAATTGCACATATATGGCCCAAATTTTCCAAATATCACATATATGGCCCAAATTTACCAAATATTATCGTTTTAGCCATTAAGGGCAATTTCAAAATTTTCACGATCATAATACTGATTTTACGATCTTAACATTAAAGTGTCAATAATACCGTATTCTCCGATTTGTCCAACTTTGTGATTTTTAATCCAACTTTAATCGTTGTATAGTCATCTAACCATGAGATATAGTGTGAGATTACACCTGATTATGGTGAGAACTACACTCTCCCGCTCGTCGATATCTAAACACACATTACAAAGGATTAGAACACTAAAATTTAATATTAATCTATTCTAATATTGAGCGATCTAAATCTTACCATCGGAATCTCGAATAACCACTATTTGCGATTTCTCTCTGATCAAAGGTTCAGTACCACGAGTAAACAATGGTTCGAGAGTACGAACGACTTTGAATAATTGATTTTCGCCGGATGAAGGTCCACAACAAAGGTGGAAAATCTCGGATTCTCGAAATAGTCCTTCTCTTAAACTTAGGGGGATTAATAGAACCACCCCTCTTCTGAGTACTATTCACTACCCTTTTCATCCCTATTTTGATTGTCTTCGAAGACAAAGAAGCATTAGTCCTAACAATATTTCGACAAATCTTAAGACTAAAAACTTAAAGAGTGAAATCGACTTACCTTAATATTCCGAAAAATCTCAAGAGAATCCTTTGTACGTTATTATCAAATCTTAAATGATCTTTAAGATTTCTCCAAGAAAATGAAGATTCGACCCTTCCACTATTTCACGATGATCCAAGATTTGAATAAAAGAAAAAGAATGATTGAAGAATAGATGCTTATAGAGAATAGGAGATTCGGCTATGAAAAAATAAAGGAGAAAAAGAATTGATTCGGCTATGGAGGTAGTCTATCATTCGGCCAAGAAGAAAAGAAAGTGTTGAAAGTATGTTGAAAAGAAAAAACAAAATGTTGAAAGGAAGAAATGAGGATGAGAGAGTTATGATTGAATTTTCGAAAATAAGGAAAACAAGAAATGAAAGTTTGAGCAATGGTGCATTCGGCCAAGAGAGAGAGGAGAAGAAAATGTTTTGTTTTTGATATTTTAGGCACTAAATGGAATCACCAAATGAGCTACTAGAGTGATTAACAAATAAATGAACAAATGGTCAAAAGAATAACTAAAAGAAAACAAGGCAAAGATGGTTTTTCTCCTATCACAAGCACATTTGGCCAAGAGGAAAGATGAGAGAAAAAGTTTTGATTATGGGAGAGCAAAAGATCAAAATGAAAAATTATCCCAAGCTACTAACTTTTCCAAGACTTACCACAAAATTTCGGCTCCCTCTTTAGTCCACAAAACCGTCCATGTTCATGGACAATTAGCCATTCAAAGTTTTCCAAAACAGAGCCCTTATTTTAAGCCTTATGTCCCCTTACATGCCTTTTCCATATGATTCCTTTCCTAAGTTATCACTTGCCTTTTCCCATGATCTTCTTGCCATAAAAAAATAATCCAACTCATCAATCCTTATCCATGACCGACACTTCTTTGAAGGAAAAGCAAAAATAAAACTTCAAGTTGCATGCTAGGAGATTGAACCTCTCCTCAAACAAACATGCATGTGCCAACACCTCCTTGCTACTAGCTCAACTTATGCTAATTTTAACACCTAATTTTACTTAAACCTCAAGGTCACTTGATCCACTTCAATTAAATACTCCTTACTAAAATTTATTCTACTTCCGAATAGTTCTCAAGTCTTCTCAAGACCATACTAAACATGAAAAATTTTATTTTACACAAATTAAGCACTAAAACATGCATCAATTCAATACTCAAATTTTAGGATGTTACAAATCCAAAAACACCTATTTAGGGCAATTTACAAATTAGCCTTCGTATTTTCACATTTTGACATTTTATTCCCTATTTCAAAAAATAACAAAATACACCAAATTTGCATACACTCATGCTTAGCCGAATATCACCCATGTTCATACAAGTCCACAAATTTCATTTATTTCACAATATAGTCCCTAAAAATATTATTTTCTCAATTAAGTCCAAAAAAATTCAAAATCACCAAAAATCCAAAGATAAATTATGTTCATCTAACACATATATTTCATATTTCATCATCCAACATACAAAAGCTCTTGAATTAATCAATGGAACTTTTCAAAATCATCATCAATTCACAAAATTGAATCATGGGTTTTGAAGAACACGAAAAAAGAAACGATTACAAAAATGTAGAAATTATCAAAAACTGAACAAAAACTAACCTTGAATTAAGATGAATAATAGCCGAATTGTTCAAAGCTTTTAATCCCTAATTTCCTTTCTCAAATTCGATGATGAAGCAAGGAAGATGATAATATTTTGGCTTTCATTTTATTTAATATAACATTAATAATCCATTTACTTATTTACCCTTTTTAATTAACATATAAACTTATATTATACAAGCCCATAACTGGTCAAATTTCCATTTAAGGACTTCATCTTTACTAAACCATAACAATTTAACACATTAACATATGAATTACCACTATTACCTTTTATGCGATTTAGTCCCTTTTTCTAATTAAGCACATAAATGACTAAATTAGATCACAAAAATTTCACACATATCAATTCACATACTGTAAACTCAAAAAATAATATTAAAATATTTTTCTGACTCTAATTTGTGGTCCTGAAACCACTATTTTAACTAGGGTCTAAACCGGACTGTTACAGTTTTCGTCAATGCAAAACATAGACATTTATTGGTTTCATTGTATCATTGAGGTTCATTTTACAATAACTATTTTGCACACCATATTATTGGTGGGGAAATAGAACTTTAATGAAAGTGACTTTCATACACGTTTTGAAGCTTTGTTAATTTCTCATAAGTTTATTTTTATCCCCACGCACCAACTATATTAAGGTTCTTTTTTTTTTTTTTTGAAAATTTTGAGAATTTATGAAGGTGAGTTTGTTTACCACACATTCACTTGACACTACAAGCATGGTGCTATGAAGATGACTATCGAAAAATATGGTTGCATTGAGGTTAATTATCATGACAAATTTTGATTTAAAAGAAATAATTATTACAAGGAAAGGTATTTCAAATTTATTGTTTTACTCGTGTTGCATGAATTAGATTTCAAAAGTTAAGTTATATTGATAATAATAATATTATACAAAATGTAACACCCCTTACCCGTATTCACCATCAAAATAGGGTTACGGAGCATTACCTAACTTACAACACTTTAAAACATACATTTCATATACAATTTATCAATTCAAATACAATTCAATCACAATCAATCATAGTGTCCCTTAAACGAGCCTATGAGGCATTAAACATGCATTGAGAATGGTTCGGGACTAAACTGATATCTCGAGAAGCTTTTCCACTCTTAGAATTTTTTTGTCAAAATAGGGGACACAAGCTCGTGTGGTCAGGCCGTGTGTCTCACACGGCCACCAGACATGCCCATGTCCCAAGCCGTGTGGACATTCGAAATGGGAACACATGGCCATGTCCTAGCCCGTGTCTTCGCCGTGTTCAAACAAGTGAGGTTACTGACTTGGGTTACATGGCCAACCACACACCCATATGTGTCGCCCGTCTGCTTGTAACAGTTCAGTTTATACCTTAGTTGAAACAGTGGTTTTGGGACCATAAATCTGAGTCTGAATAATATTTTAATATTATTTTATGTGCCGTTGAGATGTGACTAAGCATTTGTTAAATTTTTGTAAGTTAATTTATCTATATGTGAGCTTAATTTGAATAAAGGATTGAATTGCATTAAATGTGAAACTTGCATGCTATATGTTAAAGTGCCTATGTGTTGTGGCTTTATAAAAGTGATGGCCTTAGGAAGCAATTAGACCACTATTTAATTAGTGGGTGAACGAAAGACAAATATGCCCTTGTTATTTGTTTGTTTTATTTATTAATTGAATGGATATTTTAGTAAAATGAATAATAATATGTTTGTAATAATAAACAAAAGAAAAGATGAATGCTATCATCTTATATTTGGGTGCCAAAATTGAAGAAAGAAAAAGAAGAGAAATTTGCTAGGGCATTCGACTTTATTTTTGCAAGATTAAGGTATGGTTTGACTTCAGTTTTCGATAATTTCTATGTTTTTGAAATTATTGCTTCGAGAGTTATGAAGCCCATGTTGCAATTTAATGAATTGATGATGTTCATGAGAAATTCCATTGTTGATATGATGAGTTTTGTGATGATTTTTGGTGTTAAATGAAAGTTTTGAGCTAGATGAACATATTTTGTTCTTGAAGTTTTGATGAATTTAGCTAATTAGGGCTAAATTGTGAAAATGGTAAATGGAAGGACTAAATTGCAAATTTGATGAAAAGTATGGGTTTGTATGATGTTCATAAGTATTCGGCTAAGCTTGTGTATATGTTGATTTTGTGAATTTGATATTTTGAGAAAAATAGATTAAATTGATAAATTATGCAAATATGAGGGTTAATTTGTAAATTGCCCTAAAAATGTGTCCTTGGATTGAATTGAATGAGTTAGTGAATAAAAGGGTTAATTCTGAATATGTTTAGATCAAGAACCGATGAAAATAGACTTAGATCGCAGGAAAGCGAAAAGTAACCGAGTAGTCGTTTTAATTTCGATAAACCGAATTCGAGGTAAGTCATTATGCAAATAAGCGTATTTACATTAGTGTGATACACGATGGTATAGTTTAAAATGTCGCTTTTGTAGTTTTGAAATCGTTATCTTTCAAGTTTTAGCACATTTTAACCCAATTAATTTGTTAGGCATATTAAAATCTACTTTAAGCATAAACATAACAAAATATAATTTTAAAGGCCTTTTACAAACCAAAATAACCAAATAGGAATAAATAAACTAATGTACCAAACTTTATAAGAGTCGAGCAAATCCTTATTTAAGCATGGCATGAGCACCTCGAGTCCATCCGGCTCCATGTCCGCGTCTAAGTGTCACCTGAAAAATCAGAGAGAGAGTGAGTCGCAAGACTCGGTGTATAAATCCTCTCTCCGGTATAACATGCCAACACATCATAACAAAATAATGCAAGTAATGCACGATCCTAACCAACCATATCACCTTTTCTACCCGTGTGGTACCAAACCCCGGTGGTGCCAAACCATGGTGACCCAAAGTCACGATATCCATAATGTGGTGCCAAACCACTGGTGACCCAAAGTCACAAATAATCCAATGATGGGGCCAACCCATCGTGTGATATAAATCACTAGCGACAATCCCGTATCTCATAAGTGGGGCCAACCCACGGTGGTGCCAAACCACGGGGGCGAGTCGCAATGAGGTGCCAAACCTCTGGTGTCCCAAAGACACAAGTGATACCAAATCCTTTGGTGGCCGTAGTCACAAATCCGATGATGGGGCCAACCCATCGTGTGATACCAAATCATGGCGTCAATCCAGTATAATCAAGCTGTGGGGCCAACCCACCGTGGTGCTAAGCCCACTGGGACGAGGCGCTGAGGTGCCAAACCTCTGGTGACCCAAAGTCACAAAATATCGTTTGTGGTACCAAACCCTTTGGAGGTGCCAAACCTCGGTGTCCCAAAACCACAGTGTCCCAAAGACACGGATATCATACTCCCCTCCTCTCATATTACCCATACATGTCATCTTGACTCATGTACAATATGCAAATCATGTAATTCATGCCAACATGTTAATATTGCATCTAACAACACATACATCATAGATCATGATATCATATATCAATAATGAACTCGTAATGAAACGGACTTACCATCGAATAATAATATACAACATAATCAAGCTAACCAACCTCTAAGGGTATAGCGGTAATTTTACCTACCAAGGGTATTTTCAGTAATTTACCCACCAAGGGTATTTTCATAATTTACCCACCAAGGGTATTTTGTAATTTACCCACCAAGGGTATTTTCGTAATTTACCCACCAAGGGTATTTTCGTAATTTACCCACCAAGGGTATTTTAAGTAATCTACCTACCAAGGGTATTTTGTAATTTACCCACCAAGGGTATTTTAAGTAATTTACCCACCGAGGGTATTTTCGTAATTTTGTACCGAATGGCCTTTCTAAAGGTGCAATGGTCGCTTGAGCGACTCAACTACCATTTAGGTCTTTCTGGATTGTTGGGCCTAAAACTCGATTTCGGCCCATTCGAGACTATACTGCTCGTGTGGCCCACATGTAACTAAATCTATCCACGTATATAAGTTCCACCTAGTCTAGTTCACTATATACTATATCATCATACAATTTATTCCAATTGGGCCTCACAGGCCCATTAGGCCCACTTCGACCCCATCGCATTAAGTAGCCCCAACCCACAAGAATACTCTTGATGGCCTCAACTATCGCATTGAAGCCCCACGTGCAGGCCGCGCTCGTGTAACTACTATTGCCGTGGAATGCACTTCCGGCATTTGCCGCTTCTACAACTAGAGTAGAGAGAGTTACACACGATAGGACTACGGTGCTAAAGCGCTTCATGCGACCACTCTCATGCCCAACGCCCACCAAGGTATGTTAACCCTTCTCCTGGCATGCTCTATATATAGCTAGCTCTTCACCTTCATTCCTTGTATCTTTCCGATGTGGGATCCTTCGTCGATGAGAGTTTAAATTCAACTGAAACTCTTACCATCCACTCATAAAATAAATACTCCCTGCTTCTCATGAGATTGAACCTGGGCTCCCTTATAACATAATCCACTGTTGCTAGCCACTTTACCAACTAGCTCCTTGTGCCTCAAACCATGCACAATTAAATATAACCCTATGGCCAAGGTCTAAATTCATTTAATAAAAATAATCAAAAGGAATGCAAACGCTACAACTAGAACCTTGGACCTCCTTCCTTCCTTGTGGCGTCACTTTGCCACTACACCACACACCACTTGTGTCATTTTCCTCCACATTTTATTCTTAAGGCCTACCCGCCAACCTCCAAGGTTTTTTCACCTAAAATCAAAATTTTCCCAAAGCTAATATTTGATCCCGGGACTTCATAGAAGCCCCATAACCTTCCAAAATCACTTATCTAAAAGGTCCAACTTGCACTTAAGTCGATCTCCTATTCTCCAAAAAATTTTAAACCCTACTACGCCTAAGGCCCATTGGGCTCAATCCTACTAGGCCCAATTTCAGGATGTTACAAATCTACCCTCCTTAAAGAAATTTCGTCCTCGAAATTTCCAACTAACTAACATCATCGTCCTAACCTACCACACTACTACATCACTGACTCGATCTAATAACACTAATAAACCAAATCTAAACTTTTTTTCTCATAACTAGATAACTAAACACAAAAGCAACTCGATATTTATACATACAATTTCTATATCCAAACCAGACACACAAAATAAATACCAAAAATACAGTCATAACATTGTCTTAACAAACATAAAATAAAGGAACTTACAGATTTGGATGCGGAGACTCAAGGTGCCATACTTCCAAACAACATGTATTTTCAAACAAACTTTTTTGAACCCATAACCCACGGTAGAGTTTTTGAAACACAGCTCGATACAAATTGTAACACCCCAAACCCGGTCAACACACCAATAGATAAGAACGGTATATTACGAGGAAAAAAAAATTTTAAGAGGTTTAGGTTGAAATTTAGATGTTGGATGAAAACACTTAGCTAAATTGTGTATTTTGATGAAAACTCGAGTAGGCTTGATTAAAATCTAATGATGTATTTGAAAACTTGAAAATTTTGAAACTCACTCCGATGTGTAGGTAAAACAAGTTTGTCTCATTTGGAAGTTTGAGTTGTTTATTATTGTTACTAAACATTTTGACTTAGTAGAAAAACATTTGAGTTCTCTTTTATTTCAAAACTTAGTGTGATACCCGATGGTATAGTTTAAAATGTCGCTTTTGTAGTTTTGAAATCGTTATCTTTCCAAGTTTTAGCACATTTTAACCCAATTAATTTGTTAGGCATATTAAAATCTACTTTAAGCATAAACATAACAAAATATAATTTTAAAAGGCCTTTTACAAACCAAAATAACCAAATAGGAATAAATAAACTAATGTACCAAACTTTATAAGAGTCTGAGCAAATCCTTATTTAAGCATGGCATGAGCACCTCGAGTCCATCCGGCTCCATGTCCGCGTCTAAGTGTCACTGAAAAATCGAGAGAGAGTGAGTCGCAAGACTCGGTGTATAAATCCTTCTCCCGGTATAACATGCCAACACACATCATAACAAAATAATGCAAGTAATGCACCGATCCTAACCAACCATATCACCTTTTCTACCCGTGTGGTACCAAACCTTTGGTGGTGCCAAACCACCGTGACCCAAAGTCACAATATCCATAATGTGGTGCCAAACCTTTGGTGACCCAAAGTCATAAATAATCCAATGATGGGGCCAATCCATCGTGTGATACCAAATCACTAGCGACAATCCCAGTATCTCATAAGTGGGGCCAACCCACGGTGGTGCCAAACCACAGGGACGAGTCGTAATGAGGTGCCAAACCTCTGGTGTCCCAAAGACACAAGTGATACCAAATCACTGGTGACCGTAGTCACAAATCCGATGATGGGGCCAACCCATCGTGTGATACCAAATCACTGGCGTCAATCCCGTATAATCAAGCGTGGGGCCAACCCACCGTGGTGCTAAGCCCTTTGGGGCGAGACGTGAGGTGCCAAACCTCTGGTGACCCAAAGTCACAAAATATCGTTTGTGGTACCAAACCCTTTGGAGGTGCCAAACCTCGGTGTCCCAAAGACACAGTGTCCCAAAGACACGGATATCATACTCCCCTCCTCTCATATTACCCATACATGTCATCTTGACTCATGTACAATATGCAAATCATGTAATTCATGCCAACATGTTAATATTGCATCTAACAACACATACATCATAGATCATGATATCATATATCAATAACTGAACTCGTAATGAAACGGACTTACCATCAGAATAATAATATACAACATAATCAAGCTAACCAACCTCTAAGGGTATAGCAGTAATTTTACCTACCAAGGGTATTTTCGTAATTTACCCACCAAGGGTATTTTTCGTAATTTACCCACCAAGGGTATTTTGTAATTTACCCACCAAGGGTATTTTCGTAATTTACCCACCAAGGGTATTTTCGTAATTTACCCACCAAGGGTATTTTCGTAATCTACCTACCAAGGGTATTTTTGTAATTTACCCACCAAGGGTATTTTCGTAATTTACCCACCGAGGGTATTTTCGTAATTTTGTACCTGGAATGGCCTTTCTAAAGGTGCAGTGTCGCCTTGAGCGACTCAACTACCATTTTCGGTCTTTACCGGACTGTTGGGCCTAAAACTCGATTTCGGCCCATTCGAGATACACTCGTGTGGCCCACGTAACTAAATCTATCCACGTATATAAGTTCCACCTAGTCTAGTTCACTATATACTATATCATCATACAATTTATTCCAATTGGGCTCACGGGCCCATTAGGCCCACTTGACCCATCGCATTCAAGTAGCCCCAACCCACAAGAATACTACTGATGGCCTCAACTATCGCATTGAAGCCCCACACGTGCGCTTGCGCTCGTGTGGCTACTATTGCCGTGACCGGCACTTCGGCATTTGCCGCTCTACAACTAGAGTAGAGAGAGTTACACACCTGATAGGACTCTGGTGCTAAACCGCGCTGCGACCACTCCTGTGCCCAACGCCCACCAAGGTATGTTAACCCTTCTCCTGGCATGCTCTTTATATAGCTAGCTCTTCACCTTCATTCCTTGTATCTTTCCGATGTGGGATCCTTCACAAGAGAGTTTAAATTCAACTGAAACTCTTACCATCCACTCCGCAAAATAAATACTCCCTTGCTTCTCATGAGATTCGAACCCAGGCTCCCTTATAACATAATCCACGCTGCTAGCCACTTTACCAACTAGCTCCTTGTGCCTCAAACCATGCACAATTAAATATAACCCTATGGCCAAGGTCTAAATTCATTTAATAAAAATAATCAAAAAGGAATGCAAACGCTACAACTAGAACCTTGGACCTCCTTCCTTCCTTGTGGCGTCACTTTGCCACTACACCACACACACCACTTGTGTCATTTTCCTCCACATTTTATTCTTAAGGCCTACCCGCCAACCTCCAAGGTTTTTTTCACCTAAAATCAAAATTTTCCCAAAGCTAATATTTGATCCGGGACTTCATAGAAGCCCCATAACCTTCAAAATCACTTATCTAAAAGGTCCAACTTGCACTTAAGTCGATCTCCTATTCTCCAAAAAATTTTAAACCCTACTACGCCTAAGGCCCATTGGGCTCAATCCTACTAGGCCCAATTTCGGGATGTTACAAATCTACCCTCCTTAAAGAAATTTCGTCCTCGAAATTTCCAACTAACTAACAAATCACGTCCTAACCTACCACACTACGCTCACAGCTGCACTCGATCTAATAACACTAATAAACCAAATCTAAACTTTTTTCTCATAACTAGATAACTAAACACAAAAGCAACTCGATATTTATACATACAATTTCTATATCCAAACCAGCACACACAAAATAAATACCAAAAATACAGTCATAACATTGTCTTAACAAACATAAAATAAGGGAACTTACGGATTTGGATGCCGGAGACTCAAGGTGCCATACTTCCAAACAACATGTATTTTCAAACAAACTTTTTTTTGAACCCCATAACCCACAGCCGAGTTTTTGAAACCTGGCTCTGATACCAAATTGTAACACCCCAAACCCGGTCAACACACCACGACCGAATCTGGTATGTTACAGGAAAAAAAAATTTTAAGAGGTTTAGGTTGAAATTTAGATGTTGGATGAAAACACTTCGCTAAATTGTGTATTTTGATGAAAAACTCGAGTAGGCTTGATTAAAATCTAATGATGTATTTGAAAACTTGAAAATTTTGAAACTCACTCCGATGTGTAGGTAAAACAAGTTTGTCTCATTTGGAAGTTTGAGTTGTTTATTATTGTTACTAAACATTTTGACTTAGTAGAAAAACATTTGAGTTCTCTTTTATTTCAAAACTTAGTGTGATACCTGATGGTATAGTTTAAAATGTCGCTTTTGTAGTTTTGAAATCGTTATCTTTCCAAGTTTTAGCACATTTTAACCCAATTAATTTGTTAGGCATATTAAAATCTACTTTAAGCATAAACATAACAAAATATAATTTTAAAAGGCCTTTTACAAACCAAAATAACCAAATAGGAATAAATAAACTAATGTACCAAACTTTATAAGAGTCTGAGCAAATCCTTATTTAAGCATGGCATGAGCACCTCGAGTCCATCCCGGCTCCATGTCCGCGTCTAAGTGTCACCTGAAAAATCAGAGGAGAGAGTGAGTCGCAAGACTCAGTGTATAAATCCTTCTCCCGGTATAACATGCCAACACACATCATAACAAAATAATGCAAGTAATGCACCCGATCCTAACCAACCATATCACCTTTTCTACCCCGTGTGGTACCAAACCACTGGTGGTGCCAAACCACTGGTGACCCAAAGTCACAATATCCATAATGTGGTGCCAAACCACTGGTGACCCAAAGTCATAAATAATCCAATGATGGGGCCAATCCATCGTGTGATACCAAATCACTAGCGACAATCCCGTATCTCATAAGTGGGGCCAACCCACGGTGGTGCCAAACCACAGGGACGAGTCGTAATGAGGTGCCAAACCTCTGGTGTCCCAAAGACACAAGTGATACCAAATCACTGGTGACCGTAGTCACAAATCCGATGATGGGGCCAACCCATCGTGTGATACCAAATCACTGGCGTCAATCCCGTATAATCAAGCGTGGGGCCAACCCACCGTGGTGCTAAGCCATGGGACGAGGCATTTGAGGTGCCAAACCTCTGGTGACCCAAAGTCACAAAATATCGTTTGTGGTACCAAACCACTTTGGAGGTGCCAAACCTCACGGTGTCCCAAAGACACAGTGTCCCAAAGACACGGATATCATACTCCCCTCCTCTCATATTACCCATACATGTCATCTTGACTCATGTACAATATGCAAATCATGTAATTCATGCCAACATGTTAATATTGCATCTAACAACACATACATCATAGATCATGATATCATATATCAATAATGAACTCGTAATGAAACGGACTTACCATCGAATAATAATATACAACATAATCAAGCTAACCAACCTCTAAGGGTATAGCGGTAATTTTACCTACCAAGGGTATTTTAAGTAATTTACCCACCAAGGGTATTTTCTTAATTTACCCACCAAGGGTATTTTGTAATTTACCCACCAATGGTATTTTAAGTAATTTACCCACCAAGGGTATTTTAGTAACTTACCCACCAAGGGTATTTTAGTAATCTACCTACCAAGGATATTTTGTAATTTACCCACCAAGGGTATTTTAAGTAATTTACCCACCGAGGGTATTTTAGTAATTTTGTACACGGAATGGCCTTTCTAAAGGTGCGGTGTCGCCTTGAGCGACTCAACCACCATTTTGGTCTTTCTTGAATTTGTTGGGCCTAAAACCCGATTTCGCCCATTCGAGCCCTACATTTCGTGTGGCCCACCTAACACAAATCTATCCACGTATATAAGTTCCACCTAGTCTAGTTCACTATATACTATATCATCATACAATTTATTCCAATTGGGCCTACTAGGCCCATTGGGCCCACTTGACCCATTAGCATTAAGCATTGACCCACAATAATACTCTTGATGGCCTCAACTATCGCATTGAAGCCCCACACGATGCGCATGCGCTCGTGTAACTACTATTGCCGTAATGAAGCACTTGGCATTCTTGCATTCTACAACTAGAGTAGAGAGTTACACACGATAGGACTCGGTGCTAAACCAAGACTGCGACCACTCACCGTGCCCCGCCCACCAAGGTATGTTAACCCTTCTCTGGCATGCTCTTTATATAGCTAGCTCTTCACCTTCATTCCTTGTATCTTTCCGATGTGGGATCCTTCGTCGATGAGAGTTTAAATTCAATGAAACTCTTACCATCCACTCATAAAATAAATACTCCCTTCTCATGAGATTGAACCCGGGCTCCCTTATAACATAATCCACTTGCTAGCCACTTTACCAACTAGCTCCTTGTGCCTCAAACCATGCGCAATTAAATATAACCCTATGGCCAAGGTCTAAATTCATTTAATAAAAATAATCAAAAAGGAATGCAAACGCTACAACTAGAACCTTGGACCTCCTTCCTTCCTTGTGGCGTCACTTTGCCACTACACCACACACACCACTTGTGTCATTTTCCTCCACATTTTATTCTTAAGGCCTACCCGCCAACCTCCAAGGTTTTTTCACCTAAAATCAAAATTTTCCCAAAGCTAATATTTGATCCGGGACTTCATAGAAGCCCCTAACCTTCAAAATCACTTATCTAAAGGTCCAACTTGCACTTAAGCCGATCTCCTATTCTCCAAAAATTTTAACCCTACTACGCCTAAGGCCCATTAGGCTCAATCCTACTAGGCCCAATTTCAGGATGTTACATACATTGAATTGAATATATATATCCATATGACTATCGATGATAATGAATGTGCATGAGATGTTATGTTCATGAATTTCGAGATAAGTTTGATATAGTGACAAAGTTTGAGAAGTCTTGTACGAACCTAGGAATAGATAGGATTAGTTCTGTTATGACATAGGTATTTGTTCTATTTTATCATGTAAGACCACGTCCGGGACGTTGGCATTGATTTGTGATTTCATGTAAAACCACGTCTAGGATGTTGGCATCGATATGAGATTTACGTGTAAGACCACGTCTAGGACGTTGGCATCAATATGGGCTTTATGTTTAAGATCACGTCTAAGACATTGGCATCGTTATGATTTTTACGTATAAGACCATGTCTGGGACATCAGCATCGTATTGATTAAGTATAAGACCTGCATCTGGGATAGTGGCATCGATATCGTGTGCATGTAAGACCTAAATGCGGGGCGTTGGCATTGTATGACAATTCCAAATTCTCTGAGCATCCTACTAGATTCCTATTGGTTCAACGGACAAGTCTGTGATACGAATTACAAATTCGAGCTATGAATAAATATGTGATTATAAATCCGTTTCAGGTACGCTGAATATACACTAGTTGTGTATACAAGGTAAGCATTTATGTGATCTTACTATGATGTTATGTATATGGAATTGATGATACGATAAACAAAGTTTTGGCTAGATGAGCTATGTACTTATATGATTATTGAATTGTAAATGTAGACAATATGGTCAAGTTTATGAACCAAGTTATATATGTAACGATTTGCTAAGTGATTGAGATGTGTCATTGTATCTACTTGCATAATATGCATTCTATGCTAAGTTTGTTTGTATATTGACTTACTAAGGTTTTGGAAAGCTTACTCTGTGTGTGTGTTTTCTCTATTTTATAGGTCTTCAAAGCTACGTGTTTTTTCTATTTTATAGGTCGTTAAAGCCACTGAAGGCTCGAGACTGTCAAGGATCATCATCACACTACTAAACTCTTTTTGGTACCTTTTAAAAATGTATATAGCTTAATATGGCATGTATAGGCTGGATATGTGTATATGTTTATGAAATGAACTTAGCCTTGTGTTTTGGAAAGTTTTGAGTTGATAAAATGTTTGAATGAATGGGGTAAGTGAAGTATGTTTTGGTATGGTTTGATGCATATGAAATGGTTAAGTTTTGGCTAAGAAAATAGATGATCTATGCTTGTGATGAGATGAGCTTTAGTCTTGTAATTTGGCATAGTTGGAATTGGTATTGAATGTATAGATTGAATGGTCAATTTGGTATGTTTTTTGGTTGCCATATATGCATGATATATGATGGAAAATGTTGTTTGTAGGTATGACCGATTTGGGTGGCATTTTGGTCTTGTAAACGACCTATAATGTCACACGGCCAAGGCATACGGGCATGCCTAGTGACCGTGGGGTAAAGTCTATATGTGGTCTAATAGGACACGGCCAAGGCACACGGACGTGCCTGGTAGCCGTATGGTATTTGGCAGGATCGACCATGACTAGGGTACACGGGCGTGCCTAGTGGCCGTGGTACATAAGTTAGTTTTGACCACGGGAAGGACACACAGGTGTGTCTTGTAGCCCGTGGATGGGGCACGGCCTACCCCCACGGGCGTGTATCCCTTGTATTATAGAAAATTTTTAACTTCCATGAAATTTTGTATGTGTTTCATTTTAGTCCCGACTCTGTTTATAAGCATGCCTAGGGTCTTGATGACTCACTTAAGGGACATTATGTGTATGATAGATGAATGAAATGCATGAAATGTTATAAATATTTCTGATCTATCTGGTAACACCTTTGACCCTAGTCTGGCAACGGTTACGGGTTAGGGGTGTTACATTTGGTTGGTATCAGAGCTACGGTTTAGTCGGTTCTCAGACTAACATAACGTGTTAAAGTATAGCTATACATGCCATATATCTAAATTGTGATAGTGTGATGAATCCTGACATATAAAATGTGATTTTCATATAGTAATGGATCCCAAAAGAGCCGTAGCTAACGATGTAGAAAGTAATGCGCCTGTTCCTGCACAAGGGACAGTGCCTTCTTATTTGAGACCGGCTATGAGCGGTCAAGAGGGAGAAGCTAAACAAGCTTTCTTCTAGATGATGAGTGAATGGTTCACTCAATTCATGAGAAATAACCCGACTGTTTCGCAACCCCCGCCCCTGGTTAATCCCCCTCATACTACAATTGTACCACCGATTATGTATCCAAATCTATTGAATAAGCCTCCGGTTGATAAGATTTGTAAGTATGGACCTGAAGAATTTTGAGCTACTAATGAGGATGATGCTAAAAAGGCTGAGTTCTGGACTGAAAATACTATTCGGGTACTCGATGAAATGTCTCTGACTGTGGAAGAGTGCATTAAATGTGTGGTATTATTACTCTGAGATGCAGCTTATCAATGGTGGAAAACTTTGGTTTCAGTTGTTCCAAAAGAGCGTGTCGCATGGGACTTCTTTCAAATTGAGTTTCGAAAGAAGTATATTAGTGATAGATTCATTGATCAGAAACGGAAGGAATTTCTAGAATTGAAACAAGGCCATATGAATGTTTCAGAATATGAATGAGAGTTCGTAAGACTGAGTCAGTATGATCGAAAATGTGTATCATCTGAAGCTATAATGTGCAAAAGATTTGAAGATGGTCTTAATGAAGTTATCCATTTACTAGTTGGGATATTAGAAATAAAAGAGTTCGTTACACTCATTGATCGAGCATGCAAAGCTGAAGCACTTGGGAAAGATAAAAGAAAGGCTGAGTCTAAAGCTCGAGATATGATGAAGAGATTTTAGAGTAAATCATTTCAGTCAACTCTGCAAAGATTTAGAGATAATCAAAGTCGTTCCAAAGATAGTATTGGACATTCAAATAGAAATCAATCTAGACCACAAATGAGTTCTAAAACTCCCGTAACTTCAATAGCCAGTGTTGGTAATGTTCGGACTGACATACCTAAATGTAAACATTATGGAAAAAGGCATCGGGAAGTTGTAAATTAAATGACAGAGCTTGCTTCAGATGTTGATCGCTTGACCATTTTATTCGTAAATGTCCTAAGTCCATCGAGCCAGAGACTGATCAGAATAAGAGACCTGATAATGCACCTATAAGGGGTAGACCTTCAAAGAATGCAAGAAATGTTAGTGGTAGTCAGAGGCACACGAGAGACACTATTGTAAGATCTGAAGCTAGAGCGCCTGCCAAAGCGAATGCTATTCGAGCTCGTGAGGAAGCTTCATTATCTGATGTTATAAAGGTACTTTTACTCTTCATGATACTTATGTGATTGCATTTATAGACCCTGGTTCTACGCATTCATATATATACATGAATTTAGTATATAATAAGACTTTGCCTGTAGAGTCTACTGAGTTTGCTATAAAAGAATTGAACCCCTTAGGTAAAAGTGTTCTTGTTGACAAAAGTATGCAAGAACTGTCCATTAATGTATCAAGATATCTGTTTCTCTGCTGATCTGATGCTTCGACCATTTGATGAGTTTGATATTATTTTGGGTATGGACTGGTTGTCATTACATGATGTTGTTGTGAACTGTAAAAGAAAGACTATAAATTTGAGATGTCCGAATAATGAAATTGTATGGGTTGAGTCTAATGATTTGAATGATTGCCTACTATGATATCAGTACTAAAAGCTCAGAGTTATGTGAAAAAGGGGGATGAGACATATTTTGCTTATCTAATTGATTCAAAAATGTCTAAAAGGAAAATTGAGTCAGTACCTATTATCTGCCAGTTTTTTGATGTGTTCCCTGAAGAGTTACAGTGTTTACCTTCAATTCATGAAGTTGAGTTTGGCATTGAATTGATGCCTGGTACGACACCTATTTTGATAGCTCCGTATAGAATGGCACTAACAGAGTTGAAAGAGTTAAAGTCACAGTTGGAAGAATTAACTGATAGAGGGTTCACTAGGCCAAGTTTCTCTCCTTCGGGTGCTCCTGTTCTGTTTGTGAAAAAGAAAGATGGCATGATGAGAATGTGCATTAATTACCGTCAGTTGAATAAGGTGACCATAAAGAACAAATATTCGTTACCCCAAATAGATGATTTATTTGATCAGTTAAAAGGAGCTACGGTATTTTCAAAGATTGACTTGAGATCAGGGCACTACCAATTGAGTGAAAGATTCAGACATTTCGAAGACTGCTTTCAGAACAAGGTACTGGCATTATGAGTTTTTAGTTATGCTATTTGGACTAACCAATGCTCCTGCTATTTTTATGGATCTGATGAATAGAATTTTTAGACCGTACTTAGATCAATTTGTTGTAGTATTCATAGATGACAAATTGATTTATTCACGGAATGAAAATGAGCATGCTGATCACTTGAGGATTGTGTTGCAAACTCTGCGAGAAAAGTAATTGTACGCGAAATTTAGCAAATGTGAATTCTGGTTGCACGAGGTTAGTTTTTTGGGACATATTGTGTCAGCTTCTGGGATTCGTGTTGATCCAAGCAAGATCTCTGCTATTGTAGCTTGGAAACATTTGAAGAATGTGTCTGAAGTCCATAGTTTTTTGGGACTAGCTGGTTATTATCGTCGTTTTGCAAAAGAATTTTCAGTGATAGCTACTCCATTGACTAAATTACTTTAGAAAGATGTTAGATTTGAGTGGTCGGATAAATGTCAGAAAAGTTTTGATCAGTTGAAAGCTGTGGTAACAGAAGCTCTAGTGTTAGTACAACCAAAATCGGGCAAAAAATTTGTGATTTACAGTGATGCTTCGTTAAATGGTTTGGGATGTGTTTTGATGCAGGAAGGCAAAGTTGTAGCTTATGCGTTGAGACAATTGAAGCCCCATGAAAAGAACTATCCGACGCATGACCTTGAGTTAGCTACGAATGTGTTTACACTTAAGATCTGGCGCCATTATCTGTACAGTGAAAAATGTCACGTGTTTTCAGATCATAAAAGTCTGAAATATCTGATGACCCAGAAAGAATTGAACCTATAACAAACAAGATGGTTTGAGCTGTTAAAAGATTACTAGTTTGTGATAGATTATCATCCCGGTAAAGCAAACGTTGTTGTTGATGCATTGAGTAGAAAATCATTGTTTGCATTACGTGTTTTAAATGCTCAGTTAGATTTTTCTGATGATAGTTCTGTGATAGCTGAATTGAAAGCGAAACCATTGTTCTTATAGCAAATATGTGATGCTCAGAAGGTTGATAATGAATTGTTCCGAAACGAGCTTTGTGTGAATTGAATTCTGAATCTGAATTTTGAGTTGTTGATGATTGTTTGAGATTTCGAGGTTGTATCTATGTTTTGAGAAATCCAGAGTTGTTTTAGCTGATTTTGAATGAAGAACATAACAGTCGTTTATCTATTCATCCGGGAAGTACAAAAATGTATCATGATTTGAAGAAGCATTATTGGTGGTCTGGCATGAAACGAGACATTTCTGATTTTCTTTCGAAATGTTAGTCTGTCAGCAAGTAAAAGCTAAACATCAAGTTCCGTTCAGTTTGTTACAACTGATTCTGATTCCTGAGTGGAAATGGGATAAAGTAACGATGGATTTTGTTTCTAGATTGCCTCTAACTCTGAGAAGGAAAGATGTGATTTGGGTCGTGGTTGACCGGTTGACGAAATATGCTCATTTTATTCTAGTAAGATTTGACTACTCACTTGAAAGATTAGCTGAGCTTTATATTTCTGATATTGTGAGATTGCACGGGGTGCCACTATCCATTGTGTCAGACAGAGATCTGAGATTCACATCGTGATTCTGGAAGAAGTTACAAGAAGCTTTAGGCACGAAATTGCATTTCAGTACAGCTTTTCATCCGCAGACATATGGTCAATCTGAGCGGCTTATTTAGATCTAGAGGATATGTTATGATGCTGTATACTTGAGTTTCCTGGTTCGTGGGAATAGTATCTACCATTGATCAAATTTGCGTATAACAATAGTTTTCAGGCGAGCATCAAAATGGCATCATATGAAGCTTTGTACGGACGTAAATGTCGTACACCTCTGTATTGGACCGAGCTTAGTGAGAATAAGTTGTACGGAGTTGATTTGATAAAAGATTCAGAACAGAAAGTGAATTTGGTTCGAGATTGTTTGAAAGCAGTATCTGATCGTCAGAAGTCTTATGCGAACTTGAAACGAAAAGATATAGAATTTGAAATCGGTGACAAAGTATTTTTAAAAGTGTCTCAGTGGAAGAAAGTGCTTCGATTCAGACATAAAGGCAAATTAAGTCTGAGATTCATCGGACCGTATGAGATCATTGAACGTGTTAGGCCTGTTGCACATAGATTAAAGTTGCCATCTGAGTTAGAAAAGATCCATAATGTGTTTCATGTTTTGATGCTCTGGAGATATCGATCTGATCCGTCACATGTAATTGCTCCGTCTGAAATTGGAATCCGATCTAATGTGACATACGAAGAGGAACCAATCCGTATCTTAGCTCGTGAAGTAAAAGAGTTGAGAAACAAGACAATTTCATTCGTAAAAGTACTATGGAATTGACACAGAATAGAAGAGGCTACGTGGGAGCCTGAGGACTCAATGAGACAGCAATATTCGACTTTGTTTAATGGTAAGATTTTCGGGGACAAAAATCCATAAGGGGGAGAATTGTAACAGTCCGGTTTATATCCTAGTCAAAATAGTGGTTTTGAGACCACAAACTTGAGTCTGAATAATATTTTAATATTATTTTCTGTGCCGTTGAGATGTGACTAAGCATTTGTTAAATTTCCGTAAGTTAATTTATCTATCTATGAGCTTAATTTGAATAAAGAACTGAATTGGATTAAATGTGAAACTTGCATGCTATATGTTAAAGTGCCTATGTGTTGTGGCTTTATAAAAGTGATGGCATTAGGAAGCAATTAGACCACTATTTAATTAGTGAATGTGAATATGCCCTTGTTATATGTTTATTTTATTTATTAATTGAATGGATATTTTAGTAAAATGAATAATAATATGTTTGTAATAATAAACAAAAGAAAAGATGAATGCTATCATCTTATATTTGGGTGCCGAAATTGAAGAAAGAAAAAGAAGAGAAATTTCCTAGGGCATTCGGCTTTATTTTTGCAAGATTAAAGTATGTTTTGACTTCGATTTTCGATAATTTCTATGTTTCTTAATTGTTGCTTCGAGAGTTATCAAGCCCATGTCTCAATTTAATGAATTGATGATGTTCATGAGAAATGCCATTGTTGATATGTTGAGTTTTGTGATGATTTTTGGTGTTAAATGAAAGTTTTGAGCTAGATGAACATATTTTGTTCTTGAAGTTTTGATGAATTTAGCTAAATAGGGCTAAATTGTGAAAATGGTAAATGGAAGGGCTAAATTATAAATTTGATGAAAAGTATGGGTTTGTATGATGTTCATAAGTATTCGGCTAAGCTTGTGTATATGTTGATTTTATGAATTTGATATTTTGAGAAATATGGATTAAATTGATAAATTATGCAAATTGAGGGTTAATTTGTAAATTGCCCTAAAAATGTATCCTTGGATTGAATTGAATGAATTAGTGAATAAAAGGGTTAATTCTGGATATGTTTAGATCAAGAACCGAGGAAAACAGACTTATATTGTGGAAAAGCAAAAGTAACCGAGTAGTCGCTTTCATTCCGATAAATCGAATCCGAGGTAAGTCATTGTGCAAATAAACGTATTTGCATTGAACTGTATATATATATATCCATATGACTATCGATGATAATGAATGTGTATGAGATGCTATGTTCATGAATTCTGAGATAAGTTTGATATAGCGACAAAGTCCGAGAAGTCCCGTACGAACCTAGGAATAGATAGGATTGATTCTGTTATGACATAGGTATCTATTCTGTTTTATCATGTATGTAACATCCTGAATAGGGCCTATGCATTTTCACTTTAATTGTATGAAATGACAAGTTTAAGCACTAAGAATAAATTTTGATATTTTTGGAAACCTAGAAATGCATGAAAATGGAAACTTGAACATTTTGGAAACCTGAACATTTTGGAATCCTGAACATTTTGGAAACGTGAACATTTTGGAAACCTGAACATTTTGGAAACTTGAACTTGTAAGAAAAATGGCAAGTTATAGAGCCGATCGAAAATTTTAGGAAACTTAGAAATAATGCCGGAATGACAAATTTTAAAGTTCAAAATAGGAAATAAGGGCAAGAGGGCCTTAAAAGAAAAAGTTGGTGAGATTTGACACACAAACAGGCTTGGAAAAGTGGCCTGAAGGTGTCACTTAAGGCTTATGGAAATGGCGCCATGTGTAAGAGAAAAGGGCCTGAGTTCGAGTCACTTGGAAAGCAAATATTGAAGGTTTTATTTTGCTTCCAAGGCTAGGGGTGGACGACACCTATTTCTAGAAAAGGAGGAGTTTTATTTCTGTTAAAATTTGATTTAATTAAGTGTTAAGTAAAGGATTTTCTTTTAATAAGATAAATGAGGAGATAAAGGATGGATTAAATACTCTTAATTTAATTAGGGTGATAATTAAAAGATAATATTATCACTTGTGGGGGAGTAGTGGCCAAGTCAAGGACTCTTGGCATAGCAATTTCAGTTAAAAGAGGAGAATTAAGGCTATTCTCTCATCTTTCCTAAGTGTGTGCCGAAATTCTCATAGCTCTCTCCCCCCTCTCTGCTGAATTTTCTTTGAACAAAATCCATCCTCTCTTCTTCTATTTTCTTCTCCGTTTCTACTGTCATAGCCGAATCTTTGTTGATTCTAAGTAAAGGAGCCATCAACTACAACATCAAAAGGGTAAGATCTGTGGTCAATCAATTTCTATTCCTTTCTTTTACCAAAAAAATTTGGGTACTAATCCTAATAGCAAATTTTGGCCGAATCTACAAGGGGTCTCTTAGGTTTCCACAATTACCGAATATAAAGATCAAGGATCTAAGGTAAGAACAACTAATTCTTGTTCTTCTAATTCGTTTAAACAAGATCTAAGGAAATAACCTCTTTTATGTCTCTTGGCCGAATATCAAAGGAAGAGTTTCGGGATTTCAGATCCAAGGAATTCAAGGTGAGACACACTCGGTCAAAGGCCAATTACTACTTATTAAAGTTAGATCAGATCTAACATATGAATTTTAGGGATTTCGACAGATATTCAAGACAAGGGAAACTTTCGGGATTTGGAAACTATAAGGTAAGTACATAGATCCAATCGGCCAAGGCTTGTTCTTGATATTGGAATTATTTTTCATTTACTCAAAAGTTAAAACTGACATAATTACTTGATTTAGTGACTAGCCAAATTAAGGAAGGAATACTATCAATTTTCGGCATTTGATGTACAGTCTTTCAATTCGGCAACAAGGTAAGTAATACAAATCCTACTTGGATTTGGTTTTTAAGCCAAATAGGTTGTTAATATATTTTAATCCTTGGCTGAATATAGGATCTAAAGTTAGATCGGGATTTTCGAGATCTCAAGGAACCTATTAAGCAAATCGGTGTGTACGCACACTAACTTTCGATATTTCATATGGCAATTATTTTATTATATGATTATCGTAAGTATATGAATATGGCTAAGTACCTAATGTGGTACAAGAGTACTGTGCACGTTTCCTACTTACGATAGGATTATGAAATATGTTATTTTATAACATGTGAATATATGTATATGACTATGAAATTAAGTATGTTATGCATGATATATATTTTTGGGGCATTTGGATTCATGTGAAAGGGAAGAAGGTGTTGACTTGGTCTCACTAGCGTTATATGGTGACTACGGTCACAACATTTTGAATATGGTAACTCCTACACGTTATCTGAATTTGGTAACCGATTACACTATTTGAATATGGTGTCTAATGACACAAATTATATAGGCGATGAGCACGTCATTGCAATGACGCCTTCGATGGTGTGTAGTGGATGGAGGGTTGACTTAGTAGTCCCACGGTGTATTTGGCGGTATGGGTGGTGTGTAGCGGATGGACCATTAGGTTTGGGTTGGGTTGCATCATCATTTTTATATGAATATGAAATTGATATGAGCGTGTATGCTCGATTCGTTGAATGTTAATCTTGTGTGCACATTGAGTCTCTTGACTCACCCGTTGTGGGAAATATTTTTAGGTGATGAGCGAGGATTTGGACCCAGACAGTAGACCTTGAGGTGGCCATGTTCCATTTGAAGATTCTATTTAAATTTGGACTTTATTTCTTTTAAGTACCTTTAATTTTTATATTTGGGTTTTACTTGATGTAATAAGGCCATAAGGCCCAAATGGATTTTTCTTATTACGCTTTACTTTAAATTGTTATGTTACAAACTATTATGACTAAAGGTTAAATGTTATTTTCTTTAAAACCCTAAAATTATTTTGTCACCTTAATAAAAATTGGATTTACAAGATTAATTAAATGGGTTTCCAATCTAAGCCCAATCCACAACAACATTTTCTAAAATTTTATAAATTTTCTCTAAGTAACAAAATTCTTTGAAACCGGTTTACTTTAGGAACATACGAGATCTGGTTCAGCTCGTGGTAGGGTGTGGGTGTGTTTAGTTTGGTATCGAGCCCATTTTAAACTCTCGGCACTGGGCTAAGGCCCAAAACGTTTTCAAAGCGAGCCAAATGATTTTCGTTGAAAATAAGCGGGTTTCGGCATGGCCCTAAGTCTCGACTCATGATCCACAGGTAAGTACCCCTAACTCTTTGTGTGATTACATGGGCTGTATAAGGGTAGAAGAGGCATGGAGCGTAGAATAGAATGATAGGAACTTGAACCCTAGGATTGGACCACTCAAACACAAACACATAAGACTTAATGCCTTTGAACAAACCTATGGCTAAGTCCTTGAGCTAGTGGTGTGGTAACCCTTATGCGCATGTCTAGGATTGGATCGGAAGAGCTTGGTATTTAAGCGGTCCTAGTGACTCACCTCCTCTTCGCAGAATCCTACAGTGCGTAGCTCAGGTTCACCCTAACCCAGAGGGCTCGGTGGTGTGGCAACCTCTGCGCATGTCAGGAATGGTTTGGTGGGAGCTTGGTATTTAAGTAGTCCGCGTGACTCACCTCCTCTCCACACGAATCCTCTTTGGTGAGTAGCTTTGGTTCACCCCGACCAAGAGGGCTCGGTCATAGGCTAAACATAATGACTAAAACCCGAAAGGGAACTAGCCATGTTTTTTTTAAAAAAAAAAAGAGAACAAAACAACAAACCCTAGTTTTTCAAACTTTTAAAACTTTCCTTTAAATTTAAGAAAATTATTTTTACAACATTTTCTGAAAAACTCCTGATTTGCGAAAATTACAAAAATGCCCTTAGGGTGAAATTACCAAAATGCCCTTGGTTTATAAAATGTTCAACTACTCAACAGCTTTACCAAAATCTCATTATTTTATAAACCTTCAAAAACCCTAATTTGTAAAATAACAAAATACCTTGATTTTGGAAAAAAATTACAAAATTGCCCCTAAAATTACCAAAATGACCCTGATTTCCAAAATTTTTGCAAACATTCCCATTTTTGAAGGAACAATTTTCGAAAAGAACCCTCAAAGTTTTACAACTTTTTTGAATTACCCCTAATTTATTAAATTTACAAATTTACTCTAATTTGTGAAAAATTACCAAAAAATCCCCGGATTTCAAAATTTTTCCAAATTACCCCAAGACTTCAAAATTTTTAAAATACTTTTTGACAAAAACACCAAGGAACGTTTTTCTTCTGTAAAATTACAAAAATGCCCCTGTAGGACAAAATTACGAAAATACCCTTGGGTAGTGGAAAACAACAACAACAAAAAACTACAACGTTTCTCTGAATGAACGAAAGTTCATATTTGTTTGATGGATGAATGAATGAATGGAAAAGACTGTGTGTATGTATGCATACGAAAGAACCACTCTTGAATCCCTTTTCATAAAACTCCTTCGTTGGTAAATAAGTGGAACAATGACTAATTCATAAAATTTCTTAATCAGATCTCGACATTAGAAAATGAGCTCTAGGGGCGTGGTAAATCGTGGTTGAGGTAGAAGAAGGATGACCGTGTCGTAACACGTTAGATCGGGTCAAGGGTCCGACAATGAAATGCCATCGCCACCACCACCCCATTTGTTAATGTTGAGCGAGGCTCGAGACGGGGAAGATTTGTGGTCGTGTCTCTGAGTTTTGGAATTGGTGGCGGTCAGGAGGAAATTCAGAAATCGAAAGTCCAGTACTGAGCGGCTCCGAGCTAATGGAGTAGAAATGTTCCAGGAGTATCTAATATGGCACCCCCTAGATACTGGTGATCTTGGTTGGAAGCAACGGAGGCGTATCATGGATGAGCTCGATCTAACTCGGAGGAAAAGTTGAAATGGATGGTGGCGTTGTTATGCGATGAAGCGTGTCGATGGTGGTTAGCTGTTCGTGATGGTACCACGGCTAAAAATTTGACACAGGAGTATGTTAAAGATGCATTTGGAAGAAGTATGTGGGAACGGTATCTGAGATGAACAAAGGAAGGCTTTTCTAGGGTTGGTGCAAGGGAGTAAGTCATCATGAGAATATGAGGCGGAATTCTTGAGGTTGAGCCGCAATGCTCGGGGTAGTGGCAATCGAAAGCATGAACGCCGTGTCCGTTTGAGGACGGATGAGGATGATCTGAGGCTGATTGATAACACCGCATCGGGCGGGAATTCTCGACTTTGGTGGAAAAGGCCAAGGTGGCGAGGGATTAAGGACGCTACTAAGCGGACCATGGATAAGAATAAGGCCAAAAGAGGATTTGGGCCATCTGGAAAGGGTCACAAGAGGCCTAGGGTTGACAGGCCATGAAATCAAGAGTTTGATGCAGGGTGGCGATGTCGCCCTTGTGAGCATTGTGGAAAGAAGCACATGGGAGAGTGTTGGAGAAAGATGGGAGGATGTTTGAGTGTGGGTCCAAGGACATATGCTTAAGGATTGTCCCAAGCAACCGGATGAGAGTCGACCGACAGCGATTCGAGAATGCTAGCAAAGGTGGTAGAGGTGGATAGCGACCTCAGCGGGTCGTGGTTGAATGCATGGTGGTGGTGGTGCCGTGGAACAGGTAGAGTACTAATGTTAATGCGAAGCAAGACAACCGGGTTTGGTTTATGCGATTCACGAAGGGAAGATAGAGAGCGCGCGGATGTAATAGCCCATGCGTTCTTTATTTTGACAAACCTTATTTTGCTCGATTGATGTGGGCTCGACCCATTCCTATCTTTGCAAGTAGCGTAGTGGAAACACTAGGCCTGACTCGAACTTTCGATGAGCGGATGAGTGTAGTAAGCCCATTAGGCCAAACTATAGTGGTAGACAAGATCTTTCAGAATGTACCCCCAGAGATTTAGGGAGTGAACTTTCGGGCAGACTTAATGGAGTTACCCTTTGGAGAGTTTGAACTTATACTCGGAATGGATTGGCTAGTAGAACACCGAACCGTGTTGGATTGTGCGGTTAAACGTATGAAACTAAGAACCCCGGAGGATGAAGTGGTAGTAATGATCGGAGAAAGGAGGAAATATTTGTCTAATGTAGTTTCAGCACTGAAGGCTGAGAAGACGGTTAAGAAAGGTTGCAAGGCATTCCTAGCCTTCGTAAGTGCGATAGGTGGAAAGGAAGAAGGTATTAATGGAGTTAGGATGGTAAGGGACTTCGTGGATATGTTTCCAGAGGAATTACCGGGAATACCCCCAGACAGGGAGGTAGAATTTGGAATTGATTTGCTACCCAGAACAGCTCCTGTCTCAATCGATCCATACCGAATGGCACCAAAGGAGTTAGTGGAGCTCAAGGCTCAAATCCAAGAACTATTGGATCGTGGGTTCATCCGACCCAGTGTGTCTCCGTGGGGAGCACCGGTCCTATTTGTGAAGAAGAAGGACGGAACCATGCGTATGTGCATAGATTACAGTCAGTTGAATAAGCTAACCATTAAGAACAAGTATCCCTTACCAAGGATTGATGACTTGTTCGATCATCGAAGGGGGCCTTAGTATTTTCAAAGATCGACTTAAGATCGGGATACCATCAGTTGAAGGTGAAGGAGGCTGACATCCATAAGACCGCTTTTAGGACAAGATATGGTCACTTCAAGTTTGTGGTGATGTCGTTTGGGTTGACGAGCGCTCGGTAGCGTTCATGGATATGATGAATGGGTTTCCAACCCTACTTGGATAGGTTAAATCGTTGTGTTCATCGACGATATTTTGGTGTACTCGAAGTTGGAGGAGGAGCATGATGAGCATCTCCGAGTGGTGTTGGAAGTGTTAAGGGAGAACAAGCTCTATGCCAAATTTAGAAAGTGCAAATTTTGGCTTAAGGAGGTGGCATTCCTAGGATATGTGGTATCCGCAGAAGGAATAAGAATGGATCCTAGGAAGATCGAAGCAGTGTTGGATTGGAAACCACCTAGGTCCGTGGCTGAGATTCGAAGTTTCTTAGGCTTGGTAGGCTATTACAGAAGGTTTGTGGAAGGATTCTCGTCAATAGCCGCGCCTTTAACAAAGTTGCTAAGGAAGGAAGTACCCTTCGAATGGACGAATAAGCAGCAGGAAAGCTTTGAAAAGCTTAAGAAGGTCTTGTGGAAGCTCAGTGTTAATTGGTAGGAGGCGGGAAAAGATTTTGTGGTGTCTTGTGACACTTCACATACGGGGTTAGGTGTGTGTTAATGCAAGATGGCAAAGTAGTCGCTATATCGTCCACTAAAGTTAAGGCCACATGAGGTTAACTACCCAACCCATGATTTAGAGCTAGCAGATGGTTTTCACCCTTAAGGTTTGGAGGCACTACCTTTATGGAGAAAGGTCGGTTATCTACACAGACCACAAGAGCCTTAAGTACTTATTGACTCAGAAGGAGTTGAACTTGAGGCAACGAATATGGGTGGAATTGCTGAAGGACTACGACTGTTCGATAGAATATCATCCGGGCAAGGCGAATGTGGTAGCCGATGCCCTGAGTAGGAAGGTTGTATCCGATCTACGGGCTTTGTTCGCTTATTTAAGTCTGTATGATGACAAAAGTCTGTTGGCAGAATTACAAGTCAGGCCACACGGCTAAAGGAAGTGAAAGAGGGACAGTTGGCTGATAAGGACTTAAGTACTAAGTTACAGCAAGTACAGCAAGGAGGATTAAGGGACTATGGCGTCAATGATGAAGGAGTGTTGTGCTACAAGGGACAAGTCTGTATGCCGAGGAATAAGGAGTTGAGACAAAAGATTCTTCGGGAAGCGCATGGTAGCCCTTATGCTATGCATCCCGGAGGCATCAAGATGTATAGAGATCTAAGGAATAGTTTTGGTGGTCCGATCGAAATGAGAGGTGGTGAATTTGTGGGGAAATGTTTGGCGTGTCAACAAGTTAAAGTGAACACCAAGTCCCATCAGATTACTTCAACCAATCGAAGTTCCCAAATGGAAGTGGGAAAGAATTACCATGGACTTCGTTAGTGGGCTTCCCCTTACGCCTACTAAGAAGGACTCGGTATGGGTGATAGTGGACCGTTTGACCAAGTCCGCACACTTTATCCCGAGAAGAATGGATTATTCTCTTCAGAAGTTGGCCAAGTTATATGTGGCAAAATTGTGAGGTTACATGGAGTACCAATGTCGATCATCTACGATAGAGACCCAAGGTTTACGTCTCGATTTTGGAAGGCACTTCATCAAGCTTTAGGCACTAAGCTAGACTTCACTGACTTTTCATCCACAATCGACGGCGGTTTGAGCAGGTTATACAAGTGTTGGAGGATATGTTGAGAGGTCGTGTAATGGATTTTCGAGGAAGTTGGGAAGATTACTTGCCTTTAGGCGAGTTCGCCTACAACAATGACTATCAAGCCGACATTCGGATGGCACCATACGAGGCATTGTATGGAAGGAAGTGTAGAACACCTACTTGTTGGACCGAGTTAGGAGAGCGTCGAGTTTTGGGTCCGAAATTAGTGGCGTAAATCAAGAGAAGGTTGAGTTAATTAAGACGCAGTTGAAGGAAGCCTCGATAGGCGAAGTCGTGACGAGACCTTAAGCGTAAAGGAAATAGAGTTTGAAGTGGGAGACCAAGTATTCTGAAAGTCTCGCCTTGGAAGAAGGTAATGAGGTTCGGTCAAAAAGAGAAGTTAAGCCCAAGGTTTATAGGGCCTTATCGAGTACTGAAATGAGTTGGGCTGGTGGCATACCAATTAGAGTTGCCACCAGAATTGCAGCAGATGCACGACGTATTTCATGTGTCCATGTTACGTCGCTATCGATCGAATCTGTCGCATGTGGTATCTGTAGAAGAAGTAGAGCTAAGGCCAGACTTATCCTACGAGGAAGAACCGATTCGGATCTTGGAACGTGATGTGAAAGTATTATGTAGGAAGACAGTGCCTCTAGTCAAAGTGCTATGGTGCAATCATGGATCGGAAGAAGCTTTGTGGGAGCCAGAAGAGACCATGCGACAGCAATACCCTCAACTAATTTAGTTAGGAAATTTCGGGGATGAAATTTTGTTTAAGGGGGGGTAGAAGCGTAACATCG
Organism: Gossypium rotundifolium; assembly: GCA_025506655.1. Taxonomy (NCBI): domain Eukaryota; kingdom Viridiplantae; phylum Streptophyta; class Magnoliopsida; order Malvales; family Malvaceae; genus Gossypium; species Gossypium rotundifolium. The sequence goes on along the minus strand of CP106729.1, from coordinate 54,244,881 downwards.
AATAGGGCCTATGCATTTTCAGTTTAATTGTATGAAATGACAAGTTTAAGCACTAAGAATAAATTTTGATATTTTGGAAACACCGAAATGCATGAAAATGGAAACTTGAACATTTTGGAAACCTAAACATTTTGAACATTTTGGAAACTTGAACTTGTAAGAAAAATGGCAAATTCTGAGCCGATCGAAAATTTTAGGAAACTTAGAAATAATCTTAGGAATGACAAATTTTAAAGTTCAAAATAGGAAATAAGGGCAAGAGGGCCTTAAAAGAAAAAGTTGGTGAGATTTGACACACAAATAGGTTTGGAAAAGTGGCCTGAAGGTGTCACTTAAGGCTTATGGAAATGGCGCCATGTGTAAGAGAAAAGGGCTGAGTTGAGTCACTTGGAAAGCAAATATTGAAGGTTTTATTTTGCTTCCAAGGCTAGGGGTGGACGGCACCTATTTCTAGAAAAGGAGGAGTTTATTTACATTAAAATTTGATTTAATTAAGTGTTAAGTAAAGGATTTTCTTTTAATAAGATAAATGAGGAGATAAAGGATGGATTAAATACTCTTAATTTAATTAGGGTGATAATTAAAAGATAATATTATCACTTGTGGGGAGTAGTGGCCAAGTCAAGGACTCTTGGCATAGCAATTTCAGTTAAAGAGGAGAATTAAGGCTATTCTCTCATCTTTCCTAAGTGTGTGCGAAATTCTCATAGCTCTCTCCCCTCTCTGAATTTTCTTTGAACAAAATCCATCCTCTCTTCTTCTATTTTCTTCTCCATTTCTCTTGTCAAAGCGAATCTTTGTTGATTCTAAGTAAAGGAGCCATCAACTACAAAATCAAAAGGGTAAGATCATGGTCAATCAATTTCTATTCCTTTCTTTTACTAAAAAATTAGGGTACTAATCCTAATAGCAAATTTTGGCCGAATCTATAATGGGTCTCTCAGGTTTCCACAATTATCGAATATAAAGATCAAGGATCTAAGGTAAGAACAACTAATTCTTGCTCTTCTAATTCGTTTAAACAAGATCTAAGGAAATAACCTCTTTTATGTCTCTTGGTGAATATCAAAGGAAGAGTTTGGGATTTGGATCCAAGGAATTCAAGAGACACACTCGGTCAAAGGCCAATTACTACTTATTAAAGTTAGATCGGATCTAACATATGAATTTTAGGGATTTCGACGGATATTCAAGACAAGGAAACTTTCGGATTTGGAAACTATAAGGTAAGTACATAGATCCAATCGGCCAAGGCTTGTTCTTGATATTGGAATTATTTTCCATTTACTCAAAAGTTAAAAGCGACATAATTACGATTTAGTGACTAGTAGAATTAAGGAAGGAATACTATCAATTTTGGCATTTGATGTACGATCTTTCAATTGGCAACAAGGTAAGTAATACAAATCCTACTTGGATTTGGTTTTAAGCCAAATAGGTTGTTAATATATTTTAATGGTTGGTAGAATATAGGATCTAAAGTTAGATCGGGATTTTCGAGATCTCAAGGAACCTATTAAGCAAATCAGGTGTGTACGCACACTAACTTTTGATATTTCATATGGCAATTATTTTTATTATATGATTATCGTAAGTATATGAATATGGCTAAATACCCTAATGTGGTACAAGAGTACTCGATGCGTTTCCTACTCGATAGGATTATGAAATATGTTATTTTATAACATGTGAATATATGTATATGACTATGAAATTAAGTATGTTATGCATGATATATATTTTTAGGGCATTGAGATTCATGTGAAAGGGAAGAAGGTGTTGACTTGGTCTTACCAACGTTATATGGTGACTACGGTCATAACATTTTGAATATGGTAACTCCGATTCGTTATCGAATTTGGTAACCGGTTACACTATTTGAATATGGTGTCTAATGACACAAATTATATGGGCGATAAGCACGTCATTGCGATGGCGCCTTCGATGGTGTGTAGCGGATGGAGGGTTGACTTAGTAGTCCCACGGTTTGTTGGCGTGTACGGGTGGTGTGTAGCGGATGGACCATTAGGTTTGGGTTGGGTTGCATCATCATTTTTATATGAATATGAAATTGATATGAGCGTGTATGCACGATTAGTTGAATGTTAGTCTTGTGTGCACATTGAGTCTGTTGACTCACCCGTTGTGGGAAATATTTTGGTGATGAGCAAGGATTGGGACCGGGACGGTGAGACCTTGAGGTGGCCATGTTCCATTTGAAGATTCTATTTAAATTTGGACTTTATTTCTTTTAGTACCTTTAATTTTTATATTTGGGTTTTACTTGATGTAATAAGGCCATAAGGCCCGATGGATTTTCTTATTACCTTGACTTTAAATTGTTATATTACGAACTATTATGACTAAAGGTTAAATGTTATTTTCTTTAAAACCCTAAAATTATTTTGTCACCTTAATAAAATTGGATTTACAAGATTAATTAAATGGGTTTCCAATCTAAGCCCAATCCACAACAACATTTTCTAAAATTTTACAAATTTTCTCTAAATGTGAAATTCTTTGAAACCGGTTTACTTTAGGAACATACAGATCGATTCGGGCTCGTGGTAGGGTGTGGGGTGTTTCAATGTAAGACCACATTCGAGATGTTGGTGTTGATTTGTGATTTCGTGTAAGACCACGTCTGGGACATTGGCATCGATATGAGATTTATGTGTAAGACCACGTCTGGGACGTTGGCATCGGTATGGGCTCTACGTGTAAGACCACGTTTGGGACGTTGGCATCGATATGAGTTTTATGTATAAGACCATTTCTGGGACATCGACATCGTATTGATTAAGTATAAGACCACATGCAGGGACGATGGCATCGATATACGTGTGCATGTACGACCTAAATGCAGGACATTGGCATTGTACAAAAATTTTGAATTCTCCGAGCATCCTACTAGATTCCTATTGGTTCAACGGGCAAGTCTGTGATACGAATTACAAATCGAGCTATGAACAAATATGTGATTATAAATCCGTTTTAGGTACGCTGAATATACACTAGTTATGTACACAAGGTAAGCATCTATGTGATCGTACTATGATGTTATGTATATGGAATTGATGATATGATAAGCAAAGTTTTGGCTAGATGAGCTATGTGCTTATATGATTATTGAATTGTAAATGTGGACAATATGGTCAAGTTTATGAACCAAGTTATATATGTGACGATTTGCTAAGTGATTGAGATGTGCCATTGTATCTACTTGAATAGTATGCATTCTATGCTAAGTTTGTTTGTATATTGACTTACTAAGCTTTTGGAAAGCTTACTCTATGTGTGTATTTTCTCTATTTTATAGGTCGTCAAAGCTAATGAAGGCTAGGGACCATCAAGGATCGTCATCACACTACTAAACTCTTTTTGGTACCTTTTGAAAATGTATATAGCTTAATATGGTATGTATAGGCTAGATATGTGTATATGTTTATGAAGTGAACTTAGCCATGTGTTTTGACAAGTTTTGAGTTGATAAAATGTTTGAATGAATGGGGTGTGTGAATATGTTTTGGTATGGTTTGATGCATATGAAATGGTTAAGTTTTGGCTAAGTAAATAGATGATCTATGCCAGTGATGGGATGAGCTTTAGTCTTGTAATTTGACATAGTTGGAATTGGTATTGAATGTATAGATTAAATGGTCAATTTGGTATGTTTTTGGTTGCCATATATGCATGATATGTGATGGAAAATGTTGCTTGTAGGTATGACCCATTTGGGTGGCATTTTGGTATTACAAATGACCTATAATGTCATACGACCATGGCACATGGGCGTGCCTAGTGACCGTAGGGTAAAGTCTGTATATGGTCTAGTGGGACAAGGCTAAGGCACACAGACGTGCCTGATAGCTGTAATATCCTGGAAATGGGCTTGTGCATTCATGCTTAATTATATGAAATATCATGTTTATGAATGTTCTGAATGTGATCTATGAATATCGTGAACTTTGAAATGTTGGGAAATACCTTAGAAAATTTTTAGATTTTAAGTCTTACTAAGGGAGCTAAGTGAATAGGGCCTTAAGAGAAAATGTATGTGAAATATGACATACAAATAGGCTTGGTAAAGTGGCTATAGGACGCCACTTAAAGCCTGTAAAGACGCATACAAGCTATGCAAATGGGCCTAGGTTAGAGCCACAAGGTAAACAAAAGGAGTTTTTATTTTTGGCATTAAGAGGGAGAAGTGGGCGGCATTAAGGCACTAAAGGGAGTTGTTTTATTTTGTTAAAATTTGGAAAATAGATGGATAAGTGATGGATAATTATTGGTATATTTTTTAAGTGATAAGAGATAATTGAGGATTAATTCCATTATTGAATAAAGGGATAAGAGAAAAGTTAGGAATTGGCTAGTGTTGGTGAATAGGGATTCCTTTGGTGATAATTTGGCAAAGAGGAGAAAATAAGGCCATTATTCATTCTTTTCTAAGTCTCTGCTGAAAGTCTCTAGCAAACTCTCTCCTTTCTCTTTTATTTTGCCAAAGTCGAATACTCAAGAAAGCTTAGCCGACTTCTCCATCGTTTCTTCTTCAAAGATTTTCACCATTACCGTTACTACCTCATACCTTTTCTTTTGTGACCCTTGTGGAAGTCGAATCCATAACCCTTGCTACCCTTTTCAAGATCTGATTATATAAGGGACTTCAGCATTTAATTTTTCTTCAAGTTTCAAAGTCGAATAACTTCGGAGGTGACATAGTTCTTGTCGATTTCTTCAATAAGGGTAATATCAAATTAGGTTTTCATTCTTCTACTCTTGAGGCTTGTCGAAAACTAAAGATCTAATCCTCATGTTGTTCTTTGGCCGAATCTATGAAGGGTGCTTGGGAGTTAAGTATTATCGACTTTGGAAGAGGATCTTTTCGGGATCTCAAGTTTTAAGGTAAGCAATAAAGTGATATTCGACCATAGGCCATTATTATGTGATTTAAAGATTAGATTTAAATCTAACCTATGACTATAGGTAATTCGACATCTCCTTGGTTAGGGGGCTAATTTTGAGATTTCAAAACCACAAGGTAAGCACTATGGACAATCGACTATAGCCCTATTTTGATAGTTAGATCTATTCCTTATTATCTTGGAAGCCGAAAAACTAACCTATGTAGAGATCTAGTGCTTGGCCGAATACAAGGAGGAGTATAGCAAAGATTGCGTGACTTGATTCTTAAGTCAATCGGCAACAAGGTAGGTTTTAAGTGTAATAATCCTATTGGGATTTGGATTTGTGGCGAATGGGTTTTCATTAAATTTTAATATTGGCGAATGTAGGGTTAAGGATCTAAAGTGTTAGATCGGATTTTGGGTTTCAGGAAGGCATTAATATCGGTGTGTACCCACACTATTTCTTAATAAGTTTAAGGCCTTTATTTAATATGTATGTATGTTATAAGAATGTGGAAAATATGGCTAAATGCGATGTTATGGTACGATTACTAAGGTACGTTTTCCTACTCCTACTATGAGTATGATAAGACTTGTTATGCCATGAATATGAATATGATAAGAATGTGAAATCGGGCCTAAGGCATTATGTTACATGATTTTGTATGACATGGGCATATGGGATATTATGAAAAGGGAAGTGAATGTGGTGGCCTAAGACCACGATATCGAATGTGGTGACCTAAGACCACGATATCGAATATGGTGTCTCATGACACAAAGTATGTATTTGGTGGCTATTCCATGAATTTTATAAGAGGCGATGAGCACACGTCGTATGTGACGCCTTCGATGGTGTGTAGCGGATGGAGGGTTGACTTAGTAGTCCCTCATGGTGTGCGAGGATGGTGCGGGTGATGTGTGGCGGGTGGCATATAGGCTTGGGTTCGAGAATGCATCATTAAATATAAATTATGATATGTATGAATATGATTTGTTATGGAATTTGTTAAGACTTAGTGTTTGTGTACACATTGAGTCTATTTGACTCACCCCGTTGTGGGAACCTTTTTCAGGTGACGATCAGTAATGGACCGGGTCGACAGGAGCTTAAAGGTAGCCATGCACAGCAAGGAATTTATTTAATTTGGATTTTTATTTTACTAAGTACTTTAATTTATTTTGTGATTGTTTGATGTAATAATGCCCTAGTACGAACTATTTCATGCATGCATGCCATTTATTTCAGTACGATACAAATTTTACCAAATTTAAAGTCAAGTAAATTTTATTTCAAAATAAATCTATAAATGTTTTGACACCTAAAACAAATGAATTTGAACCGAGTTTTCCGAGGAACATACCAGATCTGGTCGAGGCTCGTGGGTCGGGTTTGGGGTGTTTCAGTTTGGTATCAGAGCCCACTTTTAAACACTTGGCCTTGGGTTTAAGGCCCAAAATGTTTTCAAAGTTAAGCCCAAAAGAAATTTTTGTGAATTAAGTAGGTTTTTCTAGCATGGCACACTAAGTCTCCGACCCGAAGTCCACCAGGTAAGTACTTCGATCTCTTGTATGATTTATATTATGATTTATAGAAGGGTAGAAATGGAACATAGAATAGAGATTAAGTACTTGAACCCTAGGACTAGTGTACCCCAACAAAACATAAGACTTAAATGCCTAACTAAACAAACCCATGATTATGTCGTCAAGTTAGGGTGTGGCAACCATGGTACGCATGTTCAGGATTGGTTTGGTGGGAGCTTGGTACTTAGCGACCCTAGTGACTCACCTCCTCTCCACTCGAATCCCACAGTGCGTAGCCTCGGTTCACTCTAACCAAAAGAACTTAATCACGAGCTAAACCCCAACTAAAACTAGAAAGGGACTAGCCATATTTTTATGGAAACCCTAGTTTTAAAATTACTAAATTACCCTTTTGATTTGTAAAAGCTACTTTATAAAATTTTTCTGAAATATTTTTTTCAAAATTACTAAAATGCCCCTAGTGGTAAGATTACCAAAATGCCCTTGGTTTATAAAATACTCATATTACCCAGTTTTATCAAAACTTCTTTACTTTATAAAATTTCCTGTTTTGCAAAGGTATCCATAAAACCCTAACTTGTGAAAATTCAAAATACCTCGATTTGAAAATTTACGAGATTGGCCCTAACTTACAAAATTATCAAAAACCCTCAAACCCAAAATTTTTACAACATCACTGATTTGGAAAGAAAAATTCTCAAAAAGAACCCCCATGTTTTGTAAATTTCGAAATATCCTTGATTTATTAAGATTTACAAATTCACCTGGGTTAATTACTAAAATACCCTCAAATTTCCAAATTTCCCAAAATACCTCCGGGAATACAAAATTACCAGAATACCCTTATTGAAAAAAATTCCCAAGGAACCTTATTTTGACAAATTACGAAAAATAGCCATGTAGGACAAATTACGAAAATACCCCTAGGATAGGAACGGACAGAAATGTCCAAAGAGTGAATGTGTATGGGAGATACTATGGAATGGATGTGCTTTTCTGTGGATTAGGATAGAAATCTTGAAACTTTGATTGATCGAAAGAATTGCTACTAAACTCTTTTCATAAAACTTCTTCGCGAATAATCAGTAAAACAATGGCTAATGCATAAAATTTCTTAAACCGAATTAAAGCGCGATTGTAGAAATGAGCTCTAGGGCGCGGTCAAGGTAGAATGACCGTGTCAGAACCCGTTAGATCAGGACAAGGATCTGAGAATGAGGTACCACCGCCACCACCACCACCAGTTGTTAGTGTTGAGCAGCAAGATCAGACGAGAGAAGATGCTGTATCGCAGTGTCTTGTAAGTTCTTAAAATGGTGGTGGTGCTAGAGGAAATATGGGAGCTCAAAATCAGCATGCCAGTGACTCCAAGCCAACGGAGCTGAGGTGTTCCGTGGAGTATCTGGTGTGGCACCCAAAGTATAGCGAATCTTGGTTGGAGGCGCACCGAGTGAATTATGGATGAGCTCGATCGACCCCGAGGAGAAGTTGAAAGGAATGGTGGCACTACTACGCGATGAAGCGTATCAATGGTGGTTAACGATTCGGGATGGTGCCATGGCGAGGATCGACACAGGAATATGTTAAGGCGGCATATCGGAAGAAGTATGTCGAACAAAGTTATATTGATGAGTAGAGGAAGGCATTTTTGGGGTGGTTCAAGGAACAAGTCGATGCAAGTATGAAGCTGAATTTCTAAGGTTAAGCCGGTATGCTCGAGGAGTGGTGGCAACAGAGCATGAGCGGTGTGTCCGGTTTGAGGATGGACTAAGGGATGACCTGAGGTTGGTTGTCGCTCCACATTAAGAGCGGGAGTTTTCTGCTTTAGTAGAGAAAGCTAAGATATCAGAAGGAATTAAGGACTTTGTGAGGCAGAACACGGACCTGAATAAGCAGAAGAGAGGATTTGGGTCATCTGGATCATCTGGGAATGCTCAGAAAAGGCCTAGAGTTGATGGGCCGCGAGGTTAGCAAACGGGTACTAGAGGGCAATATCGTACTTGTGAGTAGTGTGGGAAGAAACACTTAGGCGAATGCTGGAAGAAGACATGTGGATGTTTCAAATATGGGTCAAAGGACCATATGATTAAGGACTGCCCGATGAGACCAGATGGGAATCGACCGATGAGTTCGTAATGTTAATCAGTTGGTAGAGGTGGGCAAGATCCTCGGCAGGTCGTGGTTGAATAACGAGAGGAAATGGTACTTGGCAGAGGGCGTGGAACACCGAGAGTCTTTGTTATCTTGAGGCAAAGGCGCCGGGTTTGGTTTATCACGGTTCAAGTAGAGAGGATGGAGACGCGTCGGACGTCATAACCGAAGACGTTTCTTGTATGTGGAAAACCTTATTATGCTTTGATCGATGTGGGCTCGACCCATTCTTATGTTACTCAGATTGAAGTTGAAACACTAGGCATAGCCTCTGAACCTTCTAGTAGGGAGATGGTGTAGTAAGCCCACTAGGTCAAGCGTAGTGGTGAATAAGGTCTTTCAAGTGTACCTTTAGAAATTCAAGGCGTGGTATTTTCTGTCGACCTGATTGAACTTCCCTTTGGAGAGTTCGATCTTATACTTAGAATGGACTGGCTAGTGGACCATCAGGCTGTGTTGGATTGTGCAGCTAAGCGAATGGAATTAAGGACCCGGAGGATGAGGTGGTCATTATGATAGGTGAAAGAAGAAATTACCTGTCTAATGTAGTTTCGGTGCTAAAGGTTGAAAAGATGGTTCGTAATGGGTGCAGGGCATTCTTAGCCTTTGTAAGTGCATTAGATGGAAAGGAAGGAGGTGTCAGTGGAGTTAAAACTGTAAGGGACTTTGAGGATGTGTTTCTAGAGGAATTACCAAGAATACCCCCAGATAGGGAGGTGGAGTTTGGAATTGACTTGCTACCGGGAATAGCTCCTGTGTTAATTGCCCCTTATAGAATGGCACCAAAGGAGTTGGTGGAGCTCAAGGCTCAAATCCAAGAACTGCTTGATTGTGGGTTTATCCGACCCAATGTGTCTTTATAGGGAGCACCAGTCCTATTTGTGAAGAAGAAGGACAGAACTATGTGCATGTGCATAGACTATCGTCAGTTGAACAAGTTGACCATCAAGAATAAGTACCCTTGCCAAGGATAGACGACCTGTTTGATCAGCTTAAGGGAGTAGCGGTTTTCTCCAAGATCGATTTAAGGTCTAGATACCATCAGTTGAAGGTGAAGGATGTGGATATCCATAAGACAAACTTTAGGACAAGGTACGACCACTATGAGTTTGTTGTAATGCCATTTGGATTGACGAACGCCCCAGCTGCATTCATGGATATGATGAATCGGTTTTTCAACCCTACTTGGATCGGTTCGTCGTTGTGTTTATCGATGACATCTTGGTGTACTCCAAGTCCGAAGAGGAGCATGATGAGCATCTTTGAGTTGTGCTGCAAGTGCTAAGGGAGAAAAAGCTCTATGCCAAATTTATCAAGTGTGAATTTTGGTTGAAGGAGGTTGCGTTTTTAGGGCATGTGGTGTCTGCAGAAGGAATAAGGGTGGATCCTAGGAAGATTGAAGCGGTGTTAGATTGGAAACCACCTAGGTCGGTGGCTGAAATTCATAGCTTCTTGGGATTGGCAGGCTACTACAAAAGATTTGTGGAAGGGTTCTCGTCGATTGCTGCACCTTTGACAAGGTTGTTGAGGAAGGAAATACCTTTCGCATGGGGAGATAAGCAACAAGAAAGCTTTGAGAAGCTTAAGAGGGTCTTGACCGAGGCTCGGTTTTGATTGACCTAAGGGAGGAAAGGATTTTGTGGTGTCTTGTGATGCTTCACACAGGATTAGGATGTGTATTGATGCAAGATGGGAAAGTAGTCGCGTGATGCGTCTCAAAGAACTAAGGCCTCATGAGGTTAACTACCGACTCACGACTTGGAATTAGCAAGAGTGGTCTTTGCTCTTAAGGTGTGGAGACACTATCTCTATGGAGAAAAGTCAGTAATTTACATGCACCACAAGAGTCTTAAGTATTTGTTGACTCGAAGGAGTTAAACTTGAGGCAATGAAGGTGGGTGGAATTACTGAAGGACTATGATTGTTCCATAGAGTATCATCCGGGCAAGGCAAATATAGTGGTTGATGCCTTAAGTCAAAAAGTTGTGTCGGATTTGAGGGCAACGTTTGCACATCTGAGTTTGTATGATGATGGAAGTCTATTGGCAGAGTTACAAGTTAAGCCGTCGTGGTTGAATGAAGTGAAAGAGGGACAGTTGGCTGATGAGGACCTAGGTGCTAAGCTACAACAAGTACAAAATAGAGAGTTGGAAGATTATGCCATTAATGGCGAAGGAGTGTTATGTTTCAGGAACAAGGTCTGTATGCCCAAGGATAAGAAACTTAGACGAAGGATTCTTCAGGAATCGCATAGTAGCCCTTATGCTATGCATCCTAGAGGCACTAAGTTGTCTGAGAGACTTGAGGAGCAATTTTGGTGGCACCGGTGCGAAAAAGGAAGTTGCGAAATTGGTTGGTAAGTGTTTGGCGTGTCGACAAGTTAAGGTGAACACGAGTTCCGTCGGGATTGCTTGACCATCATGATTCCGTCAGTGGAAGTGGGAGCGAATTACCATGGACTTCGTTAGTGGGTTTCCCCTTACGCCTACTAAGAAGGACTCGGTATGGGTAATAGTGGAATCGCTTGACCAAGTTCGCACTTTATTACGGTGAGTCGACTATTCTTTGCGAGAGGTTGGCAAAGTTATATGTGGCGGAAGTTGTAAGGTTGCATGGAGTGCGGTGTCAATTATCTCGAGATAGAGACCCAAGGTTTACTTCCGGTTACGAAAGCGTTACATCGAGCTCTAGGCACTAAGTTGGATTTTACTACGGCTTTTCATCCACGGTCGGCGGGCAATCCGAGCGGGTAATCAAGTTTTAGAGGACATGTTGAGGGTGTGTGATAGATTTGAGAGGAAGTTGGGAGCGATGTTGCCTTTAGCGAGTTTGCCTACAACAAAGATATCGAGCCGAGATTCGGATGGCACCGTATGAAGTGTTGTATGGTCGGAGGTGTCGAACTCTTACGTGTTGGACAGAATTAGGAGAACGTCGAGTTTTGGGACCGAATTAGTGGTAGAATTTGAAGAGAAGGTTGAGATAATTCATGCACGATTGAAGGAAGCATCTGATAGATAGAATTCATATGCAGATCTTAAATGGAAGGAAATCAAATTTGATGTGGGAGACAAAGTATTCCTTAAGGTTTTGCCTTGGAAGAAGGTGATGAGATTTGGTCAGAAAGGGAAGCTAAGCCCAAGGTTTATAGGACCCTATCGAGTGTTGAAGCGAGTTGGACTAGTGGCATATCAGTTAGAATTGCCACCCGAGTTGAAGCAGATGCATGACGTATTCCATGTGTCCATGCTACGTCACTATCGATCGGATCTATCTCATGTGGTACCAATCGAAGAGGTGGAGCTAAGGTCAGACTTGTCCTACGAGGAAGAGTCGATTCAGATTCTAGAACGAGATGTGAAGGTGTTACGACGAAAATCAGTGCCTTTAGTAAAAGTGTTATGGAGAAAACATGGATCGGAAGAAGCTTCGTGGGAGCCAGAAGAGGCAATGCGACAGCAATACCCTCACTTATTTCAGTCAGGTAATTTCGAGGATGAAATTATTTTAAGGGGTAGAAGCGTAATATCACGAAATGGGCTTGAGCATTCATGCTTAATTATATGAAATATCATGTTTATGAATGTTAGAATGTGATCTATGAATATCGTGAACTTTGAAATGTAGGGAAATACCTTAGAAAATTTTTAGATTTCAAGTCTTACTAAGGAGCTAAATGAATAGGGCCTTAAGAGAAAATGTATGTGAAATATGACATACAAATAGGCTTGGTAAAGTGGCTATAGGGCGCCACTTAAAGCCTGTAAGTGACACCACAAGCTATGCAAGCTGGCCTAGGTTCGAGCCACAAGGTAAAAAAAGGAGTTTTATTTTTCGGCATTAAGAGGGAGAAGTGAACGGCATTAAGGAACTAAAAGGGAGGTGTTTTATTTTGTTAAAATTCGACAAATAGATGGATAAGTGATGGATAATTATTGGTATATTTTTTGTAAGTGATAAGAGATAATTGAGGGATGAATTCTATTATTGAATAAAGGGATAAGAGAAAAGCTAGGAATTGGCTAGTGTTGGTAGAAAGGGATTCCTTTGGTGATAATTTGACAAAGAGGAGAAAATAAGGCCATTATTCATTCTTTTCTAAGTCTCTGCCGAAAGTCTCTAGCAAACTCTCTCCTTTCTCTTTTATTTTGGAAAAGCCGAATACTCAAGAAAGCTTAGCCGACTTCTCCATCGTTTCTTCTTCAAAGATTTTCACCATTGCCGTTACTACCTCATACCTTTTCTTTTGTGACACTTGTGGAAGCCGAATCCATAACCCTTGCTACCCTTTTCAAGAGCCGATTATATAAGGGTCTTCCGGACAAATTTTTCTTCAAGTTTCAAAGCTGAATAACTCAGAGGTGACTGACATAGTTGCTATCGATTTCTTCAATAAGGGTAAGATCAAATTTGGTTTTCATTCTTCTACTCTTAGGCTTGTCGAAAACTAAAGATCTAATCCCTCATGTTGTTCTTTGGCCAAATCTATGAAGGGGTGCTTTGGGGATTAAGTATTGTCGACTTTGGAAGAGGATCTTTCCGGGATCTCAAGTTTTAAGGTAAGCAATAAAGTGATATTTGGCCATACGCCATTATTATGTGATTTAAAGATTAGATTTAAATCTAACCTATGACTATAGGTAATTCGACATCTCCTTGGTTAGGGGGCTAATTTCGGGATTTCAAAACCACAAGGTAAGCGCTTATGGACAATCGGCTATAGCCTTATTTTGATACTTAGATCTATTCCTTATTTTCTTGGAAGCGAAAAACTAACCTATGTAGAGATCTAGTGCTTGGCCGAGTACAAGGAGGAGTATAGCAAAGATTGCAGGACTTGATTCTTAAGTCAATCGGCAACAAGGTAGGTTTTAAGTGTAATAATCCTATTGGGATTTGGATTTGTGGCGAATGGGTTTTCATTAAATTTTAATATTGGCGAATGTAGGAGTTAAGGATCTAAAGTGTTAGATCGGATTTTGGGTTTTAGGAAGGCATTAATATCGGTGTGTACCCACACTATTTCTTAATAAGTTTAAGGCCTTTGTTTAATAGGTATGTATGTTATCTGAATGTGGAAAATATGGCTAAGTACCATGTTATGGTACACATTACTAAAATACGTTTTCCTACTCCTACTATGAGTATGATAAGACTTGTTATGCCATGAATATGAATATGATAAGAATGTGAAATCAGGCCTAAGGCATTATGTTGCATGATTTTGTATGACATGGGCATATGGGATATTATGAAAAGGGAAGTGAATGTGGTGACCTAAGACCACGATATCTCGAATGTGGTGACCTAAGACCACGATATCGAATATGGTGTCTCATGACACAAAGTATGTATCTGGTGGCTATGCCATGAATTTTATAAGAGGCGATGAGCACGTCGACTGCAGCGACTACCGTCGATGGTGTGTAGCGGATAGAGGGTTGACTTAGTAGTCCCCACGGTGTGCAGGATGGTACGGGTGATGTGTGGCGGGTGGCATATAAGCTTGGGTTCGGAATGCATCATTAAATGTAAATTATGATATGTATGAATATGATTTATTCTGTGAAATTTGTTAAGACTTAGTGTTTGGGTACACATTGAGTCATTTGACTCACCCATTGTGGGAACTTTTTGGTGACGATCGGTAATGGACCGGATTGGCGGGAGCTTAAAGGTGGCCATGCACAACAAGGAATTTATTTAATTTGGATTTTTATTTTATTAAGTACTTTAATTTATTTTGGGGTTGTTTGATGTAATAAGGCCATAGTACAAACTATTTCATGCGTGCATGCCATTTATTCGAAGACGATACAAATTTTACCAAATTTAAAGTCAAGTAAATTTTATTTCAAAATAAATCTATAAATGTTTTGACACCTAAAACAATATGAATTCCAATTTTAAAGATAAAACCTAAGACAAAGGAATCGACATGTCTTCTAAGTTTGAAAGTAAAATTTTAAATAAACCCTGATTTCAAAATTAAACCAGTTTTCAACTTAAGCCCAACACAATTCGGGTTTTCTGCCAAAATCACTCAAGCTTTTCCAAAAAAAAAAAAAACAAATGAATTTGAACCGGTTTTTACTGAGGAACATACCAGATCTGGTCGAGGCTCGTGGGTCGGGTTTGGGGTGTTTCAGTAGCCGTGTGGTATTTGGCAGGATCGACCATGGCTAGGGTACACGGGCGTGCCTGGTGGCTGTGGTACATAAGTCAGTTTCGACCACGAGGAGGACAAACTAGTGTGTCTTGTAGCCGTGGGTGGGGCACGACCTACCCCCACGGGCGTGTATCCCTTGTATTATAGAAAAGTTTTTAAGTTTCCATGAAATTTTGTATGTGTTTCGTTTTAGTCCTGACTTGGCTTATAAGCATGCTTAGGGTCTCGATGACTCACTTAAGGGACATTATGTGTATGATAGATGAATGAAATGCATGAAATGTTATAAATGTTTCCGATCTATCCGATAAGGCATTTGACCCTAGTCCAGCGACGGTTACGGGTTAGGGGTGTTACACTGCCCTTCGAAGTGGCCACGTACACTCATGTGCCAGGCTGTGTGCTAGGTCGTGTCAAACCTATAAGGTATATTGACTTCTGCAACATAGCCAAGTCACTCGCCCGTGTGCTAGGCCTTGTGCCAATTATGGGGTATACTGACTTGTACCACACGGCCGATCACATGCCCGTGTGTGAGGCCATGTGGAGCATACTGCTTCACTTCTATTTCAACACCAGGGGACACACGGCCGTGCAACATGACCGTGTGTCACACACGACTAAGACACACGCCTGTGTCTCTGCTCGTGTGGGCAAAAATAGGCTATTTACCAAGACAATTTGCCACCCAAATTTGCATATACCTACACAACCAAAATGGCACCAATTTAGAGCATAAGTAAACATCCAATTTAGCCACAATTAAGGCTAATTCATGCCATATCCAATACCAATAACTAACATGTTTATAACTCATGTTTTTCTCAATCAAAATATACCAAAACATATACACCAATCAACTAGTTAAACCTTTACCAAACATACATTATTTTGTACCAATTCACAAGCATATTACCAATTCCACAAATCATCAATTTACCATCCATGGTACCTATTATCATCAATCATCACATAACTTTCAACCAACTCAATTTACAAGACATAACTATACATATATGTACCATATTCAAACATACCAAACAACCCAAAATAATCCATCACACATGGCTATATATATATACATACCAAACACAAACATTTCCAAGCCAATTCATTTGGACAAAGTCATTAAAAACATAACCAAAATAACTCAAAGTCCCTATACATGCCATATGACCAAACCATAACTTCAAAAGTACCAAAGTGACGGTTGGATAGTGTGACGATGTCTCTGACAATCCCCGAATCTGAGCTAGCTTTGAATTCACTATAAAACACGGGAAAAATAAAAAAAAGTAAGCTATAAAGCTTAGTAAGCTCGTATGAAGTAAAATTAACAATTTGTAGTACACAATTCACCAATTTGAACTAGTTAACATATAATTCATGATAAAAAACAAACCTTTCTCATACTTACTCATATGCTTGTATACAATTTCATAGCTTCTTCTATTTGAATCTCATACTTTATATGTACATACATGTACAAATTCGTAACAAACTCATACCTTTTCATAATACTATCAAATACTCGATATTTTGCACACTAAGTGCCAATACGTAGTCGAAGCTATTATAATCTCGTACACTAAGTGCCATATATAGCAGAAGTTATCTCGAATCGCACACTAAGTGCCATAAATATCCGAATCATTGTAAGAAATGACTATAATCTCATATACACAATTTATGCAATATAAAAGCATTTTAAGCATAATTATAACAATGTTTATTACATACGAACTTACCCTGGATGTGAAAACGACGAATCTAGTCGATTAGTCGATAACTTTATCTTTTCCCCGATTTAAGTTTGTATTTCGCTTTTCTTGATCAAATATATTAAAAATTAGCCTATTTAATAATCTATTTATTCAATTTAGTACAAAACACTCTTTAAGGCACATGTACACTTTTGCCCCTAAACTTTCACATTTTCACAATTTAGTCCTCAATACACAAAATCACAAATTCATGCAAATTTCACAACACCCATGCTTAGCCTAATTACTCTTATTCCCCTAGAAGACCATAATTTTCATTTATTTCACATTCTAACCACAAAATTTCAACATTTCTCAATTTAATCTATATCACCCCAAAACCGGCTCAGAAGTTAGGCCCAAATCTGGTGTGTCACATTGAAGAAAATGTATAAAGGATTTGTGATTCGTACTAAAATAAGTTTTGTTAAAATCAAGAAAAACAAGTTTGATTTGAGACATTTGATAAAATACTACTAACCTCGAAGATTGATTGATAAATCGATAGATTTGAACTAATAATCTTATAAAAGCGTGACTTTTGAAAGCAGACGTTGAAATTTGAAGAAGATTTTCGTGTTAAAAATATTTGTAAAAGTTTATTATGAAAACCATTTATTAATCGATTTCTGGAAAACCTTTATTTAAGCTTTTAGAAAATTTCAATTTAAAATAATTTAAGTAAAATAATAAGTATATCAAACATAAAGCAAATAATAAAATACTCCAGAGGCCTTATTACAACATAAAATAAAAAAAAGTAAAGTGAACGAAAATAGAAATCTAAAGTTCCAAAGTAAAACACCATTTCTGAAGTATGGCCTCCACCGAGTCATCCATAGCCCCAAGTCCTCGCCACTGAGCATTACCTACAAGGGTTAAGAAAGAAAGGGGGTGAGTTACAAGAACTCAGTGTATAATCCCCTTACCGTCATCCACTGGCTTGAATCTAATTAGCAAAAACTTGGGCCTAAGCAAATAAAGCAAAATCTTGGGCCAAAGCCCATTTACACAACAGAACATATATATGTATATGCAATGTATGCAATTCCCAAACCAAACCTAGTAATCCATTCGCTACACACCACCCGTACCAACCAACACACCTGTGGGGATCAAGTCAACCCACCCCGCCAACACACCAATCGCAGGCAATTTAATTGTGGGCAAGCCACTAGAATAACAGAATTTACGTGGCATTGCCACTATAAAGATTTGTGGTAGAATCACCAAAATTTGTGGCAGAGCCACCAGAACATCTCTTCAACATTATCCCATCCCATGAAAAATCATGTATATAATGCATAACAAATCATGATTATTACAATATATCAATAGTAATTTATTTGGATATTCATTACAAAAGTACGGTCCATTATATTCATTTATCAAAAAGGCCCATTAAGCAAAATATCAGATGGCCCATATAACAAAATATCAGATCGGCCCATATAGAAAAATACCATATTGACCCATTAATCAAAATATTAGATCGGCCCATATAGCAAAATATTAGATCGGCCCATATAGTAAAATATCAGATCGGCCCATATAGCAAAATATCAGATTGGACCATTAATCAATATGTCCATTCAGCCCATAAGGCAATATATCGATTCAGTCCATTAAGCAATATCGTATTTCAGCCCTTTAGAGGTATTTTAGTAATTCTTCCCATAGGGGCATTTTCGTCAATTGGTAATTTTACCCACTAAGGGTAATTCGGTAATTTTGCAATCTAGACTTAACTACTAATTTGGGCATAAAAATTTAAATTGTCCTGACTAAATTGACTATAACTTGAGTTAGGAATCTCTAAATATAAATTCGTAAATTTTACTTGAAACTAGACTCTTATATCTTCTTACTACAATTTCTCCAGAATTTTTCGCTTAACCATTAAATACATTTTATTCCTTAAAGTTTCCCTTCTTTCACTGTCCACTGATTCTGACCTCTCTTTCCTTAATTTTAAATATATCACTGTACGGTTTTCATATACTGCTACCACTTGTTTCTACTGAAGATAGACTCACTCAGAAATCCATACATATAAATTATAACCCATAATTCACTTTGTACAATTTTATATGATTTTTCCAAGATAGATTAGGGAACCACAAAGTCATTCCAACATATCTCAGAATATAAAATTCCTTTTCCTTCTCTGATTCTTCCTTATCAAAACAGACACAGTAAGCTTTTATTTGATATCTAATTCACTTTCTAATTCGTTTCTCCTATTTTTCGTGATTTTTCAAAGACATGTCACTTTTCTAACTGAAACTGTTTTATTACAAATATGATTACCACTACGATCATATGCACGCCCGAGTGATTACGAATGCCGATTTTCAGTTTTTCTTTGGTATTTCAACGAATCACAAAATATTTCATGCAAGCCTTTAGAGAAGTGTGAGATCACACACCATTGCAAATATATATTCGGAATGTACGGGATTACACACCTTATTCGGAATCTGTAACACGATATTCTCTGCGGCACCTAAAGATACAATCAGTCAACAATTAGTCCAAAACCCAATTTACAACTTCATCCAAGTATTGCGATTGATTTAAAAATCTATATCACTTACCAACAATTTGAGTCTCTTATTACGAGAGATAGGTGTTTGACTTTACTACTATTTCTGAAAAATCCACAAGTAGAAAGTATCACGTGATTTCGTGCCTAATAACATAATCAATTAGCCAAACTTTCAATCTGATTAACACCATAACCGAATAGCAATATCGAATGGACTATGAAAAGACTACTTACCTTAATCAATGATAATCTCGATTCCCACCAATTGGCTTATGATTACGAATGAATTGACAAGGATTTGGTATTAGGCCACCCACTAGAACTCTACGAAAAAGAGTTGATCAAATATGAGAGTGATGAAGAGAGTGATATTTCAATAAGAAACAAAGTGGAATAGCCTTATAATGATGAACATACATATTCGGCTAGAAAGAGAAGAAATGAAAGGATTAGAAATGAAGCCCTTACCCAATTCAACCAAGGAGAGATGCCCAACACACAAAAATGGGGAAGATAGAAGATGATCGAAATTCAGCTATCAAAAAAAGATGAACAAAAGATGAATATTTGATTAAACAAAAAGAAGAAAGATGCACAATTGTGCTAGGAGGTTTCGACAAAGAGAATAGCAAATTTGGAAGAAGATGACACAAAAGTTGCAAATAGGATTTTTCCCCAAAACAATACCAAGACCTTACCAAATGTCAAACTAAAAATTTGAGCTACCTATCTACCCCCAAAACCGTCCACATGCATTACAATATTGGTCAAACTTTTGGCCAACCACACTTTACATAACATTCTCCCCTTTTTGTGCCAACATGTCCCCCATACTTGCCTTTTTCTTTTGATTCCTTTCCCCAACCTCAACCTTTCCTTATTTCCTTAGCCTCCTTACCAAAAATAAAGAAATCCACCTTGCCATATATACCTCTTGGCCGACACTTAAGGAGAGCATGCAAAAATAATAGTCAAAATTTGTACACAATGGGATTTGAACCTCTTTCCTGAAAGTCCTTCACTTGATGTCATAACCTCTTTACTAATTGCTCATTTATGCTAACAATTTACTCATTTATTTCTATAAGCTTTGAAGCTACTTACCATCTCTCCTTAAAGTGCTAAAATACCAGATTTTTCCTAATGCCCAATTAAACCCGAGACTTCATAGAGACCTCGTAACCTTCCAAATTCACTTAACTAGTAAGTCCAATTGCAACAACGCCATTCTCATATTCTCGAAAATTTTAAACATCCTTATGCACAAGGCCCATTGGGCCCAATCCTACTAGGCCCAATTTCGGGATGTTATAATTCTACCCTCCTTAAAGAAAATTTCGTCTCGAAATTTCCAATAACTAAATGCATCGCTCAAATCACAATACTATGCTTTCGCTATGCACTCTGATCTTAATAACACTAATTCACTTTCTATCTTTAACCTTGGAAACTCTTCACATCATCAAATATCAAATCTTCAGAAGCAAATAGGTATTTATCACTCATTCATAAAATTTTCTACATTCAACCAAAACATACCCGTCTTAATGGTGATGGAACAATCCTGAGCCTTACGCTCCTTAGACTCGCATATCAAACATGCTCTTGACCTCCTCTACCATTCACCCGAATGACACCTTCCGCAATAATCGCAAACTGGAAAGTTTGGATGTGCCTTGACACACTTCACAGAACGAGACTACAACCCTAAAGAACCGCGATATCCTTTCTTCTTACAGTCCACGCGCCCAACTCGAAGTGCCTCACCGATTCCTTTAACCTACTCCAATACTTCTTTAACTAACTGAGTTAGCTTATCAACCCCAGCTTGATCATGAGATTCCGTTTCAGCCACTGGTAATGGGAATGCCTCCCTTTCGAAAACATGCATCGGTGCTGAAGATCTAGCCCTAGCACTTTAGCCTCTACCACGTCTACATCTTTCGCATCCACGTCTTCTAACGCTCATATTGACTAAGTCGATTTAATCTGATTAAGAATTTTATGAATCATTAAGCTATTTAAGTGTTTATTAAATAATGTTTTATGGAGTATAGAAAGTAGGGTTGTTTTCGCAAAACGTATCCTATAGTCTCAATCTCTATAGTTTTGATACCTAAAACTAGAAATTCTAGAGTATTCCTACAGGCATATCATAATCATTATAATCATACAATAATAACATACACTTACTTGACTTCTTTGCGGATCTGGGTGGTGCCATACTTCCTTTAGAACATGCATTTTTAGTTTAATATTTAAACTACTTTGGAAAATGCTTTTGAACCCAAACCACGGTCGAATTTTGAAACTAGGCTCTGATACCATAAAATGTAACACCCCAAACCTGGCCCAAAAGTTAGGCCCAAATCTGGTGTGTCACATTGAAGAAAACGTATAAAGGATTCGTGATTCATACTAAAATAAGTTTTGTTAAAATTAAGAAAAACAAGTTTGATTTGAAACATTTAATAAAATACTACTAACCTCGAAGATTGATTGATAAATCGATAGATTTGAACTAATAATCTTATAAAACGTGACTTTTGAAAACGACGTTGAAAATTCGAAGAAGATTTTCGTGTTAAAAATATTTGTAAAAGTTTATTATGAAATCCATTTGTTAATCGATTTTTGGAAAACCTTTATTTAAGTTTTTAGAAAATTCTCATTTTAAATAATTTAAGTAAAATAATAAGTATATCAAACATAAAGCAAATAATAAAATACTCTAGAGGCCTTATTAAGACATAAAACCCAAAATAGTAAAGTGAACGAAAATAGAAATCTAAAGTTCCAAAGTAAAACACCATTTTTGAAGTATGGCCTCCACCGAGTCATCCATGGCCCCAAGTCTTAAATCATGAGCATTACCTACAAGGGTTAAGAAAGAAAGGGGTGAGTTACAAGAACTCAGTGTATAATCCCCTTACTGTCATCCACTGGCTTGAATCCAATTAGCAAAAACTTGGGCCTGAGCCCATAAAGCAAAATCTTGGGCTGAAGCCCATTTACACAATAGAACATATATATGTATGTGCAATGTATGCAATTCCCAAACCAAACCTAGTAATCCATCCGCTACACACCACCCGTGCCAACCAACACACCTGTGGTGAAACACCCCAAACTCGACCCACGAGCCCTAATCGGATCTGGCATGCTTCTTGAGTAAAACATTTCAAAACTTGTTTGTTACTTTGGAAAAATTTGTGTGATTTTGAAGAACATTTGATTTGTATTGAGTCTAAAATGAAAACGGTGTTGTTTTTTGTAAACAATAAGTTAAAAGTATTACCGGGTTTTTAGAGTTTAACAGCAAATTGAAGATCGATTGTGATTAGGTGTCAAAACATCTAAAATTTGATTTTAAGAAAAATTTGTTTAACCTTTGATTTGATAATGATCGTATCTTGATAAACCGAATTAAACGCATACTTAAAACAGTTAACAATAATGGCCATATTACATCATAGTAAAACCCGGAATAAATCCAAAATACTTAAATATAAAAACAACAAAAATAAAATAACTCTGAGCTGAGCATGGCCACCAATAAGCTCCTGCCGACCATGTCCATTTTCTGAGTGTCACCTGAAAAGATATCCCACAACGGGGTGAGTCAAACGGACTCAGTGTATAACCACCAACACAAAGTCCCAACGATTTAGGCATATCAATTCATACATATATATAGCAATTATAGAAAATGATGCAATCCCGAACCCAAACCTAGATAACCATCCGCTACACATCACCCGTACCAACCATCACACCGTGGGGACTACTAAGTCGACCCTCCATCTGCTACACATCATCGAAGGCAGTCACTGCAGACGACTGGCACATCGCCTTTATAAATTGTGGCATAGCCACCATATAATATTTTGTGACATAAGTCACCATATTCAGATAACGTGACATGAGTCACTAGATTTCATGGTAAAAGCCACCAGATCACTTCCACTTAACATAACACCCATATGCCCCATGTCATACAAACCATACAAATATCATGCTTTATGCCTTATTTCACATTCTTATCAATATTCACTTATGTGCCATATTTCACATGTTCATAACATTTATTGACGTAATATTAAAGATTATGTACCTGAATGTTTTGTACCATTGTATGGTACCTTTAGCCACGTTCACATCTTTCATTAACACATATATTAAAACATTACCATAAATCTATTAAGATTTAGTGTGGGGCTACACACCTGATTTACTTAACAAGTTCACTGAAATCCCGAAAATCCTTGTACACCACTGTCGACTACCCTAAATAACCATAGTTAGATTCGGCTAACATAATGACCAATATGGCCGAATATTCACATTCATTTACCTTGCGATTCCAAATCCCAAAAATAGTCACTTGACTATGAAGATGTCGAAATCCTACATGGTACATACCAGGGTCAACCTTTTTGTACAAATCTATGAAAATGGCCCTTGGTTGAATACTACATATGGCTTACCTTGGATTCTTAAAATCTCGAAGATCTTCTCTTATAGTCGACTATAGGTGAATCCCGAAACCTCCTTCATAGTTTTGGCCAAAGAACATTAAAAGAGATTAGTGCATTAATTTATCGTCAGTTAGAGAAAGAAAAGAACAAGAGTTTGGCCAAGAAAGATCCTTACCAACTCAATCGAAAATCCTAGCTTGAAACAGAAAGATTTAGCTCCTGCTTAAATGATCAAGTCGACACCAAAAAGGGGTAGAGGAGCATTCGACTATGGCCACCAAATAGAGGATTTGGCTTAGACAAAAGTGAACAATCGATTAAGGGTCTCTTGTGTATTCGGCTTTGATTTAATTTGCAAAAGAAGAAAAAAAATTGATGATGGAGATTCGGCCTCAACAAGATTGGAAAGAGAGAAAGGAGCTTTCGGCTTTGGCAAAATAAAAGAAGAAGAAAAGAGTTGCTTTTGGTTTTTAGTCAACAGAGGAAAAGAATTTCGGCAGAGGCTCAATTGGAAAGAAAAGAAAACAAATGGCCTCACTCTCCTCCCTTGGTAGAAAATACCACCAAAAGAGTCATTTCAAGCCAACACACATCTCCTTCTCAAATCCACTTTTCCTCCTTATTTTCTCTTTATCACCCATTCAAAATAATTGAAATAATCCAACATTATCATATGCCCTTAGCCGAATTTTAAAATGAATTAGACCATATCTAAAGCTCATCCAATCAGTCTCCCATGCCATCCCCCACTGCCCATTTTAGCTGCAAAAATAAAACTCCTATTTGCGTCCCTTGCTGCTCGAACCTAGGCCCTATTACACAGCTTGTGGCGTCACTCACTAAGGCTTTAAGTGGCGCCTCCTTGCCACTTTACCAAGCCCATTTCCATGTCCAATTTTCCTTACAATATTTCTTAAGGCCTTATTTGCCTAGCTCCCCCTTTAAGGCTTAAAATACAAATATTTTCTAAGGCATTTTCCTACTCTCCAAGGTTCTCAAAATTCACAAGACACATTCAAACACACATAGGCATGCTACTTCATACAATTAAGCAAAAATGCACAAGCCATAAAATCTCGGATATTATAGTTTTACCCCCTCAAAATAATTTTGACCTCGAAATTACCTGGCTAAGATAAGTGAGGGTATTGTTGTCGCATTGCTTCTTCCGGCTCTCACGAAGATTCTTTCGATCCATGATTGCGCCATAACACTTTGACTAGAGGAATTGATTTCCTCCGTAATACTTTCACATCTCGTTCCAAAATCTGAATCGGCTCTTCCTCATAGGACAAATCTGGCCTTAGCTCCACCTCTTCAATCGAAACTATATGAGATGGATTTGAGCGATAACGACGTAGCATCAAAACATGGAATACATCGTGCATCTGCTGTAATTTTGAAGGCAACTCCAACTGGTATGCCACCGGTGCAACTCGCTTCAATACTCGATAAGGTCCTATAAACCTAGGGCTTAACTTTCCTTTGTGACCAAATCTTATCACCTTCTTCCAAGGCGACACTTTAAGAAACACATAATCTCTCACAGCAAACTCGATCTCCTTCGTTTAAGATCTGCGTATGACTTACACTGTCGGATGCCTCCTTCAAGCGTATACGAATTACCTTAACCTTTTCCTTCTATTCTGCCACAATTTTTGGACCCAAAATCTGACGTTCTCCCAATTCCGTCCAACATGTGGGAGTGTGACACTTTCGTCCATATAGTGCTTCGTATGGTGCCATCCGAATACTTGCCTGATAACTGTTGTTATACGTAAATTCCGCTAAAGGTAAATATTCTTCCCAACTTCCTCTGAAGTCTATCACAAACCCCTCAACATATCCTCTAACACTTGAATCACTTGTTGATTGGCGTCATTGCGGATGGAATCTTGATCTTGAAGTCAGCTGGTGCCCAAAGCTTGATGTAGCGCTTTCGAATCGAGGCGTAAACCTCAGATTCCTATCTGAAATAATTGACACCGGCACTCTGTGCAGCCTCACAATCTCGGCTACATACAACTTTGCCAATTTCTGTAGAGAATAGTCAACCCGCACCGGTATGAAATGTATGGGCTTTATCAACCGATCCACGATCACCCATACTGAGCCCTTCTTAGTAGGCGTAAATGGAAGCCCACTAACGAAGTCCATGGTGATTCTCTCCCACTTCCACTGCGGAATCTTAATTGGTTGAAGCAACCCTAAAGGAACTTGGTGTTCAGCCTTAACTTGCTGACACGTTAGGCACTTTCCTACAAACTCTGTAACTTCCCGCTTAAGACCTAGCCACCAAAACTGTTCCCTTAGATCTTTGTACAACTTACTACCTCCAGGATGCATAGCATAAGGGCTACTATGCGATTCCCAAAGAATTCTATGCCTTAACTCCTCGTTCTTTGGCATACAGATCTTACCCTTGAAACATAATACTCCGTTGCCATTAAAACTATAATCCTTCAACTCCCCATTCTGCACTTGCTGTAGCTTAGTACTAAAATCATCATCTGCCAACTGTCCCTCTTTCACCTCATTCAGCCATGTCGGCATAACTTACAATTCTGCCAATAAACTTCCGTCGTCATACAAGCTAAGGTGTGTAAACATCGTCCTTAACTCCGACACTACTTTTCGACTTAGGGCATCTGCCACAACGTTCGCCTTGCCTGGGTGATACTCTATGGAACAATCATAGTCCTTCAATAACTCCACCCACCTTCGCTGTCTCATGTTCAGCTCTTTCTAAATCAGCAAATACTTCAAGCTCTTATGGTCTGTGTAGATCACTGACTTTTCTCCATATAAGTAGTGCCTCCACACTTTAAGAGCAAAGACCACTGCTGCCAATTCCAACTCGTGCGTTGGGTAGTTAACCTCATGTGGCCTTAACTATCAAGACGCATAAGCGACTACCTTCCCGTCCTGCATAAGGACACATCCCAATCCTGTGTGAGAAGCATCACAGTATACCACATAGTCCTTCCCTGCCTCAGGCTGAATTAAAAGTGGAGCTTCTGTCAATACCTTCTTAAGCTTCTTGAAACTTTCTTGCTGCTTATCAGTCCATATGAAAGGTACCTCATTTCTCAACAACTTCGTCAACGGTGCGGCTATTGATGAGAACCCTTCTACGAACCTTTTGTAATAGTCTGCTAAACCCAAGAAACTATGAACTTTCGCCACGGGCTTAGGTGGTTTCCAATCCAATCTTGCCTCAATCTTAGAGGATCCACCCTTATCCCTTACCTTAGACACCACATGTCCTAAAAGCGTAACTTCCTTGACCAAAATTCATACTTCTGAAATTGGCATATAGCTTTTTCTCCCTTAACACTTGCAACACGACTCGGAGGTGCTCATTATGTTCTTCCTTAGACTTCGAATACACCAAAATATCGTCTATGAACACAACAACGAACCGACCAAATAGGGTTGGAAGACCCGGTTCATCATGTCCATGAATGCGGCTGGGGCATTTGTCAATCTGAACGGCATTACCAAGAACTCATAATGCCCATACCTTGTCCGAAAAGCTGTCTTATGGATATCAGCCTCCTTCACCTTAAGCTGATGATATCCAGACCTTAGATCTATCTTTGAAAATACTGCGGCCCCCTTAAGCTGATCGAACAAGTCGTCTATTCTTGGCAAAGGGTACTTGTTCTTGATGGTCAGCTTATTCAACTGACGATAATCTATGCACATGCGCATAGTTTCGTCCTTCTTCTTCACAAACAAGACCGGTGCTCCCCATGGAGACACACTGGGTCGGATAAACCCACGATCAAGCAACTCTTGGATCTGAGCCTTGAGCTCAACCAACTCCTTTGGTGCCATTCTGTACGGGGCAATTGACACAAGAGCTGTACCTGGCAGCAAGTCAATTCTGAACTCCACTTCCCTATCCGGGGGTATTCTAGGTAACTTCTCCGAAAAAACATCCTCAAATTCTCTTACTGTTCTAACTCCACTAACTCCCCCTTCCTTTGCATCCAACTCACTAACCAAGGTCAAAAAGGCGTTACACCCTTTCCGAATCATCTTATCATCCTTTAAAGCAGAAACTACATTAGACAAGTAGTTTCTTCTTTCTCTTATCATAATTATCGCCTTATCCTCCGGCGTCCTTAACTCCATTCGCTTAGCTGCGCGATCCAATACAGCTCGATGTTCCACTAGCCAGTCCATACTAAGGATAAGATCAAATTCTTTGAAGGGTAATTCCATCAAGTCGGTAAGAAATACCACTCCCTGAAGCTCTAGAGGTACACTCCGAAATATCTTATTTACCACTACAGTTTGACCTAATGGGCTCACTACAGTCATCTCCCCATTAGACAATTCAGAGGATATGTCTAATGTTTCAACTATTCTACATGCAATATAAGAGTGGGTAGAGCCAACATCAATTAGAGTAAAGTAAGGCTCGTCGGCTATAAAGAACGTACCGGTTATGACATCCTGTGCGTCTCCATCCTCCCTCCGGTGAATCGCATACACCAGACCCGGCTTTCTTGCCTCTATATTACCAACACCTCTGCCCGGTGTTCCCCGTCCTCTACCAGAACCATTACCTCTTTCAGCCGAACCACGACTTCGCGGTGGCTGCTGTCCTCCTCTACCAGCCTGGTTAAGACCACGACTTGCTTTGGTGGCCCCTCTCATTCTCATAGGACAGTCCTTAATCATGTGGTCCTTGGACCCACACTTGAAACATCCTCCCGTCTTCTTCCAACACTCCCCCAAGTGCATCTTTCCACACTGGCCGCAAGTATGGTACTGTCCTCCCGTAGTAGCCTGCTGACCTCGTGGCCCATCAACTCTAGGCCTCTTTTGCACATTCCCAGATGACCCTGCTGATCCAAAACCTCTCTTTTGCCTGTTCCTATCGTATTACATCTCACTGGTCCTTAATCCCTTCGGCTACCTTAGGCTTCTCCACTAACACAGCAAACTCTCGCTCCTGCTGTGGAGCTATTAACAACCTCAAGTCATCCCTCAGTCCGTCCTCAAACCGGACACACCGTTCATGCTCCGTTGACACAATACCTCAAGCATATCGACTCAACCTTAGAAATTCTGCCTCATATTCCGCTAAGGAACTTATTTCCCTGAACCAACCTCAAAAATGTCTTCCTCTGCGCATCAACATAACTAGTTCCAATATACTTCTTCTGATATGCCGCCTTAAAATATTCCCAAGTAAGATCGTCTGCGGCAGCACCATCCCGAATCGTGAGCCACCACTGATATGAC
Organism: Gossypium rotundifolium; assembly: GCA_025506655.1. NCBI lineage: Eukaryota > Viridiplantae > Streptophyta > Magnoliopsida > Malvales > Malvaceae > Gossypium > Gossypium rotundifolium. The sequence goes on along the minus strand of CP106729.1, from coordinate 54,216,058 downwards.
TCATCGCGGAGGAGCGATACTATCCCTTTCAGTTTCTCCTCGGGGGACAGGTCCAAATCATCCATAATCCTCTCCGTTGCTTCCAACCAATACTCAGCCATATTAGGCGCCACACCAAATACACCACGGAAAAACTCATCTTCATTAGGTCGGAGTCGCTCAGGTACCGAATTTCGAGCTCCCATGCCTCCATATGCTCCAGCCACCCTTTCCAGAACTCGTAACATAAACGTGATCTTGCATCATCCCGTCGATCACGATATTCCACATCAGTGGTTGGTGGTGGTGGCATTTCATTTTCGGACCCTTAGCTAGACCTAACGGGTTTTGACACGGTCATTCGGCCTCTTTCACGACCACGCACACTACGACCACGTCCCCTAGAATTCATGCTTCTGAATCGCGTTTATCTGGTTAAAGAATTTTATGAATTAGTTGTTGTTCCACTGATTTATCGCGAATAGTCTTATGTTCAATAAGTCTAAGGAGTGGTTCTTTCGAGTTCATACACACACATAGTTTCAAATTCATTCATTCAATCATCACACTTATGAACTTACGTTCATCACAGAGAAGTGTTGTAGTTGTCATTGTTGTTGTTTTCCACTACCCAAGGGTATTTCCGTAATTTTATCCTATAGGGGTATTTTGGTAATTTTTTTCAAATTAGGGTATCTGAAAATTTCGCAAAATAGAGATTTTTGATATTTTTACAAAATTGAAATACTTGGTAAGAAAATTTCAAGGGTAAAATGGTAATTTAATAAATTGAGGGTATTTTTGTAGTTTTTAAACCAGGGGCATTTCGATAATTTCTCGCAAAATATGGTTCCTGGTGACTTTTCAAAACAAGGGTATTTTTAGAAATTTTTAATTTGAGGGTACTTCGGTAACTTTCCACACTTAGGGTATTTTGGTCATTTGTACAAGTTAGGGGTAATTTGGTCAATTTGCAAATTAGGGTATTTTGGATCATTTTTAAATCAAGGGTACTTTGAAATTTTAAAATCATGGTTTGTCTTTAGAATTTCACAAAATAAGGTGACGGTCCCTTTTGGGTTTTAATTATTGGGTTTAGCCCGTGTTTGAGTCCTCTTGGCTAAGGTGAACCGTCACTACGCAGCATGTAGGATTCGAGCAGTGAGGAGGTGAGTCACTAAGACTGCTTAAATACCAAGCTCCCCCTGAATCCAATCCTAGACATGCGTACAATGATTGCCACACCTTTAACTCGGTGACTCAGACACAAGTTTGTTTGGTTAGACTTTAATGATGTGTTTTGGTGTTGGAGTAAACTAATCCTAGGGTTTAATTCCTAATCTACTAATCTACATCCCTATAATTTCCCACATACGAATCACAAAAAGGGTTAGGAGTACTTACCTAGCAGACTTCGGGCCGGAGACTTAGGTGCCATGCCAGAAAACCTACTCATTTCTTAGTAAAATTTAATTTCAAAAGAAAGAAAACATTTTGGGCCCAAAAAGCCCTCAAGACCAAGTTTTGAATCGGGCTCTGATACCAAAACTAAAACACCCCAAACCCGGCCCACGAGCCTTGACCGGATCTAGCATGCTTCTTGAGTAAAACATTTCAAAACTTGTTTGTTACTTTGGAAAAATTTGTGTGATTTTAAAGAACATTTGATTTGTATTGAGTCTAAATTGAAAACGGTGTTGTTTTTGTAAACAATAAGTTAAAAGTATTGCTGGGTTTTAGAGTTTAACAACAAATTGAAGATCGATTGTGATTAGGTGTCAAAACATCTAAAATTTGATTTTAAGAAAAATTTGTTTAACCTTTGATTTGATAATGATCGTATCTTGATAAACCGAATTAAACGCATACTTAAAACAGTTAACAATAATAACCATATTACATCATAGTAAAACCGAAATAAATCCAAAATACTTAAATATAAAAACAACGAAAATAAAATAACTCGAAGTGAGCATGGCCACCACTAAGCTCCTGCCGGCCGGTCCATTTCTTGAGTGTCACTGAAAAGATATCCCAGCAGGGTGAGTCAAGCGGACTCGAGTATAACCACCAACACAAAGTCCCAACGATTTAGGCATATCGGTTTATACATATATATAGAAATTATAGCTAATGATGCAATTAGAACCCAAACCTAGATAACCATCCGCTACACATCACCGTACCAACCATCACACAGTGGGACTACTAAGTCGACCTTCCATCCGTTACACATCATCGAAGGAAGTCATTTGAGACGACCGCACATCGCCCTTATAAATTGTGGCATAGCTACCGGATAATATTTTGTGACATAAGTCACCACATTCGAGATGCGTGACATGAGTCACTGATTTCGTGGTAAAACCACGGATCACTTCCCTTAAAATAACACCCATATGCACCATGTCATACAAATCATACAAATATCATGCTTTATGCCTTATTTCACATTCTTATCAATATTCACTTATGTGCCATATTTCACATGTTCATAACATTTATTGACATAATATTAAAGATTACGTGCACAATGTTCTGTACCATTGTATGGTACCTTTAGCCACGTTCACATACTTTCATTAACACATATATTAAAACATTACCATAAATCTATTAAGATTTAGTGTGGGGCTACACACGATTTACTTAACAAGTTCACTAAAATCCGAAAATCCTTGTACACCACCGTCATCGCCCTAAATAACCATAGTTAGATTAGGCTAACATAATGACCAATATGGCCGAATATTCATATTCACTTACCTTGTGATTCCAATTCCGAAAATAGTCACTTGACTATGAAGATGTCGAAATCCTACATGGTACATACCAGGGTCAACCTTTTTGTATAAATTTATGAAAATGGCCCTTGGCCGAATACCACATATGGCTTACCTTGGATTCTTAAAATCTCGAAGATCTTCTTTTATAGTCGACTATAGGCGAATCCTGAAACCTCCTTCATATTTTCGGCCAAAGAACATTAAAAGAGATTAGTGCCTTAATTTATAGTCAGTTAGAGAAAGAAAAGAACAAGAGTTCAGCCAAGAAAGATCCTTACCAACTCAATCTAATATCCTAGCTTGAAACAGAGAGATTTGGCTCCTGCTTAAATGATCAAGTCGACACCAAAAAGGGGTAGAGGAGCATTCGGCTATGGCCACCAAATAGAGGATTCGGCTTAGGCAAAAGTGAACAATCGATTAAGGGTCTCTTGTGTATTCAGCTTTGATTGAATTTGCAAAAGAAGAAGAAAAGATTGATGATAGAGATTCGGTCTCAACAAGATTGGTAAGAGAGAAAGGAGCTTTCGGCTTTGGCAAAATAAAAGAAGAAGAAAATAGTTGATTTCGATTTTTAGTCAATGGAGGAAAAGAATTTCGACAGAGGCTCAATTGGAATGAAAAGAAAACAAATGGCCTCACTCTCCTCCCTTGGCCAAAAATACCACCAAAAGAGTCCTTTGGTAGGCAAGACACATCCCTTCTCAAATCCACTTTTTCCTCCTTATTTTCTCTTTATCACCCATTCAAAATAATTGAAATAATCCAACATTATCATATTCCCTTAGCCAAATTTTAAAAGGAATTAGACCATATCTAAAGCTCATCCAATCAGTCTCCCCATGCCGTCCCCCACTGCCCATCTTAGCTGCAAAAATAAAACTCCTATTTGAGTCCCTTGCTGCTCGAACCTAGGCCCTATTACACAGCTTGTGGCGTCACTTACGAAGGTTTAAGTGGTGCCTCCTTGCCACTTTACCAAGCCCATTTACATGTCCAATTTCCCTTACAATATTTCTTAAGGCCTTATTTGCCTAGCTTCCCCTTTAAGGCTTAAAATACAAATATTTTCTAAGGCATTTTCCTACTCTCTAAGGTTCTCAAAATTCACAAGACACATTCAAACACACATAGGCATGCTACTTCATACAATTAAGCAAAAATGCACAAGCCATAAAATCTGGATATTACATGTGGGGATCAAGTCAACCCACCCCACCAACACACCAATCGCAGGCATTAAGCCATTTATAACAATTTAATTGTGGACAAACCACAAAAATAATAAAATTTATGTGGCATTGCCACTATACAGATTTGCAGTAGAATCACCAAAATATGTGGCAGAACCACCATAAATTCTCTTCAACATTATCCCATCCCATGCAAAATCAAGTATATAATGCATAACAAATCATGATTATTACAATATAACAATAATAATTTATTTGGATATTCATTATAAGAGTACGGTCCATTATATTCATTTATCAAAAAGGCCCATTAAGCAAAATATCAGATCAGCCCATATAGCAAAATATCAAATCGACCCCTATAGCAAAATATCATATTGGTCCATTAATCAAATATCAGATCGGCCCATATAGCAAAATATCAGATCGGCCCATATAGCAAAATATCATATTGGTCCTTTAATCAATATGTCTATTCGGCCCATAAGGTAATACATCAATTCAGTCCATTAAGCAATATCGTATTTCGGTCCTTTAGGGGTATTTTCATAATTCGGCCCATATGGGCATTTTTGTCAATTGGTAATTTTACCCACTAAGGGTAATTCAGTAATTTCACAATCCAAACTTAACTACTAATTTGGGCATAAAAATTTAAACTGTCCATCTGCATCATACTAACTAAATTGACTATAAATTGAGTTAGGAATCCCTAAATCTAAATCCGTAAATTTTACTTGAAACTAGACTCTTATATCTTCTTACTACAATTTTTCCAGAATTTTTGGCTTAACCATTAAGTACATTTTATTCCTTAAAGTTTCTCTTGTTTCACTATCCAATGATTCTGACCTCTCTTTCCTTAATTTCAAATATCTCATTGTACGGTTTTCATATACTACTCCTACTTGTTTCTATTGAAAATAGACTCACTAATAAATCCATGCATATAAATTATATCCCATAATTCACTTTGTACAATTTTGTATGATTTTTCCAAGATAGATCAGGGAACCACGAAGTCATTCAAAACCAGTCTCACTAAAATTAACATATCTCAGAATATAAAATTCCTTTTCCTTGTCCGATTCTTCCTTATCAAAGACATAGTAAGATTTTATTTGATATCTAATTCACTTTCTAATTCCCTTTCTCCTATTTTTCATGATTTTTCAAAAACACATCACTGTTTCTAACTGAAACTGTTTTATTACAAATAGGATTACCACTATGATTATATGCACGCCCGAGTGATTACGGATGCCAGTTTCTAGTTTTTCTTCGGTATTTTGACCGAATCAAAGAATATTTAATGCAAGCCTTCAAACAAGTGTGAGATCACACACCATTGCAAATATATATTCGAAAAGTTCGGGATTACACACCTTATTTGGAATCCGCAACACGATATTCTCTGCGGCACCTAAAGATACAATCGGTCAACAATTAGTCCAAAACCCAATTTACAACCTCATCCAAGTATTGCGATTGATTTAAAAATCTATATCACTTACCAACAATCCGAGTCTCTTATTACGAGAGATAGGTGTTCGACATTACCACTATTTCTGAAAAATCCACAAGTAGAGAGTATCCGTGATTTCGTGCCTAATAACATAATCGATTAGCCAAACTTTCAATCCGATTAACACCATAACCGAATAGCGATATCGAATGGAATATGAAAAGACTCCTTACCGTAATCGATGATAATCTCGATTCCCACCAATTGGCTTATGACTACGAATGAATCGACAAGGATTTGGTATTAGGCCACCCACTAAAACTCTACGAAAAAGAGTTGAAAAAATATGAGAGTGATGGAGAGAGTGATATTTCGATAAGAAATAAACTGGAATTACCGTATAGTGATGAACATACATATTCGGCTAGAAAGAGAAGAAATGAAAGGATTAGAAATGAAGCTCTTACCCGATTTAACTAAGGAGAGATGTCCAACACACAAAAATGGGGAAGATAGAAGATGATAGAAATTCGACTATCAAAAGAAGATAAACAAAAGATGAATATTTGACTAAACAAAAGAGAAGAAAGATGCACAATTATGCTAGGAGGTTTCGGCAAAGAGAATAGAAAATTGGAAGACGATGACACAAAAGTTGTAAATAGGATTTTTGGCCAAAACAATACCCAGACCTTACCAAATGCCAAAGTAAAAATATGAGCTACCTATCTACCCCCAAAACCGTCCACATGCATTACAATATTGGTCAAACATTTGGCCAACCACACTTTCCATAACATTCTCCCCTTTTTGTGCCAACATGTCCCCCATACTTGCCTTTTTTCTTTTGTTTCCTTTCCCCAACCTCAACCTTTCCTTATTTCCTTAGCCACCTTATCAAAAATAAAGAAGTCCACCTTGCCATATATACCTCTTGGCCGACACTTAAGGAGAGCATGCAAAAATAATAGTCAAAATTTGCACACAATGGGATTTGAACCTCTTCCCTTAAAGTTCTTCACTTGATGCCATAACCTCTTTACTAATTGCTTGTTTATGCTAACAATTTACTCATTTATTTCTAAAAGCCTTGAAGCTACTTACCATCTCTCCTTAAAGTGCTAAAATACCAAATTTTTCCTAAGGCCCAATTAAACCCGAGACTTCATAGAGACCCCATAACCTACCAAATTCACTTAACTAATAAGTCCAATTTGCAACAACGCCATTCTCATATTCTCGAAAACTTTAAACATCCTTACGCCCAAGGCCCATTGGGCCCAATCCTACTAGGCCCAATTTTAAGAATTTACATAATCCTTATTTTGCATTTTCACTAAAAATCACTTAACAAAACTTGTTATACTCATAAAAAATATTCATAATCTATCATAAAACATCAAAAATAATACATATTCATAAATGGAAACATCTAAAATCTTTAATAGTTTTGCAAATTAGTCCCTGGGGTGGCTAGAATTAGTTGCAACGATATCAAAAACTTAAAAATCATTAAAAATCGAACAAAAATAGACTTACATGCTTAAGAAGACAAGGCCGAGTACTTAAGCTCCTTCAATGGAGTTACCTAGCTCACAATTCGGTGGAAGATGATAGAAATTAAGAATGATTTTATGTTCCTTTTATTTTTATTAAGTAATTTCATAATTTATTATTTTACCCTTAATGACAAAACATTAAAATTATCATCTTAATGTCCATCTTTGTCCACTTACAATTAAAATGGTCTAATTACCACTTAAGGACCTTAAACTTAAGGTTCTATAGATATTTAATACCTTTAGCTATAAGAACTCAAGTTTTATGCTTTATGCGATTTAGTCCTTTTTTCAAATTGACCATTTAAATGATAAAATTTATTCACAAAACTTTCACACATACATACTATCATGCTCTAAACACTTAAAATAATATTAAAATAAAATTTTCAACCTTAGATTCATGGTTTCGAAACCACTATTCTAATTTGACCAAAAACGGGCTGTTACACAAAAAGTATGATTATCTCATAGATTAATTTATTTGATAGAAATAAAATGCTTGTTTATCATATGCATGCTATTTTAATGTGCATAATTATTATTGGTATAAATATATATCATGCAGAAAAGAAAGAAAGAAGATGGAAGGAATGCATGGATGGATTAAAAATGCATGACCGGGGAATGATCTTTTAATGGACCAAAATAATATTTTTGTTTTGAACGGTGATGACATGATTCAAACATTAGTTGAACAGGATTTTATCAAATAGAAGCATTATGACCATTTGAGAAAACCTTCCTAATCCAAAGAGTAGTGTTATTGAATCCAACTGGTACTTTTGAAAGTTTGGGTTGAAATATATCTTAAAATAAAAAAGTGCAACTTGAAAAGTGATGTCATTTTGAGAGTCATTTATGCCCCTATTAGTTCATTATAAATAAACAATAAGTTTTAAGAATTTAAATTTAATTCATTCCATCCAATTTGTAATTGAAATTTTTAGTACAAAAGTAATTTTTCTTTTTTATGATACATATATTTATTTTGAGATATGAATTTATTTGTTTATCTAAATCATGATATCGATAACTAGAATTTGAATGATATTGATGAAACATTATTTTCATTGCTAAAAGGAAAGTTTATAGATGTCATATGATATAAATAATTTTGGTTATTGTTTTTGTTGAATAATCATAAGCTAAATGAGTTTTATGTATGATTATGTATTTGTTATTCTATGTTATAAATTTTGGACTAGAAGGTGGTTTTAACTAGAAATGAAATAAGACATGAATAGGCATGGTTAATTTTTCCAGTGAATGTAGTATAGTGGAAAATATTGACTAATATAATAATATCACTTTCTTGGTATGAAGTCTTCTAATAAGAATATATAACGTGATAATCTTGTATTTGAAATAGAGATCATATTGTGCATATTTATTATGATGCATATTGTTTTCTTATATATGGCTTGAATATGATCTATAATCTCATGGTTCTATAAAATTTTGTGATGTAGTAAAATTTGAAAATTACTTTGAAAGCCATGAAACAAAGATTTTGTGAGTATGAAAATAGCAATATGAATGCTATTTGACCCATTTAGGCAATGGACATGATTTTTGGTCATAGTCAGAAAATAATTGATAATGTCCATTGTGAAAGGTGAATAAATATGTGATTATATAGTCACTTGATTTGAAAATTGATGGTCCTCTAATATTACCATATATATTACACCCTTGTATATATATGGTGTCTTAAGAAAAATAATGTTATTTGACCATGAATACAAAAATAAAATAAAAAATTCATGTGCTTTGAAAAGAAGCTATGACAAGAAACAAATATGTTGTCTAGTTTAAAGTCATGTATTGACTGAAAAAGACATGAGGTATGGTTTCATATATTTGGTGATTGTGAAATTAATTTCTTAAATATTAAGAAATAAATAAAGTAACCAAATATGAAATTATCATGATAAGAAAAAATAAAGTGATCATTATAATTTTGCAATAGTAGAAAGATATCCTTGATATCATTCTTCTATGAAAGAATAGGTAATTAAACATGGTGGGGGTGTTGGTCTTGTGAATTTTCTAGACACAAATTGTAACACCCCAAACCCAGCCATGCATCAGGACCGGATCCGGTATGCTATGGGTTGAATCTTGGAAACTTAGCTCTGAAGGATTTTGGAGAAACTTAGTTTATTATAGCTGAATAATCAAATAAGTGTGAAATTTTGAAAATAACTTTAAACAGTTGTGTGGGTCGTGTTTGAAAAGCCCGTTTGTCATTTTGCTTTATAATTATGACTTTGAAAAAACATAAGTTTATTAAAACCTAGCAAAAAGAGATAATATAAAACCCTAAGTGATGGAGGCCTTACTACAAAAAAAATAGTCCCAAAATTAAAACTTAAAAGATAACTGAAAATAGTTTAGGAAGATAAAAGACTTGATGGCCCCTCGAGTCTGCTTCGGCTCCCACGTCCACGAACTACTGCTCATCTGAAAAGTGGGAAAAATAAAAGGGCGAGTCACAAAGACTCAGTGTGCAAATCCCAAAATCGCATAAAAGCCTTGGGCCCACAAACACATTATGGGCCTTGGCCCATACACAAAGGCAACAAAATAGTTCATGCAATATGGCCCATCCCAAAACCTAAGAGTACATTCTCTACATGCCGACCCTTACCAACCATCACACCTCGGGGATTTCTACAATCGACCCACCAACATCTACACGCCAATTTGACAGTATGCTGTCGATCATAATATTCAGGAATCAGGATATTAGGATAACGTGGCATAGCCACCGATCATTATTGTGACCTAAATACATGCTCTTCCCTTCATCAAATCAAACCCATATCCCATGCATACACATGCCATATCAAAAGCACTAGACCATTTCTTTGGATAACAGGATAACACATACATAGATACACATAGAGATAATACTATGTTTATGTACCGAATTCTAGCCCACCCCTACGGGTTATTCGATTCATCACCTGACCTTTTCCGCTTTTTTTACCTATAATAGATATTATCTGAAGACTTAAGTGATAAAAATCTACACACCTGATTACCGGTAAGATGATATTGTCAAAGTGGGCACTATCGGAAACCACTACCGTTGCTAATAGCCTAAGATTCTATTCTAAAGCTGGTCCACAACCCGGTGGCCAATCACGAACAGCAGACATCGTGCGTTTCTTGAACTTTGGGTCTGAGACTACAAATCCAACCCCTTCCTTTGATTTGCTGACATTCGAGTCCATGAATGATCTTGGTCAGAAGGTACTATAACGATGGCTTAATGAAATGATTGGTTAAGGGCACGAATAACAAAAAGAGACCGATTGACAACTCTTAAGGAGAATCAAAATCCTTACCATGAAATCTCGAAATTAGAGACTAACGATTTTTGACTTTTATCTACTTCACTTCTCGAATGTCGCCAAACAAATAAAATGCATGAAACCATTAAACCATTAGCTTTTCGACTTTGTCTTCCAAAAATCGAAAGAGAGATTTTAAGAACAACAAGAGTCGACACTTACCTTACTAGAGAAAATTTGGCTACTCCCAGGGGATTCTGGCTTTTGCAAATATCAATAAGAGAGGATAATAAGAAGTATTCTAAGTAGTTTCGGCTTTTAATTGAAGAAATCAACAAAAAGAATAGGGGTTATTCGGCTAGAGAGTTCAAGGTTTCAGCTTTTGAAAGAAAAGATGTTGAGAAGATTGGGAGATCTTAGCTTTTGAAGAAATCAAAAGAAAAGAAATTGGAGAGGAAGACTGAGAATTTCGGCACGAGGAAATAAGAAAAGAGTAGGGTTCAAATGCCGGAATTGATGAGCTACCACCCCTATTTATAGGCAATTTCGGCACCTACTTATCAAAACCTGAAAGTGCCCTTCCTGACAGCTAAAAATTAAACAAGGAATAGAGGAGAATTCGGCACCCTAAGCTATAAAGAAACTAATTCCCTTACTCCTCTTAGAGTCAAAATTTCGGCCACCACTTAGCCCAATAGATAACTCATTGATTTTCTCCTTATCTTCATCTGACTACTCATCTATAGTGTCATGGATGACACAACCTCTTCATTCCTTTATCAGCACATTATCTACCTTATTATCACATTACAAAATTCTTAAATTTAAGCATCATTGTCAAACTCCACTACTGCTCTTGTAAATGCCAAAAATAATTAAAATAAAAGGTACCAGGCCACTCGAACCTTGGACCTTCAAATGACGCCAACTCCCTTCCCTCCTTGTGGCGCCATTTACCACTGGGCTACAAGCCCATTTGTGTTTTAAAAACACAGCTAATATTTGTTATGCCTTAACTTAACAAGCTTCCCACTAAAGTGTTTAAACAAGAAATTTTAACTACAACCTCGGCCCAAACCTAAGCCCAATTTGAACCCCTAACACTTAATTTAACACATTAAACATATCCCCATACCAAACACATAGGCCCAATAATTCAGGATGTTACAGTTCTACCCCCTTAAAGAAATTTCGTCCTCGAAATTACCTGGCCAGAAAAGATGGGGGCATTGCTGCCATATCACTTCCTCCGGTTCCACGTAGCCTCTTCAGAACCGTGGTTCCACCATAGCACCTTCACTAACAGAACCGTTTTCCTTCACAACACCTTGACATCACGATCCAGAATTTCCACAGTTCCTCTTAGAAGGATAGATTAGGTCTTACTTCGATTTCCTCTATTGACACCACATGGGATGGATCCGAACGGTATCGTCTCAGCATAGAGACATGGAATACATCGTGAATTTGACTTAACTCCGGAGGTAACTCCAGCTGATATGCTACTAGTCTTACTCGTTTTAACACTCGGTACGGTCCAATAAATCAAGAACTTAACTTACCCTTCCGTCCAAACCTTAGTACTTTCTTCCAAGGTGATACCTTCAAGAAAACCTTGTCACCCACAACGAATTATATGTCCCTACGTTTTAAATCAGCATTGGACTTCTGCCTGTCCGACGCTTCCTTTAGTCGAGCCCGAATTAACTCAACCTTCTCTTTTGTCTCGGTCACCAACTCTAGACCCAAAATCTAACATTCCCCTAATTCCGTCCAACAGGTAGGAGTACGACACTTTCGCCTATACAAAGCTTCATAGGGCACCATCTGAATACTAGACTGGTAGCTGTTGTTGTAAGCAAACTCTGCTAATGGTAAGAACCCTTCCCAACTACCCCTGAAATCAATGACACATCCTCTCAACATGTCCTCCAAGATTTGAATCACCCTTTCGGTGTCCATCGGTTTGAGGATGAAATGCTGTACTGAAATCCAACTTCATCCCCAATGCTTGATGCAATGCCTTTCAAAATCGTGAGGTGAACCTAGGGTCCCTATCCGAGATGATCGATACTGGTACTCCATGTAACCTTACTACCTCCGTTATATATAACTTAGCTAACTTCTGCAAAGAGTAGTCGACATGTACGGGTATGAAATGAGCAGACTTCGTCAAGCAGTCTACAATTACCCAAACTGAGTCTTTCTTAGTAGGCGTGAGGGGTAGCCCACTAACCAAGTCCATTGTGATCCTTTCCCACTCCATTGTGGAATCTTCACCGGCTATAATAACCCTGATGGCAACTGATGCTCCACCTTTACCTGCTGACAGATCAAACACTTACTTACTAATTCAATTACCTCTTGCTTCAAACCCGGCCACCAGAACTAATTTCGTAAATCTCGATACATCTTACTCCCTCCAGGATGCATAGCATATGTACCTTTATGCACTTCATGCAAAATCTTATGCCTCAACTATGGATCCTTCGGCATGCAAATCCTCCCTCAAAAACATAATAGTCCTTCCTCGTTCACACAGAATTCTACTGGCCCATCATTCGAGATAAACTTTCACTTCTTCTTAAGCAACTCATCAGTCTGTTGCGTTTTCTTTACCTGACTAACCCAAGAGGGTTTTACTTGGAGTTCAGCTAATAAACTCCCATCTTCATATAGACTAAGGTGAGCAACCATTGCTCTCAAGTCAGCAATCACCTTACGACTTATAGCATCCGCCATCACGTTAGCCTTCCCCAGGTGGTCCTCGATCGAGCAGTCAAAATCCTTTAACAACTCGATCCACCTTCTTTGCCTTAGATTCAACTCCTTTTGTGTTAATAGGTACTTTAAGCTCTTATGATCGGTATAAATGACAGATTTCTCCCCGTACAGATAATGCTTCCATATCTTCAAAGCGAATACCACTACCGCTAATTCCAAATCATGGGTGGGATAATTTGATTCGTGTGGTCTTAACTGCCGAGAAGAGTACGTAACAACCTTTCCATCTTGCATCAACACGCATCCTAGTCCCGTGTGTGATGCGTCACAGTAAATCACAAACTCCTTTCCAACTTCAGCTGAATCAATACAGGAGCCTCCATCAAAATCCTTTTTAACTTCTCGAAACTCTTTTGCTGCTTATCAAACCAAACAAACAGAACTCCTTTTCGTAACAACTTAGTCAATGGTGCGCGATTGAAGAAAATCCCTCAACAAACCTTCGATAATATCCGGCCAGACCAAGAAAACTCTGAATTTTTACCATCGACTTAGGCGGTTTCCAATCCAACACCGCTTTAATTTTTGATGGTCAACCCTAATCCCCTCTACCGACACAACGTGGCCTAGAAAAGCAACTTCGGATAGTGACCATAGCGGGTCCTAAAAGCCGTCTTATGAATATCTGCTTCCTTGACCCTAAGCTGATGGTATCCTAACCTCAAATCTATCTTTGAAAAGACTGAAGCCCCCTTCAACTGATCGAACAAGTCATCGATCCTATACAACGGGTACTTGTTCTTAATAACTTGTTCAACTGATGATAGTCAATAGACATACGCATTGACCCATTCTTCTTCTTAACAAATAAAACTGGTGCTCCCCACGGTGACACACTTGGTTGTATAAACCCTCTATCCAATAATTCCTGAATCTACGCTTTCAATTCCACCAACTCCTTCGGCGCCATCTTGTATGGAGCAATAGATACCGGCGCTGTTCCCGAAAGAAGATCAATTCCAAACTCTACTTCATGATCCGAAGGTAATCCCGGAAGCTCTTTGGGGAAGACATCAGGAAATTCTTTCAATGTCCTCGCGTCCCCAATAGTTATATCCTTGGCTTCTAGAGCCCAAACAAACATTAAAACTACATCACATCCTTTTCTCACTATCCTTTCTGCTCTTAGGGCAGTCACCACATTCGATAAACAGTTCCCCCTTTTTCCTATCACTAACACTTCTCCTCCTCAGGGGTTTTTAACACCATACACTTGGCTGCACAATCTAAGTTTGCTTGATACTTCACCAACCAATCCATGCCTAAAATTAAATCAAATTCCTTGAACGGTAATTCCATCCGATTCGCTAGAAAGGTTATTCCCTAAACTTCTAAAGGTACCTCCCGATAGAGTTTATCCACTACTACAGATTGTCCTAACGGGCTAATTACAGTCATTGCACTAGGGGTAATCTTAGATTCTAACCTTAAAGTTCCAGATACACTACTAGCTACATACAAATGTGTTGACCCAATGTCAAACAAGGTAGTGTACGGTAAGCCAAAAATTAAAAACGTACCGGTTATAACATCCGGTGCGTTAGCCTCCTCTTGATGTCTATCAGCATAGATTAACCCTGGCTGTCTTGCCTCAGTGTTTGCTGCACCTCTCTCGGTGCTCCACGAACCCGACCATTGCCACATCTAGCCAGACCATGACCTCTCTATGGCTGCTTACCTCCTCCACTCGACTGAACATTCCCCTGGCCTGCGGGCCCTTCGCTGTCCCATTACTGTGGATAATTTCTAATCTGATGGTCCATAGATCCACACATGAAACACTTCCTGCTACTTGACCAATACTCACCCCAATGGGGTTTACATGATGAGCACACTTACGTATCCGACTAGCAATGACGGGTTTTGACTCGATCCATCGACTGGACTTTTTAAGTATGCCCAGCTGACCCTAATGGTCTAAAATTCCTCTTATTCCCACTTCTATCTCGGTTTAGCTTCTCTGTCCGCTTTACCTCCTCAGCTATCTTATCCTTTTCCACCAAGATAGCGAACTCCCTTTCCCGCTGTGGGGCTATCAAAACACGCAGATCATCTCTCAGACCATTTTTAAACTGAACACAACATTCATGGTCTGTGGCCACCATCCCTCGTGCATAACGGCTAAGGCACAAGAATTCTGCCTCATATGCAGCCACCGACTTACTACCTTGAACCAAATTCAGAAATGCTCTACGTTGCACATCTACATAACTTGTCTCGATGTACTTACTTTGGAATGCCATTTTGAAGAAATCCCAGTGATACGGTCAGCCACTGCACCATCCTTAACCGTCAGCCACCACTGGTATGCTTCATCCCAAAGGAGAGATACGACTTCTTTCAGCTTTTCCTCCTCCATAAGATCCAGGTCATCCATTATACATTCCACCACCTCTAACCAATACTCAGCTGTACTCGGGGCTATTCTAGAAATTCCTCTAAACATCTCTGCCCCATTGGCTCTCAGTCTTTTCGACACAAATTTCCAAGCTCCTGAGCCCATGCCTGCCCCCAGCAACCCTTTCCAACACCCTTAACATCACCTGAGATATCGCATCATCTCCGACCGTCTAGTCCTAAAATTCTCCCTCCACAGTCGGCAGATCCAATATCTCATTTCCTAACCCGTGGCCAGACCCTACAAGTTCTAACACGGTCATCCTACCCCTACCACGACCACGCGGCGGGCGTCCGCGACCCCTTGTACTCATTCTTCCGATTGGCGTTTATCTGATTAGAAATTTTATGAATTATTAACTGCTTCCACTATTTAATCATGAATAGTTTTATAAAAAGTAGTTTTAATAGTAGTTCTTTCGAATTCACGACTATATCTACAGGTTTTAGTCTTCCTATTTCCAGGAGCCATGCACATTCAACATGCATATACACCAACATACAAGTAGCATCCATGAACTCATCACATAAGGGTATTTTCGTCATTTCACTACCTAAGGGTATTTTCGTAATTTTATCCTATAAGGGTGTTTTCGTAATTTTCCAAAATAGGGTATCTTGGTGATTTTACAAAATATGGGTATTTTGGTAATTTTGCAATCCAGGGGTATTTCGATAATTTTATAATCTAGGGGTATTTCGATCATTTTACAAACCAGGGGTGCTTTGGTCATTTTCTATCTAAAGGTATTTTGGCCAGTTTTCTATCCAAGGGTGTTTGGTCATTTTACAAATCAGGGTAATTCGATAATTTGCCAAACCAGGGGTATTTTAGTAATTTCAAAAAATAGGGTGGCTGGTCCCTTTCTGGTTTTAGTTATAAATTTTTGGTCTGTCAACAAGTCCTCGTAGCTAAGGTGAACAGTCTATAACATCCTGAAAATAGGCCTATGCATTTTCGATTTAATTATGCAAAATAGTATGCCTTATGTGTTGTGTGCATTTTAGAACCTTGGAAATGTAAGGAAATGCTTTAGAAAATATTAAGTCTTAAGAGGAAGCTTGGAAATGTAAGGAAATGTAAGGAAATGTTAAGTTCAAAGTGAACATTTTTGGAAACTAGGAAATGTAAGGAAATGATTTAGAAATGATTCAAAAGAGGAAAGTAAACATTTCGGGAAACTTGGAAATGTAAGGAAATGTTAGGTTAAAGGAGGGAAACGAACATTTTTGGAAACCTAGAAATGTAAGGAAATGTCAAGTTTTAAAGTTTAAAAAGAGGAAACTAAGGCAAGGTGGCCTTAAAAAAATTAATAGGAGGAATTTGACACAAGAACAGGGCTTGGAAAAGTGGCAAGGAGGCACCACTTAAAGCCTAGTAAATGACGCCACCAGCATGTGTGCAAGCTTAGGTTCGAGCAGCAAGGAGAGCATTTCTGAGAGTGTTTTTGCGTCTGAATTGGGCTTGCGGCCCAGTTTGTTATTAAAGCTAAACTAATCATAGGGAAGGGCCACTTAGGTGGATAATTTGAGCCTCGTATGGCCACAAGGAGTCCAATAGAATAAGTTTAAATTCGGCTCATCAAGGGAAGGGGGTGGACGGCATCTAGCTAAGACTTTAAGTGATTTTTATTTAATTACTTAAAGAGGAAGCAATGAACGGCAATAGGGACTCTTAAGGGAAGAGTTTAATTCTCCTTAAAACTCGGCTAAATAGGTGGATAAATGATGATTTATTTTAGATTATTTTCAAAGAGAGAATTGAGGGATTTTTCTTTAATTTTTAATTAAAGAGATAAAGCTATCAAAATAGAAGAGTCATGGCCAAGTAAGGGATTCTAAGTTAGTAATTTCGGCTATAAAAGGAAAAGAGGGCTATTCATTCTTTCTTCTAACTCTCTCTCTGCCGAATTCTCTCTAGCAAATATCTCCTTTCTTCATTGTTTTGCCAAGCCGAAAATACACCTTGTGTAGTCGAAACTTCATTACCAAATTGCTCAAACTCTTTTCTCTTCTTCTTTCATAATCTTCCAAAAGCTGAAAGTTTGCTAAAATCAAGGCCATAGCCGAATAGTTTTGAGACTTCAAACAAGGGGTTGTCGACTTCTGTATTAAGGGTAAGAACTAGTTATCATTCGATTTTAATCCTTTTTTTTTAAGATTTGCCAAAATCTAGGACTAAACCCATTAATATCTTGTTGCCAAAACTTTGAAGAGATCTTTCGGGATTTGTTTAAGTCAACTACAAGAAGGAGAAGATCTTTTCCCGAAGGTACACCATAGGCCACGTGTTCCCTAGTAATTCGGTGTGTTTCGAGATTTGAAAATAAATAGGTATGTGCCTAAATATATTCGGCCATAGGCCTATTTTGATAACTAGATCTCTTTCATAATTGTTTAAAAAGCCGAAACTAACCTGTGGTATGATTTAATGTTTGGCCGAATACAAAGAGGAGAATAGCAAAGTTTTTGGGATTTGAGTGATAAGCAAATCAATATTAAGGTAAGTTTTAGTACACAAATCCTACTAGGATTTGGTTTTATGGCCGAATGAGTTTTTCATTAAATATTTAATATGGGCGGAATGTAGGGAGTTAAATATCTAAGATCGAAAATTCGGGATTTCAAGTGAAATCGTTAAGCGAATCAGGTGTGTACCTTACCCTAAGTTTTAATATGTTCATGGCTATGTTTTAAATTAAATGTGCATGTTTATAAGAATGTGAATATGGCTAAGGTACCATACTATGGTACAAAGTACTAAGGTATGTTTCCTACTCCTACTAGGATTATGAAATATGTTAATTGTAACATGAGAATAAGAATAAGAATGTGAACTACGCATATTTATGCATATTACTATTATATGGGGCATATGGGTTTATTTTTGGGAATTGAATGTGGTGACCTAAGACCACAAACACAGTGACCTAAGACCGTGATATCTGAATGTGGTGACCTAAGACCACGAGAATCTGAATGTGGTGACCTAAGACCACAAAAATCTGAGCGTGGTGACTTAAGACCACGAATGCGGTGACCTAAGACCGCGATATGGAGTGTAGCGGAAGGAGGGTTGACTTAGTAGTCCCACGGTGTGCGAGGATGAATGCGGGTGGTGTGTAGCGGATGGCATATAGGTTTGGGTTCGGGTTGCATCATATTGTTTAAATGCTTTATGAACATGTATGATATTGTATGCCTAAAATATTAAATTTTAGTGTTGGTTACACATTGAGTCTGTTGACTCACCCCGTTGTGGGATTATTTTTCAGGTGACGACCAGTGATGGACCGGGCCGGCAGATGCTTAATGGAGGCCATGTGAAGGTTAGATTTCTTTTATTTGGACTATTTTACTTTAAGTATTTTGAATTTAAATTTTGGGAATTACTTGATGTAATAAGGCCTTGGTAGGAATATTTTATTCTATCTTTATTTGTTAAGTTTACAAACATTATTTTATTAAAAGATTAAGTAAAATATTTTTTTTAAAAAAAAAACAAAGCCCAAACGTTTTGTCACCTAAAGTAAAGGATTTTTAACAATGAATTAAACTTGTTTTCAACTCAAGCCCAACCCAAAATGATCGTTCTTCCAAATCACACAAGTTTTTCCTAAGTAACAAAAGAATTTGAAATGGATTTACAGGGAACATACAGATCCGGTCAAGGCTCATGGGCGGAGTTTGGGGTGTTTCATAGTCACACTACGCAGGTTGGATTCCAGAAAAAAGGAGGTGGGCCACTAGGGCCGCTTAAGTACCAAGCTCTCCCTAGATCTAATCCTAGACATGCGTATGCCTATTACCACACCCTAACCCTGTGAATTGTTCACGGTCATGTTTCATTAGAATTAAGTCTTATGAAATTGAGGAGTTGTTTAACTAAACTTAGAGTCCATAGTAGTCTACATCCATAAGGCCCACCAAGCCCATCATGCATATCACATCAAGAGTTAGAGTACTTACGTGGGTGGATCGGGTGTCGGTAGACTCGAAGGCCATATCCCAACCAAACATTTCTCAAACTCTTATTTTTTTATAAATCACTACTGGACCCATTTCACAGGCTGAGTTTTGAATTGGACTCTGATACCAAAAATGTAATACCTCTGTAACATCCTAAAATGTGGGCCTGTGCATTTATATGTTAGTTTAACATGTTAGTTCAAGAATTTAAGGAATTTAAGGCTCGGGCTAAGACCTTGATTAAATATATGGATTAGAGTTTAAATTAATGTTCTGAGAAGTTTAAGTGATATTTTGGGTTTAAAACTTGGGTTAGAATGATTAAAAATGGTGTTAGTAGTAATTAAATTTAAATAGTTATGTTTGGTAGCATGCTGGGCTTGTGGCCCAAAAATTTGGAGTGCTTTGAGTGGGCACTAAGGTGGCACCACTTAGGGAGGTTATTGGGCAATGTATGGCCACTTGAGGCCCAAGCGTTGGGGTAAAATTTTGGCATACAAGGAGGGAGAGTGGGCAGGACATTTGTTAGCATTTAGGAGTGTTTATTTCTTTTATTTTTGGTGATTAAAAAGATGATAATTAGGAGGAAGAGGTGGTTCTCAAATGGGCTCTTCTAAAGGTAAGATAAGGATTGGGTTATCAGGTGAGATGAAGGCTATCAGGAGGGAGAGAGTTGGCAGAAACTCCAACTCTATGTGTTGGTGTGTGTGTGTGCCGAATTTAGTAGGAGGAAATTATCTTTTTCTTTCATTTGCTTATCTTTCTTTCACACTTTTTCCTCTCTAGCCGAAACTCTTCTCACCCACTTGCCTTAATTTTTCTCTTCTAGCCAAAACTCCTTAGTGTTTCTCCTCTCCTCAAAAACCCTTTTGAAGGCCGAGTACTCTTGGTGCACATCTTCTTCCTCCATAGCTGAACCATTAGGAGAGATCTCTGTTTCCCGAAGGTGCACTGTAAGCCGAATACTCCTCTGTAATCCGGTGAGTTTCGAGATTTTGTTCTATGCGATTTCACTCTTTCTTTTCCTAAGATCTAACCCGAATCATGTGTACTAATACCTATTGATTTTCCTCTTTGGCCATAAAAGCTGAATCCTTTCTTGCCGAGATCTGTAGTGTCGAATTGTGAAAAGTCGAAGGTAGGTGGTCAAGGGTAGGTTCGGCCGGATGGCCACTTTCTTGTCCTTTTATTTTCAGCTGAATGGCATAAGGTGTTAGATGGCTTTCGATCATTGGTTTGGTTACTTATTTTTGGTGATGGCCAAATGTAGGAAAGGAGGTGACGAGTTCTCAACGACATTCGGGATTTCATTAATTAGGTAAGAAATCGATTTAAGTGTTATAGTTATTAAGTAATTAGATCTCATCATTTAAATGATTTAGTATTAAGGATGGACTCGAATAACAGTCAGGCAGAAAAGGGTGGATCTATACAACCAACACCCAAATACAAGAAGCGATCTATTTCGGTAGTGCAAGATTGGCCATCGGGGTGTGGGCCGATATCGAAGTCAGATCGAGGACCGATAGTGGTAGTCTCGAGTGATAGTAGCATAGATGTAGAGAAAGCATTAGTTCGAGAATCAGGTGTGTAATACTTCCCCACCATCTAGATCTGATTATTAATATATATATGTTCATAAGTTTTATATGTTACGTAAAAGTCAAAATCTCAGATTGTAACAGCGGTCCACCAGGTTAGTAAATAATCTGATTATATGTTACAAGTAAATTGTTGTACATGTTTGCATGGGTTGGGTGATGAAAGGAGGAAGTTATATGTATATGTATATGTGTAGCGGTTTTTACCGTGATTTACTGCAGCGGCTAATGCCATTATCTGTTATAAAGGCTTCGGCTAATATATGTTGATGAGCAGCATGTCTGCCATCTTGGAGTGTAGCGGTGTGGGTTGATTGTAGAAATCCCCAATGGTGTGATCGGATGGTACGGAGGCGTGTAGCGGATGGAAATATAGGCATATAGGTTGGGCTTTGCATATTATTTGTTATCTATGTAAATGAAATTATTATCATGTTTTATGAGGCCCAAATCTAGTGGTGCATGAGGATTGCACACTGAGTCTCGCGACTCACCCAATTAAACTAACCTTTCAGATGACAATTAGTGCATCGAACCGGGCCGGAGTGGAGCGCAAGATGGCTATGCTAAAGATTGTGTGGATTCGGCGAAAAGCCCTACAAGATAGTTTCCTTTTAAAAGTATCTTAAGTTATGGATTCAAACTACGTTGTAATAAGGCCATGGGCCATTAGTTTACATTTTTAGTTTTATTATAGGCCTTTATTAATTATTCTCATTTTAATTACTTTCAAAGACATGTAAATAAGTTTTGGGCTTTTAATTATAAGGCATATTTTATATAATTCTCATTTGGGCTTTCTGTCGACACGATTGGTTTTACTAAAATTTTTCTTAGTGACATACCAGATCCGGTTGTAGTGTTTAGGCCGAGTTTAGGGTGTTACACGTTGGTATCAGAACCCGATTCAAAACTCGACTTTGGGATTTTGGGCCCAAAGATTTCCTGAAAATGGGTTTTTAAAACATGGATTTCTCTTAGCAAAGACTGATTAGTTCAGCATGGCACCTGCATCTCTGGCCAAGTTCGCCAAGTAAGTATACTGAACCCATGATTGTAATATAAATGTGGGCTTAGCGGGCTTATGGGACGTAGACTATTTAAGTTAGAACTTGATGGACTCCAGGCTTAGACAAACAACTCTTCAAATCCATAAGACTTAACTTCATTAAACAAAACCTGTAAACAAGTCATAAGACTAAAGTGTGGTAACAAGCATATGCATGTCTAGGAGTAGATCCGGAAGAGCTTGGTATTTAAGCAGTCTGAGTGACTCACCTCCTCTTCGCTGGAATCTTACCTGGTGCATAGTGATTGTTTACTTTAGTCATGACAGGGTGTGGCAATAAGCATATGCATGTCTAGGAGTGGATTCAGGGAAAGCTCGATATTTAAGCAGTCCTAGTGACTCACCTCCTTTCCACTATAATCCTACCTGGTGCATAGTGACTATTCACCCTAGTTACGAGTACATGTTGACAGGTCAAAACTTATAATTAAAACCCGAAAGGGACCAACCACCTGTTTTCTCACAAAATTGTTAAAATATCCTTATTTTGAAAAAAAAGTATACCCATGATTTGCAGAAATACCCCGATTTACAAAGTCAACAGAATCTTTCCATAGAAAACAAAAACAACAACAACATCAAAATATTCTTGAATTGTAAAATTACCAAATTACCTGTGATTTGTAAATGACCAAAACACCCCTGATTTGCACAATGATCAAATTACCCCCGAGTTGGAAAATTACCAAAATACCCTTATTTTGCCAAATCACCTAAAACCATATTTTGGAAAATTATGAAAATACCCCTTTAGGTTAAAATTACGAAAATACCCCTGGGTAGTGAAATGACGGAAATACCCTTAGGTGATGGATCCTATTTGTATGTTGGTGTGTATGGATGTTGAATGTGCATGGTTCCTAGAATTAAGAAGACTGAAAACTATAGATAGGTCGAATTTGAAAGAATCACTTTTAAAACTATGTTTCATAAGATTATTCAGGGATAATTACTGGAAACAACTAATGACTCATTAAATTTTTAAATTAGATAAATGTGAACTAGAAGAATGAGTACAAGAGGACGAGGACGTCCGCCACGTGGTCGTGGTAGAGGTAGGATGATCGTGTTAGAACCCGTAGGATCGGGTCATGGGTCCAGAAGTGAGATACCGATTCCACCAGCTACTGAGGTGGAATTTCAAGACCAGACATGTGGAGAGGACGTGGTGTCTCAGGCTGTACATCTTGAGGGTTTTGGAAAGAGTGGTGAAATTTGGTATGGGAATAAGAGCACGGAAATCATGCGGAGAGGTGAGGAACAACGGGGCAAAAGTATTTAAGGGAGTCTCTAGTGTATCCCCAAGTTCCGCTGAATATTGGTTGGAGGTAGTGGAACGTATAATGGATGACTTAGACTTCACGGTGGAGGAGAAGCTGAAAGAGGTCGTGTCTCTTCTTCGAGACGAGGCCTACCAATGGTGGCTCACGGTAAAAAAGGGTACGGCCGTGGACCTGATTGATTGGGATTTCTTTAAGGAGTCATTCCAGGGAAAGTACATTGGGGCTAGTTATATAGATGCTCAAAAGAAAGCATTCCTAAATTTGGTGTAGAAGAGTAAGTCTGTGGCTGAGTATGAAGCTGAGTTTCTACACCTGAGTCATTACGCTCGGGGAATGGTAGCAACGGAGTATGAACGATGCGTTCGGTTCGAGGATAGGCTACGGAATGAGCTAAGGTTTCTGATTGCACCACAATGAGAGAGAATTTTTGCGATTCTGGTGGATAAAGTTAAAATAGCTGAGGAAGTGAAACGGGTAGAGAAACAAGAGAAGGGTAAGGATTGGGGCAGGAGTAATAGAAGTTTTGGACCATCTAGAGCAACTAAAAATTTTCAGAAGAAGCCTAGAACTGATGGGCCAGCTCATACTCCATCGGGCCAGAGTCAAGCATGTTTTATATGTTGGAGAACCCATTACGGGGAGTGCAGAGTGAAAATCGGTGGATGTTTTAGGTGTGGATCTACAGAACATTTGATGAGGGACTGTCCTTAGATGGATCATGGGCGATAGCAGCCGAGGTTACGATCAAGGCTAAGAGGTGATCAGCCTAGACCAAGGGGTAGAGGTGCAGCTAGAGGAAGAAATGGATCTGGTCGGGGTTGTGGAGCATCTGGCGAGAGGTATGTGTAATATCTGGATGCAAGGCGGTAGGGTTTAGTTATCTTGACTCGGTGAAGGAGGACAATGACGCACTAGATGTTATAACTGGTACGTTTCTTATTGCTGATAATCTTTTATTTGCCTTAATTGATATTGGGTCAACCCACTACTATGTTGCATGTTCAGTATCTAAAACTCTAAGTATAGATTATGAGATAACCAATAGGAAGATGATCGTGGTTAGTCCTCTACGACAATCTAAGGTAGTGGACAAACTATTTAGGGATGTACCTTTAGAGACTCAAGGGGTAGTATTCCCTTGATTTAATGGAATTACCATTTGGAGAGTTCGACCTTATTTTGGGAATGGATTGGTTAACTAAGCATCATGCCAAGTTGGACTGTAGGAATAAACGTATGGTGTTGGGAACCCCGGAAGGCGAAGAGGTGGTTGTGTTAGGAGAAATGAGGAATTACTTGTCCAATGTGGTATCATCCTTAAAAGCTATTAAGATGATTCGGAAGGGATGTAGTGCATATCTAGCTTTTATTAGTGCGTTGGATGCTAAGGAGGTAACTGTTAATAAGGTCCGAACAGTCAAGGATTTTGCGGATGTCTTTTCGGAGGAATTACCACGATTACCCTTGGATCGTGAGGTAGAATTTGGAAACGACCTACTTCCAGGTACAGCTCTAGTATCCATTGCTCCTTATAGGATGGCGCTCGAAGGAGTTGGTGGAGCTCAAGGCTCAGATTCAGGAACTATTGGATCGTGGGTTCATTCGATCGAGTGTGCCTTCATGGGGAGCACCGGTCTTGTTCATGAAGAAGAAGGACGAATCTATGCGTATGTGCGTGGACTATCATCAATTGAACAAGTTGACGATAAAAAATAAGTATCCATTACCAAGAATCGACGATCTGTTCGATCAGCTCAAAGGAGCTTTAGTCTTTTCTAAGATTGACTTAAGGTCTGGGTACCATCAATTAAAGGTTAAAGAAGGAGACACACATAAGACGGCATTTCAAACTTAGTACGGGCATTATGAGTTCTTGGTAATGCCGTTCGGGTTGACGAACGCACCGGTGCATTTATGGATATGAAGAACCGGGTGTTTCAACCATATCTTGATCGATTCATCATGGTGTTTATCGATGACATCCCGATTTATTCTAAGTCTGAGGAGGATAATGATGAACATCTTCGTGTGGTACTGCAAACTCTGAGGGAGAAGCAGTTGTTTGCAAAGTTCAGTAAGTGTGAGTTCTGGCTGAAGGAAGTGACTTTCTTAGGACATGTGGTTTCGACCGAGGGAATTAGGGTGGACCCTCGAAAGATAGAGGCTGTATTGGATTGGAAACCATCAAATTTTGTGGCAGAGGTTCGGAGTTTCTTAGGTGGCAGGGTATTACCGAAGGTTCAATGAAGGGTTTTCTCTAATAGCGGCTCCTCTAACTAAGTTGTTGAGGAAGGGAGTATCGCTTGTATGGATCGACAAACAGCAAGAGAGCTTTGAGAAGTTGAAGAGAATCCTGACGGAAGCACCGGTATTAATTCAGTCGGAGGCAGGAAAAGAATTTACCATCTACTGTGATGCGTCACACATGGGTTTATGGTGTGTGCTGATGCAAGAAGGAAAGGTGGTGGCGTATGCATCTCGACAGTTGAGACCACATGAGTTGAACTACCCAACGCATGACTTAGAGTTGGCGGCGGTAGTGTTTGCCTTAAAGATTTGGAGGCACTACTTATATGGGGAGAAGTCAGTAATTTATACTGACCATAAAAGCCTGAAGTACTTCCTTACCGAGAAGGAGCTAAATTTAAGACAACGTAGGTGGATGGAGCTCTTGAAGGATTATGATTGTTCGATCGAATACCACCTTGGTAAGTTTATTTGGTGGGAATACGTTAAGCTATAAGGTAGTATCAGAACTAAGAGCCATGTTTGCTCATCTAAGTTTATTTGATGACGGGAGTTTGCTGGCTGAGTTGCAAGTAAAGCCAACATGGGTAAGTCGGGTTAGGGACAAATAGTTAGGAGATAAAGACCTGGGTGCTCGACTGTTGCGAGTGAGGGATGGTGGAATGGAGGACTATAGTCTGAACAATGATAGAGTTCTCTGTTATCGTGGGAAGATTTGCATGCCTAAAGATGATGAGTTAAGACAGAGGATTCTTCGGGAATCGCATAGTAGCCCTTATGCTATGCATCCTGGGGGAGTCAAGATGTACCGTGATTTGCAAGAACAATTTTGGTGGTCAGGTCTGAAGAAAGGGGTAACGAAAATCGTAGGAAAATGTTTGACGTGTCAACAGGTCAAAGCTAAACACCAAATGCCCTCGAGATTGTTGCAGTCGGTGAAGATTCCCCAATGGAAATGGGAGAGAATCAAAATGGATTTTGTTAGTGGGTTACCCCTTACACCCACTAAGAAGGATTCGATTTGGGTGATTATAGATCGACTGACGAAGTCTGCTCACTTCATACGGGTTCGAGTGGACTTTTCTCTACAAAAGCTGGCTAAATTGTATGTGGCTGAGGTCGTAAGATTGCATGGTGTGCTGGTGTCGATCATATCAGATAGGGACCCTAGGTTTACGTCACGATTTTGGAAGGCTCTTCATTAAGCAATGGGAACAAGGTTAGACTTTAGTACCACTTTTCACCTGGTGATGGTCGGTCGAGAGGTAATCAAATCTTGGAGGATATGCTAAGGGGTTGCATCATCGACTTTAGGGCAGTTGGGAATAGTATTTGCCCTTGGATGAATTTGCATATAATAATAGTTA
Source organism: Gossypium rotundifolium (assembly GCA_025506655.1). Taxonomy (NCBI): domain Eukaryota; kingdom Viridiplantae; phylum Streptophyta; class Magnoliopsida; order Malvales; family Malvaceae; genus Gossypium; species Gossypium rotundifolium. The sequence continues at coordinate 54,189,057 of CP106729.1, read as the reverse complement.
TCAAGCTAGCATTTAGATGGCACCTTATGAAGTGTTATATGGAAGGAGATGTTGTACTCCAACAAGTTGGACGGAGTTGGGTGAACATAAGGTGTTGGGTCCAGAATTAGTTTCTGAAATCGAGGAGAAAGTGAAGTTAATACGAGCTCGGCTAAAGGAAGCGTCTGATCGACAGAAGTCTTACGCGGATCTAAAGCGAGAAGAGGTGGAATTCACGGTAAGTGATCAAGTCTTCTTGAAGGTATCCCGTGGAAGAAGATAATGAGGTTTGGTCTAAAAGGGAAGTTAAGTCCACGGTTTATTGGGCCTTATCGGGTACTAAAATGTGTGGGCCTAGTGGCTTATCGGTTGGAGTTGCCTTTGGAGCTAGAGCAGATACATGATGTGTTCCATGTCTCAATGCTGAGACGTTATCGATCTGATCCATCACACGTAGTGCCAGTAGAAGAGATAAAAGTAAGGCCAGATTTGTCTTTTGAAGAGGAGCCAGTACAAATTCTGGATCGAGATGTAAATGTGTTAAGAAGGAAGTCTGTTCCTTTGGTCAAAATCTTGTGGCAAAATCATGGCGCAGAAGAAGAGGCGTGGGAGCCAGAGGATGCTATACGGCAACAGTATCCCCATCTTTTCTGAATAGGTAAAATTTTGAGGCCGAAATTTATTTTAAGGGGGATAGAACTGTAACATCCTAAAATGTGGGCCTGTGCATTTATATGTTGGTTTAACATGTTAGTTCAAGAATTTAAGGCTTGGGCTGAGACCTTGATTAAATATATGGATTAGAGTTTAAATTAATGTTCTGAGAAGTTTAAGTGATATTTTGGGCTTTAAAACTTGGGTTAGAATGATTAAAAATGGTGTTAGTAGTAATTAAATTTAAATAGTTATGTTTGGTAGCAAGCTGGGCTTGTGGCCCAAAAATTTAGAGTGCTTTGAGTGGGCACTAAGGTGGCGCCACTTAGGGAGGCTATTGGGCTATGTTGGCCACTTGAGGCCCAAGAGTTAGGGCAAAATTTTGGCATACAAGGAGGGAGAGTGGGCGGCACACTTGTTAGCATTTAGGAGTGTTTATTTCTTTTATTTTTGGTGATTAAAAAGATGATAATTAGGAGGAAGAGGTGGTTCTCAAATGGGCTCTTCTAAAGGTAAGATAAGGATTGGGTTATCAGGTGAGATGAAGTCTATCAGGAGGGAGAGAGTTGGCAGAAACTCCAACTCTATGCATTGGTGTGTGTGTGCCGAATTTAGTAGGAGGAAATTATCTTTTTCTTCCATTTGCTTCTCTTTCTTTCACACTTTTTCCTCTCTAGCCGAAACTCTTCTCACCCACTTGCCTTAATTTTTCTCTTCTAGCCGAAACTCCTTAGTGTTTCTCCTCTCCTCAAAAACCCTTTTGAAGGCCGAGTACTCTTGGTGCACATCTTCTTCCTCCATAGTCGAACCATTAGGAGAGATCTCTATTTCCCGAAGGTGCACTGTAAGCCGAATACTCCTCTATAATCCGGTGAGTTTCGGGATTTTGTTCTATGCGATTTCACTCTTTCTTTTCCTAAGATCTAACCCGAATCATGTGTAATAATACCTATCAATTTTCCTCTTTGGCCATAAAAGCTGAATCCTTTCTTGCCGAGATCTGTAGTGCCGAATTGTGAAAAGCCGAAGGAGGTGGTCAAGGGTAGGTTCGGCCGAATGGCCACTTTCCTGTCCTTTTGTTTTTGGCCGAATGACATATGGTGTTAAATGGCTTTCGATCATCGGTTTGGTTACTTATTTTTGTGATGGCCGAATGTAGGAAAGGAGGTGACGAGTTCTCAACGACATTCGGGATTCCATTAATTAGGTAAGAATTCGATTTAAGTGTTATAGTTTTTAAGTAATTAGATCTCATCGTTTAAATGATTTGGTGATTAAGGATGGACTCGAATAACAGTCAAGCAAAAAAAGGGGTGGATCTATGCAGCCAACACCCAAATACAAGAAGCGATCTGTTTCGGTAGTGCGAGATTGGCCATCGGGGTGTGGGCCAATATCAAAGTTAGATCGAGGACCGATATTGGTAGTCTCGAGTGATAGTAGCATAGATGTAGAGAAAGCATCAGTACGAGAATCAGGTGTGTAATACTTCCCCACCATCTAGATCTGATTATTAATATATATATGTTCATAAGTTTTATATGTTACTTAAAAGCCGAAATCTTGGATTTTAACAGTGGTCCACCAGGTTAGTAAATAATCTGATTATATGTTACAAGTAAATTGTTGTACATGTTTGCATGGGTTGGGTGATGAAAGGAGGAAGTTATATGTATATGTATATGTGTAGCGGTTTTACCATGATTTCTTGATGCTAATGCCATGATCATTATAAGGGCTTGGCCAATATATGTTAATGAAAGACATATACGCCATCTTGGAGTGTAGCGGTGTGGGTTGATTGTAGAAATCCCCAATGGTGTGATCGGTTGGTACGAGGGCGTGTAGCAGATGGAAACCTAGGCATATGGGTTGGGCTTTGCATATTATTTGTTATCCATGTAAATGAAATTATTATCATGTTTTATGAGGCCCAAATCTAGTGGTGCATGAGGGTTACACACTGAGTCTCGCGACTCACCCAATTAAACTAACCTTTCAGGTGACAATTAGTGCATCGGACCGGGCCGGAGTGGAGCGCAAGGTGGCCATGCTAAAAATTGTGTGGATCCGGTGAAAAGCCTTACAAGATAGTTTCTTTTTAGAAGTATCTTAAGTTATGGATTCAAACTACGTTGTAATAAGGCCATGGGCCATTAGTTTACATTTTTAGTTTTATTATGGGCCTTTATTAATTATTCTCATTTTAATTACTTTCAAAGACATGTAAATAAGTTTTGGGCTTTTAATTATAAGGCATATTTTATATAATTCTCATTTTGGCTTTCTGTCGACACGATTGGTTTTACTAAAATTTTTTTTAGTGACATACTAGATCCGGTTGTAGAGTTTGGGCCGGGTTTGGGGTGTTACAACCCCAAACCTGGCCCATGCGTTAGGATTGGATCTGGTATGCTACGGGTTGAATCTTGGAAACTTAGCCCTGAAGGATTTTGGAGAAACTTAGTTTATTATAACCGAATAATCAATTAAGTGTGAAATTTTGAAAATAACTTTAAACATTTGCGTGGGTCGTGTTTGAAAAGCCCGTTTGTCATTTTGCTTTATAATTAAGACTTTGAAAAAACATAAGTTTACTAAAACCTAGCAAAAAGAGATAATATAAAACCCTAAGTGATGGAGGCCTTATTACAAAAAAAAAAAGTCCCAAAATTAAAACATAAAAGATAACTAAAAATAGTTTAGGAAGATAAAAGACTTGATGGCCCCTCGAGTCGACTCGGCTCCCACGTCCACGAACTACTGCCCATCTAAAAAGTGGGAAAAACAAAAGGGTGAGTCACAAAGACTCAGTGTGCAAATCACAAAATCACATAAAAGCCTTAGGCCCACAAACACATTATGGGCCTTGGGCTATACACAAAGGCAACAGAATAATTCATGCAATATGGCCCATCCCAAAACCTAAGAGTCCATCCCTTACATGCCGACCCTTACCAACCATCACACCTCGGGGATTTCTACAATCGACCCACCAACCTCTACACGCCAATTTGGCAGTATGCTGTCGATCATAATATTCAGGAATCAGGATATCAGGATAACATGGCATAGCCACCGATCACTATTGTGACCTAAATACATGCTCTTCCCCTTCATCAAATCAAACCCATATCCCATGCATACACACATGCCATATCAAAAGCACTAGACCATTTACTGGATAACAGGATAACACATACATCGATACACATAGTGATAATACTATGTTTACATACACAGCATTCCTAGCCCAACCCTACGGGTTATTCATTGTCACACAACCTTTTTCGCTTTTCACCCATAATATATATTATCTGAAGACTTAAGTGATAAAGATCTACACACGATTCTGACAAGATGATATTGTCAAAGTCAAGACTATCGAAACCGCTACCATTGCTAATAGCCTAAGATTACATTACGAAGTGGTCCACAACCGGTGGCCAAACATGAACAACAGACACCGCTTCGTTTCTTGAACTTTGAAATTTGAGGCGTAGATCCAACCTTACCTTTGATTTGCTGACATTCGAGTCCATGAATGATCTTGGTCAGAAGGTACTATAACGATGGCTTAACGAAATGATTGGTTAAGGGCATGAATGACAAAAAGAAACCGATTGATAACTCTTAAGGAGAATCAAAATCCTTACCTTGAAATCCCAAAATCAGAGACTAATGATTTTCGACTTTTAGATCTACTTGATCTACTTCACTTCTCGAATGTTGCCAAACACATAAAATGCATGAAACCATTAAACCATTAGCTTTTTGACTTTGTCTTCCAAAAACCGAAAGAGAGATTTTAAGAACAACAAGAGTCGACACTTACCTTACTAGAGAAAATTTGGCTACTCCTAGGGGATTTGGCTTTTGCAAAGATCAATAAGAGAGGATAATAAGAAGTATTCTAAGTATTTTTGGCTTTTAATTGAAGAAATCGACAAAAAAAATATGGATTATTCGGCTAGAGAGTTCAAGGTTTCGGCTTTTGAAAGAAAAGATATTGAGAAGATTGGGAGATCTCGGCTTTTGAAGAAATCAAAAGAAAAGAAATTGGAGAGGAAGACTGAGAATTTCGGTACAAGGAAATCAGAAAAGAGTAGGGTTCAAATGCCGGAATTGATGAGCTACCACCCCTATTTATAGGCAATTTCGGCACCTACATATCAAAACCCGAAAGTGCCTTTCCGACGACTAAAAATTAAACAAGGAATATGGGAGAATTGGCACCCTAAGCTATAAAGAAACCGATTCCTTACTCCTCTTAGAGTCAAAATTTCGCCACCACCTAGCCCAATAGATAACTCCTTGATTTTCTCCTTATCTTTATCGACTACTCATCTACAAATGTCATGGATGACACAACCTCTTCATTCCTTTATCAAGACATTATCGCCTTATTATCACATTACAAAATTCCTAAATTTAAGCATCATTCTTAGAACTCCACTCTGCTCTTGTAAATGCAAAAACAATTAAAATAAAAGGTACAGTGCCACTCGAACCTTAGACCTTCAAATGACGCCAACTCCCTTCCCTCCTTGTGGCGCCATTTTCCACTGGGCCACAAGCCCATTTGTGTTTTAAAAACACAGTTAATATCTGTTATGCCTTAAATTAACAAGCTTCCCACTAAAGTGTTCAAACAAGAAATTTTAACTACAGCCTCGGCCCAAACCTAAGCCCAATTTGAACCCCTAACACTTAATTTAACACATTAAACATATCCCCATACCAAACACATAGGCCCAATAATTCAGGATGTTACACAAATAAATATAATGTTTCACCATGTGGAATAGATGATTAACATAGCTATGTTGAAAATTTGAAAATTTAGGGATGAGGTACAAGCCTATAATATTTGAGTCTCCCATTGTCGAAACCATTTTTAAGTTTTCTTAAAAAAAAAAAATAGGGATCGACTTTAAAAACGAAAATGGAGTCACCACCAATCCCTTTTTGCTTAGGTGTGATCGGATTACCTTAGAAAACATTTTATTTCAAAACATTGATTTTGGCCTACGAAATTCAAGAAAGCGGGTTCGGAGTTCGGTTACGTCGAGGAAGGATTAGCACCCTCGTAACACCCAAAATTGGTACCGAATTGATTAGTTATTGTCCTAATGTCGAAAATTTGAAAAGATTTGAAAACATGATTTCTTTAAAAACTTGAACAATTTGAATTGGAACTTGAGATTCCTTTGTTCCAAAGAATACGAACATCACATCCAAAGACGTTAGGACATGATGTTTTAAACCCTCGTAATAACATCATCTCATGATTTACAAAATTCATTAAAAGGATATTTAGTTATTTAGTCAAGCGAAAAATTGAAACCCAAAGACGTTAGGGCACTATTTCCCGAATTTCTAAACACAAAACATTGCTTTATTTAAGAAAAACTTTTGGATAAAATGTAGTGATTAAAGGAGATAGATATTTTAAACAAAGATTTAAAAAATAACATTAAATTATTCCAAAAGTGCAATTTACTAAAGTTACAGTCATATTAACAATTAGCACTAACATAAACAATTAAGTAAAAGAATGACAAGCAATAATAATGTTAAGGTAAATAAAGATAATGGAATTTTTTTTTAAAATGAACAATCAAAATAAAAAATATAGAGTAGATAATAGCAATTTTAAAAGAATCTATGAAAAATTTAAAAAATTATTCACAAACTGAAATTCATGTATAAAAAATAATAATACAAGGTAAAGAATATACTCAAAATAATTAATGAATATTATAACAATTTTTAAAAAATAAAAAAGTATAAAAATGTTATGGATAAAAAAAAAATTAAAAAAAAACGTATAAGCCAACCTAACTCCCGCAATATGAGGATTCAATGAAATTAAGGAAGATGAGCAAAGAACAAAATAAGAACAAGCCATAGAAAATAAGAACGCAAGAGAGAGAGAAATTTGAGTGAATGCACTCAAGAATTTTTATTATTCAAAACTCAAGTGTGTTTTACAATTAAGGAAGAGGCCTCTATTTATAGTTGAGCCTCCCCAAATCCAACGACACAGATCAATTACATCAACGGCTAAGATTAAAAGGTATCTACAAATTAAATCTCTAAGATTACAAATCATATCTTCTAAGATTGCATACCATATCTTCTAAGATTGCATATCATATCTAAGATTTGCATATCATATCTAAGATTGCATACCATATCTTCTAGGATTGCATATCATATCTAAGATTGCATTTCCTTGAAGACTGTGTTCCCATATATGTCAAGCTTGTAGATGGACCTTCAATCTTTTAATGGGTCATTCGATCGGGCCAAATGATATATTTTGGACTAGACTTGGACTTTATTTTATTATTTTGTGTTTATTACTTTTTGTATGGGCCCGGGCTAAATTGGCCTATTACACCCATGATGAAAACTCAACTCAATGCTTGGTATAACATCAAATTTTGAGTTGAATGAGACAAAGTACATCATCAGTATGTGATTGTTAACACTATAAAATGATATATAATATATCATCCCAATGTAAAAAGTGTTAGGTACCTATAATGATAAGGGGAAGGATAAGTATTATACTCTTAATAGACACATAACATAAATATGTTAGAGTATTATAATTATGAGAACACTCTTGATGGGATTTACCTATATGAGTGGAAGTGTGGCCGCTTTTAGGAGCTCAAGGGCTTGACTCTAACAATACTCATAAAAAAAGGTTATAGACACATGGCCATAAAAGTGTCCCTAGATACTATGTATTGATTGGTGTTGAAATCATTGTGTGTGATGTGTTCGATTAATCAAATGGAATACCTAGTTCAATGCATAATCTACCATGCAATTTCAATTAACTGTAACATGTTTTCACTAAATGAAGATTCAATAGTAAGACACCTCGATTTATGCAATTAATTTCCAAGATTACAAAAATCTAAAATATTTTGAAATGGGGGGATTGTTGGAACATTTTCAAGATATATATAGTGTTCCAATAGTTGCAAATGAAAAGTTATAAGTAACAAAAAGTTATGCCACTTGATTATTAACAAATAGTCATAATTATCAAAGTAGATATCTATTGAATAATTATGTTTATTGCTAAAGATATGACTATCCATTTGGGTAGTTATGTCCCTATGAAAAGACATGGGACCTCTTATAAATAGGAGAGGTAATTCATTTGTGTGATACATCTAAAAACATAAAACAAAGTTTCTTTTTATTTCTCCCACAATCTTTTATATTCCTAGATTGTTCTTTTTTTTTCTTTTTATAGAAATTGATATTCTTTCTATGCTCTTCCACTTAGTGCTTAGTGGACTATTTTTATCAATGCAAAACATAGACAATCCTTAGGCTTCATTTTACCTTTGAAGTTCGTTTGCCAGTAACTCTTTTGCACACCATAAAATAGGTGGAGTCGAATAGAACCTTAAAGAAAGTGGCATATATACACGTTTTGAAGCCTTCATTAATTTCTTATAAGTTTATCTTTATCCCCATGCACCAACACATATAGAGGAATAGAGTAGGTTGTCGACTGAATAAGAACTGTCTTACATGTTGGTGATAATTTTTTTCCTTTCTAATCATTAATATGCCTCATTGCCTTATCAAGAAATGGAGCATAAGTTCCACGTGACACATTATTATGAATAATAGCAAGTCCTAAAAAAATGCCTAAACCATTGATCAGTGAAATGCCACCAATTGAACTAAGATAACTTGCAACATCCCTATGCATGTTAGGTGATACAAAGAGCTTAGACTTTTCTAAGTTAACACACAACCTCGATGCTTAATTGAATTTGTGTAAACAAATCTCATATCATTCCAACCTGATTAACATTTTATTTCACAAATAGAAGATTATCAACAAATAATAAATGAGATAGTGATAGGCCTTGGCGAGACACTTTAAAGTGTTTAATAATCTGCCTAGCTTTACGTTCAAGAATCATAGGAGAGAGTTTTTAAATGACCAATATAAAAATATAAGGTGATAAAGGATCACTGTACTTTAGTCCTCTGTAATATCCCGGGTTAAGGGGTTAATTTATTTTTGGCATTGTTGCATGATTATTGGTGAGCTATTATGTTGTTTGTATGGTTTCGGGGCTTAGATGAAGGCTAGGAGTGTGCCTGAGTAGGTGGAAAATTTTTGTTTTTGGGCTTTAGGGGATAGGAGCTAAAGGAGATGGGGTTTTTAATTAAATTAAGTGAATTTATAACACAAATAAAGAGCTAGTAAAGTGGCAAGCATGCGCCACATGGAGAGTGTGTGTGTGTGGCGTCATCTGCAAGGGGGGGAGGTCTTGTGTTCAAGTCATGAGAATCCCACCCTTTGACTCCCATTTTGACATGGAGGGAGGAGTTGTGGCAAATTTGAACTCTAGCTTGGACTTAGTCTTCACATTCAAAGAGGGTGGAGAGTGAAAGTAGGAGGAAGACTTGGTAAACTCATTTGAATTGAGTGGTGTGGAGCGTTGTGGGGATTTGGCGAATTTTTGGGGTGTTTGGAGTGGGGAGTGGGCGGCTTGGTGTGGTATTGGAGTGAGCCGAAATTGCCTTTTGGCATGTGTGTTGTTTCGGTCACTTGCAAATAGCCTAAGCTGAATCTTTTCGTTCTTCTTTTCATTTTGGAAACCGAACCCAAGTGCTCCCATCTTTGCCAAAGTTGCTTCTTTGTTCAATCATTTTGTTTAGTAGTAGCAGAATGTCCTCTTGGACTCTTAAGCATCATTTGTCCTCTTTTGTTGTTTTGCTTCTTTCTCCTTGTGTTAGCTTAGAACCTAGCAGCCCATTACCATCTTTTCTCTCTTTTGGGAACCTTGTAAGCGAATGCCTCTCCACCTTCTTTTCTTTTCAATTTTGTTAAACCGAAAGTCCAAGTTGCATATTGCATTATTCTTTTGGTACTCTCAATAGCCGAATGTTCTCTCCTCTTTCACCTCTTTTTCTTCTTGAAGCTTTGTAAGCAGAAACATCATCCTCCTAATTTTCTTTCTCATTTTCATTTCGTTTCTTTTTCTCATTTTCGTTCTTGGCCGATTATCAACCCATATCCTCTTGCATTTGGTTTCCTTTCCTTTCTCTCGGCCGAATTTTGGGTTTGGTATAAAACACCTTGGCGAACTTTTTCTTTTGTTTTTCTTTTGGTGCAAGCATTGGCGAATCTTTCTCTCTCTTAGTAGTTGGTAGGCCGATTATTGGTGGTTGTTAGTCTCTGGTTTCCAATCGTTTGGTAGTGGGTAAGTGTTGGTAGAATGGCCATTTCTCTTCTCGGTATTTTACCAATTCTTGGTATGTTAAGGGCTGATATCGATATTGGTTAAAGAGGTGTTAACTTCTTGTTTAATCTTTTCGTATAGGATCTTTGGACTTTGGAAATAATCAAGGGGAGTCTTCCAACTCTTTTAGCCGATTGTTAAGTGGTGGTAAGAGGAGTATTTTGTTAGTCCATTCTTTTAGCCTCGTTAAAGCAAGTCTCAATGGATTAATGGATTTCTTTTTAGGTGGAGGCCGTTTGTAAAAGAGGAACCTTTGTGGTTCGAGTTTGGTAGGAAGCCAAACGTTTGCAAGGTAAGGGCTATTTGTTGAACCCTTTTGGTTTAATGCTTGTGGCCGAATGATATGTGCGCTAACCCTTTTGTTGGTCGATGTTAGGATCAAAGTTGTCGAGGTGGTAGAAGGGTCTTAGACCGGTTCCTAGTATTAAAACCTCCGCTAATTCAGGTGTGTAAACTAACACACTGTCTTAACTTAATAATGTGATAACCTGTTGTGTAAGTGAAACAGTGTGATTGATTATCTCGATACCCATTGAGGTATGGATACGGATTCGGGTAAGTCCGTTTCATTATGTGTTATGTGATGATGATGATATCATGATTGTTGATACTTTGAGATGCCATATTAAGCATGTGAGCATGATAGCATGATTGCACGATTTTGCATCTAGTATGTTATGAGATTGGGTGATATGAGAGGAGGAGTATGATATCCGTGTCTTTGGGACCTTGTGTCTTTGGGACACGGAGGTTTGGCACCTCCGGTGGTTTGGTACCACAAGCGATATTTTGTGACTTTGGGTCACGGAGGTTTGGCACCTCGGCGTCTCGTCCAGTGGCTTAGTACCACGAGTGGGTTGGCCCCATGTTGATTATCTGGGATTGACGCCGGTGATTTGGTATCACACGATGGGTTGGCCCCATCATCATATTTGTGACTACGGTCACGGTGATTTAGTATCACATTGTGTCTTTGGGACACGGAGGTTTGGCACCTCATTGCGACTTGTCCCGTGGTTTAACACCACCGTGGGTTGGCCCCACTTTTGAGATATGGGATCGTCGCTAGTGATTTGGTATCACACGATGGGTTGGCCCCATCATTGGATTATTGTGACTTGGTCACGGTGGTTTGGTACCACAAGATGGATATCGTGACTTTGGGTCACGGTGGTTTGGCACCACCGGTGGTTTGGTACCACACGGGGTAGAAAAGGTGATATGGTTGGTTAGGAGCAGGTGCATTATCGCATTATTACATTATGATATGTGTGTTGGCATGTTATACTGGGGAGGAATTATACTTGAGTCTTGCGACTCACTCTCTCCTTTGACTTTTCGGTGACACTTAGACGCGGACATGGGCCGGATGGACTCGAGGTGCTCATGCCATACTGAAATAAAGATTTGCTCGGACTTTTAAGAAATTTGGTACTTAAGTTTTATTATTACTATTTGGTTTTATTTGGGTTGTAAATGCCCTTTTTAAATTATGTTTTGTTTACGATTAAGTTGGATTTATAATATGCTTTAACAAACTACTTGAGTTAAAATGTGCTAAAACCTGGAAAGATAACGATTTCAAAAGTGCAAAAAGCGATGTTTTAAACTATACCATCGGGTATCATACTATAACTTAGAACAAAATGAACTCGAATTGTTTTTCTAATTTAAATATGATTTTCTACTAAATCAAAAATGTTTTAGTAATAATATGAAACAACTTAAACTTCAAACCGACATAAATTAGTTTTACCTACACATCGGATTAAATTTCAAAACTTTCTGGGTCTTCAAATACATCATCAGATTTTTAATCAAAACCTAATCGAGTTTTCCTCAAATACAAAATTTCGCTAAGCGTTTTCACCAAACTGCTAGACTTCAACCTACACCACCCAAAACCTTTTTCCCTGTAGCATACCAGTTCGGTCGTGGTGTATTGATCGGGTTTGGGGTGTTACATTTGTGGTATCGAGCTAAGTTCAAAAGCTTTTTGTGGGCCCGAGGCCCAAAATGTTTTAAAACTATAGTTTTCAAGTATTACATTTTAAAAGTATGGTTTGAAGGGCATGGCACCGAGTCTCCGCACCGATTCGCCCGGTAAGTACCCATACTATTTGTTGTGATATTGATTGATATGATTGGTGGCTAGTAGGACTACTTTAAAGATGAAACTAGTAGGACTCGTGGACTGAAAACAAAGCTTCTTTAAAAATTCATAAGACTTTGCTTTAAACACGTGGAATAATGGTGATTCATAAAATTCTTTAATCGACGAGATTTAGTCATGAGTACCGAGGTGGGCGTGGTCGTGGGCGTGGTCGCGGTAGGATGACTCTTTCGAGCCCGTAGGTTACAGTCGAGGTTCGAGAATGAGGTACGGATTACGCCACCATTTGGAGGTGGTGAGTTCGAGGAGAGCACCGGCGATGACGCAGATGTCCTGAGCGATCTTGCGGGTTTTAGAAAGGGTAGTGGAGCGGTGGAGGCGAGGAGCTAGAAATCATGCTGAGCGACTTGGGCAAATAAATTTGAATTCTTTCGGGGTGTCTCGGGTGTTGCTCCCAGCACTGCTGAGTACTGGCTGGAAGCGACAGAGCGGATCATGGATGATCTGGACCTGACCGCCGAAGAAAAATTAAAGGGGATCGTATCACTTCTCCGAGATGAGTCATACCAGTGGTGGCTCACGGTCCGTGTACGATCTTTGCGGTGAAGATCGACATGGGACTATTTTCGGCCGCTTATCGGAAAAATGCGTCGGAGCTAACTACATAAATGAGTAGAGAAAAGCATTTCGAGGTTAGTCGAGAGCAAATCGTGTCGAGTACGAGGCGAGTTTCGAGGTGAGTCGGTATGCTGTGGGTATGGTGGCTCCGAGCATGAGAGGTGCGTTCGTTTGAGGATGGCCTCTGAGACGAACTAAGGTCGATAATTGCGCCCAAAGCAGGGCGTGAATTCTGCGTTCGGTTGAAAAGGCGAAGGTTGCCGAGGGCATTAAAGAGTCTGTGAGGCGGTATGGATAGAAACCGTCACAAAAGGAGTTTTGGGTCTTGGGTCATCGGAAACCAGCAGAAAAGAGCTAGACCGAAAGTGGGCGAATCGATCGGTAGGTTTGTTTTGCTAAGCGAGGACCGCTTGTGATGTAACCGTTGTGGAAAGGCTCACCGGGAGGATGTTGGGTGATGGTAGAGGTTGTTTTGAATGTGGCTCATTGGACCACCGAGTGAGGATTGTCCGTGCAAGTTAGCTAGAATTGATCAGAGAATCGGTACGTGATCGATCTGAAATAATAGACCACAGCAGAGGGCCGAGGTAATGGCAGAGGAGGTAATAGTTACAGTCGGGGCCGTGGAGCACCAGGCGAGGTGCGTGTAGTTCGAGGCCGACGGTAGGGGTTGGTGTATGCTACGAGGCGCCGAGAGGAGGCGGCCTTGACCGGACGTCATTACTGCAGTGCGTTTCTAATCTTTGGTTCTCCGTTCTTGCTTTAATTGATGTGGGTTCAACACACTCGTATGTTGCAAGTAGCATAGTGAAGACCATGGATTTAGACTCTGAAATATCTTCTAGGCAGATGACCGTAATAAGCCCTCTAGGTCACTCTGTAGTGGTAGATAAACTGTATAGAGATGTACCTCTAGAACTCCAAGGGGTATCTTTCGAGGCTGATCTGATGGAATTGCCGTTTGGGGAGTTCGATCTGATTTTGGGGATGGACTGGCTGAGTAAGCACCGGGTTAGTTAGGCTATGGCTAAGCGTATGGTTCGAAACACACTAAGGGTGATGAGGTAGTTCTGATTGGTAATAGAAGGAATTATCTATCCAATGTGGTATCTGCTCTGAAAGCCGAGAAAATGGTCAGAAAGGGCTTCGAAGCATATATGGTGCATGTGTATGCCTTGGAGGCTAAGGAGTCTCTTTGTAGAGACCGTTCGGACGATTAGGGAATTTGTGGATGTGTTTCTGAGGAGCTTGGGTTTGCCACCGGATCGGAGGTAGAATCGGAATAGATCATTCTTTAAGCGCGCCGGTATCCATTGCTCCGTCTGAGGATGGCACCTAAGGAGTTAGTGGAGCTTAAGGCTCAGATACCGGAATTGTTGGACCGAGGCTTTATCAGGCCAAGTATTTCGCCATGGGGAGCACCGGTACTCTTTGTAAAGAAGAAAGAGCGGTACTATGCGGATGTGTATAGACTACGCCAACTAAATAAGTGACGATCAAAACAAGTATCCACCGCCTCGGATAGGCGACTTGTTTGATCGGTGAAGGGCATCGATTTTCTCGAAGATCGACCTAAGGTCCAGGTATCACCGATTGAAGGTAAAAGAGGCGGATATCTGTAAGACGGCATTTCATTACTCGGTATGGGCACTTTGAGTTCTTGGTTATGCCGTTCGGGTTGACTAACGCACCGGCAACTTTCATGGATCGATGAATAGGGTGTTCCAACAAGATTACCTAGATCGGTTCGTGGTGGTTTTATCGGCGACATCTTGGTATACTCAAGGATTGGAAGGAGCATGATGCTCATTTACGGGTGGTATTGCGATTCTAAGGAGAAACAATTTATCTAAGTTCATAAATGCGAGTTACGGCTCGTGGAGGTGACATTCTTGGGTCATGTAGTGTCGGTGAGGGATTAGAGTGGACCCCGTAAGATAGAAGCGGTTTTGGATTGGAAGCCGCCTAAGTCGAGAGCGGAGATTGAGTTTTACGGGCTTGGCGAGGATACTCTAGAAGATTTGTAGAGGTTTCTCATTGATCGCAGCACCAATGACCAAATTATTGAGAAAGGAGTTCCGTTTATTTGGACTAAGCGGCAGGAGAGCTTGATAAGTTAAAGAAGATTTTGACGAAGCTCGGTTCTAATTCAACCCGAGGTCGGTAAGGAATTTGCGATGTATCGCGATGCATCACATCTGAGTTTGGGTTGTGTCTTGATGCAAGAAGGAAAGGTTGTGGCTTACGCATCCCGGCGTTGAGGCCACATGAGGTAAATTATCCCACGCACGATCCGGAGTTAGCGGTGTAGTATTTGCCCTAAAGATATGGAGGCATTACTTATGCGGAGAAAGATCGATAGTCTATACGGACCATAAGAGTCTGAAGTACCTTGACTCGGAAAGACTAAATCGAGGCAATGCAGATGGATTGAGTCTTGAAAGACTACGATTGCTCAATTGAGTATCATCAGGGCAAGGCTAATGTTGTGGCGACGCATTGAGCCGTAAGGTTGTTTGGATTTGAGGCGTTGTTTGCCCACTTGAGTTTGTATGATGGCGGAGTATTCTCGCAGAGCTGCGAGTTGCCTACTTGGGTTGAGCGGATCGTAGAAAAGCGCTTGTTGGATGAGGTTTTGGCGCACGAGAGGACACAAGTGCGAGAATGATGGTTTGAAGGGTTCTGACTTGTCCAAATGATGGGGTGTTGTGTTTTCGAGGAAGGCTTGTATGCCAAGAGAGATTCGAGTTGAGGCAAAAGATTCTTGGGATGCACATAGCAGCCCCTACGCTATGCATCCCGGAGGTAGCAAAATGTATAGGGACCTCGAGAAGCATTACGGTGGCCGGTGCGAAAAAGGAGGTGGCCGAAGTTTGTGGGTAAGTGTCGACTTGTCACAGGTCAAGCGAGCACCGATTGCCGTCAGGTTGCTTGACCCGATGAAGATTCCACAATGGAAGTGGGAAAGAATAACTATGGATTTCGTCTGGATTACCGCTTACACCGAGCAAGAAGGATTGATCAGGTAATTGTGGATCG
This sequence comes from Gossypium rotundifolium, assembly GCA_025506655.1. NCBI lineage: Eukaryota > Viridiplantae > Streptophyta > Magnoliopsida > Malvales > Malvaceae > Gossypium > Gossypium rotundifolium. The sequence goes on along the minus strand of CP106729.1, from coordinate 54,173,361 downwards.
GTGACTAAATCGGCTCACTTTATTCGGTGAGGTGGATTACTCACTTGAGAGGTTGGCGGTTGTATGTGTCGAGATTGTGAGATCGCATGGAGTGCCGTGTCGATCATCTCGGATAGAGACCCAATTCACGTCAAGGTTACGAAAGGCGTTGCATCGAGCTCTGGGTACACTGTTAGATTTCAAAGACGGCATTTCATCCGCAGATCGACGGATAGTCGGAAAGGTTATCAGATCTTGGAGGACATGTTGCGAGGGTGTGTTCTAGACTTCAGGGGTTGCTGGGAGGAGTATCTACCGTTAGCTGAATTCGCCTACAACAACAGCTACCAGGCGAGCATCAAAATGGCACCTTATGAAGCGTTGTACGGTAGGAAGTGTCGCTCACCTACTTGTTGGACGGAGTTAAGTGAACGTCAGTTGTTGGGACCAGAGCTAGTTGCTGAGACCGAAGGCAAGGTTAAGTTGATTGAGCTCGATTGAAGGAAGCTTGGACGGCGAAGTCCTATGCCGATCTTAAGCGAGAGATATTGAGTTTCTTTGTGGGAGATCGGGTTTTCCTGAAGGTCTCACCGTGGAAGAAAGTATTAAGGTTCGGGAAGAAAGGCAAGCTAAGTCCGAGGTTTATTGGGCCGTATAAGGTATTAAGACGAGTGGGACCAGTTGCATATCAGCTCGAGTTGCCAGCTGAGCTAAGTCAGATTCACGACGTGTTCCACGTTTCGATGCTTCGGCGATATCGTTCCGATCCATCACATGTGGTAACAGTAGAAGAGATCGAGGTGAATCCAGATATGTCCATGGAGGAAGAACTGCATGATTTTAGATCGGGATGTGAAGGTTCTGCGCAAGAAGTCCGTGCCTCTCCGTTAAGGTTCTTTGGCGGAATCATGGCGTGGAAGAAGCGACGTGGGAACCCGAGGATATGATGAGACAGCAATACCCGCAACTCTTCTGACCAGGTAATTTCGAGGTCGAAATTATTTTTAAGGGGGGTAGAACTGTAATATCCCGGGTTAAGGGGTTAATTTATTTTTGGCATTGTTGCATGATTATTGGTGAGCTATTATGTTGTTTGTATGGTTTCGGGGCTTAGATGAAGGCTAGGAGTGTGCCTGAGTAGGTGGAAAATTTTTGTTTTGGGCTTTAGGGGATAGGAGCTGAAGGAGATGGGGTTTTTAATTAAATTAAGTGAATTTATAACACAAATAAAGAGCTAGTAAAGTGGCAAGCATGCGCCACATGGAGAGTGTGTGTGTGTGGCGCCATCTGCAAGGGGGTCTTGTGTTCAAGTCACGAGAATCCCACCCCTTTGACTCCCATTTGATGGCATGGAGGGAGGAGTTGTGGCAAATTTGAACTCTAGCTTGGACTTAGTCTTCACATTCAAAAGAGGGTGGAGAGTGAAAGTAGGAGGAAGACTTGGTAAACTCATTTGAATTGAGTGGTGTGGAGCGTTGTGGGGATTTGGCGAATTTTGGGGTGTTTGGAGTGGGGAGTGGGCGGCTTGGTGTGGTATTGGAGTGAGCCAAATTGCCTTTTGGCATGTGTGTTGTTTCGGTCACTTGCAAATAGCCTAAGCTGAATCTTTTCGTTCTTCTTTTCATTTTGGAAACCGAACCCAAGTGCTCCCATCTTTGCCAAAGTTGCTTGCTGTTCAATCATTTTTGTTTAGTAGTAGCCGAATGTCCTCTTGGACTCTTAAGCATCATTTTTCCTCTTTTGTTGTTTTGCTTCTTTCTCCTTGTGTTATAGAACCTAGCAGCCCATTACCATCTTTTTCTCTCTTTGGGAACCTTGTAAGCGAATGCCTCTCCCACCTTTTTTTTCTTTTTCAATTTTGTTAAACCGAAGTCCAAGTTGCATATTGCATTATTCTTTTGGTACTCTCAATAGCCGAATGTTCTCTCCTCTTTCACCTCTTTTTCTTCTTGAAGCTTTGTGTCAAACATCATCCTCCTAATTTTCTTTCGCATTTTCATTTCGTTTCTTTTCTCATTTCCGTTCTTGGTCGATTATCAACCCCTATCCTCTTGCATTTCGGTTTCCTTTCCTTTCTCTCTAATCGAATTTTGGGTTTGGTATAAAACACCTTGGCGAACTTTTCTTTTGTTTTTCTTTTGGTGCAAGCATTGGCGAATCTTTCTTCTCTCTTAGTAGTTGGTAGGCCAATTATTGGTGGTTGTTAGGTCTTTGGTTTCCAATCGTTTGGTAGTGGGTAAGTGTTGGTAGAATGGCCATTTCTCTTTCTCGGTATTTTACCAATTCTTGGTATGTTAAGGGTGATATCGATATTGGTTAAAGAGGTGTTAACTTCTTGTTTAATCTTTTCAGTATAGGATCTTTGGACTTTGAAATAATCAAGGAGTCTTCCAACTCTTTTAGCCGATTGTTAAGTGGTGGTAAGAGGAGTATTTTGTTAGTCCATTCTTTTAGCCTCGTTAAAGCAAGTCTCAATGGATTAATGGATTTCTTTTTAGGTGGAGGCCGTTTGTAAAAGAGGAACCTTTGTGGTTCGAGTTTGGTAGGAAGCCAAACGTTTGCAAGGTAAGGGCTATTTGTTGAACCCTTTTGGTTTAATGCTTGTGGCCGAATGATATGTGCGCTAACCCTTTTGTTGGTCGATGTTAGGATCAAAGTTGTCGAGGTGGTAGAAGGGTCTTAGACCGGTTCCTAGTATTAAAACCTCCGCTAATTCAGGTGTGTAAACTAACACACTGTCTTAACTTAATAATGTGATAACTTTGTTGTGTAAGTGAAACAAATGTGATTGATTATCTCGATACCCATTGAGGTATGGATACGGATTGGTAAGTCCGTTTCATTATGTGTTATGTGATGATGATGATATCATGATTGTTGATACTTTGAGATGCCATATTAAGCATGTGAGCATGATAGCATGATTGCACGATTTTGCATCTAGTATGTTATGAGATTGGGTGATATGAGAGGAGGGGAGTATGATATCCGTGTCTTTGGGACCTTTGTGTCTTTGGGACACCGAGGTTTGGCACCTCCAAAGTGGTTTGGTACCACAAACGATATTTTGTGACTTTGGGTCACCAGAGGTTTAGCACCTCGGCGTCTCGTCCAGTTGGCTTAGTACCACGTTGGGTTGGCCCCACAGCTTGATTATACTGGGATTGACGCCATGATTTGGTATCACACGATGGGTTGGCCCCATCATCGATTTGTGACTACGGTCACCGGTGATTTGGTATCACATTGTGTCTTTGGGACACCGGAGGTTTGGCACCTCATTGCGACTTGTCCCCGTGGTTTAACACCACCGTGGGTTGGCCCCACTTTTGAGATATGGGATCGCCCGCTAGTGATTTGGTATCACACGATGGGTTGGCCCCATCATTGGATTATTTGTGACTTGGTCACCGGTGGTTTGGTACCACAAGATGGATATCGTGACTTTGGGTCACCAAAGGGTTTGGCACCACCAAGAGTTTGGTACCACGGGGTAGAAAAGGTGATATGGTTGGTTAGGAAGGTGCATTATCGCATTATTCGTTATGATATGTGTGTTGGCATGTTATCTTTGGGGAGGAATTATACACCGAGTCTTGCGACTCACTCTCTCCTTTGACTTTTCAGTGACACTTAGACGCAGACATGGAGCCGGATGGACTCGAGGTGCTCATGCCATCTTGAAATAAAGATTTGCTCGGACTTTTAAGAAATTTGGTACTTAAGTTTTATTATTACTATTTGGTTTTATTTGGGTTGTAAATGCCCTTTTAAATTATGTTTTGTTTACGATTATTGTTGGATTTATAATATGCTTTAACAAACTACTTGAGTTAAAATGTGCTAAAACACGGAAAGATAACGATTTCAAAAGTGCAAAAGCGATGTTTTAAACTATACCATCGGGTATCATACTATAACTTAGAACAAAATGAACTCAATTGTTTTTCTAATTTAAATATGATTTTCTACTAAGTCAAAAATGTTTTAGTAATAATATGAAACAACTTAAACTTCAAACCGACATAAATTAGTTTTACCTACACATCGGATTAAATTTCAAAACTTTCTGGGTCTCCAAATACATCATCAGATTTTTAATCAAAACCTAATCGAGTTTTCCTCAAATAGAAAATTTCGCTAAGCGTTTTCACCAAACTGCTAGACTTCAACCTAAACCACCCAAAACCTTTTTCCCTGTAGCATACCAGATTCGGTCGTGGTGTATTGATCGGGTTTGGGGTGTTACATCCTCTCTGTGATTCAAAAGCATTCAGAACATGACCATTCTATATTGTCCCGATTTTACAAGAGCGTATACAAAACATGATCAACTCAACAATATGAATGGGTACCCCAAATTCAGTGAACATTTCTTGGAGAAAGTCCCAATCAAAACTGGCATAAGCTTCATTTAAATCAAATTTAAGAACCATAGCTCATTGTCGACCTTGCATTTTGATTATTGAATGAACCATCTTCTAAGTAATAAAAATATTATCCATCATATTGTGTTAAGCTAAGAAGCTATTTTGAAAGGGACCAATTGAATGATCAATTGCAAAACATGTGAACAATAGTTTTTGGAATGGGGACAAGTATACCCTTCAAGAAATTGGCATCAAATTTACCTTTTAACATTGCTTCTCAAACAAAATGTAATAGAGTGGAACTCACTTAGTCTCAATATTTTGTAGAATGATAGGTTGAACTATAACACCCCCAACCCATATCCGTCACTCAAATAGGGTTACAGAGCATTACCAAAAAAATTTAATTTAAAACATTCAATTCCAACTATTTTATAAATCAAGCTCATGCATAATGTCCCTTATTCGAGTCCTCGATGCCTTATAAACACTTTAGAAATGATTCGAGACTAAATCGAAAAATTTAGAACTTCGTGGAAAAAGATAAAAAATTTTACACTGCAAGGGTCACAAGGCCGTGTGGCCAGGCTGTGTAGACAGATCGTGTGGACATTCGAAGTAGGGACACACAGCCGTGTCCCAGCCCGTGTCTGTGCCTGTATAACTCTCTGACTTGGGTCACATGGCCAAGCCACATGCCCGTGTGCCAAGCCATGTGCTAGGCCGTGTAACAACCTGACTTGTAACCCTTTGAAACCTTCAGGGGGCACACGGCCTTGTCGCATGGACATGTGTCACACATGGCTCAGACACACACCTATATGGACAAGAAATAGGCTATTTTCAAGCCATTTCTTTCATCCAAACCATGCTTACACCAACAAGCCATTTGCACATAATTTCAACCTACAAAATGTACCTAAAACATGTATAATAATGCTAGTTCAATATGGTATCTATTCATACAACCAATATGCCAAAAGGCATCTCAATCACATAGCATCAAATATACATAAACATAATTTAACCATTCAACAATCAAACATTTGTAACTTAATTCCATACCAAATCTTACCAAAATGGCCACATACCAAAATCACATTAAGACATACTAGAAAAGGCATTTCAAACATAAGTTCACTTGACCATTTCAACACCAACCATCCAAGCATTAAAATACCAAAAGTTCATCAACCAAAACACCACATTTTGAAGCCAAACATAATGACCATTTCATCAAACATAATTCACTTATACATTCCATTATAACCATGACTCAAAACATCAAAATCTATCGATATAGCTAATGGATAGTGTGATAGTTCTCCGACGAGCTTCCAACTCAATAGAGCTTTCGATAATCTATGAAATATAGAAAATAAACACAACGTAACAATATAATGCTTAATACATTCACAAATCATGAATAATGCTAACCAATTCAACGCATAAGCTTAAAATAAATATGAATCAATCCATCACAAGCTTGGCACAAGCCTAAGCATCACCAACAACACATGTTAGTGCTTAATCACATAACTTAATAAACTTATCACATGATAAGGAAAATTTCATGAACATAATACATATGAACTCATATTTTCATATCATGGCTATACAAAATTGATCATCAAAACTTTATACCTTTCCATAATTTCATAGTGAAATCAATCGGAACCCTTACAAGTTCATCCCTTTCCATGCTTGTTAAACTACTGAGAATAATATCAGATACGTGGGAAAGCTCACATCAAGTGTGCTAAACAATGGTCGAAACCATTCCTTTTCCTTTTCCTTTTCATAGATGCTCATATGAGCCATAAATGGGCCTGTTCACACAAGCTAGTGGTCAAAATGTAGCTACTCGATGACGTTTACAAGCTGACGAGTATCCGCAACAAATGCGAGAACTCAGCCATCGGTAGGACATTCAGGACCAGCACTCGAAACATGGTAACCTTAATGACATGCCATTTTTATCCTATATATTCCTAAGGTTCAAACGAGGCTCAATAGTCATCGTATTATCGTTGGATTTTTCATCGTGACATCATATGATGAATAATATAATAGAATTTATGTAACACCCCAAACCTGGCCCATGCATACGATTGGATCTGACATGTCACATGAGGAAAACGTATGAAGTCCTTTTGATTTGTACTAAAATAAGTTTTATTTGGTTATAGTTAAGAAAACAAGCTTGGATGTAAATATTTGATAAAATACAACTATTTTTTTAAGGGGTTGATTTATGAATCAAAAATCGACGTAATAAACTTTAAAACCATGACTTTTGAAAATGTCATTGATAATTTGAAAGAAAATCTGTGTTAAATTATTTATAAAAGTTTGTTATAAAATCCATTTATTAATCAATTTTGGAAAACCGTTGGTTATGTTTTAGAAAATCCCCATTTAAAATAATTTGAGAACAATAATAAATACGTCAAACATAAAGAAAAAATAAAATATTCTAGAGGCCTTATTACAACTTAAAAACCCAAAATAGTAAAAGTAATAGAGTAAACGTAAATAGAAATCAAAAGTTTAAAACACCATTTCTAAAGTATGGCCTCCACCGAGTCATCCATGGCCCAAGTCCACATCACTGAGCATTACCTGAAAGGTTTAAGGAAAAGGAATGAGTTACAAGAACTCAGTGTATAATCCCCTTACCGTTATCCACTAGGCCTGAACCCGTATAGCAACATCTTGGGCCTAAGCCCATTTACAAGTAATAAATAAATGTAATGAATGTAGCCCACCCCATCCAGCCAATCTCTCCCCCGACTAGCCAATCTCTCCTGTGGGGATCAAGTAAACCCACCCCGCCATTCTCTCCAATTTGCAATCAAGCTGCCATTTATAATATTTGTGGCTGAGCCACCAGAATCATAGACGGTAATATAATCAGGACACAGTCTTGGGTAAATATGTTTAGCACAAGCCATAATCACGATGGCACAAAGCCATATTTAAGTTGGCACATAGCCATCATCAGAATTTGTGGTAATGCCACCAGGCTACACTTCTCTTCATTCAATTTTCCCATCCCATGCAATATGTAAAGATGCAACATACATAATAACATAAAATATCCACATGTATAACAACCATTAGTCTAGTAATTTATTACAGTGAATCCGCCCATTATTGAGCTTTATAATTTGGCCCACTAAGGCATTCTAGCAAATCGGCCCATAGGGGCATTTCGGTAAATCGGCCCATAGGGGCATTTCAGTAATTCAGCCCATAGGGGCATTTTGGTAAATCTAACAATTTTAAAATATCGATTTTGAATAATTTATAGAAATAATGTAATTTTAAGAAAATTTCCTGATTTATGCCATATTAAGATTTTAATCGTATAAATAATAACGATCTTATCTTCCAACGTGATATCGAATCATGAATCTACGGAATTTCGGTGTGAGATTACACACCTGATTACGGTAAGTATTAAACCCTCTTGATCATCGGCACCTATGACAACATAATACTCGATTAACTAACATAAGAGATTTTTCTTAATCTAAATCTAAATCAACGATCTAAAATACTTACTCTTAATATCGTGAACGACCACGATTTGTTTATTCTCACCGGATGATGGTTCACAACGGTGGGAAATCTCGAACCACCGAAATCACTCTAAGCTTGAACTTAGGAGTAGGAATAGAAAATCCACTCCTTTTGTGTTCTCCAATCGCTTTTCCTTTCAAATCGTTACCACTTGCCTCCATTAAAAAAGTCTCGGTTAGAAATAATTCTATGTAAACGTATTTATCTAAGGAGAGGTTTTGGCTTACCAGTATTTCTGAAGGATTAACAAGTAGAGAGAATCGAGTTATTTAGTCCCTAAAAACATAATCGATTAGTCAAAACTTCAATCTGATTTGCAACATATGCAAGTAGAGATACAACGAAATGTCCAAGAAGAAACTCCTTACCTTAATGATGATGAATCCTATTTCCACTGATTGACTTATGGCTACGGACAAGACAAAGGTATAAGATTTGGCTTTCCCACTATAACACTATATTAAAAGATGATCACAATATGAAGAATTATGATAGGAGGGTATTTCGATTTGGATAAAGTGAACATTCGAATGATAATAGATACTCATTCGGCTAGGGAAAAAGAAAATAAAGGATAGAATAGAGCCACTTATTGATTCGATCAAAGAAGGGATGCCCAAAATGCAAGATAGAGAAAAGAAGATGATAAAGATTCAGCTATTGATGAGAAATGATCAAAGAAGGTCCAGCCAATCAAAGTTGTCAACTAATAAGAAGAAAAGAGAGGTTGAAGAAATGGTGAGAAAAAGAAAGAAAGATGGAAAAGTAGTGTTAGGGGTTTCGGCTAACACCAAGTAGAGGATGACCAAGATGTCTTGAGTAATTCGGCAAAACAAAGGAAAAGGAAGTGCATAATTTTGGCTTTGGAGTTTCGGCCAACAAAGGAAAAGGATTGGGAATAGAAGACACTAATATGCTAAAAAGAAAAAATAGACCTTTCTTGCACTAAAACTAGCAAAATGACTATTGCAAAATTCGGCTACCAAAACCCCCTCCCAAAATCGTGAATCACCTATAACAAAAGGTGAGTGTTGACCAAAAATTGTTTCCAAAACATCTTCCACAAAATAGGCAACATGTTCCCTTCTCTTGCCTTTTTCCTTTCTTTCTTTCCTTCTTTTTCCCTTGTTTTCCTCTTTACCATATACCTTAATCTTCTTTCCAATGTTAGAAAAGTCTTCATTTCCTTACTCTCCTCCTTACCTTATTTTCTTAGCCATCTTTCCATCAATAAAAAGTCTTCCCTTACCATATTTAAAGCTTGGCCGACACTTACCATCTTCCACAAGATGAGCATAAAAATTAAATCCCAAAAGTTGCAATAGGTGAGATTCGAATCTCCTCCCTCCTATTTTACGAATGACGCCACAGCCACCACACCATACACACTCCACTTGTGTCTCTTAAATACATACAATTTTACTTATATCTTACTATCAGTAGCCCTCTCCACTAATGTGCCTAAAAATGAAAATTCTTCCTATAGCCTAACTTGAACCCAAGACTTCCTAGAAACTCTGTAACTTTCCAAAATCACCTTCCTAATAAGTCCAACTTGAAATAATACCGTTCTTTTATTCTCAAAAATTTTAAACACTCCTACGTTCAAGGCCCATTAGGCCCAATTCTACTAGGCCCAATTTTAGGATGTTACAATTTAAATCAAATACATTAAAACATTATTTAAACTTACAAACTTACCTCAATCGCAAAACGATAAAACATGATCAACTAGTCCAACACTTTATCTTTACTTCTGTAACATCCTAGAATTTAGAATTTTATGTTTTGAAGAATATCATGCGATAGGGTAGTTAAAAATGTTAATTGGGTATGTTTAGGGGTCCTAAGAAGGCTCGGGGTTGATTTGGGCCTTAGCAAAATTTTTATGTTTAAGCACTTTAAGGAAAGATAGGTAAGTGGCACCATGACTTAAAGAAATAAATGCGTATTTTGCTAGCATAAATGAGCATATGGCAAGGAGGTTGTGGCGTCAAGTGGAGAGCATGAAGGGAAGGGACTCGAATCCTATCTTTTACAAATTTTGGATTTATTTTTGTATTCCTATCCCAAGTGTCGACCATGGTCCTAAGTAAGGCAAGAAAGACTTTTTATTTATGGAAAGGAGGCTAAGGAATATGGTAAGGAGGAAGATAAAGTAAATGAAAGGAAAGAATCAAAAGAGAAAGGCAGGAGAAGGGAACATGTTGGCCTATTATGTGGAGGATACTTTGGAAAGATTATTTTGGTCAACATTCATCCTTTTGGCAAAAGTGATACACGGTTTGTAGGGGGAAAAGGGATAGCCAAATTTTTTTTAGGCTTTTGGCAAATTTTGGTGCATGAGAGGTTGTTTTCTTCTTAGCATTTTGGTGTTTTTTTGTTTTTCCAATTTCTTCGCTCATTGTCAAAACTCCAAAGCCAAAAGTGAGCATCTTTTTCCTTTTTTTTTTTTAACCGAAACCATCTAGCCATTTTGTTCAATTTATTTGCTCATTTCCATTTGATAGTCGAAACTAGTTAGCACTAATTCCCCATCCTTTCTTTTTCTTTTTCACAAATTATTCAACCTTTTTTTCTTCTTCTTCAATTCATATTTTCATAGCCGAATCTTCTTGCTCATTTTTCCTCCATAGTTGAACTTTTGAAACCTTCATACATTCTTCATTATTTCTTTCTCGTTCGTATTGACACTATCTTATTGATTGAATCGGTAAGCAATACTCTTCTTTTCAATTTCCTTTCTTCATGCCGAATATGTGCCCTTGACATGGGATGGTTTTCTTAACCGAAAACATCATTTCTTCTACTCTCTCAAAACATGATCAACTCTTTTTTATAGTGTTCTAGTGGGTGGCCGAATACCACATCTTAGCTGAATCATTTCTAGCCTTACGCCTAATCGATAGAAGTGGATCTATTATCGTCAAGGTAAGGGATTTCTTTAAGTTTATCTCGATATATCTCAATATTTGGTTATTTCGCTAAAAACGGATTGATGATTATATATAAATGCTTATTCTAGGGACCATATCGATCGTTCTTATCCACTCGTGGATCCTTCAGAAATAGTGGTAAGCCTACTCCTATCACTAAAACAACTACTTTCTCTCATAGTAGTTTTCTAATCGAGATTTTTCCTATGGAGGCAAGTGGAACCAATAAGAAAGGAAAAGCAATTGGAGAACACAAAAGGAGTGGATTTGCTATTCCTACTCCTAAGTTCAAGCGTAGAGCGATTTCGGCGGTTTGAGATTTCCCATCGGGTTGTGGACCATCATCCGGTGAGAATAAACAAATCATGGTCGTTCATGATATTGAGAGTATGTATTTTAGATCATTAATTTAGATTTGGATTAAGAAAAACCTCTTATGTTAGTTAATTGAGTATTATGTTGTCATAGGTGCCGACAATCAAGAGGGTTTAATACTTATCGTAATCAGGTGTGTAATCTCACACCGAAATTCTGTAGATTCATGATTCGATATCACGTTGGAAGATAAGATCGTTATTATTTATACGATTAAAATCATAATATGGCATAAACCGGGAAATTTGCTTAAAATTACATTATTTATATAGATTTGTCAAAATCGATATTTTAAAATTGTTAGATTTACGAAAATGCCCCTATGGGCCAATTTATCGAAATGCCCCTATGGGCTAAATTACCGAAATGCCTCTATTGGCCGAATTACCGAAATGCCCCTATGGGCCGATTTACCGTAATGCCCCTATGGGTCGATTTGCTAGAATGCCTTAGTGGGCCTAATTACAAAGCTTAATAATGGGCCGATTCACCGTAATAAATTACTAGACTAATGGTTGTTATACATGTGGATATTTTATATTATTATGTATGTTGCATCTTTAATATTGCATGGGATGGGAAAATTGAATGAAGAGAAGTGTAGCCTGGTGGCATTGCCACAAATTCTGATAATGGCTATGTGCCAACTTAAATATGGCTTTGTGCCATCGTGATTATGGCTTGTCCTAAATGTATTTACCCAAGGCTGTGTGCCGATTATATTACCGTATATGATTCTGGTGGCTCAGCCACAAATATTATAAATGCCAGCTTGACTGCAAATTGGAGAGAATGGCGGGGTGGGTTGACTTGATCCCCACAAGAGAGATTGGCTGCTCAGGGGAGAGATTGGCTGGATGGGATGGGTTGCACTCATTACATTTATTTATTACTTGTAAATGGGTTTAGGCCCAAGATGTTGCTATACGGGTTCAGGCCTAATGGATAACGGTAAGGGGATTATACACTGAGTTCTTGTAACTCATTCCTTTTCCTTAAACCTTTCAGGTAATGCTCAGTGATGTGGACTTGGGCCATGGATGACTCGGTGGAGGCCATACTTTAGAAATGGTGTTTTGAACTTTAGATTTCTATTTATGTTTACTCTATTACTTTTACTATTTTGGGTTTTTAAGTTGTAATAAGGCCTCTGGAATATTTTATTTTTGCTTTATGTTTGACGTATTTATTATTGTTCTCGAATTATTTTAAATGGGGATTTACTAAAAGCATAACCAATGGTTTTTCAAAATTGATTAATAAATGGATTTTATAACAAACTTTTATAAATAATTTAACTCAGATTTTTTTTCAAATTATCAACGACATTTTCACAAGTCACGGTTTTAAAGTTCATTACCTCGATTTTTGATTCATCAATCAACCCCTTAAAAAAATAGTTGTATTTTATCAAATATTTACATCCAAACTTGTTTTCTTAACTATAACCAAATAACACTTATTTTAGTACAAATGACAAGGACTTTATACGTTTTCCTCATGTGACATGTCAGATCCGATCATACGCATGGGCCGAGTTTTGGGTGTTACAACTTTGATCTAAATCCGTAGAAAGGAAACTTGATCTAAATGACCAAATTCGATACATTCAAGAATCATTCTATTCAAATCAATCCAAATATCATATTTTTGCAAAATACGCTTTTGCCCCTATTATTTTGATTTTTTACAATCTAGTCTTGAAGCTCATAAATTGAAATTCATGTAATCCCTACCGAAGCTAAACGAATTCAATATAAAGGCATAGTGACTCATACATTTCAATATTTTTACAATTTTACCTCGTTTTTTAGAAAATTTACAAATAAATCCCTAATTGACATTTTGAACAAAATTCACTTTACAAAAGTTGTTTATAAATCAATAATGATTCATTTCTTTGATCAGTCATCAAAAACCAGATGAACACATTCATGGAAAGACCCTAACCTTTTAAAAATTTTGTAAATTAGTCCTTTGTCTAGCTAGATTAAGCTACAACGACTTCAAAAACATAAAAATCATTAAAAACAAAATTAAAAATAAATTACATGCATAAGGAAGAGATGACCGAATAATCAAGCTTGGATATGGCTTCTTTCTACTCTTATTTTCGATAAAAAATGGACAAACAAAGATGATGGCCTTTGTTTTGATTATTTTACTAACCTTATTTATTAATTTACTTAATTAACCTTTTATTATAAACCTTAAAACCACTTAATTAATGTCCATATTTGTCCACTCAATTTAGTTATGGTCTAATTAGAATTTAAATCCCTTAACCATTTAATTTCATAACCATTTAGTGCCTTGATCTTATAGAACTCTAATTTTGCATCTTTTATGATCTAGTCCTTTTACTAAATTAAGCATTCAAATGATAAAATTTCTTAACGAAATTTTTATACGACACTACTATTGTAACACCCCAAACCCGGCCCACAAGCCTTGACCGGATCTGGTATGTCACTGTGGAAGAACGGTTGAAAATCTTTTTGACTTTAGAATAAAACATGTAAATTTGTTAACTTTTGAAAACCATGTCCATTTAAAATTATAAGTAAAAATTTGTTATTATAAAATGTCCAAATTAAAACTTTTATGTATATACTTTGAATAAATAGGTGGCTAAAAATAAAATCATCTTCACATAGTAATTTAATTAAATTAAGCCCATAATAAAATAATACCAAAATAATAACAAGGCCCTTATTACAACCCAATATTTAAACAAAATACTTAATTTCAAAAATGCGTAAAATAATCAAAGTCTTTTTCAGATGGCCACCTCAGATCCACTCCAACCCGGTCCAAGCTCATGAATCACCGAAATGGTTAAGAAAATTGGGTGAGTCTATAGACTCGGTGCATAATCATTACACATGTTTCCACACGTATGGGCTTGACCCATATCCACACAAATCCATGCAACCACCATGCCAAATGTATCCCAACCCAACCTAAGTCCATCCATTACACCAACCTTAGCAGACTCTCACCAAGGCCGTGGCTAATCCACCGATCACAACCGAAAGTGATCCCACATACCCTACCTCGGCAGACCCAAGACAAGGCCGTGGCTAAGCCACCGATCATATCGTGATCCTCAAATCCTACCTTGGCAGACTTGTTGCCAAGGTCGTGGCAGAGCCACCGATCACATAAGTGATCCCAACATTAATCCGCTCACAAGTGATGCACTCACTATCAACCGCCGAGATGGGCACCTAGCCAACATCTCCTTGATGAAGCACATGACTAATCATCAAGCGCTAATGTAGCACGAGGCTAACATTAGACCACGTATATAATATGTACACCTGGTCCTTCTTTGATCAAAACCAATCCCAATGCAAATATGCAAATGTATCATGTCAAATCATCATATCGAATGAGTATACCTCACATGCTCATTATTATATCACACAGCACCATAAATAATTTAATATCACAATTTACTAACTCGTTAACCGATTACCCACACATGGGTATCCATCACTTTAGCCTTTATTGTCGGCTATCACACATCATACTCAAGTATACACATTAATAAACAATTAACCGAGAAATAAAGGCGATGATTACGCACTGATTAGCACAGATTGACTAAACCCAAATTACACGTGGCTCTAAAAGTCTCAAGTCTCCAAATCTCAGAGATCACTCACGCAAATGCCGACTATACGCCTCCTAAAAGGTTCTCGCTTCCCTACAATCGCCAAAACTAAACAACATAATCATGCTAATCAACCTCTAAGGGTATAACCGTAATTTTACCTACCAAGGGCATTTTCGTAATTTACCCACCAAGGGTATTTTCAGAATTCACAATCGTAATGGCCTTTCCGAAGGCCTAATGTCGCCACTAGCGACTCACTACCATTTCCGGTCAGATCTTAGGACGATTGGGCCTAAACCCGATTTTGGCCCATCCTGCCCACATACCGTGTGGCCCACCTAGTACAAATCTAGCCACGTATATAAGTTCCACCTAGTCTAGTTCAACATATTCTAACCAATCATACAATTTACTCATATGGGCCCACGGCCCATCGAGGCCCAAGCACCCCAACCCACGAGAATCTCCGATGGCCTCAACTATCGTCAAGTTCCCACATTGCACTCGCACGCTCGTGTGGCTACTAATACCGTAATCCAGCATTTCGCATTTTGCCGCTCTACAACTAGAGTAGAGAGAGTTACACACCGATAGGACTGGGCTAATCCGCGCCCGATCACTATTGTGCCCAAACGCCCTCCAAGATGTGTTTACTCTCCTCCTAGGATGCTCTTTATATAGCTAGCTCTTCACCATCCTTCTTTGTATCTTTCCGATGTGGGATCCCTTCGTCAGTAGAGTTTAAATCCAACTGAAACTCTTGCCGTCCAAACCGCAAAATAAATACTCCCTTGCTTCTCATGAGATTCGAACCTAGGCTCCCTTGCAACATAATCCATGCCGCTAACCACTTGGCCACAAGCTCCTCTTGTGTCTTAAACCATGCGCAACTAAATATAAACTATGGGCCAAATTCTAAGGTCCAAGCAAAAAGAAACCAAAATGCAAAAGCCAAGACTTGAACCTTGGACCTCCTTCCTTCCTTATGGCGTCACCCCTTATCTCTTATGTGGCGTCACTTTGCCACTACACCACACACTCTACTTGTGTCATTTTCCACCATATTTTATTCTTAAGGCCTATCTGCCAACTTCCAGGGTTTTTTTTTTCACCTAAAACCAAAATTTCCCCAAAGCCAATATTTGGTCCCGGGACTTCATAGAAGCCCTCTAACCTTCCAAAATCACTTATCCAATAGGTCTAACTTGCATTTAAGCCGATCTCTTATTCTCCAAAAATTTAAACGCTACTACGCCTAAGGCCCATTGGGCTCAATTCTCCTAGGCCCAATTTTGGGATGTTACAACTATCATTCCATAGATATTAAAATAATAATAACATAAATATTTTCACGTTAGATTTGTGGTCCTAAAACCACTATTTTGAGTTAATTGAAAACGGCTGCTACAATTCTCCTCCTAAAGGAATTTTCGTCCCCAAAAATCTTATTAGAAAAGAGGTTCGAGTATTGTGCTTTCATAGTTTCTTCTGATTCCCAGGTGGCATCCTTTAAACCGTGTCGTTGCCAAATGACTAAGGCTTGCCTGTCTGATCTTTTGTTTAGGCCTAACTCATTGCTGAGTTTATCCTTGCTTAGTGGATTCCCCTTCACGTCCTTAAATAAGAGATGGTCTCTCCTATAAATCAGAGTTTCCCTGAAAGTTTTATAAGAAGAGGGAAAAGAAAATAACAATAACATAACTTGATCCTCGTTGTTAATTTCTACTTCAAGATTCTTTAGGTCATTTAGAAAGGTAAAAAGCTCACTAATATGAGCTCTAATAGACTCACCTTCGACCATTCTGAATGTGTAGAGACATTATTTTAACACTAACTTGTTGGCCAAGGATTTCATCATGCACAAGGCTTCTAGCTTTTTCCACAATGTAAATGTTGTCTTATCCTTTAAAACCTTCGTTAACTCATTATTTGTTAAACATAATTGAGTTTTGATAGAGCTTTGTTATCTAACCTATTAGAATTTGACTCTTCAATTTTTGTGGGATTTTTCTCTGTAAGGATCCTCTCAAGATCGCTCTGAATCAGTATTGCTGACATACAAACTTGCCACAGATTGAAATTTGGGATATTTTCAAACTTATTAACAACAAACCTTGATGATACCATCTTTGAATGGGTTGAATGCAAAAATCAAACTAGCTCTGATACTAGTTTATTTTGAAATAACCCGCCCGTGTATGCAACGAACAATTAAATAAAGTAAAATTGAAAAGATAGAACACGTAAATTTTACATGAAAAAACTCCTCAAAAGAGGATTAAAAAAATCACGAGTAAGAGGAGATTTCACTATAATAAAAGGAGAGTACAAAAGATGGAGAGAATCAAAGGAAACTTAAAGCCCCAAATGAAAGAGCCTTCCAAAACAAAAAATAAAATTATCTCAATCTAAATATTTCTATTATGTGAAACCTAGAGTAACTAAGGCCTATCTATAGGTTGAAATTCGTAGGATATATGACTAGAGTATCCCTAAGTTAATCAGAGTTAAGTGGGAATTTGAAAAAAGTTTAACTGAGAGAAGAAAACTAATAAACTTGAGAAACAATTGGCCTCGTCGTGATGCGTCAATACAAGAGGGCATCACGTCGTCGAGATGAAAGCTCTTTTCTCATCATGATGTCGGGTGTTTGTCTGGATGAAAAATGATAAACCGTAAAAGTAACATATTTTAATCCCACATTTGCATGTTTCCGAATGATTTAGCCCTTGATTTATGAAAAAAAAGGTGCCCTTAATCCTTTCTTTTCATGTTTTATACTCAGGAAAGCACCCGCGGACGAAAAGAACAAGAAACAGGCTTAAAATGGGCCAATTTTGGCCAAAGTGGAAATCGACACGGCCTGGACTTCAAGCCACACGGCCGTGCCTCATCAATTAACTAGAACACGGCCTAACCATGATTTACACAGCTGTGCCTCCATCACTAGACCTGGACACGGCCTAAAGTCGATTCACACGGGTGTGTGCCATGGCCGTGCCCCTGTCGTGGAAGAGAGGAATTTCACTCGGAAAAGGATACTTAGGGAGAAAGAAACACATTCCAATAGCCTATATAAAGACCCTAAGTGTAACCTGAAAAGAGGCAGTCAGTTAGGCAGTCAGCTAGGCTAAGAAGCCAAGCCAGAAGGCTAGATTCGTGGGAATCTCTTGAAGATAGCCAGTTAATCTATCTCAAGAAGCCAAAATTCTACTCAAGACGGGGATCTCTCCTTCAATTCCTTCAAGGGGTTTTAGGGATTTCTTATGTTTTGTTTTATCTTTTCTCTTGAGATGCTTTATTTTATCAATATGAACTAAACCCTTCAGATACCTGAAGGGGATGAAACCTATATGAATCTTGTTATTGTTTTCTGAACTATATGATAAATACTTTATTTGTTCTTAATTATGTGTGCTTAATTCTTGTGTTGATATTTCCAGGGATACTAATTCAAGTATGATGTGCTTAGGTGGTGGAGCAAAAGTCCCTGCTTAATAGTAGATCTATAATAATTAAGTGGAGTTGATCATGCACCTAGAGATAGGGTGAAACCTGATATGAGAGTCCATAGATCGAGTTAATGCGATTCTAGGGGTTTTAATTAGAAACAGATTTCAATTAATCAACCTAGGGGCAGACGTTATTCGCCTCGAGAGAGGGTTTAATATAAATTAGGGAGTCTTACAGATCAAGCTAAATGAATAAATCATCTAGTTCAGTGTTTTAGATAACAAGTGAAGTCTAGGTGGATTCCTTCTAGGGTATCGTCGTAATCAACTGTGTTTCTTCTAAAAGTTATTTCTTCAATTTGTTCTTTTTTTCTTTGCGTCTTAGTTTAGTAATTAGTTAGTTTTAGATTAAACAACCGATCACTTAATATTTCGGCTAAATAATAGAATGAAGGTTAGTATTAGTACTTTTAATTCCCTTGGGTTCGGCAATCCGGTCTTGCCTAAACTATACTATTGTTCGATAGGTGCATGCCTTAAGTCGTTGTTAGAGTTAGTTTCTAGGTTCGATCATTCTCTTTATAAATTTTAAAACTCGACAATTCAAACGATAAAGTTTTTGGCGCCGTTCTCAGGGAATTAAAATATTAATAAAACTCTATTTTTATTACTTTAGTCATTATTTTTATATATTTTTTAATTCATAATTTATTTTATTTTATTATTTTTGCTAATTTTATTTATTTCTTTTCCTAGTAGGTACCTCTAGTTTATGACTAGAAGGAACCAGACAAGACCTCTAATATACGAAAGTGATATCAAAGCTACCGCTCGTTGGAATCGCAGAGAAATCAGACGAGCCTTAAATTACCAAGAAGAACAGCAACAAAACGAATCCAATCCTACTGAAGGGATGGATGAAAATAATCCACCACGAGATGTGGCAGAAGCTCCGCGTACTATGTATGATTATGCTAAACCTAATTTAACAGGAGCAGAATTTAGTATTGTTAGGACTGCTATAGCTGCTAGTAATTTTGAATTAAAGCCTAACACTATACAAATGATTCAACAAATTGTTCAATTTGATGGTTTACAGGACGAAGACCCGAATACTCATATAGCTAATTTTTAGAGTTCTCGATACCTTCAAAATAAATGGCATTTCTGACGATGCCATACGGCTTCGGTTATTTCCCTTTTCATTAAGGAATAAAGTTAAACAATGGTTAAACTCATTACCACGAGGATCAATAACCACATGTGATCAAATGACCGAGAAATTTTTATTAAAATATTTTCCACCGGCCAAAACGGCCAAATTACGGAATGATATTTCTTCTTTTGTGCAGATAGATTTAGAGACATTACATAATGCATGGGAGAGATACAACGATCTCTTGAGGAGATGTCCACACCACGGATTACCTTTGTGGCTACAAGTCCAAACTTTCTACAATGGTGTAAATCTCTCAACAAGGCAACTAAATGATTCTGCCGCCGGTGGAACTCTGAATAACAAAACTCTTGAAGCAACCTACGAATTCATTGAAGAGATGTCACTGAATAACTATCAGTGGCAAGTTACAAGGAAAAAACCAACGAAATTGGCTGAAGTTTTCATGTAACACCCCAAACCCGGCCCAAACGCCACTACCGGATCTGGCATGCCACAGGTGTAAAAGTTCAAACTCTTTGGTTACTTTGAAGAAATCATGGATTTGGAAAAAATAACTTTCTGGTGGAACATTGAGTTGAAAACTTTGCTTTGTTGGGTTCGAAAATCACAGTTTGTGCTATTCCGATATCCATTAAATAAGTGATTTTTGATGAAAATCGTTACCTTGTGTTAAGCATGTTTGAAACTCCCATTTTTATTACTTCTTATAATTAAGCCCTTGAAATAAAAATCTACAATCCATAATTATTAACTGCTAGGAACCGAAAATTTAAGCTAAGAGGCCTTATTACATGCTAACAAAAATAAACCCAAAATTTAAAATTAAAGAAAAACCGAAAATAAGTTTAAGTAAATGAAAGACTTTATGGCCCTTCGAGTCCGTCTCAGCTCATGTATCCACGATCTACTGTTCATCTGAAAGATTGAGAAAATAACGGTGAGTCACCAAGAATCAGTGTGTAAATCCCTACACATAAGCGGCCTGAGGCCCACAAACACATTCTGGACCTTGGCCCATACAAAATGGCATCAGAACAGGTACATGCTGAATGACCCAACCCAACCTAAAATTCCATCCTCTACATGCCAACCCTTACCAGCCATCACACCATGGGGATTTCTACAATCAACCCACCAACCGCTACACGCCATCTTGACAGTCATGCTATCAGTTATAATGCCGATCACTATGTGACCTTAAAATCAAATGTGGCAGAGCCACCGATCGCCATGTGACCTTAAAATCAAATGTGGCAGAGCCACCAATCACCATGTGACGTTATAACATATTGTGGTTTAACCACCGATCACTAATTGACCTACTAAGCATGCTCTTCCCCTTCATCACATTAACCCTATCCCATGCAAGCATACATGCAAACACAAGATTAATATACCATCTACAAGATAACAGATTATCACATACATCGATACACATAGAGAATTTGCTATGTTTATGTACCTGGCATCCCTTGCCTAACCTCTACGGGTTACTCGACTGGCCATACAGCCTTTTCTGGCTTTTCAGTCCATAACAGGTATAATACAGAAAACTAATGTGATAAAGATCTACACATCTGATTAAAGACAAGATGATACTTTCTATGTTGACACTTTCAGTAGCCGATACGACTGCTAACTGCCTACGGTTTTGTTCTGTAGCCGGTCCACAACCCAGTGGCCAATCTCTGATGGCAAACACTGAACGCTTCTTAAACTTAGGGGTTGGATTTACAGGTCCAATTCCCTCCTTCGCCTGATCGACATTTGATTCCATCAAAAGACCTTATCAGTTGCTACCATCACAACATATGGTTGTTAATCCATAACATAGGATTAGGATTACGAACACGGTAATCGAACTTAACGAAAATCTACAGAGAACCCCTTACCTTGAAATCCCGAAGGAGATAGAGTTTGGAAAACTAATAATTTTCGGCTTTTGGGATCTAGATAACCAGTTTTACTTTGATTCCCAAAATGTCGGCCCAAAAGGAAACGCATGAAGATTGAAAGTGTTAGACCAAACGATAGCCTTAGCAAGCCAAGTAGCCATTCAACTTTGGCCCCCAAGATTGAAAGAGAAAAGAAACAAAAGAAATCGGCACTTACCTTAACACCAATCAGATTCGGCTACTCCAAAATGTTTCGGCTTCAGCGAAAATCAAAAGAAAGATGACGCAAAGGGATCTATGGAGATTCAACTTTTGAGAAAGAGATGATTGAAAGAAGAGGAGTAGGATGGAATGAAAAGAGGCAATAGAAACGATAAAGAGAAAGAAAGATTTCGGCAAGACTTGGGGTAGATTCGACTTATACTTAGAAAAGAAAGAAAAAGAGAACAAATGGGGACACCCTAAATGCCAAAAATGAAGTACTCCCCCCTCATTTAAACAGAATTTTGGCACTCACCAAACAAATGCCGAAAATGCCCATTCTAAAAACTAAAACCCATCCTATGAACAGGGAAATTTTGGCACCCCTTAGCCACTCAAAACCGATTCCTCCTTCCTCTTAGAGTTTGAAATTCGGCCACCACCTAGTCCTCTAGAAAATTCCTAGATTTTCTCCCTTATCTTCATCTGATCACTCATCCACAAGTGGCATGGATAACACCACATCTTCTTCCCTTTATCAGCCACATTATCCAACTCAGTTAATTTCCCTATTTCTAAGCATCATAGTTGACTCCAACTCTGCTTCTTACTAACGCCAAAAATAATTAAAATAAAAAAGGTATCATGCAACTCGAACCTTGGACCTCCTTAACCGCTTAACACGCCACCTCAAGGCCCCTGAATAATGCCACTGACCACTGGGCCACAAGCCCATTTTTATCTCTTACTCATAGATAATATCTATTAAGCCCTATCCTACCTGGCTCTCCACTAGAGTGCCCAAACAAAAAATTTTGCTAAGGCCTCGGCTAACTATGAGCCCATTCTGGACCCTTAAAACACTATAACTAGCATATTAAGCACAATAACACACCACAACACATCCAATGCAAAGCCCCACAAATTCAGGATGTTACAGTTCTACCCCCTTAAAGAAATTTTGGCCTCGAAATTACCTGGTCAGAATAGATGCGGGTATTGATGCCGTATTGCTTCCTCTAGTTCCCAAGTAGCCTCCTCAGAATCGTGATTTCACCATAGAACCTTAACCAATGGAACCGCCTTTCTACGCAATACCTTGACATCACGATCTAAGATTTCCACTGGTTTCTCTTCAAATGATAGGTTAGGTCTCGCTTCGATTTCTTCCACAGGCACCACATGAGATGGATCCGAATGATAGCGTATTAACATAGAGACATGAAACACGTTGTGAATCTGGCTTAATTTTGAAGGTAGCTCAAGCTGATAGGTTACCCGTCCCACTTGTTTCAACACCCAATAAGGTCCGATGAATCTGGGACTTAATTTACCTTTCCATCCAACCCTTAGTACTTTCTTCCACGGCGACACCTTTAAGAACACCCTATCACCTACTGCAAACTCTATGTCCTTACGCTTCAATTCAGCATAGGACTTCTGTCTATCCAATGCTTCTTTTAATCGAGCCCAAATTAACTCAACCTTCTCCTTTGTCTCGGTAACCAATTCAGCCCCCAAAATTTGACGTTCCCCTAACTCCGTCTAACAGGTAGGAGTATGACACTTCTGTCCATACAATGCTTCATAGGGCGCCATCTGAATACTAGACTGGTAGCTATTGTTGTAAGCAAACTCTGCCAACGGTAAAAACTCTTCCCAACTACCACTGAAGTCAATGACACAACCTCTCAACATGTCCTCTAAGATCTGAATTACTCGTTCAGACTGACCATCGGTCTGAGGATGAAACACTGTACTAAATTCTAATTTCGTACCCAACACTTGATGCAACGCCTTCCAAAATCACGACGTAAACCTCGGGTCCCTGTCGATATGATTGATATCGGTATTTCATGTAGCCTCACTACCTCCGCTACATATAACCTAGCAAATTTTTGCAGAGAGTAATCAACACGTACGGGTATGAAATGAGCAGACTTCATCAAGCGGTCAACAATCATCCAAATCGAATCTTTCTTAGTAGGCGTGAGAGGTAGCCTACTAACAAAATCCATTGTGATTCTTTCCCATTTCCACTGTGGAATCTTCACCAGCTACAACAACCCTGATGGTAACTTTTGCTCTACCTTTACCTACTGACAGGTTAAACACTTACTCACAAATTTGGTCACCTCTCGCTTCAGGCCCGACCACCAGAGTTGTTCTCGCAAATCCCGATACATTTTACTCCCTCTAGGGTGCATAACGTATGAACTACCATGCGCTTCTAGCAAAATCTTACGCCTCAACTTAGGATCTCTCGGCATACAAATTCTTCCTTGGAAACATAATAGCCCTTCCTCGTTCACACCAATTCTGTTGATCCATCACTTGATCCTACCCGAAACTTCTCCTTTAGCAACTCATCGGTCTGCTGCTTCTCCTTAACTTAACTGACCCAAGAGGGTTTCACTTGAAGTTTCGCTAATAAACTCCCATTATCATATAAACTGAGGTGAGCAAACATTGCTCTCAAGTCAGAGATTACTCTACGACTTAGAGCATCCACCACCACGTTAGCTTTACCCGGATGATACTCGATCGAGCAGTCATAATCCTTTAACAACTCGATCCACCTACTTTGCCTTAAATTCAACTCCTTCTGGGTCAAAAGGTATTTTAGGCTCTAATGGTCGGCATAAATGATGGATTTCTCCCCGTACAGATAATGTCTCCAGATCTTGAGGGCAAAAACCACTGCTGCCAATTCCAAATCATGGGTGGGATAATTTGATTCGTGCGGTCTTAACTGTCGAGATGCATACGCAATAGCCTTTCCATCTTGCATCAATACGCATCCTAGTCCCATGCGTGAAGCATCACAGTAAATCACGAACTCCTTTTTGGCCTCCATGAATCAACACCGAGCCTCCGTCAATATCCTTTTCAACCTCTCGAAACTTTCTTGCTACTTATCTGACCAAACAAACAGAGCCCCTTTTCGCAGTAACTTAGTTAACGGTGCCGCAATCAACGAAAATCCTTCAACAAACCTTGTGTAATACCTGGTCAGACCAAGAAAACTCTGAATTACTACTACAGACTTAGGCGGCTTCCAATCCACCACCACTTCAATTTTTCGAGGATCAACCCTAATCCCCTTTACCGACAAAACGTGGCCTAGAAAAGTAACTTCCCTCAACCAAAATTCACACTTACTGAATTTGGCATGCAGCTGCTTCTCCTTAGAATCTGTAAAACCACTCGAAGGTGTGAATCATGCTTCTCCTCCAATTTGAATAAACCAGGATGTCATCTATAAATACCACGACAAACTGATCCAAGTAGGGTTGGAACACTCGGTTCATCATGTCCATGAATGCTACTGGCGTATTGGTCAATCCAAATGGCATCACCATGAATTCGTAGTGACCATAGTGAGTCCTAAAAGCCGTCTTATGAATATCCGCCTCCTTGACCTTAAGCTGATGGTACCCTGACCTCAGATCTATCTTTGAAAAGATTGAAGCCCCCTTCAGCTGATCGAACAAGTCGTCGATCCTTGGCAACGGGTATTTATTCTTGATTGTTAAATTATTCAACTGGAGATAGTCAATGCACATACGCATTGATCCATCCTTCTTCTTAACGAATAACACTGGCGCTCCCCAAGACGATACACTTGGTCTAATAAACCTCTATCCAACAACTCTTGTATCTGCGCTTTTAACTCCACCAATTCCTTCGGCGCCATTCTATATAGGGCGATATATACTGGCGCTATTCCCAGAAAAAGTTCAATACCAAACTCCACTTCTCGGTCTGGAGGTAATCCCGGAAGCTCTTCTGGGAAAACATTAGGAAATTCCTTTACCGTTCTAACATCCCCGACAGTTAGTTCCTTGGCTTCCAAGGCCTGAACAAACATTAGAATTGCCTCGCAACCTTTCCTCACCATCCTTTTCGCTCTTAGGGTAGCCACCACATTCGACAAACAATTCCCCCTTTCACCCATCACCAACACTTCGCCACCCTCGGGAGTTTTTAACACCATACGCTTGGCTGCGCAATCTATATTAGCTTGATACCTCACCAGCCAGTCCATGCCTAAGATTAAATCAAACTCCCCAAATGATAATTCCATCAGATCAGTCAGGAAAACTATTCCCTAAACTTCTAAAGGTACCTCCCGATAAAGCTTATTTACCACCACAGAGTGTCATAACGGGCTAATTACAGTTATCTCCCTAAAGGAAATCTCAAAATCTATGCTTAAAGTTCCAGACACCCTACTAGCAACATATGAATGCGTCGACCTAATATCAATCAATGCAGTGTAAGGAAATCCAAAAATAAAAAACGTACTGGTTATGACATCCAGTGCGTCGGCCTTCTCTCGACGTCTGACAGCATAGACTAACCCTGGCTGTCTCGCCTTATTGTTTTTAGCCCCTCGGCCTGGTGCTCCACAGCCCCGACCGGAACCATTACCACCTCTGGCTGGACCACAACCTCCCTGCGGCTACTGACCTCTTCTACCCGGCTGAGCATTTCCTTGACCTACGAGCCATGCATCGCCCCATGGCTGTGGACAGTCTCTAATCTGATGGTCCGTAGATCCACACCTGAAACACTTCCCATTGCTCGACCAACACTCACTGGAATGGAATTTACCACATCGAGCACACCTCTGTGTCCGGCTAGCAGCAGCAGGTCTCTCACCCCGACTCGAGCCTAACTGACCTAGGTCTTTTCTGAGTACGCCCAGCTGCCCCTGACGATCTAAAATTCCTCTTACTTTCACCCTATCTTTATCCCGATTTAGTTTTTTGCTCGCTTTACCTCCTCAGCTATCTTAGCTTCTTTCCACAAGAACAGTAAATTCCCTCTCCCGCTGTGGGGCTATCAATACACGCAGATCATCCCTCAGACCATCTTCAAATCGAACACAACGTTCATGGTCTGTGGCCACTATCCCTCGAGCATAACGGCTAAGGCGTAAGAATTCTGATTCATACGCAGCCACCGACCTACTTCACTGAACCAGATTTAGAAATGCCCTGCGCTACGCATCCACATAGCTCGACCCATTGTATTTACTCTAGAATGCCATTCTGAAGAAGAAATCCCAGGTGATATGGTCAACCACCATACCATCCTTAATCGTAAGCCACCATTGATACGCCTCATCCCGTAGGAGAGATACAACCCTTTTTAATTTTTCCTCTTTCGTGAAATCAAGATCATCCATTATGCGCTCAACCGCCTCTAACCAATACTCAGCTGTCCTCGGGGCTATACCAAAAATTCCCCTAAACATTTCTGCCCATTGGCTCTAAGTCGCTCCGACACAAGTTTTTGGGCTCCCATACCCATGCCTGCCCTAACAACTCTCTCTAAAACCCGTAACATTGCCTGCGATACCGCGTCATCCCCGGCCGTCTGGTCTTGAAATTCTGCCTCCGCAGCTAGTGGAACTGGCATCTCATCTCCTGACCCATGGCCGGATCCTACTGGTTCTGACACGACCATTCTACTCCTACCACGGCCACGCGCAGGACGTCCTCGTCCCCTTGTACTCATACTACCGATTCGCTTTTATCTGATTGGAAGTTTTATGGATTAATAATTTCTTTCACTGATTAATAACGAACAATCTTATGGAAAGTAGTTTAAATAGTAGTTCTTTCGAATTCAAAATTATATCTACAAAGTTCAGTCTCAAATCTGTATCTCCTAGTTCTACACACATTCAACATCCATATGCATCCTAAACAAAGTATCACATAAATGCATCAAACATACGAGTAACATCCATCAACTCACCTTCGTCACACTAGGGTATTTTCGTCATTTCACTACCCAGGGGTATTTTCGTAATTCTACCCTACAGAGGTATTTTTGTAATCTCACAAGGGGTATTCTGGTATTTTCGTAAAGTAAGGGTATTTTGGTAATTTTACAAACCAGGGGTATTGTGATAATTTTCACAACCAAGGGTATTTCAAAAATTTTCAAAACTAGGGGTATATTAGTAATTTTACAAAAATAGGGTATTTGGTCCCTTTTGGGTTTTAGTTATGAACTTTGTCCCATTAACAAGTCCTCACGGCTAAGGTGAACAAACACTACGTACCAGGTAGGATTCTAGTGAAGAGGAGGTGAAGTGCCAAGCTCTCCCTAGATCCAATCTTAGACATGCGTATGCCTGTTGCCACACCCTAACCTGGCGACTTGTTCACGGACATGCTTAGTTATTAGAAAGTCTTATGGAATTTAGAGTTGTTCAAACTAGGCCTAAGGTCCATAACCCTAGCATACTTATCTACGTCCCCATAAAGCCCATCAAACCCAACATGCATACCTTATAAAGAGTTAGAATACTTACTTGCGTGGATCAGGTGCCGCTAGACTCTGAGGCCACATCTCAACCCAAAGAATTTTTCCTTAAATTCACATTAGTCTATAAAACACTGCTGGACCTATTTCACAGCTCAAGTTTTGCAACCCGGTTCTGATACCAAAATGTAACACCCCAAACCCGGCCCAAACGCCACGACCAGATCTGGCATGCCACAGTTTGAATGTAAAAGTTCAAACTCTTTGGTTACTTTGAAGAAATAATGGATTTGGAAAAAAATAACTTTTTGGTGGAACGCTAAGTTGAAAACTTTGCTTTGTTGGGTTCGAAAATCACAGTTTGTGCTATTCTGATATCCGTTAAATAAGTGATTTTTTGATGAAAACCGTTGCTTTGCGTTAAGCATGTTTGAAACTCCCATTTTTATTACTTCTTATAATTAAGCCCCTGAAACATAAATCTACAATCCATAATTATTAACTGCTAGGAACCAAAAATTTAAGCTAAGAGGCCTTATTACATGCTAACAAAAATAAACCCAAAATTTAAAATTAAAGAAAAACCGGAAATAAGTTTAAGTAAATGAAAGACTTTATGGCCCTTGGAGTCCGCCTTGGCTCCCGTATCCACGATCTACTGTTCATCTGAAAGATTGAGAAAAAATAAAGGGTGAGTCACCAAGACTCAGTGTGTAAATCCCTTGATCACATAAGCAGCCTGAGGCTGACAAACACATTCTGGGCCTTGGCCCACACAAAATGGCAACAGAACATGTACATGCTGAATGACCCAACCCAACCTAAAATTC
Source organism: Gossypium rotundifolium (assembly GCA_025506655.1). Classification (NCBI taxonomy): domain Eukaryota; kingdom Viridiplantae; phylum Streptophyta; class Magnoliopsida; order Malvales; family Malvaceae; genus Gossypium; species Gossypium rotundifolium. Next base: position 54,144,654 of record CP106729.1, on the reverse strand, counting down.
CATCCTCTGCACGCCAACCCTTACCAGCCATCACACTGCGGGGATTTCTACAATCAACCCACCAACCTCTACACGCCATCTTGATAGTCATGCTGTCAATTATAATGTCGATCACTATGTGACCTTAAAATCAAATATGGTAGAGCCACCGATCACCATGTGACCTTAAAATCAAATGTGGCAGAACCACCGATCACCATATGACCTTATAACATATTGTGGTTTAACCACCGATAACTAATTGACCTACTAAGCATGCTCTTCCCCTTCATCACATTAACCCTATCACATGCAAGCATACATGCAAACACAAGATTAATATACCATCTACAAGATAACAGATTATCACATACATCGATACACATAGAGAATTTGCTATGTTTACGTACCTGGCATCCCTTTCCTAATCCCTACGAGTTACTTGACTGTCCATACAGCCTTTTCTGGCTTTTCAGTCCATAACAGGTATAATACAGAAAACTAATGTGATAAAGATCTATACACCTGATTGCAGACAAGATGATACTTTCTATGTCGACACCGTCGAGAGTCGATACGATCGCTAATCGCCTCTTGTTTTTATTCTCAGAGCGATCTACAACTTGGTGGCCAATCTCTGACGGCAGACACCGAACGCTTCTTAAACTTAGGGGTTGGATTTATGGGTCCAATTCCCTCCTTCACCTGATCGACATTTGATTCCATCAAAAGACATTATCAGTTGCTACCATCACAACATATGGTTGTTAATCTATAACATAGGATTAAGATTACGAACACGGTAATCAAACTTAACGAAAATCTACAGAGAACCCCTTACCTTAAAATACCAAAGGAGATAGAGTTTGGAAAACTAATGATTTTTGGCTTTTGGGATCTAGATAACCCGTTTTACTTTGATTCTTGAAATGTCGCCCAAAAGGAAACGCAAGAAGATTGAAAGTGTTAGACCAAATGATAGCCTTAACAAGCCAAGTAGCCATTCTACTTTGGCCCCAAGATTGAAAAAGAAAAAAAAAACAGAAGAAATTGGCACTTACCTTAACACCAATCAGATTCGGCTACTCCAATAGGTTTCAGCTTCAGCGAAAATCAAAAGAAAGACGATGCAAAGGGAGCTATGGAGATTCGGCTTTTGAGAAACAGATGATTGAGAGTAGAGGAGTAGGATGGAATGAAAAGAGGCAATAGAAACGGTAAAGAGAAAGAAATATTTTGGCAAGACTTGGGGTAGATTCGGTTTATACTTAGAAAAGAAATAAAAAGATAACAAATGAGGACCCTAAATGTCGAAAATGAAGAAGTACTCCCCCCTCACTTAAATAGAATTTCGGCACTCACCAAACAAATGCCGAAAATGCCCATTCTGAAAACTAAAACCCATCCTATCAACAGGGGAAATTTCGGCACTCCTTATCCACTCAAAACCAATTCCTCCTTCCTCTTAGAGTTTGAAATTCGGCCACCACCTAGTCCTTTAGAAAATTCCTAGATTTTCTCCCTTATCTTCATCTGATCACTCATCCACAAGTGGCATGGATAACACCACCTCTTCTTCCCTTTATCAGCCACATTATCAGCCACATTATCCAACTCAGTTAATCTCCCTATTTCTAAGCATCCCAGCTGACTCCAACTCTACTCATTGCTAACGCCAAAAATAATTAAAATAAAAAAGGTATCATATAGCTCAAACCTTGGACCTCCTTAACTGCTTAACACGCCACTTCAAGGCCCCTGAATAACGCCTCTGACCACTGGGCCACAAGCCCATTTTTGTCTCTTACTCACAGATAATATCTATTAAGCCCTATCCTACCTGGCTCTCCACTAGAGTACCCAAACATAAAATTTTTGCTAAGGCCTCGGCCCAACTCCGAGCCCATTCTGGACCCCTAAAACACTCTAACTAGCATATTAAGCACAACAACACACCACAACACATCCAATGCAAAGCCCCGCAAATTCAGGATGTTACATTTCAACCTTGACGTACCCACCCTACCAAGCACAAAAAAACAGATGAACATGCTATCAACATAGGTAGAGATGATGAATAAAAAGCTTGAGAGTTTGTGTTCTTCGCACCGAGGTACATCCAAAAATATAGTCAAGCAAGTTGGGGAACTTACTAAGTGCAAGTGGAACCAACCGGATCGAATGTCACATGAGGAAAGTACCCACCCTACCAACCGTGCAAAAAAAATGAATTTCCAGATGAACAAGAAAAGTCCCATTTAAAATAATGAAATATTAGCAAAAATAAAATAGAGGCCTTAGTACAACATAAAACCCAAATAGTAAAAATAATGAAAAAGAGTAGAAAAGTAATTTACTAAAGTTCGAAACATTTATTTCCAAAGTATGGCCTCTACCGAGTCATCCATGGGCCCAAGTCCTCATCACCGAGCATTACCTACAAAGATTAAGAAAGGAGGGGGTGAGTTACTAGAACTGAGTGCATAATCTCCTTACCGTCATCCATTGGTCTGAACCCATTTAGCAATAACTTGGGTGGAGCCCATGTAGAATAATCTTGGGTCGAAGCCCATTTACAAAATAAACTGGGCCTTAGGCCTATAAACATGATAATGCAGATAATGTAATGCAACCCAACCCATCCTAGTAATCTATCCACTACACACCACACGTACCATCCCATCATACCTGTGGGGATCACGCCAACCCACCCACAAAACACACCAATCGCAGGCAAGTTGCCATTTATAATAATTTGTGGCTGAGCCACCAGAAACGCTGCAGTCAAGCTACTTTTTATAATATTTGTGGCTGAGCCACTAGAATCATAATTATGCATGGCATAGCCACTATACAGATCGTGATAGAGCCACTAGAATATCATATGCGGTAATATAATCAGCACACAGCCTTGGGTAAATATGATCGACACAGAGTCGTTAATTCATATGTAAGGTACATAGCCCCGGGTAAATCGTTATAGCACAAAGCCATAATCACGATGGCACAAAGACATATTTAGGTTGGCACTTAGCCATTATCAGAATTTGTGGCAGAGCCACCAGAATCAAAATGTGGCAGAGCCACCAGGCTACACTTCTCTTCAACATTTTTCCCAACCCATGCAATATGTAACATGTAACATACATAATTAAACATAATATCCACATGTATAAACAACAATCATTAATCCGATAATTTATTACGGTAAAATCAGCCAATTATAGAACTTTGCAATTTGGCCCACTAAGGCAAACTAGCAAATCGACTAATAGGGGCATTTCGGTAAATTAACTCATAGGGGCATTTCGATAATTTTACCCATCGAGGGTAATTCGGTAAGCTCGCAACTCAGGGGTATTTTGGTAATTTACCCTCTAAGGGTATTTTTTTAATTTTGCAACCCTGGACTTAACTACTAATTTGGGGCATTAAAAATTGAATCTGTCCATTCGCGTCATATTGACTAAATTGACTATAACTCGAGTTAGGAAACTCAAAATTTAGATCCATAAATTTTCCTTAAAACTAGACTCATATATCGTATTACTACAATTTTCCAAAATTTTTGGCTTAGCTTTTTAGTATAGTTTATTCATTAAAATTTCCCCGTATCAGTGCCCAACTATTCTGACCCTTAACTTAAATCCAAATATCACATTGTACAGTTTTCATATATTGCTCCCACTTGTTTCTATTGAAAGTATACTCACTAAGGAATCTATACATATAAATTATAACTCATAATTCGCTTTCTACAATTTTGAATGATTTTTCCAAGACAGAATAGGGAACCACGAAGTCATTTAGAACCAGTCTTCCAAAAATTAAAATATCATAGAATATAAAATTTCTCTTCCTCCTATATTTCTTTCATATAAAACTAGAAACAGTAAGCTTTAATTCGATATCTTATTCACTTTCGAATTCCCTTTTTTCCTATTTTTCATGATTTTTCAAAATTATATCACTGCTGCTAACCAAAAACTGTTTCATTGCAAAATATGGTATCCACTACAAACATACGCACGACCAAGTAATCACATATGCCGATTTCTGATTTTTTGATCTTTCAACCAAATCACAAAACATTTCGTGCAAATATTCAAAGAAGTGTGGGATTACACACCATTTCAAACATGTATTCGGATGGGTGCGGGATTACACACCTGATTCAAAATCCGTAATATGATACTCTCCGCGGCACCTAAAGGTACAATCGGTCAACAATTAGTCCAAATCCCAATTTACAACTTCAACCAAGTATTGTTATTGAATAACAATCTATATCACTTACCAATGATCCAAGTCCCTTATTATGGAGAATAGGTGTTCAATTAGCCCTCTGTTAAAGTACTTCAAGTCCTAAGAAGTGATTAACACAAGAACAAATATTAGCCACACCTTATTCGGCTTGAGTAAAAATCACCCAAACAATACACCCCCTTCACCTATATTAGGCTTGGAAGAAAGAGAAAATGACATGAAAAGAGGGATATACGATCACTTACCGACTCGATTAAGAAGAGATTGTCAAACACAAAAGGAAAAGAAATGGTGAAAAAGTAGGGTGGTAATAGGTTCGACTATGGAGAGAATCGAACAAAAAAGTTTAATCACAAGATAATGTCAATTTTAACAATAGATAAAAGGTTGATGAAATGATCAAAAGAAAAGAATGGATGAAGGAAAAGTTTGTTGGTAGTTTTGGCCAAAGCAAAGAGGGAGATGAATTTGAAAAAAAAGACACAATTGGTCAAAGAGAAAAGTGTACCTCTCATGCACCAAAACTAACAAAATGATCTCAAGAGAAAAGAGAATTTCAGCTCTCCCTTCCCCCTAACAAAACCGTGTGTACTTTAACCAAAAGGGTGGATGTTGACCAACAAAAATCTTTCCAAAACATCACCCACAAGAAAGGCTAACATGTTTCCTTATCTTGCCTTTTTCTTATGATTCTTTCCTTCATTATCCCTTATCTTCCTCCTTACCATAAACCTTAGCCACCATTCCATAATTATAAAGTCCACCTTGCCTTATATATATATTCATGGCCGAAACTTAGGGATGAATAGCATAAAAAAATAAATCAAAAATTGCACTAGATGGGATTGAACCTCAGACCATTAGTACACTCCACACGCCACTTTCCACCTTTACCAATAGACTCCTTGTGGTAGCAAAATGCACATTTATTTCCATAAGCCTTGATGCTACTTACCTTCTTTCCTTAAAGTGCTTCAACACTAAAATTTTCCTATTGCCTAACTTGAATCCAGAACTTCCTAAAAACCCCGTAATTTTCCAAAATCACCTTACTAATAATTCCAACTTGAAATAATGTCATTCTCTTGTTCTCCAAAAATTTTAAATGCTTCCGTGCTCAAGGCCCAATAGGCCTAATCCTACTAGGCCCAATTTCGGGATGTTACAATTCTACCCCCTTAAAGAAATTTTGTCCTCGAAATTTCCAACTATAGGAACAGTCGCACATCCTAACCTAGCATACTACACTTTCGCTGCGCACTCTGATCTTAATAAAAATAATGTACTTTTAACTTAATCTTGAATCCTCTTACACACTACCAAACATCTAACCATAGAAGCAAGCAGTTATCCTCCACTTATACCTAAAATTTCTACATTCAAACATCACGTCCAACCAAAACATACCTGACTTGATGGTGATGAAACAATCTAGAGCCTTATGCTCCTTAGACTCGTATCTCAAGCATGCTCCTAACCTCCTCTAGCATTCTTTCGGATGACTCCTTCTGCAATAATCGCAAGTCAGAAAGTTTGGACGTGCCTTGACGAGCTTCACAAAATGAGATTGTAACCCTGGAGAACCGCTATATGTTTTCTTCTTACCGTCCATGCACTCAACTCGAAGTGCCTCACCGATTCCTTTAACCTCCTCCAATACCTCTTTAACTATCTGAGTCAGCTCATTAACCCCAGCTCGATCATGAGACCCATTTCAGCTACTGGCGATGCCTACGCCTCCCTTTCGGGCACATGCCTCATGCTGAAGATCCAGTCCTAGCTCCTCAGCCTCTACCACGGCCACGTCTACCGCATCCAAGTCTTCTAGCGTTCAAGTTCACTAAATTGACTTAATCTTATTAAGAGTCTTATGGGTCAGTATACTATTTAATGTTTATTAAGCAGTGTTTTATGGAGTATAAGAAGTAAAGTCGTTTTCGTAAAATATATCCTAAAGTCTCAATCTCTATAGTTTAAGCTCCTAAAGCTAAAAGTTCTAAAATATTTCTACAGTCATACCACAATAATCATAAAATAAAAACATAAACTTACTTGACTTGGTGACGGATACCCGTGGTGCCATACTACCTTTAGAACATATATGTATAAATTAAAATTTTAAACAGCTTTGAAAACCTTTTTGAACCCAAACCACAATCGAGTTTTGAAACTGGGCTCTGATACCATAAAATGTAACACCCTAAACCCGGCCCATGCGTCACAATCGAATCTGACATGTCACATGAGGAAAACATATAAAGTCCTTGTGCTTTGTACTAAAATAAGTGTTATTTGATTGTAATTAAGAAAAACAAATTTGGTTGTAAATGTTTGATAAAATACTTCTAATCTTGAGAGGTTGATTGATAAACCGAAAATTTAAACTAGTGAACCTTAAAATCGTGACTTTTGAAAAATAGTGTTGATAATTTGAGAGAAATTTTCCAAATTAAAGTATTTGTAAAAGTTTGTTATGAAATTCATTTGTTAATCTATTTTAGAAAATCTTTATTAAAGTTTTTAGAAAAATTCCCATTTAAAACAATTTAAGCAAAATATAAGTACGTCAAACATAAAGCAAAAATAAAATATTCCAGAGGCCTTATTATAGAATAAAAACCCAAATAGTAAAAATAACGATAAAGAGCAGAAAAGTAATTTACTAAAGTTCGAAACATTTATTTCCGAAGTATGGCCTCCACCAAGTCATCCATGGGCCCAAGTCCTCGTCACTGAGCATTACCTACAAAGATTAAGAAAGGAGGGGTTGAGTTACTAGAACTCAATGCATAATCTCCTTACCGTCATCCACTGGGTCTGAACCAATTTAGCAATAACTTGGGCCGGAGCCCATGTAGCTTAATCTTGGGCCGAAGCCCATTTACAAACAAACTGGGCCTTAGACCTATAAACATGATAATGTAGATAATGTAATGCAACCTAACCTATCCTAGTAATCCATCCGCTACACACCACCCATACCATCCCATCACACCTGTGGGGATCAAGTCAACCCACCCCACCAAACACACCAATCGCAGGCAAGTTGCCATTTATAATAATTTGTGGCTGAGCCACCAGAAACACTGCAGTTAAGCTACTTTTTATAATATTTGTGGCAAAGCCACCAGAGTCATAATTATGCGTGGCATAGCCACTATACAGATTGTGGCAGAGCCACCAGAATATCATATACGGTAATATAATCGACATAGAGCCTTGGATAAATATGATCGACACAGAGTCATTAATTCATATGTTAGGCACATAGCCTCGGGTAAATATGTTTAGCACAAAGCCATAATCACAATGGCACAAAGCCATATTTAGGTTGGCACTTAGCCATTATCAGAATTTGTGGCAAAGCCACCAGAATATGTGGCAGAGCCACCAGAATCAGAATGTGGCAAAGCCACTAGGCTACACTTCTCTTCAACATTTTTCCCAACCCATGCAATATGTAACATGTAACATACATAATTAAACATAATATCGACATGTATAAACAATAATCATTAATCCGGTAATTTATTACGGTAAATTGACCAATTATAGAACTTTGTAATTTGGCCCACTAAGGCAAACTAGCAAATCGACCAATAGGGGCATTTCGATAAATCGGACCATAGGGCATTTGGTAGTTTTACCCATCGAGGGTAATTTAATAATCTCGCAACCCAGGGGTATTTCGGTAATTTACCCTCCAAGGGTATTACTGACTAAATTGAATTTGTCCATTCGCGTCATACTGACTAAATTGACTATAACTCGCGTTAGGAAACTCAAAATTTAGATCCGTAAATTTTTCATGAAACTTGACTTATATATCTAATTACTGTAATTTTTCCAGAATTTTTGGCTTAGCCGTTTAGTGCAATTTTTTCATTCAAGTTTCCCCTGTATCAATGACCAACGATTCTAACCTTTCTTAACTTAAATCCAAATATCTCATTGTAAATTTTTCATATATTACTCCCACTTGTTTCTATTGAAAATAGACTCACTAAGGAATCTATACATAAAAATTATAACTCATAATTCACTTTGTACAATTTTGAATGATTTTTCCATGACAAAACAGAGAACCACGAAGTCATTCAGAACTAGTCTTGCTAAAATTAAATTATCACAGAATATAAAATCCCTCTTCCTCCTTTGTTTCTTTCATGTAAAATAAGACACAGTAAGCTTTAATTCGATATCTTATTCCCTTTCTTCTATTTTCATGATTTTTCGAAATCACGTCACTGCTGCTATCCAAAAATTATTTCATTGCAAAATATGGTTTCCACTACGAACATACGCACGCCCGAGTAATCACATATGTCGATTTCTAATTTTTCGATCTTTCGGCCAAATCACAAAACATTTTGTGCAAATATTTAGAGAAGTGTGGGATTACACACCATTTCAAACATGTATTCGGATGTGTACGGGATTACAAACCTTATTCAAAATTCGATAACCTAAAGGTACAATCGGATAGTCTCCAATGGCACCTAAATGTACAATCGGTCAACAATTAGTCCAAAGCCCAATTAGAAGTGATTAACACAAGAACAAATGTTAGCCACACCTTATTCAGCTTGAGTAAAACTCACCCAAACAATACACCCCCTTCACCTATATTCGGCTTGGAAGAAAAGGAAAAAGAAATGAAAAGAGGGATATACGATCACTTACCGATTCGATTAAGAAGAGATGGTCCAACACGAAAGGAAAAGAAATGGTGAAAAAGTAGGGTGGTAATAGGTTTGGCTATGGAGAGAATCGAACAAGAAAGTTTAATCACAAGATAATGTTTTAACAATAGAGAAAAGGTTGATGAAATGATCAAAAGAAAAGAATGGATGGAGGAAAAGTGCCTTGGTAGTTTTGGCCAAAGAAAAGAGGGAGATGAATTTGAAAAGAAGACACAATTGGTTAAAGAGAAAAGTGTACCTCTCATTCACCAAAACTAACAAAATGATCTCAAGAGAAAAGAGAAATTCAGCACTCCCTTCCCCTAACAAAACCATGTGTAATCTAGCCAAAAGGGTGGATGTTGACCAACAAAATCTTTCCAAAACATCACCCACAAAAAAGGCCAACATGTTCCCTTATCTTGCCTTTTTCTTATGATTCTTTCCTTTATTATCCCTTATCTTCCTCCTTACCATAAATATTAGCTACCATTCCATAATTATAAAGTCCACCTTGCCTTATATATATATTCATGGCCGACACTTAGGGATGAATAGCATAAAAAAGTAAATAAAAAATTACACTAGAAGGGATTCGAACCTCAGACCATTAGTACACTCCACACGCCACTTTTCACCTGTACCAATAGACTCCTTGTGCTAGCAAAATGCACACCTATTTCCATAAGCCTTAATGCTACTTACCTTCTTTCCTTAAAGTGCTTCAACACTAAAATTTTCCTATGGCCTAACTTGAACCCGAAACTTCCTAGAAACCTTGTAACTTTCCAAAATCACCTTACTAATAAGTCCAACTTGAAATAATGTCGTTCTCTTGTTCTCTAAAAATTTTAAATGCTTCTATGCTCAAGGTCCAATGGGCCCAATCCTACTAGTCCCACTTTCGGGATGTTACACTAAGTCAGTCGGGGAAGTTACAAAGTCAGTTGGACAACTTGCCAAGTTAATGTCTGAACGATCGAAGGCGTCTACCAAGCAACACCGAGATTAACCCAAAAGGCAAATCCAAGCCATAATAGCTCAGGAAAATGTTGGGATAGATGAACCCAATTTAATACAAGAAAGCGAGGTAGAAGAAGGTAAAGTTGAGGTAACACAAGAAAATCCAAAACCTGCAATCAAAGAGTACCAACCTTGCATACCTTATCCTGAAGCGTTGAAGAGAGACAATACAGAGGAACAATTCGGTAAGTTTCTTAAACTTTTAAAGAAATTACATATTAACTTACCACTTCTTGAAGCTCTTTCACAGATGCCAGATTCGAGGAAATTTTTAAAACAACTCTTGATGAACAAACGTAAGTTAGATGAGGAACCACATATGGAACTAAACGCAGTATGCTCAGCAATGTTGCAAAATAAACTACCACGAAAGCTAAAATATCCAGGGAGTTTACAATTCCATGTTTAATTGGTAGACTAACCGTTGATAATGCACTAGTTGATTTAGGGGCAAGCATAAATGTCATGCCTTATAAAATGTTTAAATAGATAGGTTTAGGGAAACTCAAACAAACTAGGATGAGTATTCAATTGGCTGATAAAACTGTTAGAATTCCTAGAGGTATTATCGAAGATGTTCTTTGTAAAAATTGATAAATTCATTTTTCCAGTAGATTTTGTTGTCTTAGACATGGATAAGGACAATTCGATTCCTTTAATTTTAGGAAGACCCTTTTTAGCAACTGCCAAAACTAAAATAGATGTTGGTGCAGGAGAACTCATACTCAATGTAGGTGATGAATCAATCAGATTACAAGTTCTTGACTCGGCCAGGACATCGAACGATGAAGGTGAGAAAATAAATTTAGCTGATAACGAATCTGTTCAAATTTTACCACAAGAAAAGAACAAAGCTACAAACCTTAGTCAAATTATAAACCTCGTCCCAAGAAAGAAGAAATATATAAAGAATGAAGCTTTGAGGTCGACAAACTAAGGGAGTGGAAGACCCTCTTTAAAGAAAAACTGAAAGAACTTCCACAAGAGCTCGTAGGGACATCGAATCCCTTCAAAATAAGAGATCAGGTACGATTAGATAAAGTAGATCCTCGCATCACCACACCAAACCTAAATTCAAACACAGACATCCTTCTTGAGGTATGAAATATCTTCCCATACGGAACAGTCGAGGTAAGTAATCCCATATTCGGCACTATTGAGGTAAATACTTCCCGACTTAAAATTTATCATGAAAATAAAGCTAATAACATGAGGAAGGATATTCAAACATTTAAACCACCCTGATTTTTCGAACACGAGAAAAGTCTACCTTAAGACTTTAAACAAGCGCTTCTCGGGAGGCAACCCGAGCATTAATACTATCTCTTTATTTTTATTTTTGGTTATTTCTTTTCTATTTTTATTTTTTCTCCTTCTTCAGAATTTTAATGAATCAAAAGTGCAGATTCCTAGGCCACACGGTCATGGTCGTGGCTGTGTGGGTACTCCGAATCGCTGTACTAACATGGCAGGGATGGTACGAGTCAGAACGAATCAATTTTTAGAAGTAACGGACCCAACCACCACACCACGGCCGTGCGATGCGACTGTGGCTGACACTGAGAGTTCATACATGGCCGTGGAAAACTACACATGGGCTGGGAAAAATGATATGCCCCACACCACGGTCGTACGATGTGACCGTGGTCGACACTGACGTATCACACACGGGCGATACGATCCACAACACGGCCATGCGAGGTGGCTATGTGCTTCGACACACCCATGGTACACAGGCGTGGGACAGTGTTAGGATCCAAAACTCTATTTAAACCTCCCCACCCCTCCCGATTTCACCTATTAACCTTCATCCCTACCTTCTTTCCCTTAGATTTCTCTCCTTTTCTCCTATCATTCTTACAACTCTTGAGACACCAAAGCCATGCCAAAGAAGCGTAAGAGGCCAACCACAGTCTTCTCAAAGGAGACGATTCACATGAGTTCATGCCGGCAGCTTCAGCTACTCAACAATCTAGGGGTCTTTAAGACCATTTAGTTTTTTATTTACATTTATCTTCTCTTTTATTTTCCTTCCCTTTGACTATCTTATGCTTAATTTAGTTTAATTCATTTTAGATTCTTTGTTTTAGGTTCTAAAAGCTACTAGGGAATCACACACCACAGCCTTAGAAATCACCCCCACCTTGCGAACCATCTATCAATAAGGACTCTTCAGTGCATTAGTTTTCTCTTTTAATTTTAGTTTTCTTCTTAGTCTCCTTCTTTGTATTTTCCTTGTCTTTAATTATATTATTAATATATTATTAATGTTTCTTTAGATTTCCTCGCTATATCATTATAGGCTCTCTAATTTCTTCATCTAGTATAGAGGTTGTCAGTAGACACCCACTAGGACCGTAGAAAACACCACCACCGCTCCTCCAACTCATCTTTTACCACGACTATTGCCAAACTCCCGGAGTCATCTAAAATTTAGGAAGTGTTACTTCTCCCCTTCTCTTTTAATTTCATGATTATTTATCTATCTTTGTACATTGAGGGCAATGTACATCTTAAGTGTGGTTGGGTTAACTATAGTATTATTTGAAAATCCCTGAATTTTAACTTGTTCTTTAAGTATTTTTCTCATATTACTAATTAGGGTGAAATTTGTGATGATTTATGATTTTTATTAATATGTTTTGGATTAAGTCATTGATAATTGTGCACTGATGATTAAATTTGAAGAGTACAAAAAAATCAAGCATGATAAGTCTATTTTTCAAATAATTAAATTTTATTTAGGTTGTTGAACTGAATTTGAATATTACTTTGAAGTTTGAAATTTACAGGGATTGATGTCAAAAAACCCATAATTTTTGTGAGATTTGAGCCTTATAGAGCATATATTCTTTTTCGTGCTCACTTTATTGATTATGAGTGTGTCACCACTGAATTGTTATTCTAGAACTTGCCTCGATTATACATGTCAAGACCACATTATTGATTTGATATACTGAGATGATAAAGGCACTTAGGTTTTAACCCACTCACTCCACTAAAAAGATTACCTACATAATTAACCCATAGTGAACCCTGTTGATCCTAACAACCCTTTTTATTGATTCACCCCTAATATTAACCAAAAACCCTTTGTATTTGTTATCACCATTCTTTTCACTACCCTTCTATCAAGAATTGATTTGACCAGTTGCCTAATTAGTTTATTTCAGTTGATAAAGTTCTTTCTTTATTATGTAATTATTTAGTTTGTTCAAAAAAAGAAAAATGAAAAAAATCAAAGTATATTTAGTATTAGTAATATAAAAAGTGAGCTTGTACATTTAAATTTCAATTACCAAAGAAAAAGCTCGTATTATTAGTTTCAAAGTTTCAATTGATGTAATCATTTATTTTCTAGTTCATTGTTTTTAGTTAGGTGATTTGTCAATTCGATCTCGATTCTAACCCTTCTAATTTAGCCTTTGTCCACACCTTTAACCCAAGCCTCGTTACACCCTGTTAAAGACCTTTTGATTTGCGTATCATCTCATATTAAGTGGTGGAGATTTGATTTTTAGGCAAGCTTATGGGATTAACTTTTCAAGTTTGACTTTTGAGTGCTTAATTGTGAAACTTAAACACTTTTAGTGATTTTAGTGAATCTTTAGTGAGGATGTCAATCTTTTTCGATTTTGAATTAAAGGTAATTATTTAGGAGAGGGGAGACGCCTATGTTTTTCGTGCTACAAATGTTTGACTTATATTTGTTTGAATCTTTAGGACTCTTTGAGTTAAATTATCCATGTATGAACTATATATGAATTATGATGAGGCATTATTGATAGGAATTATGAATTATGGAAAGTTCATTTTAATTGTAAGTCAAGAATTTTGCTTGAGGATAAGCAAAAGCTTAAGTGTGGAGGTATTTGATAAACCGTGAAAACAACATATTTTAATCCCACATTTAGCATGTTTTCGGATGATTTAGCCCTCGATTTATGTAAAAAGGTGCTCTTAATCCTTTATTTTCATGTTTTATACTTAAGAAAGCACTCGAGGATGAAAAGAATAAGAAATGGGCTTAAAACAGGCCAATTTGGGCCAAAGTGGAAATGGCCTGGACTTCAAGCCACACGGCCGTGCCTCGTCAATTAATTAGAAAACGCCTAACCACGATTTACACAGTAGTGCCTCCATCACCAGACCTGAACACGGCCTGAAGTCGATTCACACGATGGTGTGCCATGGTCGTGCCCCTGTCATCGAAGAGGAATTTCACTCGAAAAAGGATACTTAGGGAGAAAGAAATGCATTCCAATAGCCTATATAAAGACCCTAAGTGTAACCTAAAAAGGGGCGGTCAGTTAGGCAGTCAGCTAGGCTAAGAAGCCGAGCTAAAAGGAGAGATTCATGGGAATCTCTCGAAGATAGCCAGTTGATCCATCTTAAGAAGCCAAAATTCTACTCAAGACGGAGATCTCTCCTTCAATTCATTCAGGGGGTTTTAGGGATTTCTTATGTTTTGTTTTATCTTTTCTCTTGAGATGCTTTATTTTATAAATATGAACTAAACCCTTAAGATACCTGAAGGGGATGAAACCTAGATGAATCTTTTTATTATTTTCTGAACTATATGATAAATACTTAGTTTGTTCTTAATTATGTGTGCTTAATTATTGTGTTGATATTTCTAGGGATATTAATTCAAGTATGATGTGCCTAGGTGGTGGAGCAAAAGTCCCTACTTAAGAGTAGATCTATCATAATTAAAAGGTGTTAATCGTGTGCCTAGAGATAGGGTGATAAGATTCTGCGAATTAGGGTGAAACCTAATATGGGAGTCCATAGATCGAGTTAATGCAATTTAAAGGGTTTTAATTAGAAAGAGATTTCAATTAATCAACATAGGGTTAGACGTTATTCACCTCGAGAGAGGGTTTAATATAAATTAGAGAGTCTTACGGATCAAGCTAAGTGAATAAATCGTCTGGTTCAGTGTTAGATAACAAGTGAAGTCTAGATGGATTCCTTCTAGGGAATCATCGTAATCAACTGAGATTTTTCTAAAAGTTATTTCTTCAATTTGTTCTTTTTTGTCTTTGTGTCTTAGTTTAGTAATTAGTTAGTTTTAGATTAAACAACCAATCACTTAATATTTAGGCTAAATAATAGAAAGAAGGTTAGTATTAGTACTTTTAATTCCCTTTGGGTTCGACAATCCGGTCTTGCCTAAACTATACTACTGTTTGATAGGTACACTTGCCTTAAGTCATTATTAGAGTTAGTTTCTAGGTTCGATCATTCTCTTTATAAATTTTAAAACTCGACAATTCAGACGATCAAAGAAAACTTCATCATCGCGATGTCACACACTATTTGGTCTAAAAATGGAAGGCATAAGTCCATGAAAGAAAGCATAATTTTGGATTCAACAAACCTAAGTAAATTGAGACGCTAAGCAACCCACATAAAAAATATTGCAGGATTTCTAGCATTCCTCAAACTAAAGCATATGAGAAAGGTAGTCACAAGTACCTCCCTGCATTTCACCAATAGAAGTAAAGTCATTAAATCTCAAGCAATCATCTGAGATTTTGAAAGAGTAGACACAAACTTAGGCAAGTGTCTCCAATATTGATCTTTTGCCTCTAAATTTTGTTGAACATACACAAAAGAAGAAACTCATTCTTTATTTTCTTCCTTCATGTTGCAATTTATAGTTTGATCAATCAAGGTTTTAATGGCAACAAACAAAGGCTTTTATTTCTTACACAGTAAAATCAAGCCTCCTCGAAACCCTTTCGAAACCAAAAACCCACTAAAACATAGTTATACTAAGATAAATGTTTGGTTTCCAATAGACGTAAAACATCAAGGTTTTCTCGTTGTGACATATCTCTAAAGTTATGTAAGAAGGATTATTACCAGTCCTTTACTATTCCAGATGGTATCTTTCATTAGTTAAATATAGATGAAGGAATATTAACCTAAATACCATGTGTAACCATCTGGAAATTAGTATCTTTGAACCTCGAACTCATAACATCATCCATGTCGTACATAGGTAGATAAGGTGAGTCACTATAATGCCCCATAAAATGATTCAAAATAAGGTTGGTTGATTGCCATTTGCAAAAGGTTGATTTGGAAAGACTCGATCATCCTCCGTCTCCACTGGATGCTCAATTAAAGGTCTAGAAGCAAGTTGATAGTTACTTAAAGCTTGAGATTGTCAAAAGAGAGAAAAGGCCCTATCCTCACCAATAGATTTGATGATTCTATATTGTCTCATTCCATCTGAAAAATCATGTATAGAAGGTTGGACTCAAAAGGAAAATTGGGTTCTTGACCATCGCCAGAGGTCATTGATAATGCAATTTAAAATAGCAAGAATCTAACAATAAATAATATGATGAAATAAAAATAAGAATTAATAAAGGAAATTAAAGAGTGTTTCACCAATGTTATTGACTGAGGCTACTATCAAAGAGGGAGGAATCAATAACAACAGAAATGGCACAAAAGGTGACTAATCACATGAAAAACAAAAATGGGGGAGACAGAGAGGATGTTTGGCTATTATTAGAAAGTTAAGGGAGTGTTTAATACTGGAGATTAGGGTTAAAAATCTATCTAGTATTTATACTAAACAGGCATGTTGTGTAAAAAATTTGGTCTGGAACTGCAGACCCGACGTCGGTGTCGTGACATTAGGTATCAGTGTTATAACACTATACTTCGAATGCTTCCGGTTTCAGATTCTGTCACACCACATGTTTCTCTTAATTAAATTTTCAATTCATAAATAAGATAGTGAGTAGTCTAGTGGTTAAGTGTCTAATTAAATTCTTAGAGATCTTTGGTTCAATTCCTCTTACACACATTTTTTTAGAATTTTTGGCATTTAAAAGGGGGTTGATCAATCCCCTTGCCGTCTAACCCATTGTTTCCATGCTTGGAAAGATTCTTCCCTTGTTTACATAGTCAAATTTCCTTGAATAGCTTCCTTTTCACTCTTTTGATCCCCTTTCTATGCCATTTTCCCCTCATATTGCCTTTTTCCTTCCCTTACCATACCTTAATCGTCCAATGCACCTAGACACATGAAACACTATTTTTTGTTCATTTTACTCTCCCCCTCTCTATTTGTCGCCCCTCCTCCTTCCTTCTCTCTTTTCTACCATTTATCTACCATTTTACTACCTCAAACACCCCATTTCTTTATATTTCTTCCAATCCTCCACCACTTTTAGCCAACCAAACCACCATCTCACCACCATAATACCATTGTTGCTGTCGTCATCATCCTCCACCATTCTTCCCTATTTTTCTTTCTTTTCTCCTCCTTTACCTTGTAATTGATTTTCTACTCGTTCAAATATTATATTTCAGTTTTAGAAAGGATTTATTTACATCCATTTTCTAATTTATCCTTTTTATTTTATAGTATTATGGTTAGTTGCGAATCCTCCTCTCTAATTAGATCATCATGGGAATCGTAATGAGACATGATTTGCATGTAAAGCATGCTAACCGAAAATTCTATTATGCATGCCATATCACAAGAATGGGGTAGGGATTATTTGAAAGGAGGAATATCTTGGCAGTTTAATAATTTGTACAATTTGGTGGTTTAACCACATTATTAGGCAGTATATCTGCAAATCTGGTGGCTTGATCGTAATAATTTGTATATGGCAACTTGTCTGCACTATCTGGTGGCTTGACCACATTATTAGTGTGAAATTGGATGGATGATGTAACATCCTAGAACTAGGGGCTCTGCATTATTGTGTGTTGCTATGTGTTGGCATGTTTTGTTTGTTATTTTGGTGTGTTTGGGGGTCCCAGAAGGCTCGGGGTTAAGCTTGAGCCTTGGTGAAAATTTTATTTTTAGGCACTTTAGGGAGAGCTAGCTGAGGCAGGCCTTAAGGGTAATTAATCGTGTTTTGTTAACACAAGAGAAGAGGTGGTAAGGAGGCAAGGAGACGCCACTTAGAGTGTAGGGAAGTGGCATCACAAGGGGGTTGCAACAGGGAGGAGGTTCGAATCCCACAAGCCTCACTGTGGAACTTTATTTTTGTGCCTAGGGAGTTAGAGTGGTGGATTAGGCAAGGGCTCTTCAAGGTTGTTGGTGGAATGAGTCAAAGGAGTTGAATGAGTGGCCATGAGGAGTTGAGAGAGTTTGAAATGGTCAAACTGTTTCAAACGGTTGATGGAGAGTGAGTTAAGGAGCAAATTGGGGGATTTGGGTGATAGTGGAAGGTGTTGCCCGATTGTGAGAAGCTTGGAGAGGGGGAAAGAATCGGTTTGGTGCTAAGCTAGGGGGTGTGCAAAAATTCTTAAGGCTAGTGGCACTTGGTTTTTCTTTTTGATGTGGTTCAATCGGTCTTAGGGGTATCATATTGTTCAGTTTTCCTCTAAGGTCATCTTGAGTATTGTGTCAGTAAAAACTGATTTTAAAAACATTCCCCTTTCTCTTTTGCGTTGGTGAACTTTTGCTTCATTTTCCTTCTAACCAAAATCGAAACATCGTTGCTTCTTTTCTTATCTTGCATTCTCTAGGTGCTAGCCGAATATCATATTGGTGTTCGTGCCTGCTTTATTTCTTTTTCCTTCCACTTGCTAATTGCTTTCCTTTATAGCCAAATCTCTCTAGACTTTACTCTTCATCTTTGTATCTTTTCATTTTAATTCCCTCTTTATTCCTTCATCTCTAGTCGAAACTCGTTGAAGCCATTTCCTTTGTCGAATTCCTTCTTCACCTTTATTCGTTCTTTTAAATCTCCCTAACCAAAACATTGTGTTTCATCATTCTCCTCTACTTCTTCTCCTATAGGCCAAAATCTAATTTTCATCTTTTTTACCTTTCATTCGTTCTATCCCTTTCTTCATTGCCGAACCATTTCGTGTGGCAATCGGCATTTCTATTGTGTAAGGTAAGTTTCTCCTTCATTTTCTCATAATCTATCTCTCCATCCTTTATTTTCAAAAGAAAGTTGAATCTACTTTGTTAACAGCTAAATCTGGTTCTTTCACTTTGTTGTCTAAGTCAAACATCGCGAAGCAAGGGGTTAAGGATCTTGGCCAGGAAGTTTATCAACTGGGTTTTGCTGCTGATGGTAAGAAGCGATTCTTTTGCCTTTTCTTTTCTTTCTTTTGGTTTTGTGTGGCCAATGACGAATGGCTTGTAGCATGGCATTATATTTCAGTTAACCCTCCTTTCTTTTTCTCTTCTCTGGTTTGGGATGTTTACTCTAAAAATCTCCATTAGCCAAGGGGTTGTAGCTCAAAACTGAAGGGTCTGTGGTTATCGAATCGGATCACTCCATTTGGATTCGTAAGGTAGGGGGCCAACTTGTGATTTCTTGGTCAACTTATTCCTATCATATGTGTTATGCCTTAACCGATTCTATTATTAGTCAATCTACACTTCTTCTTGTGTACTGATCAAGATTCTCTATGGATGCGAAGGCTGGTTAATCTAAGGCAGGGAGCGAACCCCTAGTTCTAGCTCCTAAGTTTAAGAAGCGTGCAGCGTCGACGGTTTGAGATTTTTTGCCAGGCTGTGGTAGAGGGCCGACGTCTGCTTGGGATAGGCAGATAGCTGTCGTCCCTGCTAGTGAAGGTGTCGACGTAAAAAGTCTAGTGTTACGTGTTATCAGGTGTGTATTACTCACACACCTTCTTTATTGTTTTGTTATTAACTATTAAGGCTGAAAGTCGAAATGGTTGATGTGATAAGCAAAATGCCCTTATGGGTAAGGTTGGAGACGCGGGTAAGTTCTCGATAATGATATTCTTGTTAATATTTATGTATGTATATTTTGATGTTTGCATGTATGAAATATGATCGATATACTTTGTGATATTGGTTGCATACATGTGATATTGGTTGCATACATATTGTGCTTGGATGGTGGCGTGAAGGTGGAGGGCACCAGGGAGTCGCATTGGATTAAGTCATTGTTTTATTTTCTTTAAATTCGGTTGGTAAGTAAGTGATAATTTATTTTATTTATTTTAGATAATTGTAGGATTATTTTATTTAGTTTAAATTAGTAAATAAGAGTTGTGATTGGTTTATTTAAATTTGATAAGGAGATAGAATATGGGATAAATTGAGAAGAGGACTAATTCAAATTAGATTGAATTAGTATGTGGTATGATTTGGAGTCTTCTAGGGAGGGTGCCGAACTCTTTAAATGGGGGAGGTGCTCACATTTTTGCCTTTTTCTCATTTGCCCTCTTCTAGAATTTTGATTCACAAATTCTCCATTTGTTCTCCTCATTTCCCTAAGTCAAAACCTTCATTACTATCTTCCTTCTTTCTATTCTTTTTTTAATCCTTGGTCAAATTACTCACCCTTTCATCTCTCTTCTCTTCCATTTGGTGCTAAATCAAAAGTGCACCCCTATACCTTTCTTTCCTCTTTTCAAACCTTTTGGTCAAAACCCTATTCCCTTTCCATTGGGTTTCTTTTGTTAGTGAATCTACACCCCACCCTTGTGCCAATTTCCTTTCTTCAATTTGGTAGCACCTTGGCGAATATTAGCATAGATCTCTTGGTTTTCGTTGCAATCGTTGTTGAGGGTACTCTAGGATTTTGAGGTATTGGTCAAGCCTCGATTGCTAGCAATGACTTGGTAAGTGGTGGTAAGGGTTTATCTTGGTAAGTTATGTATTTGGAATTTGATTAAGACTAAGGTTGTTAAGTATTTGATGCTAAGGTTGATTGTAGGGAGAAGAGCCTAACGCAGGAGACTTTCTTTGGAGTGGTTTAGTCGTCATTGCGGAAGCATTAAGTAGCGCCGGGATCTCGATATTTGGTAAGGATGTTATTAGGTGATCTAAATTCAATAATAGTGGATTATGACTTTGTTGATTAATCGTGTGGTTACGATTAAGTATCGTCGATGGATGCGAAAGTGCACCAAGAGGAGAAATGGAAAACTCCCATCCCAAGTTCAAAAGAGATCGATTTTTTGCAGACGAGATTGGCATCAAGGGGTGTGGGCATGCAATGTAAAACGATAGGCGGATAATCTGTAGTCTCGCTAAACGATAAGCGTCGGGATCGAGGGTCTAGAGCTTGAGGTTATAAGGTGTGTAGTTAGCCATTGTTTCCGGGTTTTATGTGATATCTGCTTATGTTATATGCTTACTAATAAGTGCAGTGGTGAAAGTGCAATAAATACCCTAAAAGGGTATAACGTTGACCGAGTAAATAGCAAATTATTAATATTGTTGTCATTTATTTAAATATGAGTGTATGCCTATGTTTGTGAATGACTTGCACATGCATCATATTGTCATTATATCATGTTACATGTGCATGGGTGGGTTATGAAAGAAGGACAGGTGTACTTGATACGTGGTTGATGTCGACTTTGTGCTACATCGTGGATTGGCGCCGATCGAGGTCGCGTCAAAGTGAAGAGCATGGACTCAGATTGATTGAAGGTGAAGGGAGAATGAGTGACTATTGTCACAAGTGATTGTCTCATCACGAGTGGTCTATACCACAGTGGTTGAAACCACGAATGATTTAATTAGTGAGTTATCTCGGTGGTCAAGTACCATAGTGGGTTGGCCCCACGTATATGTAATTTATCAGAGATCGTCACGGTGGTCAAGTACCACAGTGGGTTGGCCCTACGGATATATATTTAAGTGACTATTGTCACGAGTGACTAATGTCACCAGTGGTCTAGGACCACGGTGGTTAAGAACCACAGTGGCTTAAAGCCACGGGTGTTTGGAGAGAGAGCTAAACTGGGTTGGGTCGCATTGCATACATTCTTAATATGCTATATTCTGTGGGCTTAAGGCAAGATTGCGTTATAAGGGGATTTACACGCTAAGTGTCGATGACTCACCCCTCTGCTAATTTTTGTAGGTAATCAGTAGATGGCGGGTTTTAGAGCCGGGATGGACTCGAGGTGGCCATGCGCTGCTATTTTTCTCATAAATTTCATTACTTTATTTTGAACTTAGTATAATTTGGGATTTTATTATGTAATAAGGCCGCTTTAACTTAAATTTGGGGTTTGGTTTTAAATGCTGATTTTTATTCATGTTATAAACTGTCAAAATGGGGTTTCCTAAAAACATAAATCAAGGTTTTCCAAATATTAACAAACGGATCACAAGAAATAAGTAACTAAAACTTGGAGTTTTCTTAGAACTACTAATAGTATCTCTATTTCTTTCTTTTCTCCAAAAGTCACATTACTCAACACTATTTTAAACAAAATTTTCTAAAGTATGGTTTTACGAATTTAACTCGATTTCTACTTCTGGATATCTTAGTAAGTAGTGGTTACAACATAATACACCCTAATTTATCACCCTCAACTTGGATTTATCAAATGGAAAAAAAATGTTTTCTCAAATTCTGATGTTTCGTTAAATGATTTTCAAAACTACATTTCTGGTAATATACCAGATTTGGTCGTAACGTATTGATCGGGTTTGGGGTTTACAGATGAGTTCTAGGGATCTCATTATGGTGTGTAGCAGAGATGGGTAGGAAATGTTTTATGAAAATTTACACTATTTCTGAAAAAATGTTACATCGATATCATTGATGTGCATACTGATAAATGTGACTCTGTGATTATATATTTTTGTATATGTGATTTGTTATACTGTTGAGATTTTGTCTTAATTTCTTTTATTATGCAAATTGACCCAAATTGGGCTTTAAAAGCTCAGCCCCTTCAAATTTTTGGTTTTTCAGATAATAATTGAGGTTAGGCATGACCTCAGCTTATGGAGGTGCACTCGGATATTTTCGAATAAACTATCATACTTCACTGCTTGATATTTTTGAAATGTTATTTATTATTGTGGACTGTGGCATGGGACTTTTTATTTGGATTTTGGGGTTTTTGGATGAGATTGCATGCTTGGGCTTTTAAAACTATAATTTAAGATGGTTTATAAATTTGGTAAGAAAAACTTGAATTTTCAAACTCAATGACAAATCCATCTCAATGTTGTTATTTCGAACTTAAGAATTCAATTTTAGAAATTTGAAATCTATTTTACCTCATTATTAATATTTTACAAGACATGTCAAACTACAATTTCAAAATCAACCAATGAGATTTAATTATTTTTTGTTGTGACACTCTCTTCGAAATATGATGTTTTGTGTATATATTCGAAACTCGAGTTTTTATCTAACTTAATCAGTTTTTGATAATTACTTCTCAAAAGAAAATTTATAGGCACTACTTGACTTTTCTCAAGTAAGTCAAAAACGCTAATTTTTATTAAATGATGATTACAAGAAGAAAAATAGTTTTATGTTTTTCTATGCCATCAACTTGGCCAATGTGATCTTCAAGATTTAGCCCTAACATCTAGATCAGGTTTAGGGTGTTACAGTTTCAAAATTTTGTGTCACGACATTGAAGCATGGTCTAGTGAAACATACCTAAATTTTAAAATTAATTTAGGTTCAAAATGTCATATCACGACCCGGGGTAGAATTTGAGAAAGTTTTAAGTTCGAAGTGCGATGTCACGACATTGGTATGTGATTTCACAACATTGCCCTAAATTTTAAAATCATAGGAGTTGCAAAGTTCAGTGTTGTAATGTTGAGGTTCGGTGTTATGACACCACTCTAAATTTATTCATTTTTGAATAGTGGGCGTGGCAGTCCCTACAATTTATCCCTAATTTGAATTAAGTCCCTAATAGGCTCCCTTTAGTTGTCTAAGGCCAAAATTCTATCCGAATTAAAACTTTTTAACCTAATTAAAATAAAAAAAATTCAAATGTATAAAAATTTACAACATTTTTCTAAGTTTTAAGTCAAAATTAAGTGTGGCTACCAATAGCCCTAGCTTTCCATGGATTTCCATTTTGCTTCTTTAGATATCATCTTAATCCATCCAACAATCAAATTTTCGTCCAGGGTCTTTCCACTTATCGTGCTCCATCGATCTTTTTGTTACCTATACACAACGAAGCATGTTGAGCATGCACCTACTGTTGATGAGAGCCAACATGAGCCTATTGATGATGTTGTATCCTAGGTCATGCTTAGGGTTCTACAGTGAGTAGCTAGAGCCCATTCTAGAGAGAATAGTCGTGGAACTATAGCTGAGAATATTCATTCTAATGTAGTTAAGTTGTTTAGGGGCGTTACTGGTACGACCTCTATCATAGTTTAATACTGGTTAGAGGCTACAGAGAGAATTTTAGATGATATGGAATGTAGCCCAAAGTAGAAATTAAGGGGTATTGTATCACTTCATAGAGATAAGGCTTGCCATTGTAAGCCATTATGAGAGGTACTTAGACAAAGAAACTAACTTGGGAATATTTTCTGGATGCTTTCTAGAATAAATGTAGGTACCTGATATGTCAAGGCTTAGAGGCTATAGTTCATTGAGCTCAAATAGGAGGATAGGTCTGTGGGTGAGTATGAGGCTGAATTTTTAAGATTGAGTCGCTATGTTCAGGTAATGATCGCAACTGAACAAAATAAGTGTGTCAGGTTTGAGAATGAGCTGAGGTATGAATTGATGGTGCTAGTAGTCCCTTAACAAGAAAAGGTTTTTCAAACTTTAATGGAGAAAACCAAAATCGTTGAGGAGGTAAAGCATGTGGAACGTGAGAGAAAGGATAAAAGAAAAATATTTGTTAAGTGAAATGTTAGTCCTACTTAAGCTTTGCTACCCAATAAGTGGGCCAGAGATGAGAGACCCTGACAGAATAATGAAACTATTAGTCAAATAACTGTACCTAGTCCTCTAAGAAAATTTGTTTCTCTGAACAAAATTTATAAGAGGTGTTTGTTAGAAATTCAAGGAGAGGTATTTTCACAGATTTAATGGAATTACGTTTCGATGAATTTGACCTCATTTTGGGGATAGATTGGTTGGTGGAATACCAAGTCAGTTTGGGTTGTGCTCGAAAGAGGGTTGCCTTGGAAACTTCTACCAAAAAGAGATAGTGATGGTTGAAGAGCGTAGATATTACTTATCTAATGTGATCTCCACTATAATGGCTAAAAAGTTGGTGCATAAAGGATACGAAGAGTATCTGAATTAATTTCTGGACACAAATTTTAGTGAGTTAGCTGTGGAGAACATTTTTACAGTGAGAGATTTTCCTGACGTCTTTGTTGAAGATTACCTATGGAGCACGTGGTTGCCTTTGGCATCGATCTATTGCCCAAAACGACTCTGGTGTCCATTGGTCCCTATCGTATGACACCTAAAAAGCTTATGAAACTCAAGGCACAGTTATAGGAACTTTTGGATTGTGGATTCATTAGACTGGATGTGTCACCATGGGGAGCCCCTATTCTATTTGTAAAGAAGAAGGATGGATCTATGAGACTCTGCATTGATTATCGACAACTGAACAAGTTGACTATAAAGAACTAATACCTTTTACCTAGGATTGATGTTTTATTTGATCAGTTCAGGGGTGTGAAAGTGTTCTCTATTATCAACCTAAGGTTCTGATACTACCAATTGAAATTGAAGGAGACGGACGTTCTTAAGGCCACATTTAGGATTCGGAATGGTCAATACAAGTTCCTATTGATGCCTTTTGGTCTTAAGAATGCTCTGACTACTTTTATGGATCTAATTAATGATGTTTTTTTAGCCCTATCTTGATCGATTTATGTTGCGGATCTTTGATTATTTAATATCATTGAATAAGTTATCTTTAGATATTACAGTTGATTTTTAGAGATACTAATTAAAGATATTTTTTCCTTAATTGATTTAATGCTTCATGTATATATAGTGGTACATATTTCTAAGAAATACATGCTTTTGAAAGAGTTTTTCCTCTATACATTAGAGTATTTATCTTTAATTTCATCAATTTTTTGTTCTCTTCGTTGACAACATCTTAATCTACTCCAAGTCTGAAACAAAACATGATGAGCAATTGAAAATTATCTTGCAGGTTCTCTGTGATAAACAACTTTATGTTAAATTGAGTAAGTGTGAGTTCTAACTCAATAAAGTAATATTCTTAGGACATGTGGTATCAATTGAGAGTATCTGTGTTGACCCAAAGAAAATTAAGGCTATTTTGGACTAGAAACAACCTAAGAAAGTGAAATTTGAATTTTCCTAGGTTTAGTTGGTTATTATAGGAGGTTTGTGGAAGGACTTTCCTTGATTGTAACTCCTATGACTAAGTTGTTGAGAAAGAGTACACCATTCAAATGGACTGAGGAGTAGCAGGAAAGTTTTGGAAAGCTTTAGTCTGTGTTGACTCAACCATCTGTTTTGATTCAGCCTGAGTTTGGGAAAATTATGTCGTATACAATGATACGTCCCATACTGGTATTGGTTGCATTTTGATGTAAGACGATAAAGTTGTGGCCTACGGCTTGAGAAACTTAAGTATGACTAACATAACTCTCCAACCCATGATCTCGAGCTTACAGTTGTTTTCTTTGCTCTCAAGATTTCGATGCACTATTTATATGGTGAGAAGTGTACTATATACACGGATCATAAGAGCCTTAAGTATCTCCTTACCAAAAGAAGTTAAACTTGAGGCAAAGGAGATGGATAGAGTTGCTCAAAGATTATGGTTGTACCATTACGTTCTATCCTGGTAAGGTGAACTTTGTGGCTGATGCATTGAGAAGAAAGTCGATGATTGATTTAAGAGCAATGTTCGCAAAGTTGAGTTTGACTAATAATGGAGGTTTGCTTGCGTAGTTGCAAGTGAGACCTACCTTATTGAATGACATTCGATCGAAGCAGTCTCCTGATGCATCTCTTACACCTTGATACAGACAAATTGAGGAGGGCAAGATTACTAATTTTGTGCTTAACTCTAAAGGAGTTCTGTGCTTTCATAGGGGATACAATGTTCCGATGATCAAGATTTGAGATAGCCCATACATCAAGAAGCACGTAGTAGCCCATACGCTATGCATCTTGGAGGGAATAAGATGTACCAAGATTTGAGAGAACTGTATTGGTAGCAAGGGCTTAAGCGTGATGTGACAGAGTATGTAAGTAAGTGTTTGAAGTGCCAGTAGGTTAAAGTTGAGCTTCTATTCCCCTCTGGTTTATTATAGCCTATTCAGATTCATCAATAGAAGTGGGAATGTTTGACTATGGACTTCGTTAGTGGGTCACCATTGACACCTATTAAGAATGATTTAGTTTGCGTAATAGTGGATAGATTGACTAAGTCAACACATTTTCTACCTATTCGTAATGACTATTCACTCCATAAATTGGTGAGGTTGTATATTTAGAGACTATGAAACTTCATGGTGTACTGGTGCCCATCATTTCTTATCGGGGTCCTCGATTTACATATCAATTTTGGAGGAAGTTGCACGAGGCTTTAGGTACTCGATTGAACTTTAGTACAACTTTTCACGCATAGCCTCATGGGCAATCAAAATGAGTCATCCATATTCTAGAGGAAATGTTGAGGGGTTGTGTAACTGATTTTAGTGGCAGTTGGAAGGAACATTCACCTCTAGCTGAGTTTGCATATAATAATAGTTTTCAGTCGAGTCATGAAATAGCTCCTCACAAAGCACTATATGGTCAAAATGTCGTACACCTCTATGTTGAACTGAGTTAGGGAAAAAGTACTAGGTTTGGATTTGTTACAAAAGACTGAGAATGTGGTAAAACTAATTCAAGATTGATTAAGAGTAGCATCTGATCGACAAAAATCTTATGCTGGCTTGAGGTGGAGGGATAAAAAGTTAAGTTTAGGGGATCAAGTTTTACCCATGAGGCTATGGGAAGGTTGAGGTGGAGGGAAAGTTACTGAGATTTGGTCATAAGGGAAAATTACTGAGATTTGGTTGTAAGGGAAAGTTGAGCCTGAGGTTTATTGGACCTTATAAAATGCTTAAGAAGGTTGGACTAGTGGCTTAAAAGTAAGGGTCACCTCCAAAACTGGATTGCATCCATGATGTGTTCCATGTTTCTATGTTGAGGAGATATCTTTTTGATCCATCTCATGTGATTCTGATTGATGAGGTCGATGTAAGACTCGATTTGTCCAACGAGGAGGAGTCGATTTAGATTTTGGACCATGAGGTCAAAATGTAAAGAAATGTAACATCCCAAAAATTAGGGGGTTTGTCATTTTTGTTAATTGCATGTTGTGCTTGCTCTGCGGGTTATTTGAGGGTGTTTAAGGGCTCTATGGAGGTTTGGGTGCTAGGTCAAGTATAATGAATCGAATCGACCCTAATCGAGCAGTGGTTTTGGGACCACGAATCGAGCTCGAGAAATATTTAAATATTATATGTAGTATTTATTATGTATGCATTTATGTGTGTGAAAGTCTCATAGAAAAATTTTATCGTTTGTGTGTTTAATTTAGAAAAGGACTAAATCGCGAAAAAGGTAAAAGTTGTAAACTATAGTGAAATATACCAAATTGATTGTGGCTTTATAAATAGAAGTCCTAAAAGGGTAATTGACCCATTATTTAAGGTAATGGACGTCATTTATAATGACTAGTGCTTATATTATATATTATATATATTGTATATTATTTATTATTATTACTAGTTAGTGGGGTAATGATTAAGAAAGTGTAATTTATGTTGTTTAAAGAAGATAATAAGAAAAAAAAAACATATTCTCTCCCCACTTACTTCATCTTCTCCACGAAAACAAGGAGAAAGGAAGTAAAAATTTGAACCTCATGGACGGTTCTTGCATGTCCTCTTAAGGTAAGGAATTTAGCTTCATTTTGTAAATTCTTGCATGGTTGAGCTAGCTATCATGAATACTTTAAAATACATGTGGAAATTTTGGAGCTTGGAGCTTGTCTTAGTTTGACCATGAATGAGCATATTGATCTATTCATGTTGATAGAAGATTTTTCTTTAAGCTATAAGTGATTGGTTGTAAATGATATACTAAATTGAATTCATTTTTTTTAGGGAGTTTAAGGTATAAACCCCAATTGCGAATATAATATGGCAATTTTAATAATATACTGAATGGGATATAAATATATGCATGTGGTGGTTTATGTAACTTTTGATTTCTTGAAGTATTTATAATTTTTATATCGTGTATTAAGTAAATGTGTATACATACAATTATTGAATGTAACATGGTAAGGGATTTAGTTTATGTAAAGGCCGAATGTGAGTTGGATCATGTATATAACTAAGGCTTTGGAGTTAAATGAATTGATGTGAATTTATTTTAAATATATGTGGATTATGAGGCAAAGTACGATGGAATTTAAATGATTAAATATGAGTATTTGGGCATAGTCAATTGGGAGAGTAGTACAATGATGTGTTTAGAATTGAGATGAATGGAATTCAATTGAATAGACTCTTTTCAAACCTTGTTTAGATCAAGGGAAGAAAGAGTTGGAAAAGGAGCGGGGGAAAGCTAAACTAGACGAGTGAGTAGGCAGGACATTCTTACCCTACAACCTGTCAACGTAAGTCTCTAAGCAATCAATTAATGTGGAATTTCTTTATGTACATGTATATATCTTTAGGTAATATAAATGCCTCCATTTTTATTTTGGCCGAATGTGGTATAAGGCATTTTTGTATGGTAGTTAAGTTATATAGAATCACAAAGTCATGCTCATGTGCAATTGTGATAAGAAGTTGAATATACAACATTTTGGATTCATGATAATCTTACGGATGTGAATTCATGTAGATACACGTACATATATACCTATGTCTATATGTACATCCTTGAAAAAGTCAAATGAGATAGATTGATTTTATATGTGATGGCCGAATGTGATAACATCATGTGAATGTATTTATATAATTAAATATTTATATGGATGGATTGGATGATTAAGGTAGGTTTAATGATATGTTGCCGTAGGTATGAAAATGCATGTATTCGGTTTGAATAAATATCTTGGGTTAACTTGTAGATAATTAGAGAATAGGAAATAAAGGAAGAATTAGTGATCGAATACGCATTATTATGTATGTTAATCGTTATAAGATGTGAAACCGATTAATATGTTTAAATGTGTGTTGGAATGTTGAAAATGTTGAAAATTCGGGCTTTGAGCCTAGCAGGCCTTGTGCCGGTGATCTATTTCGGGCTTTGACCCTAGCAGGCCTTGTGCCGGTGACCTATTTCGGGCTTTGAGCCTAGCAGTGCCTTGTGTGGGTGATCTATTTGGGCTTTGAGCCTAGCGGTGCCTTGTCTTGGTGATCTATTTCGAGCTTTGAGCCTAAAGGTGCCTTGTGCTTGATCTATTTCGGCTTTGAGCCTAGCAGTGCCTTGTCTGGGTGATCTATTTCAGGCTTTGAGCCCTTGTGCCTTGTGTCGGTGATCTATTTGGGCTTTGAGCCTAGGTGCCTTGTCCGATGATCTATTTTGGGCTTTGAGCCTAGCGTGCCTTGTCTTGGGTGATCTATTTCGAGCTTTGAGCCCAGCAGCCTTATGCTTGGGTGATTTAATTCGCTTAATGCCTAGCAGGCTAAATGCGGTGTTTTAAAACTTGGACTTTAAGTCTAGCGAGGCGTGGTGCGGTGTATGTGATTCAATTTAGTGTGTAGCTCGTTATATCTTTGGTGAGTTATATATTTAGAACTTTAGTTTGAAATGGTAAAGTTATGAAATAAACCATGGATGCTTAAGTTTATGAAAGTGAATTGGTAAGTTCGGCTATAAGGTATGTATTAAGTATACTTTAATGTTATGATTATAAGCTATGATGATAAGTAATGTAATGATGAAAGAATTCGTAGATCATCGACAAGGTGGAAATTATTTACTTAAAGAAACTAAATGTCCAGGTACGTGTAAGTTTTATAGTTGTGAGAAATGAGGTAAGTTGTTCTACCACTATTTGGTGTTGGTAAAATATTGTATAAGGAAAACATTTTGCATGATTATGATATGTGTATATGATCTAATTAACAAAGTGTTTTATATATATATATATATATATAATCTTGGTTGTATTATTGAAATTTGGCCATTCAGGTTAAGTGTAATATGTGAGGATTATGAGTATGTTTGCATAATTAATCGATGGGAATTATGTGGTTGTTATATACATGGCATTTGAAGTCAATTCAAATAGAGGTACAAATTGTATTAAAACTTTGCATGGATTCGATGAGTTGCGCATTAAAGGTGTTATGGGTGAAATATATATATTGGCGTTGAGGACTATATTAATGTCTCGTAGCTTTTATAAGAACGTTTCAATATTTGTTATGAATTCATATTTATATGAATAACCATAGGTTCTAATCTTGTTGCTTAAGACTTACTAAGCTAGTAAGCTTACTTTGTGTGTATCCCTTGTTTGTTTTATAGATTTTGTCAAAGCTACGGGCTCGTGAGGATTTTGGAGAAGTCAACCACACTATCAACTCTTTTGGTACTTATAAACCTAGTTTGAACTTAAGGCATGTATAGGCTAGCTTAAGGTTTGAATGATATTTAGTTGATGTATATAAGCCATGCGAAAATGGCTTGTCTTACTATTAAATAATCCAAGGTTATGCAAGTCTTGATTAAGGTAAGAGTATAAGTTTTGCATGAATGATGAATATGAATGTGTTTAAAATCATGCTAAGCATAATGTTTTGTATATGTATGTTTGATATGTAATCACATGTATGAATCTTTACTAGTTCTTTGGAAAGTGAATATATATATATATATATATGGGATAGCATATTCGGTTATGAATAACATTGGTGCATGTGTATTATAAATTCAATTGATGGGATTTGGTAATGAAATGATTAAATTATGGTACTATGGTTCGGTTGTATTCAGCCTTGATGCATGATCATTAAATAGGTAAAATCGGCAATGTAAGCAAGCATACTTGTCAGTTTGGTTAATTAATATGTTTATTATGTCATGCATTTGACTTAAAAAAAAGTAGCCCATTTTAGAAGCATATCTTATAGTACATTATTCATGATGGATACATATATATTTAGTTACATTATTTGATATCTTACCTAGGTATATTAAATATGGCTATAGGCATTTTCGTTCATGGAAAATTTGATTACCAAATGAATAGTGATATGGTTAGTCAATGAAAAATGTTTCTTTGTAAATCTTGGTTAAATGGTTTATGAATGGTATAAAAAACAATAAATGTTTAACTACGCTATGAAAGCACATTACATTCATTGTATTTGCTCAAGTTTATTTGAGATGTTAAAATTGATATGAATTGTACTACGCTTGGTAATGCCCCATAACCCTAATCCGACGATGGATACGGGTTAGGGGTGTTACATTTTATTGGTATCAGAGCCTATGGTTTAGTCGATTCTAGGACTACCGTAGCGAGTGAGAGTCTAGCTATACATGCCTTATTATATATTTGATGGTGTGGTGACTTCAGACATCTTGAACTGTGTTTATTTTTGTAATGGATCCTGATCCTGATAGAGCCGTAGCGGATGATGTAGAGAGCGTAACGCCTGATCGTGCACGCGGATCAGCGCCAGTAGACTCTCTACCAGTTTCGGGTAGCGACGAGGGGGAGGCTAAACAAGCCTTCTACCAGATGATGAGTGAGTGGTTTACCCAGTTCATTCATAATAACCCGACTGTACAACCACCTCCACCCCCAAATAATCCAACTCCGGCACCTTCTGCACCTCAGATAATAGATTCGATGAGATCTAGTAAGCCTTCCATTGATAAAATTAAGAAACATAGGGCCGAAAAAATTAAAGCTAATGATGATGATATCGCAAAGAGAGCTGAGTTGTGGCTTGATAACACTATTCGAGTACTTGATGAATTATCTTGTACTTCAGACGAATGCTTGAAATGTGCTATATCGTTACTTCGGGACACTGCATGTCACTGGTGGAATACGCTAGTATCAGTGGTTTCAAAAAAAATGAATGACGTGGGATTTCTTTCAAATAGAGTTTCGCAAGGAATATATTAGCTAGAGGTTCATCGATCAGAAACGGAAAGAATTTCTGGAATTAAAACAGGGCCGCATGACTATGATGAGAATATGGTAGAAATTTGTCGATTGAGTGATATGCTCGAGTGTGTATCAATGAAGCTATCATGTGTAAAAGATTTGAAGACGGTCGAATGAAGACATAAAGTTGCTTGTTGGCATTCTTGAGATTTAAGAGTTTGTGACACTAGTCGAGTGAGCTTGCAAAGCTGAAGAGTTTGGAAAAGTGTCAGAAAAGCTTCGATCAATTGAAAGCCCTTTTGACCGAAGCTCCAGTGTTAGTTCAACCTGAATCGGGTAAAGAATTTATTGTTTATTCTGATGCTTCTTTGAATGGTTTGGGTTGTGTTTTGATGCAGGAAGGCAAAGTTGTAGCTTACGCTCGAGACAATTGAAGCCGCATGAAAGAAATTATCGACACATGACTTAGAACTCGCATGACTATTGTGTTCGCATTGAAAATTTGGTGTCATTATTTATACGGTGAGAAATGTCATGTTTACTCGGATCACAAAAGTCTTAAGTATTTGATGACTCGAAAGATCTCGAACTTGAGACAACGCAGATGGTTAGAACTGTTGAAAGACCATGAGTTGGTAATTGACTACCATCCGGGGAAAGCTAACGTTGTCGCAGATGCGTTAAGTCGAAAATCATTGTTTGCTCTTCGTGCATTGAACACACAGATGGTTTTGTCAGGTGATAGTTCAATCATAGCCGAGTTAAAAGCAAGACTGATATTTATTCAGCAAATTTGTGATATAAAAAAAGTCGACAAAGATATGACCATTAAACGAGTTCGATGTGAAAGTAAGGCGAGTCGAATTTCAATTGATGAAAATGACTGCTTGAAATACAAAGGCAAAATGTGTGTACCGAGGAACGTGGACTTGATTCAGATGTTATTGAATGAGGCTCATAATAGTTAGATGTCGATACATCCAAGTAGCATGAAAATGTATAATGACTTGAAGCAGTTCTTCTGGTGGCCTGGTATGAAATGGGATATATCTGAATTTTGTTTCAAGGTGTTTAATATGTCAGCAATTCAAAGCCAAACATCAGATGCCTTCTGGATTACTTCAGCCAATTATGATACCTGAGTGGAAATGGGATAGAATTACAATGGATTTTGTGTCATGTTTGCCTACGACACCGAGTAATAAGGATGCAGTCTAGGTTATAGTTGATAGACTGACTAAATCAGCTCATTTTGTGCCAGTTCATACAGACTTTTCACTCGATAAACTTGCTAAATTGTATGTATCACAAATTGTAAGATTGCATGGTGTACCAAGTTCCATTATGTCAGACAGAGACCCGAAATTTACATCACGGTTTTGGAAGAAGTTGCAAGATGCTTTAGGTACTAAACTACATTTTAGTCTGACCTTTCATCCGCAGCATGCATTCGGCCACCGAGCAAACTATTCAGATACTTGAGGACATGTTGAGATGTTGCGTTCTCGAGTTGAAAGGTACGTGGGAACGATACCTACCTTTGATTGAATCTGCTTATAATAATAGCTTTCAATCTAGTATCAAAATGGTGCCTTATGAAGCCTTGTACGGGTGAAGGTGTCGAACGCCATTATACTGGACTGAGCTCAGTGAGAATAAGATACACGGGGTTGATTTGATTAAAGAAACTGAATAGAAAGTAGCTATTATTAGAGACAATTTGAAAGCTGCCTCGGATCGTCAAAAATCCTATGCTGATTTGAAACGTAAAGACATTGAATTTCAGGTAGGAGATCGTGTATTCTTAAAAGTTTCCCCGTGGAAGAAAGTACTCCGATTTGGTCGGAAAGGCAAGTTGAGTCCGAGATTTATCGGACCGTATGAAATCATTGAACGTATTGGGCCTGTTGCTTATAGATTGAGATTACCCTCTGAGTTAGAAAAGATACATGACGTATTTCACGTTTCGATGCTTCGTAAGTATAGATCAGATCCGTCTCATGTGATTACACCGACAGAGATTGAACTCCAATTTGATTTGACATATGATGAAGAACCAATCTGTATCTTAGCTCGGGAAATAAAAGAGTTGAGAAATAAAAGAATTTCGTTAGTGAAGGTTCTATGGAATCGTCACTGAGTTGAAGAGGCTACGTGGGAGGTGAAGATTCAATGAGGCAACAATATCCGACCTTGTTTAACGGTAAGATTTTCGGGGACAAAAATCCTTAAGGGGAGAGTTGTAACAGACCGAATCTGACCCTAATCGGAACGGTGGTTTTGGGACCACGAATTCGAGCTCGAGAAATATTTAAATATTATATGTAGTATTTATTATGTATGCATTTATGTGTGTGAAAGTCTCGTAGAAAAATTTTATCGTTTGTGTGTTTAATTTAGAAAAAGGACTAAATCGCGAAAAAGGTAAAAGTTGTAAACTATAGTGAAATATACCAAATTGATTGTGGCTTTATAAATAGAAGTCCTAAAAGGGTAATTGACCCATTATTTAAGGTAATGGACGTCATTTATAATGACTAGTGCTTATATTATGTATTATATATATATATTGTATATTATTTATTATTATTACTAGTTAGTGGGGTAATGATTAAGAAAGTATAATTTATGTTGTTTAAAGAAGATAATAAGAAAAAAAAGAAAAACATATTCTCTCCCCACTTACTTCATCTTCTCCACGAAAACAATGAGAAAGGAAGTAAAAATTTAAACTTCATGGCCGGTTCTTGGATGTCCTCTTAAGGTAAGGAATTTAGCTTCATTTTGTAAATTCTTGCATGGTTGAGCTAGCTATCATGAGTACTTTAAAATACATGTGGAAATTTTGGAGCTTGGATCTTGTCTTAGTTTGACCATGAATGAGCATATTGATCTATTCATGTTGATAGAAGATTTTTCTTTAAGCTATAAGTGATCGGTTGTAAATGATATACTAAATTGAATTCATTTTTTTTAGGGAGTTTAAGGTATAAACCCCAATTGCCGAATATAATATGGCAATTTTAATAATATATGTCGAATGGGATATAAATTTATGCATGTGGTGGTTTATGTAACTTTTGATTTCTTGAAGTATTTATAATTTTTATATCGTGTATTAAGTAAATGTGTATACATACAATTATTGAATGTAACATGGTAAGGGATTTAGTTTATGTAAAGGCCGAATGTGAGTTGGATCATGTATATAACTAAGGCTTTGGAGTTAAATGAATTGATGTGAATTTATTTTAAATATATGTGGATTATGAGGCAAAGTACGATGGAATTTAAATGATTAAATATGAGTATTTGGGCATAGTCAATTAGGAGAGTAGTACAATGATGTGTTTAGAATTGAGATGAATGGAATTCAATTGAATAGACTCTTTTCAAACCTTGCTTAGATCAAGGGAAGAAAGAGTTGGAAAAGGAGCGGGGGAAAGCTAAACTAGACGAGTGAGTAGACGGGACATTCTTACCCTACAACTGTCAAGGTAAGTCTCTAAGCAATCGAATTAATGTTGAATTTCTTTATGTACATGTATATATATTTAGGTAATATAAATGCCTCCATTTTTATTTTGGCCGAATGTGGTATAAGGCATTTTTGTATGGTAGTTAAGTTATATGGAATCACAAAGTCATGCTCATGTGCAATTGTGATAAGAAGTTGAATATACAACATTTTGGATTCATGATAATCTTACGGATGTGAATTCATGTAGATACACGCATACATATATACCTATGTCTATATGTACATCCTTGAGAAAGTCAAATGAGATAGATTGATTTTATATGTGATGGCGAATGTGATAACATCATGTGAATGTATATATAAAATTAAATATTTATATGGATGGATTGGATGATTGAGGTAGGTTTAATGATATGTTGCAGTAGGTATGAAAATGCATGTATTCGGTTTGAATAAATATCTTGGGTTGACTTGTAGATAATTAGAGAATAGGAAATAAAGGAAGAATTAGTGATCGAATCGCATTATTATGTATGTTAATCATTATAAGATGTGAAATCGATTAATATGTTTAAATGTGTGTTGGAATGTTGAAAATGTTGAAAATTGGGCTTTGAGCCTAAGGTGCCTTGTGCTTGGTGATCTATTTCGGCTTTGAGCCTAGCGTGCCTTGTCTTTGGTGATCTATTTCGGGCTTTGAGCCTAGCAGGGCCTTGAGCTTGGGTGATCTATTTCGAGCTTTGAGCCTAGCGGTGCCGATGATCTATTTCGGCTTTGAGCCTAGGTGCCTTATGCTTGGTGATCTATTTCGGGCTTTGAGCCTAGCAGCCTTGTGCCGGTGATTTAATTGGGCTTAATGCCTAGCGTGCTAAATGCCGTGTTTTAAAACTTGGACTTTAAGTCTAGCAGGCAGGGTGCTAGTATATGTGATTCAATTTAGTGTGTAGCTCGTTATATGCTGGTGAGTTATATATTTCTGAACTTTAGTTACGAAATGGTAAAGTTATGAAATAAACCATGGAAGCTTAAGTTTATGAAAGTGAATTGGTAAGTTTGGCTATAAGGTATGTATTAAGTATACTTTAATGTTATGATTATAAGCTATGATGATAAGTAATGTAATGATGAAAGAATTAAGTAGATCATCGACAAGGTGGAAATTATTTACTTAAAGAAACTAAATGTCCAGTGCGTGTAAGTTTTATAGTTGTGAGAAATGAGGTAAGTTGTTCTACCACTATTTGGTGTTGGTAAAATATTGTATAAGGAAAACATTTTGCATGATTATGATATGTGTATATGATCTATTTAACAAAGTGTTTTCTATATATATATTGGTATATAATCTTGGCTGTATTATTGAAATTTGGCCATTCAGTTAAGTGTAACATGTGAGGATTATGAGTATGTTTGCATAGTTAATCGATGGGAATTATATGGTTGTTATATACATGGCATTTGAAGTCAATTCAAATAGAGGTACAAATTGTATTAAAACTTTGCATGGATTCGATGAGTTGCGCATTAAAGGTGTTATGGGTGAAATATATATATTCGGCGTTGAGGGACTATATTAATGTCTGTAAGCTTTTATAAGAATGTTTCAATATTAGTTATGAATTCATATTTATATGAATAACCATAGGTTCTAATCTTGTTGCTTAAGACTTACTAAGCTAGTAAGCTTACTTTGTGTGTATCCCTTGTTTGTTTTATAGATTTTGTCAAAGCTAAGGGCTCAGAGGATTTTCGGAGAAGTCAACCACACTGTCAACTCTTTTGGTACTTATAAACCTAGTTTGAACTTAAGGCATGTATAGGCTAGCTTAAGGTTTGAATGATATTTAGTTGATCTATATAAGCCATGCGAAAATGGCTTGTCTTACTATTAAATAATCCAAGGTTATGCAAGTCTTGATTAAGGTAAGAGTATAAGTTTTGCATGAATGATGAATATGAATGTGTTTAAAATCATGCTAAGCATAATGTTTTGTATATGTATGTTTGATATGTAATCACATGTATGAATCTTTACTAGTTCTTTGGAAAGTGAATATATATATATGGGATAGCATATTCGGTTATGAATAACATTGGTGCATGTGTATTATAAATTCAATTGATGGGATTTGGTAATGAAATGATTAAATTATGGTACTATGGTTCGGTTGTATTCTACCTTGATGCATGATCATTAAATAGGTAAAATCGGCAATGTAAGCAAGCATACTTGTCGGTTTGGTTAATTAATATGTTTATTATGTCATGCATTTGACTTAAAAAAAGTAGCCCATTTTAGAAGCATATCTTATAGTACATTATTCATGATGGATACATATATATTTAGTTCATTATTTGATATCTTACCTAGGTATATTAAATATGGCTATGGGCATTTTCGTTCATGGAAAATTTGATTACAAAATGAATAGTGATATGGTTAGTCAATGAAAAATGTTTCTTTGTAAATCTTGGTTAAATGGTTTATGAACGGTATAATAAAAAAATAAATGTTTAACTACGCTATGAAAGCACATTACATTCATTGTATTTGCTCAAGTTTATTTGAGATGTTAAAAATTGATATGAATTGTACTACGCTTGGTAATGCCCCATAACCCTAATCCGATGATGGATACGGGTTAGGGGTGTTACACAAGCTCTGGAAAAATTTTGATTTTGGGCTCTTTAGTGGAGAGGGCTGTTGGAAGCAAGACTTAAGGGAATTTGAATGTGTTTTGTTAACACAAGTGAGCTAGTGGCAAGGTGGTGTGGCGTCACAAGGGGAGTGTGGGGGAGTGGAGTTCGAGTCTCTCAAGCTACAATTGGTGGCTTTTATTTTGTGCTTTGGGAGAGGATGAAGCAGAGTTGGGATCAAACTCTACTATGGGAGTTGGAGACTTGGTCAATCAACTTTGAATGGGAGGTGGAGAGCAATTTGAGGAGGAAAAAGGGGAGAGAATTATGGGATAGGGGAGAGTGGTAGTGTTGGCCGAACTAGGGAGTGTGTGGGGATGAGAATTTCTGCTAGAGAGGGGTCTTGTATAGCAAATTTGGCAGCCTAGTGTATGAGTTGAACAGAAAACTCTCCTGATGTGTGCATTTTCTCCTTTAGTTCTTTTTCGAAATTTCTTTTTGGGACGCAATTGGTGCACTCTTTCTCTTGTTCTCTTTCTATTTTACCTCTTGTGTTCTTTCCATTTCTTTTGATAGGTACCTAAACTTGCTATAGCCAAATCTTCTCCTACTCATCTATCCTCTCATTGCATCCATTGCTTCTCTTTTCCTAAAGCCGAATAACCACCCCTACTTCTATTTTGATTTCCTTAGTTAGAACATCTAGTAGCCTAAATCTTCGTTCTCTTCTATTTGCCGAATCTTCCTTCTTATTTGGTTCTTCTTTGGTTTCAAGGTAATGTTTTCTTTTCCCTTTATTTTTCTTTTCTCTCTTTTCTCTTCAGAAACCGAAACACTCAGTCTTAACTCTTTATGGTCTAGGCCGAATCTACTCATCTTCTTCCATCTCAAATTCTATTTGTTCTCTGTTGTGAGTGCCAAATCTTGGGGTTAGTTGCTTGTCAATTGTTGTCGTACATTTGTTGGTAAGTGTAACTACGGTCGAATAGGGGGTGGATGGTTACTCTTTATTAATTTTTGAGTTCCTTAAGGTCGAAAGGCCGTTTCCTTGTTGTCTTCAAAGAAAACATTGCTAACCTTTTATTTTCTTTAGGGACTCGATTTCGTATTCAACGGAAGTAAACCAAATACTCTAGCAGAGCAAGGAGTGGTCGTTTTTGGTAAGTGGAAGCAATGGGTAAAGTGTTGCAAGTTAAGATTATCAAGGGGAAAAACTAACTTGTTTTCTCAACTATCATTATAGGTGTTAGAATCGGTGGTTAGCACAACTCGTAAACAGGTGTGTAGTCTCACACGATTGATTGTGACTATGTGAGGTTCTGTGATTCGGGCATAAGCCAAAATGTCGAAAAGCTAAAGTATCGACAATTGAGACACTCGAGCGTGCGAGCGCTCGTAGTGTTAAACCGTGCCACTAATGATGGCAGTAGATCATTGGGGGTGTATCGAGCACCCTCACGAATCTGAGGCCATAATCGGCCTTATCGAGCCAAAATGGGCTAAGTGGGCCCAATGGGCTAATGGACCCACAAGAGCAAAATCGATGGAAAAATTGTCGAATAACTGATGCGACTGCGAAGTCCGCAAAATTGAAACTGAAAGCGAGCAGAATGGGCCACACGAGCGTGTGGACCTGTTGGGCCCGGAATTAGGCTTTAGGCCCAACTACACTGTTTTGACCAAAAAGGGGTCCCGAGTCGCTCGAGGCGACGGAAAGGCCGTTAGATGGCCAAATTTTGAAATACCCTTAGTGGCCAAATTGCTGAATATCCTTGCTGGGTATAATTACGGGATACCTTTAACGAGTAAAATTACTAAAATGCCCTCGATGGGCGAAATTGCTGTTATACCCCGAGCGGTAAATTACCGTTTTACCTCTATCGATCAAATTACCATTATACCCCTAGGGGTAGATTTAGTATGTTTGTGTGTAAACTATCATGATGTTAAATTATTGGATACAATGTATTAATATGTCACGACGTGTTGCATTGGGTTGGGTTATATATATGGAGGAAGTACTGTATTGGTGGCTATGCCACATTATAATGATTTAGTGGCTCTGCCACGATATACTGATTTTAGTGGCTCAGCCACTATATTATTGGCGCTTTCTTTGCGTTGATATTAATGACTCATTGCGTTCTTCATGTATAGAATTTGGATGGGTTGACTTGGTACCCACATGAAGTGTAGGGCTGGTACGGGTGGTGTGAAGGTTGGATTGGGTTGGGCTGCATGTTTGTTGCATTACCGTGACTTTGGGGCTTAGGCCCAAATCGACATCTGCATAGGCTTAGGCCTGATGTGGATCAGAATCGGGATTACACATCGAGTTCTTGTAAATCACTTTGTTCTTAAGCATGCAGTAATCCCGACCTTAGAGGATTTGGAGCCGCTAATCGTGTCTCAGAGTCTTAAAAATTTATGAAAAGAATGATCGAACCTGAAAACTAAATAAGACAACAATGGAGGCAAGCGCACCTATTGAACAATAGTATAGTTTAATGGCAAGACCGGATCGTCAAACCCAAAGGAACCAAAAGTACTAATACTAAATTTCTTTTTATTATTTAGCCAAAGAATTAAGAAAGTTGTTATCTAATCTAAAATTAACTAACTACTGAGCTAAAGATGTGAAGACAAAGAGGTTGAATTGGGGAAATACTTGAGGGGAAAAAAATCGATTGATTAAGACAATACCCGAGGAAGAATCCACCTAGACTTCACTTGTTATCTAACTCTGAACCAAACGATTTATTCACTTGACTTGATCCGTAGGATTCCCTAATTTATATTAATACCTCTTTCGAGGCTAATAACGTCTAACCCTAGGTTGATTAATTGGAATCTCTTTCTAATTAAACCCCCTAGAATTACATTAACTCGATCTATGGACTCCCATATTAGGTTTGACCCATATCTGGCAGAATTTCGTCATCATATTTCTAGGGTTGCGATCAACTCTCCTAACTATGCTAGATCTACTCTTAAATAGGGACTTTTGCTCCATTGCCTAACCACATCAATACTTGAATTAATATCCTGAAATATCAAAGTAAGAATTAAGAACACGTAATTAAGAACAAATCAAGTATTTAACATACAACTCAAAAGACAATAACAAGATCCGTCTTAGGTTTCATCTCCCTCAGGTATTTGAGGGTTTAGTCCATAATCATAAAGGAATACATCTCAGAAGAAAATATAAAACAAAACATAAAGAAAACCCTAAAACCTCCTGAAGGAATTGAATGAGAGATCCTCCGTCTTGAGTATGATTCCGACTTCTTGAGATGAATCCAGGCCGTGCCAATTTTGTGTTAGGTCTATTTTCTCTATTTTTGGCTCGTTTCTCGTTCTTTTCATCCCCCGGTGCTCTCCTGAGTATAAAACATGAAAAAAAGGATAAAGAGCACCAAATTCCACAATTGAAGGGATAAGTCATCCAAAAGTATGCTAAATATGGGATTAAAATATGTGTATTTTACGGTTTATCAGCTGCCAGGGAATCGGAGGTGGCCACACGTACCGCATGTTTCAAGGGTGAATTTAATATTTTAATTTGATATTACTTTTCTTTTAATTACTAGGTTTTATGATTGTTGTAATAAGGCCTTTGGAACTATTTTAGCTTTTATTTGGGTTTTCTTTAAACACTACATATTTAATAAACACGGGGTTTTCAAAATAATAAACAACTGATTTTCAAATATCACGCCATCGTAATTTTTAAGGCCAAAATTTTGTAATTGTCATGGCTTTTAATAAACAAAATAATACATGCATTATTTTAAAGGGTATTAATCGAGTAAACTTCTTTTGTGATTAAGCAACGAAAAAAAATTGAACATTTAAGTTGAAATTTGACAATGTGTTTTTCAAACATCCACGGGGTTTTTAACATCACCTAGTGTGGCATGCTAGATTTGGTCGTAACGCTTAGGCCGGGTTTGGGGTGTTACATTTAGTGGTATCAAAGTCAGGTTTGCAAAAACTCGACTGTGGAATGGGTTTTGAAAATATTTCAAATTTGTTTAAAGTCTGGTTTAGAAAAGTAGTACCACGAAACGTGTGGCACATCGAGACTCCAGTATCTGAATTCGTAAGTTTCTTTATGCTATACTTGTTTATATTATTAAATGACAGTAGTGAGGAGCTACTAGAGATAGTGGTAGTACACTAAAACTTATAGCTATAGAAACTAAGACTATAGGGACTAAAATGGTAGTAGACTCGATCTGCGAAAACAACTTATAACTGTTCTCTCATAAAACATTTGTTAATAATTACTTGAACAATGAGCTGATGCATGAAACTCTTAAATAGATTAACACGTTACAGCGAGATAAGTAGAAGAGGTCACGGAAGAGGTACACATGATCGTGGTAGAGGCCGAGGTGCTAGGGCTGGATCCTCAACATCAGGGCATACGCCTAAAAGGGAGGCGCCGGCATTGCTAGTGGCTAAGACGAGGTCTCATGATCGAGCTGGTAGGGATGATGCTCTATCCCAAGCAATGTTATAGGTTCTAGAACGGGTTGCTAGAGCGAGTATTAGGTCGATAGCCCAAGGATCAATTTCTAAGAGAATCCGATCAAACGGGGCTAAAATCTTTAAGGGCATCCTTGGTGTAGCCCCGAATGTAGTGGAATAGTGGTTAGAGGCGGTTAATCGGATCATGGATGACATGGACTACACTGTAGAGCAAAAGATAAAAGGCGCAGTGTCCCTACTGTGAGATGAGGCATACCAGTGGTGGTTCACTGTGAGGGAAGGCACACAGGCGAACCGATTAACATGGGATTACTTTAAAACGGCCTTCCAGGGGAAGTATGTCGGGACTAGTTATGTGGATGCTTGGAGAAATGAATCCTTGAATTTGGTTCAGGGGAATAAATCTATGGCATAGTATGGGCGAGTTTCTGCGATTGAGCCGGTATGCTCTGGGAATAGTCGCGATCGATTATGAGTGCTGTGTGCAATTTGAAGATGGTCTGCAGGATGAGTTGTGTGTACTAATAGCCCCACAGAGAGAAAAAGATTTTGCTAATTTGGTGGAAAAGGAAAAGATTGCCGAAGATGTGAAATGCTCTGAGCGTCAAAACCGTGAGAAGGAAAAGGGAAGAAATAAGAGAGATTTTAGGCCTTCGAGTGCTGCAGATAGGTTTCATAAGAGGCCTAGATTTGATGGGCCGGTCTGAACTGGAGTTTCATTTGTTGCTGGCAGACCT
Organism: Gossypium rotundifolium; assembly: GCA_025506655.1. NCBI lineage: Eukaryota > Viridiplantae > Streptophyta > Magnoliopsida > Malvales > Malvaceae > Gossypium > Gossypium rotundifolium. The sequence goes on along the minus strand of CP106729.1, from coordinate 54,100,504 downwards.
GTAACATCCTGATAATTAGGGGTTATGCATTTTACTTAATTGAATGATGTTGCATGCTTAATTATTATTAAGTGTACTTTGGAAGTTATTTGAGCTTCATTAATTAAGTGAATGCTTAGTAAAACTTTTAATTCCTATTAATTAGAGAGAGCTAAGCAAGTTAGGCCTTAAGAATTAATGATAAGAAGTTTTAGCATGAATTGAGTAATTGGCAAGGTGGTTAAGATGCATGGATGTGTGCTTGAGGAATGAGGTTCGAATCTCCTAGCTAGCATAAGGGAGGATTTTATTTTTTTGTTTTCTTTCCTATAAGTGTCGGCCAAGAATGTTCTAGAGTGGATGAGTGTTCTCTTAATTTTGGCTATTTGACCAAGTGAAAAAGGAAGCTAAGAACTTATGGTATGGAATCATAAGTTGATGATAAGATGAGGGGGACAAAAGGCATAAGTTTGGGCATTGTTTTGGGAGTGTGTTCATGGTCATTTGACCATGAACCTAGACGGCATGAAGGGTTAAGGGAGTGGTTTAATTGTGTAGTAAATTTTGGATATGATGGGGAAGAAACAAGGAGGAAAAAGGGGGATGATGTTGGCTAGGTTGACTGAAAATTAGTGTAGCCATTAGGGTGCTAGTTGGCCAAAAATCCTAACAAAATTGTCCATCTTTTCTCATTTCTCCAAAAATTCTCCTCTTAGCCGAATCTTGCTTTGGGAATTAGGCAAAACTTCTCTTTGTTTTGGTTCACATTTTGACCATTTGGTTAAAATTCCTCTCTCTCAAAATTCTTGTCAAAAGCCTCAAAAGTTGGAAAGCCTTTCTTCTTTTCTTCCTTTTCTCTCATTGCCGAATGTACCAAAAAGGTCAAGCATCATCTTTTCTTCTTCATTTCTCCCTCTTGGCCGAATGCATCTAAGCCCCAAAACCAATCTTCTTTCTCTTTGATCATTTCTCCTTTTTTTTTTCTTTTCATTTTATTTCTCTTTTCTTTCCTCTTTGTTGAATCTACAAAGGATCAAGAACCATTTTTTTTCTTCAATTTTACCTCTTTGGTCGAATGTGCATAGGTCTCTAAACCTATCCCTTTTCTTTTCTTTAACATCATCTTTTCTTTCTTCTCTCTCTCTTCTATCATTTCCATTATCTTTCTTCTTTCCTCAAAATCGAAACCATCATATTGAAACCACCATTTATCTTCTCTTTTGTTAAGGTAGAATCATCATATTCTTTTCTTCTTATTCAAGGTCAATCTTGAAGAACTCAAAGTAAGATTTTATCAATCATTTTCATCAATTCTTTTTACTTTATCAAAATTAGAATCATGATCTTTAATTTCTCTCCTAGGTCAATCATTTGAAAAGGATTTTCAAAGATTTTGTTGAAGACAACCTTTAAGTGACCATTCAAAATCATCAAGGTAAGGTTATTAATTTAGATCATATCGATTTATTTAGATAGACTACTAATCGATCGTATTTTTAGGGTGATTTAAGATCAACAAGATAGGTAAGAAAAGAGCCGACGGAGTGTTTGGAAGAGAGGAGGTATTCCTTTACCATCAAACTACAAACGAAGGTCAGATCGGCATGTTAGAGATTTTCCACCGGGTTGTGGGCCCTCCGCTAACGAGGATCGGTTATTTGAAGTAGTGCGTATAATCGAACCACTTTACGTTGGTGGAATACCGGTGGGTTTTGATCCATCTAGTGGAGAAAAACCACAAATAACTGCTCATTCGAGAATTCGAGGGTAAGGAATTAGATCTCTCGTCAATAAGTATAGTTTTGTTAACAATAGTGTATACTAACCAAGTGTGTTAATCAATTAGGTGTTGACGAGCGAGAGAGTATTGTTCTCACTATCACAAGGTGTGTAACTTTACATTAAAATTTCCATAGATCTATATTTTAAAAAGTGATTATATGACAATATGTTTGTTTGTGGATACCAATCATTGGTATACAAAATTCAAGTATGTTTACCCTAATATTCCGCTTATTTTTGCTATATGCATAAATATGAAATGAGTATGATTATATTATGTTTTGTGGGGTAAATAGCATGAAAATCTAATTTGATATGTATGTGCATGGGCATATGGGTATTGTTGATGAAGGAGGAAGTATTCGTGGTTTTACCACATTCTCGGTGACTTGGTCACATATTTGACTCCGTGACTTGGCCACATATTTGACTCGGTGACCTCGGTCACATATTTGAACTCCGTGACTTCGGTCACATATGTGAATCTGGTGACTTCGGTCACGATATGAAATTTGGACTTGGTCGGTGACTTGGTCACATCTGCTTTGGTGGCTTTCCCACAACATTATAAGGGCGATGTGCATGTTGACTAAAGAATCGCTTCGATGGTGTGTAGCGGATGGAGGTTGATTTAGTAATCCCCACGATGTGTTGGTTGGTACGGTGGTGTGTAGCGGATGGATATTTAGGTGGGTAGGGCTTGTATTTCATTTCATGTACATAACCATGTAATATTGATGATTATTATTTGATCTGCTATGAAATGGGCCTTTGGGCTAAATATGAGCTAAATGGGCCTTTGGGCTAAATATGAGTTAAATGGGCCTATGGCCATATGTGAAAATTTTTGACTCAAAGCATATGATAAAATGGACTTTTTAGTGTATGTGTTATACATTGAGTTTATGACTCACCCTTTGTGGGATAAACTTTTCAGATAATTCATAGTGCGATGGATCGGTCAAGAAGGATTTCGAGGTGGCAATTGCTCAGTATCAAGTATTGTGGAGATTTCCCAACTTAAACTTATTAATTTAAATTTTATTTCTTAGACTTTATTTTGGGTTTGCTATTTTTGTAATAAGCCCACTATAAACTACTTTTAGATCTTGTGTTTGGATTTATTTTAAATTCGCCATGAACAATTATCAATTAAATAACTAAATGATTTTTGATAAATAATTTAAAAGGTTTTTTTGTCAAGAATATATATATGTTTTTAAGAAAATACAAATCTATTTTTCAACTAAGCCCAACTCGATCTTTAAGTTAATCTGCTTTTACTTAAAATCATCAAGTTTTCTTGAACAAAATGATATTCCGCTAAAGTTTTACTCGAGGAACATACCAAATCCGGTTAGGCTTTTTGGGCCAGGTTTGGGGTGTTTCAACTTGGTATCAGAGCCCAGTTTTAAACTCTCGGCCTTGTGTTTTGAAGCCCACAACATTTTCAAAAGTTGGCCCAAATGATTTTTTTTGAAAGTTTTCTTAAGTTAAATGATTTTATAAGAGCATGGCACTCGAGTTCTCAGCCCAGATCCATCAGGTATGTACTTTATCGATATGTGATATGTATGATAGTTTAAACTTAAACTATACTTTAGAGACATGGACCTTAGGTGTTTGTGTGGTACTACGAAAAAACTACTGAATATCTGTTCCATAAAACTTTCCTTTAATAAGAAGTGAAAAGACTCTAATACATAAGACTTTTTCGTAAAAATAGATAAGATACGTAGTAGACATGAGCTCTAGGGGACGTGGTCGTCGTGGACATGGAAGAGGAAGGATGACTGTTTTGGAACCAGTTCGATCTGGTCAAGGTTCCGAGAATGAAGCTCCGCCACCGGCTATTGGGGTGGACTTTCAAGAACAAAATGAAGGAGGTGACGCAGTATCACAAGCTGTGCTGCGAGTTTTAGAATGAGTAGCAGAAGCTAGTTCTGGAAATGGGTCTCGAAAGTCTCAGAGTGAGAGACTTAGATCGAATGGAGCTGAGGTTTTCAGAGGAGTATCTGGAGTAGCTCCAAATGTAGCTGAATATTGGTTGGAGGCAGTCGAGAGGATCATGGACGATATAGACTGCACTGATGAAGAGAAATTGAAAGGTGCTATTTCACTTCTCCACGATGAAGCCTACCAGTGGTGGCTCACTATAAAGGAGAGTACCCCTGTGGATCGTTTGGATTGGGGGTATTTTAAGATTAAATTCGAAGGAAAATATGTTGGAGCTAGCTACATCGACTCCTAGAGGAAGACATTTTTGAATCTAGTACAAGGAAACAAGTCGATAGCTGAATATGAAGCAGAATTTTTGTGACTTAGCCGATATGCTAGAGGGATAGTGGCTACGGAATATGAACGGTGTATCAGATTTGAAGATGGACTTAGAGATGAGCTAAGAGTGATGATTGCTCCACACCGTGAAAGAGATTTTGCAATCTTGGTGGAAAGGGCAAGAATTGCCAAGAGGCTAAACTGACCGAGAGATGTAACCTGACAGAGGCCGAGCAAGAATAAGAGAAGCTTTGGGTCCTCGTGGTCGTCCCGAATTTTAGAAGAAATCAAGAAATGATGGTCCGCGAAATCAACAGACTCGCTACGGTGGACAAAATTGTACTTGTTCTCAATGTGGGAAAATGCACTCGGAGAATGTGGAAAAAGACCTACGGTGTTTCAAGTGCGTTCAAGGATCATATGATCAAGGATTGCCCGATGAACTCGTAAAAGAACCGCCCAAAGAAGTTAGGTGCTAATCAGCCGATGTAAGTGGATGACAGAGATAAGAGGTCGTGGCCCAAATGGAAGGGCAATGGTTCGTAGAGGACGTGGAACTTCAGCAGAGGCGATGGTAGCTCTAAGGCGAGACAACCAGTTTGGTGTATGCGCTTTCGCAGAGAAGACGATGGACGCTTTTGATGTTATCATGCACGCTTCGATTTTTGGGTTGCCGCTTATTGCTTTAATAGATATAGGGTCAACTCATTCCTATATCGCTAGTGAAATATCCGGGACTTTGCATGTGACTTCTAAATCGCATTTAGGAAGATGATCGTATTTAGTCCTTTAGGATGCATAGAGTTGTAGACAAACTTTTAAGGAAGTGCCTTTAGAAGTTCAAGGGATACAGTTTCCAGCTGATCTAATGGAGTTGCCATTTGGAGAATTCGACCTAATCTTAGGCATGGACTGGCTTGTGAAGTACCGTGCAAATGTGGATTGTGCTGCTAAGAGAATGTCCTTAAGAACTTTTGATGACAAGGAAGTTGTAGTAATGGGTGAAAGACGGAACTACTTATCTAATGTAGTATCCACTCTTAAAGCGAAAAAGATGGTTAGAAAGGGATGTGAAGCCTTCCTGATGTTAGTGAGTGCTTTGGAGGCTAAGGAAGCAACTGCTAATGAAGTCAGGACTATGAATGAATTTGTAGATGTTTTTCCGGAAGAACTTCCAGGTTTGCCTCTGGATCGTGAGGTAGAATTCGGGATAGATTTATTGCCTGGAATGACGCCAATTTCTATTGCTCCATATAGAATGGCACTGAAGGAATTGGTTGAGTTAAGGCTCAAATTCAGGAGTTGCTTGATCGTGGATTCATTCGACCTAGTGTGTCTCCATGGGGAGCACCGATCCTATTCTTGAAGAAGAAGGACGGATCGATGAGGATGGTATAGACTACCGGCAATTAAATAAGCTGACCATCAAGAACAAGTATCCTTTGCCAAGGATCGACGACTTGTTCGATCACTTAAGGAGTCGCGATATTCTCAAAGATTGATCTAAGGTCGGGTATCATCACTTAAAGTGAAAGAAGCGGATATCCATAAGACGGCTTTCCGAACTAGATATAGGCATTATGAATTTCTGGTAATGCCATTCGGATTGACGAATGCCCTAGCTGCGTTCATGGATATGATGAACCGAATTTTCCAGCCCTACTTGGATCAATTCGTCGTGGTATTCATAGACGACATCCTGGTGTATTCTAAGTCTGAAGTAGAGCATGATGAACATCTTCGGATTGTGTTGCGAGTTTTAAGGGAGAAGAAACTATACGCCAAATTCAGTAAGTGTGAATTTTGGCTGAAAGAAGTTGCATTTTTAGGCCATGTAGTATCGGCAGAAGGGATAAGGGTGGATCCTCGGAAGATTGAGGTCGTATAGATTGGAAACCACCTAAGTCCAGAATCGAGGTTCGCAGCTTGGGTTTAGCCGGATACTACGTAAGATTCGTTGAAGGATTTTCATCGATAGTCGCACCTTCTAAAATTGAAGTACTTTTGTGGGCCGATAAGCAAAGAAGAGAGTTTTGAGAAGCTCAAGAAAGTTTTGATCAAGCTCGATTTTGATCCAAACTGAGGCGTAGAAGGATTTCGCTGTATTGTGACGCTTCACACGGGATTAGGATGTGTTCGATGCAAGGCGAAGGTAGTTGCATATGCGTCTCGGCAGTTGAGACCGCACGAGGTCAATTACCCGACGCATGACTTAGAGTTGGCAGCTGTAGTCTTTGCTCTTATGGTTTGGAGACATTACTTATACGGGGAGAAGTCAGTGATATACACGGACCACAAAAGTTTGAAATATCTACCGACTCGTAAAGAACGAATTTGAGGCAACGAAGGTGGATAGAGTTGTTGAAAGACTACGATCGTTTCTATCGAGTACCACCCGCAAGGCAAACGTGGTGGCGTACGCCTAAGTCGAAAAGTGGTGTCGATTTGAGGCGATGTTTGCACATCTTAGTCTTTTCGATGACTAAGCTTGTTGGCGAACTTTAAGTTGTTTCGACATGGTTAAGTCAAGTGAAAGAGAGGTAATTAGTAGATGAAGATCCGAGTGAAAAGCTTGGCAGTATAGAGTGGGAAATTGGAAGATTTTGGTATTAATAAAGGATGGGGTATTGTGCTTCAAAGGTAAAGTCTCAGATGCCAAAGGATCGGAGTTGAGGCAAAAGATACTTCAGAATCGCATGGTAGCCCTATGCTATGCATCCCGGAGGAAGTAAGTTATACCGAGATTTGCGAGATCAATTTTGGTGGCCCGGACTCAAACGGAAGTTACGGAATTTGTAGGAAGGTGCTTGACGTGTCGCAAGGCAAGGATAAACCTCAAGTACCATCGGGATTACTTCAACCGATAAAGATTCCGCAGTGGAAGTGGGAGAGAATCACCATAGACTTTGTTAGTGGGCTTCCTCTTACGCCTACTAAGAAAGACTCAGATGGGTGATAGTGGACCGATTGACGAAATCATGCATTTTATTCCGATTCGGATTGATTACTCTTTGCGTAAATTGGTGAAGTTATATGTGGTGAGATTGTGAGATTGCATGGAGTGCCGTTGTCGATTATTTCGGATAGAGATTCGAGATTTACGTCGCGATTTTGGAAAGCATTGCATCAAGCTTTGGGCACCGATTGATTTCAAGACGGCATTTCATCCTCAATCGGACGGTCACCTAAAAGAGTAATCCAAATCTTAGAAGATATGTTAAGGGATGTGTGATAGATTTGAAGGAAGTTGGGAGGAATTCTTACCGCTTGGCGAATTTATGCACAACAACAGCTTCAATCTAGTATACTTGATGGCACCATATAAAGCACTATATGGACTAAGTGTCACACTCCTACGTGTTGGATGTAATTAGAGGAACGCCGATTTTGGGTCCGTAGATAGTGGTGAATCCAAGAAAAGGTTAAGATAATCCGGGCTCGGTTAAAGGAAGCATCTGACTGACAAAAATCGTACGCAGATCTAAAGTGGAAAGAAATAGAGTATACAGTGGGAGACCAAGTTTTCCTAAAGGTTTCACCTTGGAAAAAGGTGATGAGATTTGGACGCAAAGGGAAACTAAGTCCCAGGTTCATTGGACCTTATCGGATTGTGAAGCGGTCGGATCTGTGGTATATCGCTTAGATTTGCATTCTAATTGAAGCAAATGCATGATGTATTCCATGTTTCAATGTTACGCCATTATCTGGTCGGATCCATCTTATGTAGTGCCGCTTGAGGAGGTGGAATTAAGATCGACTTGTCATATGAAGAGGAGCCAATTCAAATTTAGAGCGAGATGTAAAGGTTTTACGGAGAAAGTCGATTCCTCTTGTCAAGGTATTATGGCGTAATCATGGATCGGAAGAAGCTTTGGGAACAGGAAGAAGCGATGCGATAACAATACCCTCACTTATTCCACCTGTAATTTCGAGGATGAAATTATTTTAAGGGTAGAATCGTAACATCCCGATAATTAGGGGTTATGCATTTTACTTAATTGAATGATGTTGCATGCTTAATTATTATTAAGTGTACTTTGGAAGTTATTTGAGCTTCATTAATTAAGTGAATGCTTAGTAAAACTTTTAATTCCTATTAATTAGAGAGAGCGAAGCAAGTTAGGCCTTAAAAATTAATGATAAGAAGTTTTAGCATGAATTGAGTAATTGGCAAGGTGGTTAAGATGCATGGATGTGTGCTTGAGGAATGAGGTTCAATCTCCTAGCTAGCATAAGGGAGGATTTTATTTTTTGTTTTCTTTCCTATAAGTGTCGCCAAGAATGTTCTAGAGTGGATGAGTGTTCTCTTAATTTTGGCTATTTGACCAAGTGAAAAGGAAGCTAAGAACTTATGGTATGGAATCATAAGTTGATGATAAGATGAGGGGGACAAAAGGCATAAGTTTGGGCATTGTTTTGGGAGTGTGTTCATGGTCATTTGACCATGAACCTAGACAGCATGAAGGGTTAAGGGAGTGGTTTAATTGTGTAGTAAATTTTGGATATGATGGGGAAGAAACAAGGAGGAAAAAGGGGGATGATGTTGGCTAGGTTGATCGAAAATTAGTGTAGCCATTAGGGTGCTAGTTGGCCAAAAATCCTAACAAAATTTTCTATCTTTTCTTATTTCTCCAAAAATTCTCCTCTTAGCCGAATCTTGCTTTGGGAATTAGGCAAAACTTCTCTTTGTTTTGGTTCACATTTTGACCATTTGGTTAAAATTCCTCTCTCTCAAAATTCTTGTCAAAAGCCTCAAAAGTTGGAAAGCCTTTCTTCTTTTCTTCATTTTCTCTCATTGCCGAATGTACCAAAAAGGTTCAAGCATCATCTTTTCTTTTCATTTCTCCTCTTGGCCAAATGCATCTAAGCCCCAAAACCAATCTTCTTCTCTTTGATCATTTCTCCTTTTCTTTTCTTTTCATTTTATTTCTCTCTTTTCTTTCCCTCTTGTCGAATCTACAAAGGATCAAGAACCATTTTTTTTCTTCAATTTTACCTCTTTGGCCGAATGTGCATAGGTCTCTAAACCTATCCCTTTTCTTTTCTTTAATATCATCTTTTCTTTCTTCTCTCTCTTCTATCATTTCCATTATCTTTCTTCTTTCCTCAAAATCGAAACCATCATATTGAAACCACCATTTCTCTTCTCTTTTGTTAAGGTGAATCATCATATTCTTTTCTTCTTATTCAAGGTCAATCTTGAAGAACTCAAAGTAAGATTTTATCAATCATTTTCATCAATTCTTTTTACTTTAGCAAAATTAGAATCATGATCTTTTAATTTCTCTCCTAGGTCAATCATTTGAAAAGGATTTTTCAAAGATCTTTGTTGAAGACAACCTTTAAGTGACCATTCAAATCATCAAGGTAAGGTTATTAATTTAGATCATATCGATTTATTTAGATAGACTACTAATCGATCGTATTTTTAGAGGCGATTTAAGATCAACAAGATAGGTAAGAAAAGAGCCGTACGGAGTGTTTGGAAGAGAGGAGGTATTCCTTTACCATCGAACTACAAACAAATGGTCAGATCGGCGGTTAGAGATTTTCCACGGGTTGTGGACCTCCGCTAATGAGGATCGGTTATTTGAAGTAGTGCGCATAACCGAACCACTTTACGTTGGTGGAATACCAATGGTTTTGATCCATCTAGTGGAGAAAACCACAAATAACTATCGCTCGAGAATCCGAGGGTAAGGAATTAGATCTCTCGTCAATAATTATAGTTTTGTTAACAATAGTGTATACTAACCAAGTGTGTTAATCAATTAGGTGTTGACGAGCAAGAGAGTATTGTTCTCACTATCACAAGGTGTGTAACCTTACATTAAAATTTCCATAGATCTATATTTTAAAAAGTGATTATATGACAATATGTTTGTTTGTGGATACCAATCATTGGTATACAAAATTGTGTATGTTTACCCCAATATTCCATTTATTTTGCTATATGCATAAATATGAAATGAGTATGATTATATTATGTTTTGTGGGGTAAATAGCATGAAAATCGATTTGATATGTATGTGCATGGGAATACGGGTATTGTTGATGAAGGAGGAAGTATTCTGGTGGTTTTACCACATTTCTGGTGACTTCGGTCACATATTTGACTCCAGTGACCGAGGTCACCGCTTCGGTCACATATTTGACTCCGGTGACCTCGGTCACATATTTGAACTCCGGTGACTTTGGTCACATATGTGAATCTGGTGACTTGGTCACGATATGAAATTTGGACTTGGTCAGTGACTTGGTCACATCTGTTTTGGTGGCTTTGCCACAACATTATAAGGGCGATGTGCATGTTGACTCAAAGAATTGCCTTCGATGGTGTGTAGCGGATGGAGGTTGATTTAGTAATCCCCACGGTGTGTTGGTTGGTACGGTGGTGTGTAGCGGATGGATATTTAGGTGGGTAGGGCTTGCATTTCATTTCATGTACATAACCATGTAATATTGATGATTATTATTTGATCGCTATGAAATGGGCCTTTGGGCTAAATATGAGCTAAATGGGCCTTTGGGCTAAATATGAGTTAAATGGGCCTATGGCCATATGTGAAAATTTTGGACTCAAAGCATATGATAAAATGGACTTTTTAGTGTATGTGTTATACATTGAGTTTATGACTCACCCTTTGTGGGATAAACTTTTCAGATAATTCATAGTGCGATGGATCGGTCAACAAGGATTTCAAGGTGGCGTTGCTCATATCAAGTATTGTGGAGATTTCCCAACTTAAACTTATTAATTTAAATTTTATTACTTAGACTTTATTTTGGGTTTGCTATTTTTGTAATAAGGCCATTATAAACTACTTTTAGATCTTGTGTTTGGATTTATTTTAAATTCGCCATGAACAATTATCAATTAAATAACTAAATGATTTTCGATAAATAATTTAAAAGGTTTTTTTTGTCAATATATATATATATATGTTTTTAAGAAAATACAAATCTATTTTTCAACTAAGCCCAACTCGATCTTTAAGTTAATCCGTTTTACTTAAAATCATCAAGTTTTCTTGAACAAAATGATATTCCGCTAAAGTTTTACTCGAGGAACATACCAAATCCGGTTAGGCTTTTTGGGCCGGGTTTAGGGTGTTTCAAGATCGCAGCCTTGCACAGTGTGCGGGTTATCTCATCAGGGTGAATGTTGGAATAGAATTGAGGCGTGCTTCAGATGTGGGTCAAGAGACCACAGAATTAAAGACTATATGTTGAAATCGAGTCTGATGCTAGTTGCAGGTCAAAGATATGTTTAGCCAGGGAGAGGTGGTCACACAGCCACCGAGAGGTCATGGTCTAGCCCGAGGGGGAAATGGGTTTGGACAGGGTCGTGAAGCACCAGGCAGAGGTGTTGGTAATACAGATGCAAGACAGCCAGGGTTGGTTTATGCTGCTCGGTGTCGAGAGGATGGCGACGCACTTGACGTCATAACTGGTATGTTCCTTATTCATGATGTACCATGTTTTGCTTTAATTGATATTGGGTTGACGCATTCATATGTTGCATGTAATGTGTCTGGAACTTTGGATTTACAATTCGAACTCACTAAAAAAGAAATGTCAATGATTAGTCCTTTAGGATAATCTGTCGTAGTGAATAAGCTATTTAGAGATGTGCCTCTGGAGGTTCAAGGGGTTTTCTTCCCGACTGATTTGATGAAACTGTCGTTTGGTGAGTTTGATCTCATTTTAGGCATGGACTGGTTAGTGAAGTACCGTGCGAATTTGAACAACACTGCTAAGCGTGTGGTACTGAAGTCTTTAGAGGATGAGGAGGCGGTGGTGGTACGAGAGTGAAGGGACTACCTAACCGATGTAATCTCAGTGCTGAGGGCCGAGAAACTAGTTTGGAAGGGTTGTGAAGCGTTCCTAGCTTATGTCAGCACATCTAATACTAGGGAACTATCTGTTGAGGATGTTAGGACCGTAAAGGAATTCCTAGATGTATTCCTTGAAGAGCTTCCGGGGTTGCCACCGAATCGTGAAGTTGAGTTTGGTATTGAGATGTTACCGAAAATGGCTCTAGTGTCCATCGCCCCTTATAGGATGGCACCAAAGGAGTTGGTGGAACTAAAGGCTCAGATTCAAGAGCTTCTGGATTGAGGATTTATCAAGTCGAGTGTGTCTCCGTGAAGAGCACCAGTATTGTTCGTGAAGAAGAAGGATGGGTCAATGCGTATGTGTATGGACTACCATCAGCTGAACAAGTTAACGATTAGGAACAAATACCTACTACCAAGGATAGACGATCTATTTGATCAGCTGCGAGGAGCTTTGATTTTCTCTAAAATATATCTAAGATCAGGGTATCATCAGCTAAGGGTCAAGGAGGCAAATATATACAAGACTACATTCCAAACTCATTATGGGCATTACGAGTTTTGGTCATGCCATTTGATTAACGAATGCACCACCTACTTTTATGCATATGATGAACCGGCCTTCCAATCCTACTTAGATCGGTTCGTGGTGGTGTTTATAGATGAGATTCTAGTGTATTCAAGAATCGAGGAGGCATGATTCATATCTTGAGTTGTTGTATAGATATTAAGACGAAAGTAACTTTATGCCAAATTCAGCAAGTGCGAGTTTTGGTGAAAGAGGTGACAATTTTGGGTCATATCGTGTCTGTCGAGGGGATCAAGATTGACCCTCGGAAGGTTGAGGTCAGATTGATTGGAAGCCACCAAGTCGTGTCGAGATTCAAGTTTTTGGGTTTGGTTTGGGCATTACAAAGGTTCATTGAGGGTTTTCATTGATTGCAGCACCCCTAACTAAGTTACTGCCTAAAGGGGTACCGTTCGTTTGGACTGATAAATAACAGGAAATTTTTGAGAAGTTGAAGAAGATTCCAACTGAAGCTCCGGTATTAATACAGCCAGAGGCTGGAAAAGAATTCGTTGTCTATTGTGATACGTCGAACATGGGTTTGGGTTGTGTGCTGATGAAGGAAGGGAAGGTGGTGGCTTATGCATCTCGTCAACTTAGGCCTCACAAGGTGAACTACCCCACGCATGACTTAGAATTAGCTGCGGTAGTGTTTGCACTTAAGATATGGACACATTACCTGTATGGGGAAAAGTCGGTCATCTACACTGACCATAAGAGTCTTAAGTATCTCCTTACCTAAAAGGAGTTAAATCTCAGGCAGGGGAGATGGATAGATTTGTTGAAGGATTATGATTTCTCGATTGAGTATCATCCGGGAAAAGCCGACGTGGTAGCAGATACGTTGAGTCGCAAGGTGGTACCTAATCTAAGAGCAATGTTTGCACGTCTTAGTATATTTTAGGATAGTAGTTTATTGGGGGAACTGCAAGTAAAAACAACTTGGACTAGTTAGATTAAAGAGAAGCAGATGTTGGATGAGTCATTGGTTTCTCATTTCCAGCAAGTGGAGAAAGGAGAGACAGATGATTTTGGGCTAGATAGTGAAGGGGTATTATATTTTCGTGGAAGAGTTTGTGTACCGACGGACTTTGAGTTAAGACAAATGATTTTGCGGGAAGCGCATAGTAGCCCATACGCTATGCATCCCGATGGAAAAAAAAATTATATTGAGATCCTCGTGAGCTATATTGGTGGCCAGGACTTAAGCGTGAGGTGATTGATTTCGTAAGTAAGTGTTTGACATCCCAACAAGTGAAGGCTGAGCATCAACTACCTTAGGGACTGCTGCAACCGGTAAAGATTCCACTATGGAAGTGAGAGAGGATAACAATGGATTTTGTTAGCGGGCTACCCCTGACGCCTACTAAGAAAGATTCAGTGTGGGTAATTGTTGATCGGCTGACTAAATTTGCTCACTTCATACCGGTTTGCACTGATTACTCGTTGCAGAAGTTGGCCAAGTTGTACGTGGCAAAAATTGTGAGGCTACATGGAGTACCAATGTCTATCATCTTCGACAGAGACCCTAGATTCACATCTTGGTTCTGGAAAGTGTTACATAAATCTCTGGGCACAAGGTTAGATTTCAGTATAGTGTTTCATCCGCAGACTGATGGTCAGTCAAAGAGGGTAATCCAGATTTTAGAAGACATGTTAAGAAGTTGTGTGATCGAATTCAAAGGTAGTTGGGAAGATTATTTACCATTGGCAGAATTTGCCTACAACAACAGCTACCAATCCAGTATTCAAATAGCACCTTACAAGGCATTATATGGTTGTAGGTGTCGTACCCCCACTTGTTGGACAAAATTGGGTGAGCGGCAACTGTTGGGTCAAGAGTTGATTTCTGAAACTGAGGAAAAAGTGAAAATGATTCAGGGTCAATTAAAAGAAGCATTTGATAGACAAAAGTCGTATGATAACTTAAAGCGTAAAGAGATAGAGTTCGCTATAGGGGATTATGTTTTTTTGAAGGTTTCACCGTGGAAAAAGGTTCTGAGATTTGGACGGAAAGGCAAGTTAAGCCCCAAATTCATCGAACCTTACCGGGTGTCAAAGCGTGTTGGACCGGTTGCCTATCAGCTTGAGCTGCCCCTTGAGTTAAACCAGATACATAATGTATTCCATGTCTCTATACTGAGGTGCTACCATTTGGATCCTTCTCATGTAGTGCCGGTAGCGGAGATCGAGATAAAACCTGATCTGACTTTTGAGGAAGAACCGGTACAGATTCTAGACCAGAATGTTAAAGTGCTAAGAAGGAAATCTGTTCAAATAGTCAAGGTACTGTCGCGTAATCACTATTCAAAGGAAGCCACATGGGAGCCTGTGATATCAATATCCTCACTTCTTTTAAGCAGGTAAATTTTGGGGCCAAAATTTCTTTAAGAGGTAGAATTGTAACTTCCCAAAAATTAGGGGGTTTGTGATTCTTGTTAATTGCATGTTGTGCTTGCTCTGCGGGTTATTTGAGGGTGTTTAGGGGCTTTAGGGAGGCCTGGGTGCTAGGCCAAGCCCTGGAAAAACTTTGATATTTGGGCTCTTTAGTGGAGAGGGCTGTTGGAAGCAAGACTTAGGGAATTTTAATGTGTTTTGTTAACACAAGTAAGCTAGTGGCAAGTTGGTGTGGCATCACAAGGGGAGTGTGGGGGAGTGGAGTTTGAATCTCTCAAGCTACAATTGGTGGCTTTTATTTTGTGCCTTGGGAGAGGAGGAAGCAGAGTTGGGATCAAACTCTACTATAGGAGTTGGAGACTTGGTCAATCAACTTTGAATGGGAGGTGGAGAGCAATTTGAGGAGGAAAAAGGGGAGAGAATCATAGGATAGGGGAGAGTGGTAGTGTTGGCCGAACTTGGGAGTGTGTGGGGATGAGAATTTCGGCTAGAGAGGGGTCTTGTGTAGCAAATTCAGCAGCCTAGTGTATGAGTTGAATCGAGCACTCTCCTGGTGTGTGCATTTTCTCCTTTAGTTCTTTTTCGAAATTTCTTTTTGGGAAGCAATTGGGGCACTCTTTCTCCTGTTCTCTTTTAGTTTTACCTCTCGTGTTCTTTCCCTTTCTTTTGATAAGTACCTAAACTTGCTATAACCGAATCTTCTCCTACTCATCTATCCTCTCGTTGCATCCATTCCTTCTCTTTTCTTAAAGTCGAATAACCACCCTTACTTCTATTTTGATTTCCTTTAGCTAAACATCTAGTAGCCTAAAGCTTGGTTCTCTTCTATCTGCCGAATCTTCCTTCTTATTCGGTTTTTCTTTGGTTACAAGGTAATGTTTTCTTTTCCCTTTATTTTTCTTTTCTCTCTTTTCTCTCTTCCAAAATCAAAACACTCAGTCTTAACTCTTTATGGTCTAGACCGAATCTACTCATCCTCTTCCATCTCGAATTCTATTTGTTCTCTGTTGTGAGGGCCAAATCTTGTGGTTAGCCACTTGTCAATTATTGTCGTGAATTTGTTGGTAAGTGTAACTATGGCCGAATAGGGGGTGGATGGTTGCTCTTTATTAATTTTTAAGTTCTTTAAGGCCGAAAGGCCGTTTCTTTCTTGTCTTGAAACAGCATTGCTAACCTGTGCTTTTCAATAGGGACTCGATTTCATAATCAAAAGAAGTAAACCAAATACTCTAGCATAGCAAGGAGTGGTCATTTTCTGGCAAGTGGAAGCAATGGGTAAAGTGTTGCAAGTTAAGATTATCAAGGGGAAAAACTAACTTGTTTTCTCAACTATCATTATAGGTGTTAGAATCGGTGGTTAGCACAACTCGTAAACAGGTGTGTAATCTCACACTATTGATTGTGACTATGTGAGGTTTTGTGATTCAGGCATAAGCCGAAATACTGAAAAGCTGAAGTATTGACAATCGAGACACTCGAGCGTGCGAGCGCTCATAGTGTTAAACCGTGGCACTAATGATGGCAGTAGATCATTGGGGGTGTCTCAAGCACCCTCGCGAATCTAAGGCCATAATGGGCCTTATCGAGCTGAAATGGGCTAAGTGGGCCCAATGGGCTAATGGGCATACAAGAGCAAAACCAATGGAAAATTGTCGAAGAATTGATGCAACTGCGAAGTTCTCAAAATTGAAACTGAAAGCGAGCAGAATGGGCCACACGAGCGTGTGGGCCTGTTTGGCTCGAAATTGGGCTTTAGGCCTAACTACACCATTTTGATTGAAATACCCTTGGTGGGTAAAATTACTGGGATACCTTTAACGGGTGAAATTACTTAAATGCCCTCGATGGGCAAAATTACTATTATAACCCTGAGGGGTAAATTACCGATTTACCCCTACCGACCAAATTACCATTATACCCCTAGGGGTAGATTTAGTATGTTTGTGTGTAAACTGTTTAAATGTCATGATGTTAAATTATTGCATACATTGTATTAATATGTCACGACGTGTTGCATTGGGTTGGGTTATATATATGGAGGAAGTACTGTATTGGTGGCTTTGCCACATTATACCGATTCAGTGGCTCAGCCACGATATACTAATTTTAGTGGCTCAACCACGTATACTGTTACTGGCAGCTTTGTTGCATTGATATTGGCAGCTCGATTGCATTCTTGGTGTGTAGGGCTGGGTGGATTGACTTGGTCCCCACATGTAGTGTAGGGCTGGTATGGGTGGTGTGAAGGTTGGATTGGGTTGGGCTACATTGTAACACCCCTAACCCAAATCCGTCGTCGAATTAGGGTTACGAGGCATTTTCAAAGAAAATACAACTTTCATACATTCACATAATCACATAGAACTTATCCATAAATGCATATATATATATATATATACATGTATATAACATTTTACTAATTAAATATTAGTCTTAAATGTTTAGTCATACATGATATACAAATCATGTCTCATAGTTCAATTGAATTCATTTCAATTATATACATCATTTATTCCACCATTATACATATCTTAAAGTCACACAATTTGCCTTAAAATACATACTTTAATCATGAGCTTATCATTATAATGACGATTCAAACCAAGCATATAATGTTTATTAGCCATGTACAAATGAAATCCAAAACCATATATATATATATATATTCTACTCAATACCATGTATGGCGAATACATAACTTATGAGATTTATTTTACCTTTCACATTTAAGCAAAACATGCACATTTAATAATGGATATAACACAACTAAACACATCACGCCTATATGTCATGACTAACTATATATATATATATATATCCATATATGTGTATACTATATGTACCTAGATTATAACCGAATATACCCACATACAGTTCATAATATCATGCATCATAATAATTTATATAAATTTATCTTATACTTGAATACTCACATGAAATCCTAACATTATTAACCTATGAACAAAACACAACTATGGTTCAATATAATCGAGTATACAATTGATTATTCATACCACATTACCCAACTCAAATGTTCACTTCACAAACATATATTTCCTTACCATATTCAATTAAACCTTGATTGAATTTGCACAAACATTAACGATATAAACTGACTATTATGTCAAAAGCATGATAAACATACTTAACCGAAAATTTAGCCATATTCGCATGGCTATTATATACATGAACAAAAAGTTTTCAACAAAACAAAGTCAAAGTCTTTCCTATACATGCCTCTATCCAAAAACCAAAATGAAAGAGTACCAAATTAGATTGATAGTGTGGTCGACTTTCTTGACGATCCCGTTGAGCTTGTAGCCTGAACCTAATCTATAAAACAGAGGAGAACATTTCACACAAATAAGTTTACTAACTTAGTAAGTCCCAAGCTCATGATAATATAACATTCAAACACTTAAACATTTAAATCATTCAACTTATGACATTGCACATATTCATTTAAATATATTGGTTTCTATAGGGCCGAATACTAATAGTTCATTAACCTAAGTAATTGTACTTCATTTCCATAAACCTGTATCTCTTCGAAGCACAAAATAAGTATATTACAAGAATCACATGCTCCAAATCGTATAAGTACAGCATTCATATCAACCATGTTATCATACTAAAATTTCTTTCACTCTTAGCATTTCTATTTGAAAACCGAATCTCCATAATAGAACATTCAAGCTCAAATTCAATCATATGATACTCATGCACATCAATCATAATCTCAAATGTACATAACATTGTTCTCATAATATTAACTCGACTCGAGTAACATTAAACATAACATACCTTACTTGCTTACCTGAGCCTTTAACTAGATACATTAGCTACGATTTACCTTGAACAAAATTTGGTTTCTCCTTTATAAAACACATCAAGCATAAAGCTCGCTAGGCATAAAGCCCAAAATAAATCACCCAAGATGAAGCCTACTAGGCATTAAAGCCCAAAATAAATCAATCAAGACGAAGCTCGCTAGGCGTTAAAGCCGAAATAAATCAATCAAGACGAAGCTCGCTAGGCATTAAAGCCCGAAATAAATATAGTTAATCTTTCATTTCACATTTCATTGTGCTAAATTCACCACCACTTATAATTCACATATTTTATCATATAGCAAACCAAAACACTTATTCACATCACATTGAATAAAATTTCAACCAATCCATTCTAATACTTTTACATTCGCTAACACAAGATTCTATACTCAAATTTATCGAATATTATCATTTAATACGTTCATAAATAATTACAGAACCTATACTTGCTTAAGGACTTACCTCGGTTGTTGATAGACCGTGCAAATCGGCTTATTCGAGAACCTTCGTCTTTCCCCGATCTAAATCCATTTTCTTTGCTCTTGATCTAAAACACATTAAAATTTAGCTCATTCAAGTACATTTCATCTCAATTTAGTCCCTAAGCACATAAATGGGCAAATTACTATTTTACCCCTAATATTTCACAACTTTGTAATTTAGTCCTATTTGCATAACACACAAAATACACCAAATTAGCTAAGACTATACAAGGGCCGAATATTCCTAGGGACTTTACAAGCCCTCACATTTCACTTATTTTGCAAATAAACCCCCCTTAAATTTCATTTTTATAATTTAGCCCTAAAAACAAAAATTCTTCAAAACTTCCAATACATAATATACTAATTTTTAACTTATCTTTTATCTAACATCATCAAACATCAAAAACCATATAAACCTATCAATAGCCAAACGTCAAGCATGCTTAGATTCAAAAATTTTAACATGGGTCAGCTACGGTTCGAAGCAACGATCTCAAAAACGTAAAATTTATCGAAAACTAACTAAAACTCACCTTGAATTTTGGCTTCAAAGTGTCGAAATTTCAAAGAATCTAAAGCTTATTTTCTTCCTCCACATTCAGCCATGGATGAGTCAAAAGATGATGGCTTTCTTTTCTTGGTTTTTTTAGCATATAATAAATAATTACCAAATTACTAAACTAACCTTATAATTGAAATAACTAAACATTTTAACTTAAGGACAAACTTGTCCATGGCCGGCCACTAACTCTTAAAATGGGTTATTTACCCTTTCAATACTTCCTATTAAAAATCCATGCTCAAATTAGCACATTACACTTTAGTATGCCACTTTTACCTTTTACGCGATTAAGTCCTTTTTATCAAATTCAATACTTAAACGATAAAATTTTTCTACGAAACTTTCACACATATAAATTCATATATAATAGTCACTAAATATAATATTTAAATATTTCTCAAGCTCAAATTCGTGGTCTCGAAACCACCGTTCCGATTAGGGTCAGATTCGGTCTATTACAACTCTCCCCCCTTAAAGATTTTCGTCCCCGAAAATCTTACCGTTAAATAACGTCGGATATTGTTGCCTCATTGAATCCTCAGGCTCCCACGTAGCCTCTTCAACTCCGTGCCAATTCCATAGTACTTTCACTAAGGAAATCCTTTTGTTTCTTAACTCTTTCATTTCCCGAGCTAAAATACGGATCGGTTTTTCCTCATACGTCATATCAGGTTGGATATCAATTTCAGACGGAGCAATCACATGTGACGGATCTGATCTGTATCTATGGAGCATAGAAACGTGAAATTCATCATGTATCTTTTCTAATTCAGAGGGTAGCTTCAACTTATAAGCAACAGGCCCAACACGTTCAATGATTTCATACGGTCCGATGAACCTCGGGCTCAACTTGCCTTTTCGGCCAAAACGGAGTACTTTCTTCCACGGAGAAACCTTTAAAAATACTCGATCTCCGACCTAAAATTCAATGTCTTTACGTTTCAAATCAGCATAAGACTTTTGACGATCCGAAGCAACTTTCAAATTGTCTCTAATAATAGCTACTGCTCAGTTTCTTTAATCAAATCAACCCGTGTATCTTATTCTCACGAGCTCACCAAAGATAATGGTGTTCGACACTTTCGTCCGCATAAGGCTTCATAGGGTGCCATTTTGATACTAGATTGAAAACTATTGTTATAGGCAAATTCAATCAGAGGTAATTATCTTTCCCACGCACCTTCAAACTCGAGAACGTAACATCTCAACATGTCCTCAAGTATCTCGAATAGTTCGCTCGACCGACAAATCATCTGCGGATGAAAGGTCATACTAAAATGCGCTTTAGTACCTAAGGCATCTTGCAACTTCTTCCAAAACCACGATGTAAATCTCGGGTCTCTGTCTAAAACAATGGAACTCGGTACACCATGCAATCTCACAATCTGATACATACAATTTAGCAAGTTTATCGAGTGAAAAGTTTGTACGAACCGGTACAAAATGAGCTGATTTAGTCAGTCTATCAACTATAACCCAGACGGCATCTTTCTTACTCGGTGTCATAGGAAGACCGGATACAAAATCCATGGTAATTCTATCCCATTTCCATTTAGGTATCATGATTGGCTGAAGTAGTCCGGATGGCACTTGATGTTCAGCTTTTACTTGCTGACAAATTAAGCATTTTGAAACAAATTCAGATATATCCCGTTTCATGGCCGGCCACTAATAGAACTGTTTCAAATCATTATACATCTTTGTGCTACTGGATGTATTGATAATCGACCACTATGGGCCTCACTCGAATCATCTCAGATCAAACCGAGTTCTTGAACACATATTCGGCTTTTAAAATTCAAACAGTCATTTGCATCAATCAAAATCGATTACGCACCTTTTCACATCGAATTCGACTAGCAATCAAATCCTTGTCAACTTTATGTGCATCACAAATTTTTGGATAAACATCGGTCTTGCTTGTAACTCGGCTATGATCGAACCATCACTAGACATAGCTATCTGTGCGTTCATTGCACGAAGAGCAAACAATGATTTTCGACTTAACGTATCTGCAACAACGTTAGCTTTTCCTGGATGGTAATCAATCACCAACTCATAGTCTTTCAAAAATTCTAACCATCTGCATTGTCTCAAATTTAGATCTTTTTGAGTCATTAAATACTTTAAACTTTTATGATCTGAATAAATGTGACATTTCTCGCCAAATAAATAGTGACGCCAAATTTTCAATGCGAAAACAATGGCTACAAGTTCTAAGTCATGCATCGGGTAATTTCTTTCATGCGGCTTCAATTGTCTTGAAGCGTAGGCTACAACTTTGCCTTCCTGCATCAAAACACAGCCCAAACCATTTTAAGAAGCATCAGAACAAACAACAAATTTGTTACCCGATTCAGGCTGAACTAATACTGGGACTTCTATCAAAAGGGCTTTCAGCTGATCAAAACTTTTCTGACACTTTTCTGACCACTCGAACCTGACATCTTTCTGCAATAACTTGGTCAACGGGGTAGCTATCATAGAAAAACCTTTCACAAGTCGTCGATAGTAACCCGCAAGTCCGTAAAGCTTCAATCTCTAAATATTTTCGGTGGCTTCCAATCAAGTATAGCCAAGATTTTATTCGGATCGACTCGAATGCCCGATCTTTGAAACAACATGTCCCAAAAAGTGACCTCTTTCATCCGAACTCACACTTACTAAACTTCGCATACAACCGCTGATTTCTCAAAGTTTGTAGCACTAATCTCAAATGCTCAAGATGCTCAATTTCATCTTTGGAGTAGATCAATATATCATCAATAAACACTACCACAAATCGATCCAAAAACTATCTAAAAACCCGATTCATCAAATTCATAAAAATAGCAGGTGCATTAGTAAGCCCAAAAGGCATAACCAAAAACTCAAAATGTCCATACCTCATCCGGAATGCAGTCTTTGGCACATCTGTATCTCTGACTCGTAATTGATAATAACCCGATCTCAAATCTATCTTCGAAAATACTGAAGCCCCTTTCAACTGATTAAACAAATCATCAATCCGAGGTAATAGGTACTTATTCTTTATAGTTACCTTATTCAGTTGCCGATAATCAATACACATTCGCATCGTTCCATCTTTCTTTCTCACAAAAAAATGGTGCACCCCAAGGAGAGAAACTTGGTCGTGCAAAGCCCTATCTGTTAACTCTTGCAATCGTGCTTTCAACTCTTTTAGCTCAGTAGGTGCCATCCGATAAGGAGCTATTGAGATCGGAGTCGTTCCCGGTGCTAATTCAATGCCAAATTCAATCTCTCGTACTGGGGGTAAACTCGATAGTTCTTCAGGGAACAAATCTGGGTATTCACATACAATCAGACAGATTCAATCATTTCTCGACAATTTATTATCCAAAGACATAAGCCAAATAAGCTTGAACCCTTTTCTCACATACTTAGGGCTAACATCGAGGATATAATCAGAGAAACCCACTTAAATCACTAGATTCAATTCTAATGATCTCACCGCTCGATGTCTCAAATCAATAAGCTTTCTTTTGCAATTCACCACCGCATCATGCGGTTAACTATCCATCCCAAAATTATATCAAACTCATCAAAAGGCAACAAAGATTAAATCGACTAGGAAGCAAAAATCCCGAATCATCAATGGGCAACCTTTACACACTTTATTAACAAACACACATCTACCCAAAGGGTTGGATATGCGAATCACAAACTCAATGAGACTCAATGGCGAGTCTTATTGAATACCGAGTTTCACATACATATGAATGGGTTGAACCGGGATCAATCAATGCAATTACGAGAGTATCATAAAGGGTGAAAGTACCGTAATGACATCCGAGAAGCAAGATCCTCTCTAGCTCGAGTAACATAAGCTCTAGTGGAGCTCTAACCTCGATCGAATCGCCGTGTTCTTAGTCCCTCTCGACTACCACCTACATTGTCGAATGTTCGGGTGGTCGCCCGTCGTCGATGCTTTGCTCGGTCTAGAGTTCTGTGCCGTATTCTACTCAGCTAACATCGGGCACTCTCGAATAAAATGGTCTGAGGATCCACATTTAAAGCAAGACCGATCACGAACTCTACAACTCCCGGAATGCCATTTTCCACAATGTTTGCATTCAACTCGATTCTGTGGAACGTTATCAACACTGGCCATCAAGGTAGCTCGGGAGCCCACTGAAGGTCGATCACGTCTAGGTGAATCTGAAGTAGCTTTATGTCGGCTGAAGCCATCTCTAAACTTCTTAGATGTGGAATGGAAATTCTTACCCAACGGTCTTTTACGAGTGTCTCTAGCTTCATCTCACCTTTCTTTTCTCTTTCCCAAGCTCTTCAGCTTTGCAAGCTCGCTCGACTAGTGTCACAAACTCTTTGATCTCAAGAATGCCAACTAGCAACTTTAAATCTTCATTCAAACCGTCTTCAAACCTTTTGCACATAATGGCTTCATTGATGCACACTCCGAGCATATCGACTCAATCTAACAAATTTTGCTCATATTCATCACGGTCATTTTCCCTGCTTTGATTCAAGAAATTCTTTTCGTTTACGGTCGATGAACCTCGATCGATATATTTCTTGCGAATTCATTCGGAAGAAATCCCATGTCACTTTTTCTTTGGAACCATCGATACTAGTGTATTCCACCGGTGATAAGCGGTGTCCCAAGTAAAATATAGCACATTTCAAACAATCGTCTGGAGTGCAGGATAGCTCATCAAGTACCTGAATACTATTATCAAGCCACATTTCAGCTCGCTCTGCATCATCATCATCATTAGCCTTGAATTCCTCGACCCCAAATTTCTGATTTTATCAATGGAGGCCTCTGAGATCTCATTGGATCTATCATCGAAGTCTTTAAAGGTCGGAGTTGGATTATTCGGGGTGGAGGTTGTTGTACAACCGGATTATTCGAACAAATTGGGTAAACCATTCATTCATCATTTGGTAGAAGGCTTGTTTAGCCTCTCCCTCGTGGTTACCCGTAACTGGTTGAGAGTCTAATGGCGCTGATCCATGTGCGAGACCAGGCGCAACACTCTTCACATCATCAGCTACAACTCTATCGGGATCGGAATCCATTTACTATATAAAATACAATTGAAATTATCAGAAGTCACCACACTATCACATATAAAATTCAAAGGCATGTATAGCTAGACACTTACGTACTACAGTAGTCCTAGAATCGACTAAACCGTAGCTCTGATACCAATAAAATGTAACACCCCTAACCCAAATCCGTCGCTGAATTAGGGTTACAAGGCATTTTCAAAGAAAATACAGCTTTCATACATTCACATAATCACATAGAACTTATCCATAAATGCATATATATATACATGTATATAACATTTTACTAATTAAATATTAGTCTTAAATGTTTAGTCATACCTGATATACAAATCATGTCTCACAGTTCAATTGAATTCATTTCAATTATATACATCATTTATTCCGACCATTATACATATCTTAAAGTCACACAATTTGCCTTAAAATACATACTTTAATCATGAGCTTATCATTATAATGACGCATTCAAACCAAGCATATAATGTTTATTAGCCATGTACAAATGAAATCCAAAACCATATATATATATATATATATATTTTCTACTCAATACCATGTATTGCAGAATACATAACTTATGAGATTTATTTTACCTTTCACATTTAAGCAAAACATGCACATTTAATAATGGATATAACACAACTAAACACATCACGCCTATATGTCATGACTAACCTATATATATATATATATATCCATATATGTGTATACGATATGTACCTAGATTATAACCGAATATACCCACATACAGTTCATAATATCATGCATCATAATAATTTATATAAATTTAACTTATACCTCGAATACTCACATGAAATCCTAACATTATTAACCTATGAACAAAACACAACTATGGTTCAATATAATCGAGTATACAATTGATTATTCATACCACATTACCCAACTCAAATGTTCACTTCACAAACATATATTTCCTTACCATATTGAATTAAACCTTGATTGAATTTGCACAAACATTAACGATATAAATCGACTATTATATCAAAAGCATGATAAACATACTTAACCAAAAATTTAGCCATATTCGCATGGCTATTATATACATGAACAAAAATTTTTCAACAAAACAAAGTCAAAGTCTTTTCTATACATGCCTCTATCCGAAAACCAAAATGAAAGGGTACCAAATTAGATTGATAGTGTGGTCGACTTTCTTGATGATCCCGTTGAGCTTGTAGCCCTAACCTAATCTATAAAAGCAGAGGAGAACATTTCACACAAATAAGTTTACTAACTTAGTAAGTCCCAAGCTCATGATAATATAACATTCAAACACTTAAACATTTAAATCATTCAACTTATGACATTGCACATATTCATTTAAATATATTGGTTTCTACAGGGCCGAATACTAATAGTTCATTAACCTAAGTAATTGTACTTCATTTCCATAAACCTGTATCTATTCGAAGCACAAAATAAGTATATTACAAGAATCACATGCTCCAAATCGTATAAGTACAACATTCATATCAACCATGTTATCGTACTAAAATTTCTTTCACTCTTAGCATTTCTATTTGAAAACCGAATCTCCATAATAGTACATTCAAGCTCAAATTCAATCATATAATACTCATGCACATCAATCGTAATCTCAAATGCACATAACACTATTCTCATAATATTAACTCGACTCGAGTAACATTAAACATAACATACCTTACTTGCTTACTCGAGCCTTTAACTAGATACATTAGCTACGGTTTACCTTGAACAAAATTGGTTTCTCCTTTGTAAAACACATCAAGCATAAAGCACCTTGGCATTAAAGCCCGAAATAAATCAATGATGCGAAGCACGCTAGGCATTAAAGCCGAAATAAATCAATGCACGAAGCACGCAAGCGTTAAAGCTCGAAATAAATCAAGACGAAGCTCGCTAGGCGTTAAAGCTCAAATAAATCACGCAAGACGAAGCTCGCTAGGCATTAAAGCCCGAAATAAATATAGTTAATCTTTCATTTCACATTTCATTGTGCTAAATTCACCACCACTTATAATTCACATATTTTATCATATAGCAAACCAAAAACACTTATTCACATCACATTGAATAAAATTTCAACCAATCCATTCTAATACTTTTACATTCGGCTAACACAAGATTCTATACTCAAATTTATCGAATATTATCATTTAATACGTTCATAAATAATTCTGTAACCTATACTTGCTTAAGGACTTACCTCGGTTGTCGATAGACCGTGCAAATCGGCTATTCGAGAACCTTCGTCTTTCCCTGATCTAAATCCATTTTTCTTTGCTCTTGATCTAAAACACATTAAAATTTAGCTCATTCAAGTACATTTCATCTCAATTTAGTCCCTAAGCACATAAATGGGCAAATTACTATTTTACCCCTAATATTTCACAACTTTGTAATTTAGTCCTATTTGCATAACACACAAAATACACCAAATTAGCTAAGACTATACAAGGGCGAATATTCCTAGGGACTTTACAATCCTCACATTTCACTTATTTTGCAAATAAACCCCTAAAATTTTATTTTTGCATTTTGGCCCTAAAAACAAAAATTCTTCAAAACTTCCAAGACATAATATACTAATTTTTAACTTATCTTTTATCTAACATCATCAAACATCAAAAGCCATATAAACCTATCAATAGCCGAACATCAAGCATGCTTAGATTCAAAAATTTTAACATGGGTTAGCTACAGTTCGAAGCAACGATCTCAAAACGTAAAATTTATCGAAAACTAACTAAAACTCACCTTGAATTTTGGCTTCAAAGTGCGAAATTTCAAAGAATCTAAAGCTTATTTTCTTCCTCCACATTCGCCATGGATGAGTCAAAAGATGATGGCTTTCTTTTCTTGGTTATTTTAACATATAATAAATAATTACCAAATTACTAAACTAACCTTATAATTAAAATAACTAAACATTTTAACTTAAGGACAAACTTGTCCATGGCGACCACTAACTCTTAAAATGGGTTATTTACCCTTTCAATACTTCCTATTAAAAAGCCATGCTCAAATTAGCACATTACACTTTAGTATGCCACTTTTACCTTTTACGCGATTAAGTCCTTTTTATCAAATTCAATACTTAAACGATAAATTTTTTCTACGAAACTTTCACACATATAAATACATATATAATAATCACTAAATATAATATTTAAATATTTCTCAGGTTCGGATTCGTGGTCCCAAAACCACCGTTCCGATTAGGGTCAGATTCGGTCTGTTACATACATGTTTGTTGTATTACCATGACATTGGGACTTAGGCCCAAATTGATACTACATGGGCTTAGGTCCAGACTATGACTGTAACTAGGATTACACACTAAGTTCTTGTAAATCACACTATTCCTTAACTGCGCAGGTAAACCCCAGCCTTAGAGGATTTGGAGCCGCTAGGGACTCGGAGATGGCCACACGTACCGCATGTTTCGAGGGTGAATTTAATGTTTTAAATTGAGATTACTTTGCTTTTAATCACTGGGTTTTATGATTGTTGTAATAAGGCCTTTAGAGCTGTTTTAACTTTTATTTGGGTTTTCTTTAAACACTACATATTAATCAACACGGGGTTTTCAAAACAATAAACAACTGATTTTCAAATATCACGCCATCGTAATTTTTAAGTCCAAACTTCTGTAACTGACACGGTTTTTAATAAACAAAATAATACATGCATTATTTTAAAGGATATTAATTGAGTAAACTTCTTTTGTCATTAAGCAACAAAAAAAAAATGAAATTTTGAACGTTTAATTTGAAATTTGACAATGTGATTTTCAAACATCCACAGGGTTTTAAACATCACCTAATGTGGCACACTAGATCCGATCATAACGTTTAGGCTGGGTTTGGGGTGTTACAAGGAAAAAGCAAATTCCTCTAGTAGAAGTTTTATGGCAAAATCATGGAACTAAAGAAGCCAATTGGGAACTCAAAGATTTGATGCATTGTCAATATCCCCACCTTTTAGACCAGGTCAATTTCGAAGATAATTTTTTATGGGGGTAGAGTTGTCACATCCCACATTTTTGTTTATTAATTATTCAATTCATAAATAAGCTAGAGAGTAGTCAAGTCGTTAAGTGCTTAATTAAATTCCTTGATATCCTAGGTTCAATTCCCTTTACCCACATTTTTTTATAGAATTTTTGGCATTTAAAAAGGGTTTGATCAACCCCCTACCGTCCAACCCATAGTTTCCATGCTTGGGAAGATTCTTCCCTTGTTTACATGGTCAACTTTCCTTCAATAACCCCTTTTCACTCATTTGATTCCCTTTCCATGCCATTGACACCTCATATTTCCTTTTTCCCTCCCTTACCATATCCTAACCGTCCAATTCACCTTGACACATAAAACACTTTTATTTTTTTGTTCATTTTACTTTCCTCTCTTTTTGCTGCCCCTCTTCTTTGCTCCTCCTACTTCTCTAACTTTTTTTGCCATTTCACCACCTAAATCACCCATTTTCTTCATATTACATTCAATGCTCCACCACTTTTAGCTAACCAAACCACCATATCACCACCACAAAACCACCATCGGACTTTCACCATCGCTACCACCGCCATGCCGTCACCGTCATCTTCCACCATTCATCTTCGTTTTTATTTCTTTTCTTCTCCTCTACCTTTTAATTGATTTTCTACTCGTCCAACTATTATATTTCAATTTTAGAAAGGATTTGTTTACATCATTTTTCTAATCCACCCTTTTTATTTTATAGTATTATGGTTAGTTGCCAATCCTCCCCTCTAATCGGATCATCGTGGGAATCGTTGAGCCCTTTTTCTCTCGATTTTATGTAAGTATTGGTACATCCTACCATATTATTCTTTTCTTTTCATCTCTCTTAGGCTGATTATGAAATAGGGGTTTTGGATTTTATTTTTTCATTTTAGATATACTTTCTTATAGAATATTTGTTTGTTGAAGGGACGACTATAATCAACATGGAACGCTCCTAGCATTGGAAGTGAGTCACGAATCCAAATTGTATACGTTAAAGCGTAAGCAATGATTCATGAAAAAGACAAGTCGTGGATATCATTTTAGTCTAAGGACTAATAAAACATCATTTAATTAATAAAACATCATTTTATACTCAGATCTACTATAGTCTAGTTAAATATGGGTGTGATCAAATAAAGAAGCTAGTATTGCATCGAAACTACATAACTCAGTTGTGGGGATTAATATACTTAAAATGTATGAAATTGTTATTAATGAACTAAATGTGATAATATTAAATATTTTTTAATAAATTCTAAAATGCGACAATGTACGAATATGTTGTGTATTCAAATGGTTTGATAAATTCATCTAAAAAGATGATTTCCATGTAAGTAAATCTGAACTTACAGATCTGTTATGTTGTGAATGTGTTGTATGTTTTCTGTTAAATGAGATACCATGTTATTCATGACACTCATATATTGTGACATATGACATTATTTAATAAGCACGAAAATAAACATGCCATTGTTTCTGTTATAATCTAATTCGCATGTTTAGCATGTCACTGTCTTAATTCATAATGAGATTTGATTCACATGTTAAGCATGCAATTGTGTTAATTGTAATGAGATCTGATTCGCATGTAAAGCATGCCAACCAAAAATTTTGTTCTGTATATCATATCACATGCGTGGGGTTGGGATTATGTGAAAGGAAAAAGATTCTAGTTGTTTAATAATCTACACAATTTTGTGGTTTAACCATATTATCTAGTAGTATATCTGAAAATCTGGTGGCGTGACCACAATATTCTGTATCTAGTAGCTTGTCTACATTATCTAGTGGCTTGACCACAATATCATATATATGGCAACTTGTCTGCTCTGTTTGGTGGCTTGATCACATTATTGGTGTGATATTCGATGGACAAGTTCTAGGGAACTCATTATGGTGTGTAGCGGAGATGGGTAGGAAATGTTTTATGAAAATCTACACTGTTTTTGAAAAAGCGTTGCATCAACTTCATCGATATGCATATAGATAAATCTGACTCTGTAATTATATATATATATATATATATATATATGTCTATTATACTGTTAAGATTCTATCTTAATTTCTGTTATTATGCAAATTGACCCACACTAGGCTTTAAAAGCTCACCCCCTTTAAATTTTTGATTTTTCAAATAACAATCGAGGTTAGGCATGGGCTCGATTTACGGAGGTGCATTCAGATATTTTCGAGTAAACTTTCATACTTTATTACTTGATATTTTGGAACTATTATTTTTTATTGTGGACTGTGAAATGAGACTTTTTATTTGGATTTTGAGGGTTTTTGGATGAGATTGAATGTTTGAGCTTTTAAAACTACATTTTAATATGGTTTATAAATTTGGTAAGAAAAATTGGACTTTTCAAACTCAACGAAAAACCCAACTCGATGTTGTTATTTCAAACTTAAGGATTCAATTTTAGAAATTTGAAATCTATTTGCCCCCTTTATCAATGTTTTACAAGACACGTCAAACTACAATTTCAAAATCAACCAATGAGATTTAATTATTTTCCGTTGTGACACTTTCTTTAAAATATGATGTTTTTTGTATATATTCGAAACTTGAGTTTTTATCTAAGTTAATTAGTTTCTGATAATTACTTTTCAAAAGAAAATTTATAGACATTACTTAACTTTTCTCAAGTAAGTCAAAAACATTGATTTTTATTAAATGACGATTTTCGGAAGAAAAATAGTTTTATGTTTTTCTACTCCATCAACTTGGCCAATGTGATCTTCGAGATTCAGCCATAACGTATAGACCTAGTTTAGGGGGTTACAGGTTTGAAGTTCCATGTTGTGACATTGAGGCATGGTCTTCACGACATGTACCCAAATTTTAAAATTAATTTAGGTTGGAAATGTCATGTCGCTACTAGAGGTAGAATTTGAGAAGGTTTTATGTTCAAAGTGCGATGTCATGAAACCGCCCTAATTTTTAAAATCCTAGGAGCTTTAATGTTCAATGTCGCAACATCGAGGTTCGGTGTCGCGAAACTACCCTAAATTTCTCCATTGTTTAATAGTGGGTGTGGTGGTCCCTACGTTTTACCCCTAATTTCAATTAAATCCTTAAGAGGATCCCTTCAGTTGCCTAAGGCCAAAATTCTATGCTAATTAAAACTTTCTAACCTAATTAAAATAAAAAATTCAAATGTTTAAAAAGTTACAACATTTTTCAACTTTTAAGTCAAAATTAAGTGTGGGCCAATGTGATCTTCGAGATTTGGCTATAACGTCTAGGTCAAATTTAATTTTGTGTCACGACATTGAGGTACGGTCTTGTGACATGTACCCAAATTTTAAAATTATTTTAGGTTCAAAATGCCGTGTCGCAAACCGAGGTAGAATTTGAAAAGGTTTTAGGTTCGAAGTGAGTGTCCCAATACTGAGATGTGTTGTCACGACACCGTCCTAAATTTTAAAATCCTAGGGGCTTCGAAGTCTAGTGTTGCAACACCGAGGTTCGGTGTCGTGACACCACCCTAAATTTCTCCATGTTTGAATGTGGGCATGGCGGTCCCTACATTTTACCCCTAAATTCAATTATGTCCCTAATAGGCTCCCTTTTGTTGTCTAAGGCCAAAATTCTATCCTAATTAAAACTTTCTAACCTAATTAAAATCCAAAATTCAAATGTATAAAAATTTACAACATTTTTCAAAGTTTCAAGCCAAAATTAAATGTGGCTACCGGTATCCCTAGTGTTCCATGGATCACCATTTTTCTCCATTGGCTACCATCTTGATCCATCCGGCAATTGAATTTCTGTCCGGGGTCTTTCTACTTGTCGTGCTCCCTCGATCTTTTTTTTACCAATACACAACAATCGGAGCTGAGTTCCCGCTACCTTGATTGCCTCCCCACTTTAGATTTGGATGGTCCTTCCAATCGGGATTGTATGTGTTTGAAAAAGGATTTCAACCCCTATTACCCAAGTAATTTACCTCCTTTGATTGGGTCTCTGGGTATGACGTGTAGCTTCGTGCGACATCATTCATTGATGGTTTGACAGTAGTCTATAAATGATGTAATTTTTCTAGAATTTGTTGATATTTATCATTTTCCTTGACCA
Organism: Gossypium rotundifolium; assembly: GCA_025506655.1. Classification (NCBI taxonomy): domain Eukaryota; kingdom Viridiplantae; phylum Streptophyta; class Magnoliopsida; order Malvales; family Malvaceae; genus Gossypium; species Gossypium rotundifolium. The sequence goes on along the minus strand of CP106729.1, from coordinate 54,067,616 downwards.
TCTTAGTCGTCGACAACTTCTAGTTATATAAAAAGTGCTCATTCAGCCACATATACGAGTTCGTCACCATGTCTTCGATAAATTGACAAGCTCACTCCTAAGTGTTATTCAAGAAGGCCCTAACTGATATGCCATCGAAGCTGACTCTTAAGCTCCCATCGAATCCATTATAAAATATTTGCAATTGTAACTAGTCTTGCATACTGTAGTGTGGGCATTTCCTAAGTAGCGACTTGAAGCGTTCCCAAGCTTCGCATAAATTTTCACCTTCGAATTGCTTAAAACTAGAAATATCACGCCTCAATTGGATAGTTCGATTAATGGGGAAATTTTTGTGTAAAAATTTCTCCATTAAGTCGTCTCATGTCGTGATGGAACCTGGCTCTTGGGAGTCAAGCCATTCGTAGGCATTGTCCCAAAGTGAGAACGGAAACAACCGGAGATAGATCATGTCGTCGGTCACTACGTTGTATTTAAATGTGTCACACAATTGTAGGAATCTCTTTAAGTGATGGTTTTGGTCTTCCATCATATTACCTTGAAATTGCATTTTTTTTTTTTTGTATTAAGATTCTCTCCTGTTTAGGATTTGGCTTGATTGGGAAGGTTCCACTCCAAGTCATACACTGAATCAAATAGAATTAAGAAAAAATCAAATAAACTAAAAATCAAATAAATAAAAATAAAAATTTCGTATCTATAATCCCAAATTTTCCTTTTTATGCAGAAAATTAAATTCAAGTCTAATGTCGAAACCTTCCTGACTACGATGCCAACAACTTAAGCACCACTAGACATGTGAATGTCTGAATCGGAAATACTACAAAAAAAGATATAAAATTAAGCAGAGCTATCAGTAAGCATACGGGTCAAGTTGTAATATAGTAAAGTATTACAATGAAACACCCCAGGAAGCATTCTGAGGATCATACCAAAGAGTGTTTGAGTTAAATTAAATTAATTTTCTACACTAATAAGTCTAAATAGTACTGATTTAAAATTATGTTATGAAAAATCAAATTAGCATCAATTAATCAAATTAACCTAAAAATTAATAAAACTAAAAATCAACCAATTTAACAATCGAAAATAAATCCAATAAAATAGGTAGGCGATCAACTCACTTTAGCGGTCCTAATTAACTTCAAAACTTGGGTTTCATTGAGTTATCTATTAATTAAGTAGTTATTACCACTTTGCCTCTAACTAATTAACTTATCGACCAATACACGCTTACCTCTCAGCCTCAATTTCTTGACCAAGATAAATTATGATTTACTCGGTAAACTTATCTCTCGATCTCATTTATCCTAAATTTCTTCCTAGGGATGTTACTTCCTAGGGCTTAATCACACATAATTTAAACCAACTAACCCGGATTTCAACCCTTGTTCTTTTGTTAATTATTCACACATCCGTTTGTTAATCTCCCTAAGGAAATTAGCTTTTCATAGATCTAAATACAATAATTCCTAAGCTCTAATTGAACTTGCAAAAAAAAAAAAAAAATTAAATAAAACTAAGGAGTAGAGAAATAAGCCCATTTTTTATATCGATTTGAGCTCGTGGCGAAATTCCTTTAACAGTTTCGAAGATCACCTCGATTGTAATTGGAATCAATACTGAAATAAAAAAAAACTAATATATTAACGCCTTGAATCAAAATCGAATCAAAGTTAGAACAATAACCAAAGTTTAAAAAAGGACTAAACTAAATACCCTAAAATACTAAAACTACTCAATTGGCCGAACCTTTTGAAATGAGACTTAACATGCCTATTTATAAAGTTTATGCTCAAACCTAATTAGGGTTGCTAAACAAAAAAAAAAATCTAATTAAGGTACATTCTATGGACTAAAATACACTAATTAAAATTCATGTTCGTCGTTCAGTGTCGAGACATCGGTCCTCATTTTATGAGTATTTTGGCTTCGAAGTTTGATGTTGCAACACCTCTCCTCGGTGTTGCAACACTGTGGTTGTCCTTCCCCTCCTAGGCCCAAAATTAGTGTCCTACACACTAGATAGAGTTGTTAGATCATCCTTAAGCCCATGGGGGCCAATTAAGCCGTTACATACTTTAAAAGTGCGTAAAACTTATATTTTTTATAAATTAAACATAAAACAACAAAAATCAAAAATGAAATAAAAACATATAAAAATTCTATATAAGAAACTCGTTAAGTGCTTGGATGACCTTAATTTACCACAATAAATTGTGACAGATCAGTTTGCGCTCTCTATGCCAAAGAGTTGAACTTTAGACCCACTAAAGCTTGCTACTTATTTTACTTGTTGGCCGTCGTGAGAACTTAACTTATTCTCTAATAATAAAAATATATTAATTTATTTCAATCTAAACATAAAAAACATTAGATATAATTAAAATATTTTTATTTTTTAATATTAATAAGAACAAATAACAAATAATAATAGTGATAATAATAAGGTTTTAAAAATATTATATAGCCCATGTGACCAACAAAATTAAATATTAGTTCATTTTTTTTATTACGAAGGGCTAAAATACAACGGAATTATTATCATTATCGAAAAAGCTACAATACAATGGAGTTAAGTATGCAATTACGCATGATGAATATGATGGCTAGAATTTGTATTTACTCTATACTGTCTTCTATTATACGGTATTTTGCCTCGATTATCCACGAATAAACAAACGACAAAGTTCCTCACTCACAAAGATATCTACCCTGTCAATCAGTCCATACTATTTCAATATTACGTTTCTATTTAATTAAAATTTTAATACATTTTAATTGTTTCAACCATTTTTAATAGTATTTGACTTGTATCAATATATATCGAATTTTTATATTTTAAACAATTTCAGTATATACCAATAATAAATCAGAAAGGCTATTTTGATAATGTAATAGTGTTTCAATCTCTTATGGTGTTAAAATTGTTATACTTCACTTTAATTGCAAATTTATCAGCTTAATGCCATTTTCTTGATAATGCTTTGTATTCTTGTAATAAGTAGACTGTTGTAAGGATGGTTACTGTTTCGAGTTTCAATGAATCTTTTGATTATGTATAAATTTTAAAAAATAAATAATTATTAATATTATTATATGACTATTGGGACGTCGTCCCCATTCTGTCCTCCCTCTCTTGGTTTCATTATGTAGTCATTGTTTCTCATATTAATATAAATTTGGGTAAAGTTGATGCTGTGAACTTAGAATACATACCACGGCCGGTGAAGAATTGGGTTTGCATAGTTTTAGGCCGTAATACTATATTTATTGAATGATCACTTGCATATTTTTCTCACCCATATTCGAACGTTTCCTTTACTATTTCCGTACAATAATGTTTAAGCTATTATAACAATTTTAAAATCAAAACGTTAAAGTAGGTTTCTAAAGCGACAAATTCAAATTGTCTTTTTAAAAAATAATAATAATTCGATTTGCAATTTTTATTTTAATTTTTTTTGGGGTTTCAAATTAAAAGCCAAAAGAGTTTGTAGGAGGAAGCGATGCAATTATAAATATTTAATTTTACTGTAAATGGAGGAGATCAAAAGTTTATCCCTTTCCAATATTTGTACGAGACCACATTTTTAATGCGTAAACCGTGGAGGAATGCAAATTAATTAGTCCATCAAAATTACGAAAGCAAATAGGGATCAGTAAAGTTGACAAAACAACAGTTAGTCGAAGTTCTAAGGTTAAAATATATCCTACTTTTTATAAATTTAAAATTTAGTTTTTAATATTTTTATTTTACAAATTTCTTTTTCTTCTTCTTTTTGTTTTATTCTTTCATAATTAAATTTTAAGTTCAATTGTTAATAGTGTTAAAAATATTTTATTAAATTTGTTAGTGTGATATTTTGAAATAAATTAAAAAAGATGTAATAAACTTGAATAGAACAAAATACTTTTAGTTGAACCTAAATTTTAAAATTTGAAAAATAAAGATTAAATTCTTAGAAATAAAAATATAAGAATTAAATTTTAAAAGATAGATAGATTTATGAAAATTTTAACGATGTTTTAATTGTGAATTAATTAGACAATGAATTAATGATAAAACATGCGTATTTTAAGTGTTAAAGGAACATAAACTATATACATATATTCCTTTTATTTTTGCGAAGTTTATTTCAAATTGGTATTTTCTATTTCGCAAGTGGAGGAAAAAGGGTTTTTCTTTTTATTTGGTAATAAAAAAAAAAAAAAAAAAAAAGCGGAGTAGCAGGTTTATCAAAACTATGTTTTATGTCGTCCAATTATTTATGTTTGTGGTGCCACACCTAAAAGCTAGCCTATTTGTTTTTTAAATTCTAGGCTCTTTGAAATCCAGCCCCACACAACTTTCCACAATTGAGTACACTAGCGTTTTTAAAGATCTTAAAAAGAATAATATTATTATTACGTTATTAGTAGGTGACCGCCTCAAGATGTAATAATGTTTAGATTGTGAATATTGCGGTAAATGATTTATACATAAATAAGGCGGTATCCGTAAGTATACAGATCAGGTTGTAATGTAGTTACAACGGAGAATATGAGTACATGAAGGATCGTACCAAAAAGAGGCTAGTACTAGATCAATTTCAACCTAAACACCAAACGATCTAACTCATACTTAAAATAAGTTATATTACAAAAATATAAATAATAATGATTTTTGGGGTTTTCATCATAATAGTAATAATAAGAAAAGTAAATAATATTGGGGATTTGAAAAGTAAAATTGATCAAATATGAGTATGGGTGATTAGCTTGCTTGATAATCTTGATCAACTATCACTTCGGGCTCTTTGTCAATCAACTAGTCTTTTTCCTAGCAAGATCTTCTGATACGTCCATTAGAATAGTGAGTCAGCAAAGGCTACTTATATTTCGACCTCACAGTCCAAATCGACTCGGGGTTAAAGTGTTCACGGATAGGCCATATCAAGTTTTGGTTAATTCCCACCTTGATAACTTCCTAGTGTTGTCAAGCCTAGGACATAGGTTCTCCCTTTCCTGAACAACCGATCCTTTGAGTGACCTTGCAAAACAGTAAATCCATTATACCTCCACTCGCTAATCCCACATAGAGAGATTAGTTCCTCATGGTTTTCGTAAACAATATAAAGCTGACATAGAATGTAAACACATTAAATGAATAAAAAATATAAATTTTAGGAAAAAGCCTTATTTGTATTAAGAACAAGAGTGAATCCACAAAGTTTGATTGTATCCAAAAATTAGATTTCCCAAGATAACAAAGAACAAACTGAAATAAATCTAAAACCTAAGAAAAGAGAAAACTAAACTAAAATTAAAATGAGAGATTCTAAGCTAAGTAATTGGTGTCCATAACATGTACCAAATGAGTCTGTTCATAGACTTGACATAGCCATCGTCATTAACCCTAGGTTAGCTTAAATTCTTAAGCTTTAAATTGGATTGTGCAGACCAAAATGCCCCATAGCTCGTATTAATTCCCATCCAGAGTCGATGTCGCGACACATCAGGACCTGTGTTGCGACATAGAAGTCGGTATACTCTTCTTTAGAATGTCTTCAGAGGTATGTCGTGACACCCTTAGGATGTGTTACGACATTGAAGGCAGTCTCAGAATTCCTCTATTCTGCTCTCTATGTTACGACATCGAATCCTTCGTGTTGAGACATAGCAACTAGTATCAGTTTAGCACACCTTTTAATGGTCTCCTGTACACTCACAAAGTCCATTAGCTCACCCTTAGGCCTCATTCGGCCCCTATGGTCAACAACAGACTCAAATTGCACACTTTATTGAATTTAATTAAACTAACTAAAACATAATTAAAACCTAATGATAATGCTTATTTTAAAGCTCTTAAAGTGTGAAAATTACTTTAACATACTACACCGATTTACGACATATGAAAATCCCCCACATTTAAGTCATTTCTTGTCCTCAAGCAACTTAGATAAAAACAATAAATGGGAAAGACAACCCTTGAAAACATATGATACAGGCATTGACTTTGGAGCACATGACTAGGCATTTCATCTTTACGAATAATCTTGACATGATGCATAATTGATTTACCAATTTTGACCTCAGCCATCTATGTTTAGTACATTACAAAGTCTACAAACGGTAAGGGTCTCACATGTAGGACTTCATCAACAAATCATACAAGTAATTTGATTACCATAGCAGAACACAAATAGTTGCTTATGCAATTGTTTAGTATAATGTCCATTTATGCATAAGGATACCTAGGTCACATAGGACTTTTTGGCTTGTAACTTATTGATGCTTAAGACAAGTATGAAATTCAAAAAAGTAAGCATCAAAATGGTTGCAAACACGAAAATAGTTTGGCACATTTTATCAATCCCTATTCTTTTCCCTTAGCAACCTTTGCCCGCTTTTTGCCTTATTTCTTATTCTCTCACCTTCCTTATTTCTCCACATAGTAAATCACAACATAATATAGTAACTACAGCTAGCTTACAAGTTTCTGTACACTAATGAATGAGTTTTTCTAATTTTTGTGAATTCATCACCTTTTCTTTTTCTTCATTTTTTTTTCCTTAATATATCTCACTCACAAATGCTTTTGCTTCTCAAGAACTTTTTCTACTTGCTTTGATTTTCTTTTTTAATTTCTCTTTTGTTCTGCACTTTAGGCTAACCTATAGTTCCTATATCACACTAATCTTTCCTATTTCACTTTGTTTTTACAAATTTCGTCGTGATGTATCTACTTAACCCTCAATACGTATAGCCAGACGTCAATAGTCATGTTATTCAAGCCCAAAGAAAGAGGGAAAATACAAATTAATGTTATTGGCTCGAGTTTTGTAATAAAGTTCATCAAGAAGTGTTTACAGGCTCAAATAGGTACTAAAGATGGATAAGTACAACTAAGATTTTTTTGGCTTTGGATATGTTCCAAATAATCTCTTAGGTCATACATAAATATCTCAATATGCACAAATTTAACCATCCAAACAAACTCAAATTCAACCATTTATCATGCATAGTAACATGCTCATTTCATTGTATTTTCTATATCATTTGGTACAGTTGATTGTTTAATGCCTATTTACAGTATAATGTATTGAACTTAGTAGTCTAATAATAAAAAATTTATAATCACTTATCATAATGTCAAATTTATTTGTAAACACAAGCAACCTATGTACATGCTCCTGACCAATCACTTGGATTTCTATAAGCTCAAGCACCCAATTAACAAGAAAAATCAAAACAAAAGCATAAAAATTGAAACAAATTAGAAATAGGAACAAAATTCCTATATTACCCCCCACTTATTAGAAAACATATTATCCTCAATGTGTACCCCTAATAACAAAATAAGGAAGACAGTTACCCGATTGATCGTGATCATTCCATAGGTTATTGGTGAGTGCTTCATCGTTGTTTATTCTTGGGATGTTTTTTATATGCAAGGGTATATATAAAAATAAAATAGAATTTTAATTCAATAATTTAAGAAAGTACAATACCCTAATAATAGAAACTAATTTAGTTTCCTAAATCAATTTATTCCTAAAAAATACTACTAAATTAACTCGAAAAATTATTCATCATCTTCCTAGAATCCTCTTTTCCTCGTTTTCTCCATTTGTTTTTTCTACAGAAGAATAAACTGCTTAAATACGTCAGCTCCTAGTAGTTTCCTTGGAGGATTCATGGTCCTATCTAACTACTCGATAGGTACCCTGCTCTTTTACACAATTCTATTATTAAATGGAGGAAAAATATTCCCTTTCCTAGATTTCTCTCGCATTCAACCATATTCTTGTATATCCATGTAGTAATACATATTTGCTTATTTTGGAGTATCTCGTATGTTATGATAGCATGGATTGGACTGATCTTGGACATATTTTCTACAGGTAAAATTCTTGAATAGACAAATTTCATCCACTTCTTGGCTTTTGGTGTCATTAACTCTTGATTGAATGTTTCAGGTATTGCTGTTACTATTCAATATGTCCACACCTCATTCCCTTCTATCAAGAATCTCAGTATTTCTTCCATGTTTACATTTTTGAACTCCTTTAGATATGTTTTATATAGATAGTCGCTATAGTAATATGGTGCATCAAAAAATTGAAAAATACTCATCTTAGTTACCAAGACATTGATCCCTCCAACCTTCACAAAAGACTGAATCCTATAGAATTGTTTGGTTGCTTCTCTTTTTTCAATACTAGATAAAATTCCTGCACTATAGGAATTATTGTAGGTTGTTCAGACAATAAGCAAAAATTGGTCCACTCTCTTTCTATTGCATTCTCCCATATGTCTTTACAATTCCACATTAAAGGATCAAATCCTTGCTCTTGGATGAAAGTGTACTGTTGTAGTTGTTGTAAGTATTTATCCATGTCACTTTCCTGGAATTCAATAGATGGACTTCAAGCACTTACACTAAAACTGGCTATTCGATAATCTAATTTTGTTGGAATCCTTTGTACAATCTTCTTCGTCTGCAAATTGATATTTCTTTTCAATAGTTGTAAAAATAAGAGGATGGATGTGACCTATTTATGCCTTTAAAAGAAAAGAATAATATATTCAAGAGTTATAGTTTATTTCTATTTAGTAAGAAGTGAAAGAACTAGAACATAATATAATTAAACTTCAAAAAGGTCAGCAGTTAGTTTGGAAAGCAGAGTTGCGCAAGGGTTTCGTGACGTCCCTTATTGGTGTTGAGACATCGAGAGCAGTTTCCATATTCTAAATGTTGTCTTTTTTTGCGACATTTAGTATGGGTGTCACAATCTATAAGCCAAATTCCATTATGTTCTAGTTGTGCTGTAAAAACAATAGTTTTGTCGCTTTTTTCATTATCGTCCGTTTCGTTTGTCAATATCCCCTTATTTCCTCTTGAATCGCATAGTGTGTTACATTGTAAAAATTTTTTATCGACTACCGTGCTTGTCGTTCCCCAAAAATAATTTTTTATTGTTTGCCATTTATAAGAAAAAGTTGCCCTCCTTTTTTGATCAGATCTATTACCCCATGAGGTGTCATCTGATGTATAACGTACGGGCCTGCCCATCTCGATTATAGCTTTCTAGGAAATAACTTTAATCTTGAGTTGAAAAATTAAACTTTCTGTCCAGGGAGAAATTCACGCTTTTGTATCTTTGCGTCATGTCCAAGTGTACTCCTTTCCTTACACATTTTAGTGTTTTCATAGGCCATAAAATGAAATTCTTCCAATTCTTGTAGTTGGAATAATCTTTCTTTCCTAGCTAATTCTAGATCCAAATTTAATTCTTTGATTGCCCAATATGCCTTTTTTTTCCAATTGAATTAGTAAGTGACAATTCTTCCCGTAAACTAGCTTGTGGGGACATACCTAGAGGAGTATTATATGCTACTTTGTAAACCCATAATGCATTGTCTAACCTTGCTTCCCAATACTTTTGACTTGGGTTCACTATTTTCTCTAAGATCTGTTTAATTTCATGGTTAGACATTTCTGCTTGCCCATTAGCTTGTGGGTGATAAGCCATTGTCATTCGATGTCTTATGCTGCATTCTACCAGAGAAGCTTCAAACTGCTTGCTACAAAAATTAGATCCTTCATCACTAACCAATGCACATGATGTACCAAACCTAGCGAATATGTTTTTTCTCAAAAATCTCTATATTGATTTTGTATCATTAGCAGGCAAAGCAACAGCCTCAACCCATTTTGAAACAAAATCAACAACTAGAAGAATGTATTGATTTCTAAAAGAACTTGGAAATGGTCCCATGAAATCAATGCCCTAGACGTCAAATACTTCTACCTCGATTATCCCTGTTTGCGATATTTCATCCTTTTTCAATATACTCCCAGTTCGTTAGCATCTATCACATCTTTGTATGAATCCATAGGCATCTTTGTTCATAGTTGGCCAATAAAATCCTGATTATAGCATGCTCTACTATGTCCTTTTTCCACCAAAATGCTCCCCGTATAGAGATGTATATCATCCTTGTAAAATGTTGTGTATTTCTCCCTCCGCTACACACCTTCAGAACAATTGATCTGTGCATTTTCGAAACACATACGAATCCTCCCAGATATAATTTTTTGACTCGTAGGCTATCATCTTCTTCTATTATCAGGATACCTGCGGTGGAAAAAATCTCTAGCAATGTAGTTGACATAATCTGCATACCAAGGTGTTATGTGTTTCCTAGGCCTTGTTTGATGAATGTCTACCTTAAATAATTGCTCATATGTAAAAGTCTCTTCAATTTCTTTAATACATTTTTTCTTTTAAGTTCTTCTCAGTTCTAGATAAATGATCTTCAATTTGATTCTCAGTTATTTTTCTATCCATTATCCGTAGATCGAATTCCTAAAATAGTAGCACCGATCTCATGAGCCTGGTTTTTGTCTCTTTCTTCTTCATGATGTATTTTAATACAGAGTGATCAATATAAACATATACTTTATTTGCCATTAAATAAGGTCAAATTTTTTCGCAAGTAAATACCACCGCCAACATTCTTTTTCAGTTGTAGTGTAATTGCATTATGTTGGATTGAGTGTTTTGCTTGCATAATGAATAGGCCTAAATATGTTATTCCTCTTTTGTCCCAAAATTACGCTTACTACATAGTCCCTAGCATCACACATAACAATAAAGTTTTGACCAATTCGAGGTAATAATGATTAGTGTAGATATGAGTTTCTTTTTTATTACCTCAAAGGCTTTGATGCAATTTCGGTGAAATATCAAAAGTGTCTCCTTTTGAAGAAGTTGATTAAAGAGTATAGAGATGTGAGAAAAATATTTTATTAATCTTTTGTAGAATCCAGCATGACCCAAAAATTTTTGAACATCCCAGGCATTCGTTGGATTGGGGAGGTTTTTTATAATCTTAAGTTTAGCTTTGTTGACTTCTATAACTCTCCTTGAGATATGATGTCCCAATACCAATCCTTCCTTCACCATGAAGTGACATTTTTTCCAGTTAAGTACTAGATTAGACTCTTTGAACCTTTTTAAGAATTTTTCAAGGTTACCTAAGCATTCTTGAAAAGAGTCCTCGTAAACTGAGAAGTCATCCATGAACACGTCCAACCCCTCCTCTAACATATCAGCGAAGATAGCTGTCAGGCACCTCATAAAGGTTCATGGAGTGTTGAATAAGCCAAATGTCATTCTTATAAAAACATAAGTGCCAAAAGGACACATGAAAGTAGTTTTCTCATGCTCTCTCAGATGTATTGGAATTTGATGGTACCTTGAGTACCCATCAATAAAAAAATAGTAATCTTTTTCTACTAATCAATCAAGCATTTGGTCAATAAAGGGTAGTGGGAAGTGGTTTCTTTTTTTGTTGCATCATTCAATTTTCGATAATCAATTCATACTCTCTAACCAGTAACTATTCTTGTTGGAATTAACTCATTTTTATCATTATCGATTACTGTTAGACCCCTCTTATTTGGAACACATTGTATAGGGCTAACCCACTCACTATAAAAAATGACGTAAACAATACCTAGGTCTAGCTATTTAAGCAATTCCTTCTTTACCACCTTTTTCATTGTTGGATTAAGTATATGCTGAACATCAACTACAGACTTTCTTCCTCCTTCTGATCTGATGTTATGTTGACAGAATGTAGGCTTAATTCTTTTGAGGTTAGCAAATGTCCATCCTATAGCTTTTTTATGCATTTTCAAGACACTCAATAGAGCCTCATCTTGGTTTGCATCTAAACCAGCAGCAATAATCACCGTCAGAGTATTTGGTTCCCCAAGATATCCATATTTTTAATGCTTGAGTAGTGGTTTCAATTCTAACCTGAGAGGTTTGATAACATATGGCACCATTTTTTTTGAGTTCGGGACAAGTTGTTTCGACTGCCCCTTGCTCTGCCTCCACCAATCAAGTTGGGACACCATGTGATCATTCTCTTGTTCAACATCATCTCACTCTTCTTTTGCTTTGTAATCATTTAATTCATTTGTGATTAGTTCCAACTGGTTGCATTCTTGTTCTTTGTTTTCAACTTGTTCCAGTTGCCTAGTTTCCACTTCATGACATTCCTCCTAGGAAGATTCATTAGCGCTAAATTTCTCCAATGTTTCCATTACTTCCCCTCGTGTTTTTTTCCAAATGCCTCACCCAATTATAATATCAATTTTTTGTCTATTTTGACTGTCTAACCCAAAGTAAAAATGCTAAATTTGAACTGTGATGTGTATACCCTCGCCGAATATGAATATGAGGATGTTCTCAAACCTCTCCCATGCCTGCCCCAATGTTTTATGGTACTTTGCCTGAAATAAAATAATTGTGTGTAAATACTCAGTACCTTGGTCATAAGCAATACTCGACTAAGAAATAATTGCACAAACTCAGTCCAAGTATTAATGTTGTCTGGGGGAAGTGTATCTAACCAAAATTTTGCCTTTCCATCCAATTCAAATGGAATTAATAATAACTTGATAGTATTTGGTGGAACATCCGTGAAATTGATAGTACTGTATATATGATCAAATCTCCATAGGAATGCTATGGGATCCATAGTTTTATGATTGGTGAACCTGACATTATTAGAAATCCATGTTAGTAAAAAAGGGTTCAGTTTAAATTGTAAACTATGAATGACGAGACGAGTAATGCTAGACCATAGCCAGTCCACATCAGACAATGTCCTTAAGACCTGTATAATTTTTGTTAGTAGCTATTTATTATTTCATTTATAACCTAAGAATTTTATAATTATTTTAACTAAAGCGCAAAAATTGAAATCGAACTAGTAACGTTGCCCATGCGTTAAGGGCGGATCGACATGTCACATGAGAAAAATATATTTAAGTCCTTTTTCATTCGTACCTAAATAGGTATTTATTTGTAAAAAAAATCAAGAAAAACAATTTTGATTTGAATTATTTGACAAAATACTACTAACTTCGAGGATTGATTGATAAATGGATACATTTGAACTAATGATTTTACAAACCGTGACTTTGGAAAAATATTGATGAAAATTTGAGAGAAACTTTCCGGGTTAAAAAATATTTATATAGTTTATCATAAAATCCATTTGTGTATTCATTTTAGAAAATCTTTATTTAAGTTTTAGAAAAATCCCATTAAAAGTAATTTGATTAAAATATAAGTACGTCAAGCATAAAGAAAATAAAATAATCCAGAGGCCATATTACAACATTTAACTCAAAATAGTAAAGTAGTAAAGTGAACAAAAAAGAAATCTAGAGTCCAAATAAAACCGTTTCTGAAGTATGGCCCCCACCAAGTCATCTATGGCCCAAGTCCATGTCACTGAGCATTACCTGCAAGGGTTAAGGAAACGAGGTGAGTTACTAGAACTTAGTGTATAATCACCTTACCGTTCATCACTGGGCTTGAACCCTTTAGCAATATTTTCGGCCTAAGCCCCTTTTCATAATAATGTATCAAATAAATCAAATGAAGATAATGCAACCCAACCCAACCTAATAATCCATCCGTTACACACTTCCCGTACCATCCCATCACACCTGCGGGGATCAAGTCAACCCACCCCGCCAAACACACCAATCGTAGGCATTTTTCCATTTATAATTTAGTTTGGTTGTGGCCAAGAAACCAAAATCATAACGAATCAGATTAATAAACAATTTTGTGGCAGTGCCACCAGAATCACTTCTTTTCAACATTTTCCCATCCCATGCAAAATTATGTAAAGACATACGTGATAAATCATGATATTTACAATATAACAACATTCATTAATTCAGAGCTTCATTACAACAATTTCTGCCCATTAAAACACTTTTGCAAATTGGTCCATGAAGGCAATATATCAAAACGGCCCATAAAGGCAATATATCAAAACGGCCCATTAAGACAATTTATCAAATTGGCCCATTTTGGCAATATATCAAATCGCCCATTTTGGCAATATATCAAATCGGCCCCTTTAGGGCATTTTTGTAGTTTTCACAGTGTTAATACCAATTTTGTCAATTTTATCAAAATAGTGAAATTTAGGCCAATTTTCCCCAGTTTACACCACTTTACGATTTTAATCATAGTGACTTATTTCCAATATGATATCAATCTTAAACCCACGAAAAACGGTGTGAGATTACACACCTGATTACAGTAAGTACTAGGCTTTCTTGATCTTCGACACCTAAGATATCATAATGCTCGATTAGATGACATACGTAATTTTATTAATCAACTCTAAATAAACGATCTAAAGTGTTTACCCTTGGAATCGTGAACCACCACAATTTTTGATTCTCCCCGGATGATGGTACACAACCCGGTGGAAAATCCTAAACCGCCGATACTGCCCTTCGTTTGAATTTAGGAGTAGGGATAGCTAATCCGTTCCTTTTGTGATCTCCACATGCTTTCCATTTCGATTTGATATCGCTTGCCTCCATTGAATAAAATCTTAGTCAAAAATAATATTACGTTGCTATGAAATGATCGACTAAAGACAAAGGGTCGGCTTACCACTTGAATCGCGTGATCAACTAGCTGATAGATCGAGCGATAAAGTCCCTAAAATAATATAATCGATTAATCACAACCCCTATTATCCTAATAACAACTTATACGATTAAAGAACGATTTCAAATGACCCACGAAAAATTCCTTACCTTATCGATATTGGATCTAATTTCCACCGTTTGACTTAGGGCTAGAAAGATACACGGCCACCCACTTCGAACACTACGAAAAAGAGGGTGATTAAAATATGAAGAAGTGGAAGATAACACCATTTTCAGTTAAGATCATGATTTACAACCGAATAATGATAAATACTTATTCGGCTAAAAAGAAAAGAATATGTACATAGAAAAGAATTCACTTATGGATTTAATCGAAGAAGGTATGTCAACTCAAACAAGAAAGAAGTTATGAAGGAGTTATTGTGGATTGAGAGTTTCGGCTATGGAAGAAAATGATCAAGAATAGTTTCGGTTATGAGGGTATGGATTAGAGAAGAAGATAGTAGAGTTGGAGAAATTCATGAAAAAAAAAAAGAAAGGTTGAGAAGGGGTGCTTAACAAATTTCGGTTTTCAAGAGAAGATGAATGAAAATAATTTGGTTTCTATGGTTTGGTAATTTCGACAAACAAGAAAGAATTGAAGAAAAGAAATGATCACTAATGGCTTGAAATTTCGAGAAAGAGGAGAAGAAGTTTGAGAAAAATGACACAAAAATGCTAAAAGGAATTTTAGCCAAACAAGCACCAAAGTTTCTACCAAAAGTCAAAAGAATTTTGGCTACTCTCTTCCTATACCAAAATCGTGCATACTATGACAATAAGGTCAAAATTTGGCCAACAATTCTTTCCATAACATCACCATTGAAAAATGCCAACATGTTCCCATAGCTTGCCTTTTTCTTATGATTTTTCCCTACCCTCATCCTTTCCTTATATTCATAGCCACCTTGCCAAAATTAAAAAGTCCACCTTGCCTTATATACCATCTTGGCCAACACTTAGGGAAAGAACACAAAAAAATTAATCAAAATTTTGCACTTGATGGGATTTGAACCTCTCCCCTCAAAGTCCTTCATGTGGCGCCATATCCCTTTTACCATAAGCTCCTTTATACTAGCAAAATGCTCGCTAATTTCCATAAGCCTTGATGCCACTTACTATCTCTCCCTAATAAGCTTAAACACAAAAATTTTTACTAGGGCCCAAATAGACCCCGAGCCTTCACAGAACCCCTAACATACACAATTAATATTTTAACTAGCTTAACGTAAGAAATAATACAACACATAGAATTCTAAATTTTATGATGTTACATGGCGCCAATAAGTTTACAGCCTCTAGACGTATTAATGTCCATAATATGAATACTGCAATAAAAGATATATATAAATGAGGCGGTATCCATAAGTATATAGGCCAGGTTGTAATGTAACAGCCCAATTTAGGGGCTAGTTGGAATAGTGATCTCGGGATCACTAATCCAAGATTAGAGAGATTTATTTTCATGTTATATTATGATCTAGAACATGATAGCATATGTGCATGAAAATTTTGGTGCTTTAATTATAGCGATTTCATGTTTAATCGCGAAAAAGGACTAAATCGCATATAGTGCAAAAGTTCCATTCTATAGGCTAAAAGTACCAAATAGCTATAGATTGTTAATTGGAGTTCTTTAAAAGGAAATTAGACCCCTAAATTTAGCATGGCTGGCCGTAGGAGACAAATATGGACAATGTTGGTCAAAGTTGGTGATAATTGGTAACTTATTTGACTTCTATTAATAAAATAAGGAGAGAAAAAAATATCAACTTTTCTCCTTTTCTCTTCCACCAAAAATTAACAGCAAATAGGGGGTAGAAAGTTTTAAAATTTTAGCACACTCATCTCTTCACAAGTAAGTGTTCAAGTGAACTTTTCTTGAAGATAATTGTACTTTTGAGACCCCTAAAGCTTAAGCTTTCATATGAGGGGACTAATGTGAGCCTTTATTGTTATTTGCTGCATTTTTATGGAAGAAATTGAGTCTTAGTTAGTAAATGAACAACTTTTGTGAAATGTGTTAGCATGAAAACACCAAATAGGACCTTAATGAAAAGGTTACAAAATTTGTAGTAAGTATGTGAAATGTTGAGTTTTGATGACAACTATAAGAGTATTAAATGTTCACCTAGGCTTGTTGAAGGTAGAAATATGATGAGAATTTATTTTCGAGCCTAGGGGCAAAATAGTCATTTGCCAAAGTCTAGGGGCAAAATAGTAATTTTTTCTAAACATGATTTTTGAAATGCTTTTATTAATACACTGATTAAAATGAGTTAAATTGCTATTATAGAGTAAGAAGAATCGATGAACCGCCTTGATTGAGGAAAGAACAAAGTCTTGAATTAGATTGACAAGCTAGCTCATTTTGAAATTAAGGTAAGTTTGTATGTGATTTAAGTAACATTTATATTGGCATGTTGAGGAATGCTTGGCATTATATTAATGCATGATGCACTACCAAATTGAGTAGTTAATGGGAATGAGATGTTGAAATCCTAATGGGCCATATTGAGTATAGAAATGCTATCATTGAGATACGAAATAGATAAGGTCCCCTATAAGACCATGTCTGGGACATGGCCTCGGCACCGAGTTGAGATCCCGTATAAGACCATATCGGGATATGGCTTCGATAATGAATATGAAAATCATATAAGATCATATTTAGAATATGGCATTAATACATGATAGGAAATTCCATATAAGACAATATTTGGGATATGGCATTGGCACCTAGAAGTTATCCCATATAAGACCATATTCGGGATATGGCATTGGCATCTAGAGGTGACTCCATGTAAGACCACCTCGAGGATGTGGCATTGGCTTTATACTTACATTAGTGACGATAAACACACGTCTTTGATTATCCCTTATGAATAGTGGGAAAGTAGATGAATTTAGAAGTAGAGATGTGAATGATATTTAAGTCATGTGAATGACTGAATACAAGTGCTCGTGAATGAGTCACAGAGAATCTATTTTGATATGTGGTACGGTATGTGCTAGATAAGGGCAATTGTAAGTAAATATTGTCAAGAAGCCTTGACTCGAGTACGATTAGCTAATACCATGGATGGTTTATTTTATGAGCTTAATTATTGCTATTTATTTCCATGCAAACTTGTTAAGCTTTATGCTTACCCCTTCTTCATTGCCCTTCTTTCTTGTAGTATTGCCAAGGTAACTCGAGGATCGTGGATGTAGGAGTTTGGAAATCACACTATCGATAGCACTTTGGTATACCAATTTTAGGCATATTTTGCGTATGGCATGTATAGGGCTCAAGTATTTTGTTAAGTTGTAATTGTTAATCAAAGTGTTAGCTATGTAAGTTAGTAAAAGTCATTTTGTAAATGGTCTTATGAGTTAGGCAAATACTTGACAAACTCTTTTGTTTAATGAAGATGGAATTCATGAAGTGTATGTCCCTTTAATTACCTTCTATGTTGAAATGAGTTCTTAGACTTGCTTATGGGATAGGAATTGTTTTGTTTTGAGCAGAAGTATGTATGTGTGCATTCTAGGGTAGCAAGGGCTTGGTATATAGCCTGCTAATTGCCCACTTAGGTAGACACACGGGCGTGGGTCTAGACCGTGTGGGAGGCACGGCTAGCACATAGGAGTGCACCCAGGCCGTGTGAAGTTTGCATCTTGCACTTGGGATTTAAATCACCACATGGCTGGGGTACATGGGCGTGTGTATAGGCCGTGTGGATGGGTCAGAATGCCAAGGTTTGGCACACGGGTTTGTGACACGAGGGTGTCAAGGCCGTGTGAAATTAGTCAGTGTTGACTACGGGTGGAAGATACGGGCATGCCTTAAGGGCACACGGGCGTGTCCCTAGGCCTACACGGGTGTGTGGCCCCTGTTTTGGTTAAAAAGTTTCTCGAACTTGTGAAAGTTCTAGGAAAGATTTCGATACTTCTCGGAAGCATATTTAGGGCCTTCTGGGCCGAATATGTATGAGCAATAGGGTTCAACAAAATTTTATAACCCTGTTCTAGATGTTTAAGCAAGATTAGCAATGTAATGCCTCAAACCCTGTTTTGACTTGAACACGGGCAATGGGTGTTACATGTAATATAGTTATAATGGATTAGGTGAGTATTTCGAGGATCGTACCCTAAAGCAGGCTAGTACTAGATCAATTTCAACCTAAACACCAAAAGATTTAACTAATACTTAAGTTATATTAAGAAAATATAAATAATAGGGATTTTTTGGGGGTTTTATAATAATAGTAGTAATAATAAGAAAAGTAAAAAATTACTGGGAAGTTGAAAAGTAATTATGAGTGATTAACTCGCTTCGGTAATCTTCATCAACTATCAGTTCAGCTACTAGTCAATCAACTAGTCGATATCTTAGTAAGGTCTTTCGATACATCTACTAAAATTGCGAGTCAGAAAAGACTACTTATCTTCTGACCTCAGAGTCCAAACCGACTCGAGGTTAAGGTGTTCTTGAATATACCATACCAATTTTGGGTTAATTACTACATCGATAACTTCTTAGGGTCGTCAAGCATAGGGTTTAGGTTATCCCTTTCCCAAACAACTGATCCTTTGAGTGACTCTGCAAAACAGTCAATCCATTATACCTCCACTCGCTAATCCCCCATAGAGAGATTAGTTTCTTATGGTTTTTGTAAACAATATAAAGCCGACATAGAACGTAAACATAATAAACGAATTGGAAATATAAAGTTTATGAAAAATCTTGATTTGTATTAAGAACAATAATGAATCCACAAACTAGATTTCCCGAGATAACAGTAGAACAAATTGAAATAAATCTAAAACCTAAGAAAAGATAAAACTAAACTAAAATTAAAAAGAGAGATTCTAAGCTAAGTAATTGGTGTCCATAACATGTGCCAAATGAGCCTATTTGTAGACTTGAGGTAGCTGTCGTTCTTAACCCTAGGTTAGCTGACATTCTCAAGCTTTAAATTGGATTATGCGGACCAAAATGTCCCTTGACTTATATTAATTCCCGTCTAGGGTCAATGTCGAGACATATTAGGACCTGTGTCGTGACATAGAAGTCAATATACTCTTATTTAGAACGTCTTCAGAGGTATGTCACGACACCCTTCGGCTGTGTTGTGACATCAAAGGCAGTCTTGGAATTCCCCTATTCTGCTCCCTATGTTGCGGCATCGAATCCTCCGTGTTGTGACATAGCGACCAATATTAGTTTAGCACACCTTCTAATGGTCTATTGTACACTTGCAAAGTCCATTAGCTTAGCTTTAGACCTCATTTAACCCTTAAGGTCAATAACAAACTCAATTTGCACACTTTATTGAATTTAATTAAACTTGCTAAAACAAAATTAAAACGTAATGATATTGTTTATTTTCAAGCTCTTAAAATGTGAAAATTAGTTTGACCTGCTACATCGAATTATGACAGATTAATAGTATGACTCTTGTAATACATTGTAATTTTGAAGGAGAAATTCTAGATAACATGCAACGAAATCTTTTAAATGTCTCATTTAGATAAATTAGGAACATATGTTCTCCACCTTTCAACATTAAATAAGGTTTAGTTTTCTTTTCATGCACCATTGTTTATTGTGTAAAGCTAATCATATTACATTGATTAAATTATTCATCCATTTTCAACATTTATCATGACGTTTAAAGTTTTGCTCAACTTTTCCTAAAGCCGCCAAATGGAATCCATCCTAATAAGGTAACTATAAATTTAAGTTGTCACAAAATAACCCAAATGTTTTTTTTAATAATATGGATGACAAAAACATATAATAGTTAATTTTGTATATTAGTTGAAGCCTCATAATCCCTCCACTTACTGCTGGACAAATCTTGCTTTTAATAAAATAGAAAATTATTTAGTTACTTCATATAACCAATCTAACTAAAATAATAATATCGACAGTCCGACTATTAAAAATATTTCAAGAAAGCGAAATTTCTTTTATCTTATTTAAATCAATTTTGATGAAATATTTTATTGGTTCCGTAGCAGCTATTAAAAATATTAAAATATCCCGTAGCCCATTTATCCCGGGGAAAATTATTGGACCTACAATTACACATGTGAATTATATCTACACGCCTGAAATTATTGTTAATTGTTTAAAAAAAATTTTTTTGGTTAAATCTATCTTCTTCTTCTTAGTTTTTTTTCTAGAAAGTTATATATTTAGCAAAAATAATATAAATATTATAAAATTATATAGAAATGTTTAAGGTTTAAGGTTTAAATTAGTCACTTAAGTCATATTTGGAGTCATTGAAAATTAATTAGACTTAGAAATAGGTTTTGACTTGTTCAAAAAAAAAAAAATGGTCGAGCTTGGATTCAAGTATGGGCCTGACTCGACATGTTTTTCGGTTTTATTATATGTTCATTTTATTTTATTTTTATATATTATGTATTTTATATTATATTAAAATTAAATATGTAATGTTTTATTTTAAATATAAAAAATATGTTGTTTATGTTAAAAATTTTAATAAAAAAATAAAATCACTAATGTATTAAAAAATTTTAAAAAAATCATGTGAATTTTTCAAAAAAATGTGCATATTTAAATGGTTTAGATTAGTCAATTGGTTTGGACAAAATTTGAAACCCATATTACAGAGGTAATCGAGTTGAACAATTATTAATAAAGTAAATATCATTTATGAACCTAACGCGACTCATAAACACCTCTAATCACGGTTATCCAAAATTATCTCTAAGGGATTTCAAAAATATCAAAGTTATATATATTCAATCTGTAACACCCCTTACCAGTAATCCTATACCGGAATGAGGTATGAGGCGTTACCTAACTTAATATCATACATACAATCGTCTCCAGGTTATGAAACTTCGTTTAGAATTAAAACTTTTCAAACTTCATCTTAAAATCTTTAATATGGGCCTACAAGACCCAAAACAAACTTTAGAAACGGTTCGGATCCAAACCGAGTTCCTTAGAAAACTTTAGAAATTCCATTGGAATTAGGGCACACGCCCATGTGAACTTGTGGCACGGCTATGTGGCTAGCATGGCCATGTTCTTAGCCCGTGCACTAGACTGACTTGTGCTTCACGAGAAGTCAGGATGTCACACACTGGCACATGCCCGTGTCCTTAGGCCGCGTGGCCATTTAAATTCCTAAAATCAAGTGCAGGTTTCACACGATCTGGGTATATGCCCATGTCCTATGGCCGTGTCTTCCACACGGTTGAGGCACACGACCGTGTCTTAACCTGTGTGGCTACTACCAAGCATTCTATTTTGCCAACTTAGGGTGTAGGGGGACACACGTCTGAACTACACGCCTATGGGATGGCTCATGTGTAACATCTTGATTTAGGGCCCAGTTGGAATAGTGGTGCGAGACCACGAAATCGAGATGAAATTATGATTTTTAAGGTTTATGTCATGTTTGCATGCTAGTATGAAGGTTTCATGAAGCAATTTCGCTAAATTGTGATTGAATGGTCTAAAAGGACTAAATTGCAAAAGTTGCAAAATATGAATTTCTAGAAGCTTTTTCTATGAAATAGCTTTAGAATAATAATTATGAACCTCTAGATAGCAATTTTCCCAATATTTAATTTTTGGACAAAATTGGTCATGAGATAGTTTTATGGAAATTTTTAAAAAGAGGGGTATTTTGGTCATTTGCCTAATAAATGATTAAAATGGGAAAAAGATGACAAAAATCAATTCATCTTCTTCCTCAAGCTGCCAAAAATTCCAATAGCCATTGTTAGGGCTCTTTCAATTTTCCAAGCTTGCTAGTAAGTGCTCCTAAGCCTGGTTTTTGATATTCTTCGTATTTTTGAAGTCCTGGTAGCATGAGTAAGCTATTTTTAGCTATTTGATGAGCTATAATGGATGTTCAAAAATATAGTCATGTATGACATGCATGTATTTTGATGTTCTATGGAAGATTATAAAAGCTTGATGCAGTAGAAACATCTTTTGTTAAGTGATTTTCCATGAAAATGCATGTAGGGACTTGATTGTGAAAATCTTAAGTTTGGTCATACATCCGTGATTTTGTAAGAATTGATGATTTCTATAGTTGAGACTATTAATCAGCTAAGCATGTAGTTTAAGAAAGTTGTATAAAAATCATTTTACGAGCTTAGGGGCAAAAGTGCAAAATGAGAAAGTATAAGGGCAAAATTGTAATTTTGACAAAGAATGAGTTATGAGTCAATTTAGTCAATATGCTTATTAAGTGGTCTATTTATGATTATAGATCAAGAAATACGAAACCCAGATCGAAACCGAGGCAAGAACAAAGTCGATGACTAAATTGCATATCTATATACATTTTGCATATTGAGGTAAGTTTGTATGATTTCTAAGCTTTATGATTTCTATCATTGAATTGCTTAGTATAATGTACATTGTTATCATGGAATGCTTAATGTTTGTTAAATAAAGAAATCAATGTGATTAAGTATGAACAAGTTATCATGTAAGTCCAAGGACCCAAGCTTGGCCTTGAACAAGTTATCATGTAAGTCCAAGGACACAAGCTTGCCATTGAACAAGTTATCATGTAAGTCCAAGGACCCATGCTTGGCATTGAACAAGTTATCATGTAAGTCCAAGGATCCAAGCTTGGCATTGAACAAGTTATTATGTACGTCCAAGGACCCAAGTTTGGCATTGAACAAGTTATCATGTAAGTCCAAGGACCCAAGCTTGGCATTGAACAAGTTATCATGTAAGTCCAAGGACCCAACCTTGGTATTGAACAAGTTATCATGTAAGTCCAAGGACCCAAGCTTGGCATTGAATAAGTTATCATGTAAGTTCAAGGACCCAAGCTTGGCATTGAACAAGTTATCATGCAAGTTATCATGTAAGTCCAAGGACCCAAGCTTAGCATTGAACAAGTTATCATGTAAGTCCAAGGTAAGCTTGGCATGGATTCAAGAAGAGATATATCATGTAAGACCGTATCTAGGATATGGCTTTGGCATTGAGTTACGTGGGATGAGATTTAGTAACCTTGATTATTCGTATAAATTCATCGAGCAAATGAGTAAAGTTAAAATGAGATAACAAGAAAGCTAAGTAAGCAAAGATATTACCAAGTTGAAATTGAGTGCTATTTATGTTATGAATGATGAATTAGAGATCATGATTATTAAATTAAAGTATGTTGATCAATGTGATCAAGTGATACAGACACCATGTTTACCTTACAAGTACGAGGATAGTAAGTATCATGAGACATGTGAGAATCAGTATAAGTAAGTAAGCTTTAAAGCTAAAATTATGATACCATTGTTATGTCAAATAGTTTATATTAAGCAAGTTATTAATCTGTGTTTTATATGCAAACTTACTAAACTAAATGCTTACGTCTTTAATCCTTTCTTTCTATGTAGTTCCGCCAAGTTAACTTGTGGATTGTTGGAGTCGGAGCTCGTAGCACACTATCAATCCTTATTTTGGTATAGCCAAGTTATTTTACTAAGTATGGCATGTATAGAAAGCATTAATTTTAAGAACATGTTTTAAGAAGGGCCATTGTATAGGTTATCAAACCATTGTTTTTTTGTATGGCTAAGTGGTTAGCCACAATTGGTTATATGTATGTTGCTATATTCAATGAAGCATGTTGTATAATTTTTAAAATGTATTGGTTTGATTTTGATTTCAGGGTGGTAAATGGCTTGGTAAATAGCCTCTAAGTGCTCACATGGTTAAACATATGGGCGTGTGTCTAGGCTGTGTGAACCCTGCACCTTATTTTTATTAATCATGATAGGCCACGGTACAACCCCACGGCCGAATGTATGAGCCGTGTAAAATACACGGTTTGAACATGGGCGTGTGCCCATACCATGTGGATCAAGTCAGTATATCAAGGTTTATCATACGGTTTAAGCCTACGGGCGTGTTCAGGCCGTGTGAAAATAGTCAGTAGCTCTCACGATTGATGACATGGGCGTGTCAAGGGGTACACTGGCGTGTCCCAAGCCACATGGACGTGTGACCCCTGCTTTAAAGAAAGGTTTCGATTAAGTTCTAAAAGTTTTTAGATATGTGCTGAAGGCCTCGTAGGCCTATGTAATGAATGATTAGACTTATAGAGAGAAGTTTTTAAGTCGAAACAAAATTTCACAGCCCATAAGTGTATGTTTTAATGAGTTCAAGCATGGTAATATCTCTTATCCAGTCCTAGCCTCGGGCTTGGGTTTGGGGTGTTACATTTAGTAGTATCAGAGCCACGTTTAGTAGGTTCTAGAACTAACGTAGCACGAGCATGAGTCTAGCTATACATGCCATACATAAGAATGTTTTAATAATGATAGTGTGACGACTCCTGACTATTTAAATTATGTTTATACATATAGTAAATGGATCCCAAAGAAGTTGTGGCGGTTGATGTAGAAAGTAACGCATCGACTCCCGTAGAAGGGACGGTGCCAAACGAGAATGAGAATAGATCCACAACGGTGAGTCAAGAAGGAGGAGAAGAGGCTAGAAAAGCTTTCCTCCATATGATGAATGCGTGGTATATGGAGTTCATTCGTGTGAACCTGAATGCACAACCCCCTCCACCCCCGCCTGTTCCACAACCTGCTCCAATAGCCCCTCAAGTAGTAGAGGTGGTAAGAGGAGATAAACCTCCAATTGATAGGATCAAGAAACATGTGGTAGAATAATTTCTGGATAGAAAAGATGATGATCCAGAAAGAGCTGAATTCTGGTTAGAAAATACCATCAGGGTATTTAATGAGCTATCATACACCCCTGAAGAATGCATGAAGTGTGTAATCTCTCTCTTAAGAGACTCTGCTTACCAATGGTGGAATACCCTTGTGTCGGTAGTACCGAGGGAAAAGGTCACATAGGAGTTCTTCCAAGAAGAGTTCAAGAAAAAGTATATCAGTCAAAGATTTATAGACCAGAAGAGGAAGTAATTTCTAGAGCTGAAGCAATGCAAGATGTCAGTAACTGATTATGAGCGAGAGTTTGTACAACTCAGCAAATACGCTTGTGAATGTGTATCCACTGAGGCCATTAAGAGTAAAAGATTTGAAGATGGATTAAATGAGGACATCAAGTTGTTTGTTACTGTCCTAGAATTAAAGGAATTTGTTGTGCTAGTAGAAAGGGCTTGTAAAGTCGAAGAACTTGTAAAAGGGAAGAAGAAGTCTGAAATGGAGTCTCGTGACTCTAGAAAGAGATAGTGGAATAAGTCATTCCAATCTTCATCCAAAAAGTCAAGAGATTTCCCTACCCAATCGGCTACTCCACTGGGCTTTCAAAGAAAGACAAGAGTAAATAATATTCAGGGAATAAAGCACAGGCTACTTCAGTTGCAAGTGTTGGGAATATGAGATCTGACAGACCTGAATGCCCACAGTGTGGCAGACTTCACCTTGGAGAATGCCGAGCACATGAAAATACATGCTTTAGATGTGGTTATAAAGACCACTATATAAAAGATTGTCTAGAGATGATGAAAGAAGAAAGAGCTCAGAACTCGAGATCCAGGAGTATGGTCAGAGGTAGACTGCAGAGGAACCCAGGAAGTGGGGCAAGTGGAAGAGGTAACCCTAGAGAATAGGCTGCGAGACTTGAGGTTAGAGTACCTGCAAGAACTTATGCCATACGCACTCGCGAAGAGGCATCTTCCCATGATGTTATAATGGGTACCTTTTCTCTTCATGATGTTAAAGTTATTGCTTTGATAGCTCTCAGATCCACACACTCTTACATTTGCATGAAATTAGTATCAGGTTTGAGTATGCCTATAGATTCTACAGAATTTATGATTAAAGTGTCTAATCCTTTAGGCAAGAGTGTGTTAGTTGATAAAGTTTGTAAAGATTGTCCATTAATGATTAGAGGTCATTGCTTTAAAAAAAATCTTATGTTTCTACCATTTGATGAGTTCGACCTCATTCTTGGCATGGACTGGTTGACTACCCATGATGTAATAGTTAATTGTGGGAAGAAATATATTGAAATGAGATGTGAGGATGGGGATACTCTTCATGTAGAATCAGATGAAAAAGGTAGATCACCAGCAATAATTTCTTTTATGACGGAACAAAAATATATAAGAAAAGGGTATGAAGCATATCTAGCCTATGTGATTAATGATAGAGGAACAGAACTGAAGATTGAGTCAGTATCGATAGTATGTGAGTACATGGATATTTTTCCCAAGGAATTACCAGGACTACCACTAGTTAGAGAGGTTGAGTTCAATATTGAGCTAACTCTTGGTACTATACCTATATCCATTACTCCTTACAAAATGGCTCCAATAGAGTTGAAAGAGCTAAAGTCACAGTTGCAAGAGTTAACAGACAAAGGCTTTGCAAGATCAAGTTGTTCACCATGGGGTGCTCTGATTTTATTTGTGATAAAGAAAGATGGCACCATGAGATTGTGCATAGATTACCGTCAACTTAATAAAGTGACAGTAAAGAACAAGTACCCATTGCCTAGGATCGATGATTTGTTCGATCAATTGAAAGGAACCACTGTGTTCTCCAAAATAGACTTGATATCAGGGTACTATCAGCTTAGAGTGAAGGATTCAGATATATCCAAGACCGCCTTTCGAATGAGGTATGGGCATTATGAATTTTTAGTAATGCCCTTTGGGTTGACCAATGCTCCCACGGTATTCATGGATTTAATGAACCGCATATTTAGACCATACCTCGACAAGTTTGTAGTCATTTTTATTGATGACATACTAATGTATTCCCGAGATGAGAATGATCATGCTGAACACCTACGGACAGTTCTACAGATTCTTCAAGAAAATTAGTTAAATGCCAAATTTAGTAAAAACAAATTTTGGCTCAAGGAAGTAGGATTTCTTGGACATATTGTCTCGAAAGATGGAGTCCAAGTAGATCCAAATAAGATCTTGGCCATAATGGATTGGAAGCCACCAAAGAACATCTCTGAGATTAGAAGTTTTCTAAGCCTAGCTGGCTATTATAGACGATTTATCAAGGGGTTTTCCATGATTACAACCCCGATGACTAAACTGTTACAGAAGAATGTGAAGTTTGAATGGTCAGAACGATGCCAACAAAGTTTTGAGAAGTTGAAAGCAATGTTGACAGAAGCTCCAGTGTTAGAACAACCTGAGTCAGGAAAAGAATTTGTGATTTACAACGATGCATCCTTAAACGGATTAGGCTGTGTACTCATGCAAGAAGGCAAGGTGATTTTTTATGCCTTAAGACAGTTGAAACCTCATGAGAAGAATTACCCAACGAACGATTTAGAATTAGTTGCCATAGTCTTCACTTTGAAGATTTGGAGACACCATTTATATGGTGAGAGATCTCAAATTTTTACTGATCATAAAAGTTTGAAGTACTTGATGACGCAGAAAGAGTTGAACTTAAGGCAACGGAGATGGTCAGAGTTGATAAAAGAATATGAGTTGGTCATTGACTACCACCCAAGAAAGGCGAATGTAGTCGCCGATGCTTTGAGCAGGAAGTCCCTTTTTGCATTAAGGGTATTGAATTCCAGGATATCTTAATTCGACGATGGTTCTATTATAGCCGAGTTGAAAGCTAGACCAATGTTTTTTCACGAGATCGGAAGCTCAGAAAGAAGATAGTGAATTGCAAGTCAAGAGAGCTCAGTGTGAGCTAGATGTTGAATCCGACTTTCAGATTAATTTTGATGGATACTTGATGTTTAGAGATAGAGTTTGTATACCAAGAAAAGAGAAGTTGATCCAGAGAATTTTGTATGAAGCACATAACAAATGTTTGTCTATACATCCAGGAAGTACTAAGATGTATAATGATTTAAAGCAACAGTATTGGTGGCTGAAAATGAAGAAAGATATTTCAGAATTTGTTTCCAAGTGCATGATTTGCCGGCAAGTAAAGGCTGAACACCAAGTACCTTCGGTTTACTTCAACCCATTTTGATTCCTGAGTGGAAATGGGATCGTATCACCATGGATTTTTTAACGGGGTTACCGTTGTCACCAAGCAAGAAGGATGCTATATGGGTTGTAGTTGATAGACTCACGAAGTCAGCCCATTTCATACCCGTACGAGTTGATTACTCCCTCGACAAATTGGCAAACTTGTATGTTTCAGAAATAGTAAGGCTTCACGGAGTTCCCTTATCGATTATATCGGATAGAGATTCGAGATTCACATCCAAATTTTGGAAGAGGCTGCAAGAAACCTTAGGTACAAGATTGAATTTTAGCACAGTTTTTCATCCTCAAACTGATGGTCAGTCAAAATGGTTAATTCAAGTACTCGTGGATATGCTCGGATGTTGTATTTTAGAATTTAGGTAGTTAGGAAAAGTTTCTCCTATTGATAGAATTTGCCTATAATAATAGTTTTCAGTCGAGCTTAAAGATGGCGCCTTATGAAGCTCTATATGGGCGTAAATGCAGAACACCTTTGTTTTGGACCAAACTGAAGAGAAAGTGAAAGTGATACGAGAATGTTTCAAAGATACCTCAAACAGACAGAAATCCTATTCAGATTTAAAGAGAAAAGAGATAGAGTACCAAGTCGGGGATAAAGTGTTCTTGAAAGTGTCACCATGGAAAAAGGTTCTCACATTTGGCCAGAAAGGCAAATTGAGTCCACGTTTCATTGGACCTTACGAGATTACTGAGAGAGTTGGGCTGGTAGCTTACCGTTTGGCTCTGCCATCAGAATAGGAGAAGATACATGATGTGTTTCACGTGTCAATGTTGAGATGCTACATATCAGATCCTTCACATGTAATTATCCCGTCAGAGATAAAGATTTGTCCCAACATGACTTATGGTGAAGAACCAGTCAAGATTTTAGCTCGAGAAGTCAAACAACTGAGAAATAAAAGTATTGCCCTAGTGAAAGTATTATGGCAAAGACATGGAATAGAAGAAGCTACATGGGAAACAAAAGAGAATATAAGAAACCAGCATCCAAACCTTTTTGCTAGTAAGATTTTCGAGGATGAAAATCCCTAAGGGGGAGAATTGTAACAGCCTGATTTAGGGTATAGTCGAAATAGTGGTGCGAGACCACGAAACCGAGATGAAATTATGAGTTTTAAGGTTTATGCCATGTTTGCGTGCTAGTATGAAGGTTTCATGAAGCAATTTCGCTAAATTGTGATTAAATTGTCCAAAAGGACTAAATTGCAAAAGTTGAAAAATATAAATTTCTAGAAGCTTTTTGTATGAAATAGCTTTAGAATAATAATTATGAACCCTTAGATAGAAACTTTCCCAAAATTTAATTTTTGGACAAAATTGGTCATGAGATAGTTTTATGGAAATTTTTAAAAAGAGGGGCATTTTGGTCATTTGCCTAATAAATTATAAAAATGGGAAAAAGATGACAAAAATCCATTCATCTTCTTCCCCAAGCTACCGAAAATTCCAATAGCCATTTTTAGGGCTCTTTCAATTTTCCAAGCTTGCTAGTAAGTGCTCCTAAGCCCGGTTTTTGATATTCTTTGTATTTTTGAAGTCCTGGTAGCATGAGTAAGCTATTTTTAGCTATTTGATGAGCTATAATGGATGTTCAAAAACATATTCATGTATTACATGCATGTATTTTGATGTTCTATGGAAGATTATAAAAGCTTGATGCAGTAGAAACATCTTTTGTTAAGTACTTTTCCATGAAAATGCATGTAGGGACTTGATTGTGAAAATCTTAAGTTTGGTCATACATCCGTGATTTTGTGAGAATTGATGATTTATATAGTTGAGACTATTAATCAGCTAAGCATGTAGTTTAAGAAAGTTGTATAAAAATCATTTTACGAGCCTAGGGGCAAAAGTGCAAATATGATAAAGTAGAGGGGCAAAATAGTAATTTTTATAAAGAATGAGTTATGAGTCAATTTAGTCAATATGCTTATTAAATGGTCTATTTATGATTATAGATCAAGAAAATGAAGCCCGATCGAAACCGAGGCAAGAACAAAGTCGAGGACTAAATTGCATATCTACATACATTTTGTATATTGAGTTAAGTTTGTATGATTTCTAAGCTTTATGATTTCTATCATTGAATTGCTTAGTATAATGTACATTGTTATCATGGAATGCTTAATGTTTGTTAAATAAAGAAATCAATGTGATTAAGTATGAACAAATTATCATGTAAGTCCAAGGATCCAAGCTTGGCATTGAACAAGTTATCATGTAAGTCCAAGGACCCAAGCTTGGCATTGAACAAGTTATCATGTAAGTCCAAGGACCTAAGCTTGGAATTGAACAAGTTATCATGTAAGTCAAAGGACCCAAGCTTTGCATTGAAGAAGTTATCATGTAAGTCCAAGGACCCAAGCTTGGCATTGAACAAGTTATCATGTAAGTCCAAGGACCCAAGTTTGGCATTGAACAAGTTATCATTGAAGTTATCATGTAAGTCCAAAGACCCAAGCTTGGCGTTGAACAAGTTATAATGGAAGTCCAAGGTAAGCTTGGCATGGATTCAAGATGAGATATATCATGTAAGACCGTATCTGGGATATGGCTTTGGCATTAAGTTACGTGGGATGAGATTTAGTATCCTTGATTATTCGCATAAATTCATCGAGCAAATGAGTAAAGTTAAAATAAGATAACAAGAAAGCTAAGTAAGCAAAGATATTAACAAGTTGAAATTGAGTACTATTTTTGTTATGAATGATGAATTAGAGATCATGATTATTAAATTAAAGTATGTTGATCAATGTGACCAAGTGATTCAGACACCATGTTTACCTTACAAGTATGAGGATAGTAAGTATCATGAGACATGTGAGAATCAGTATGAGTAAGTAAGCTTTAAAGCTGAAATTATGATACCATTGTTATGTCAAATGGTTTATATTAAGCAAGTTATTAATCTGTGTTTTATATGCAAGCTTACTAAGCTAAATTCTTACGTCTTTAATCCTTTCTTTCTATGTAGTCCTGCCAAGATAACTTATGGATCGTTAGAGTCGGAGCTCGTAGCACACTATCAATCCTTATTTTGGTATAGCCAAGTTATTTTACTAAATATGGCATATATAGGAAGCATTCATTTTGAGAACATGTTTTAAGAAGGGCCACTATATAGGTTATCAAACCATTATGTTTTTTTTGTTTGGCTAAGTGGTTAGAAAAAATTGGTTATATGTTGATGTATTCAATGAAGCATGTTGTATAATTTTTGAAATGTATTGGTTTGATTTTGATTTCAGGGTGGTAAATGGCTTGGTAAATAGCCTCTAAGTGCTCACACGGTTAAACACACGGGCGTGTGTCTAGGCCGTGTGAACCCTGCACCTTATTATTATTAACCATGATAGGCCACAGTACAACCCCACGACCGTGTGTATAAGCCATGTAGAATACACGGTTTGAACATGGGTGTGTGCCCATACCGTGGGGATCAAGTCAGTATATCAAGGTTTATCACACGGTTTAAGCCCACGGGCATGTTCAAACCGTGTGAAAATAGTCAATAGCTCCCCACGGTTGATGACATGGGCGTGTCAAGGGGTACACGGGCGTGTCCCAAGCCACATGGGCGTGTGACCCCTACTTTAAAGAAAGGTTTCGATTAAGTTTCGAAAGTTTTCAGATATGTGCTTAAGGCCTGATAGGCCCTTGTAATGTATGAATAGACTAATAGAGAGAAGGTTTTAAGTCGGAACAAAATTTCACAGCCCATAAGTGTATGTTTTAATGAGTTCAAGCATGTTAATATCTCTTATCTAGTCCTAGCCTCGGGCTTGGGTTTGGGGTGTTACATCATGCATCATACACGACCTAGACACATGCCCGTGGGTCAACCCATGTCGACAATAACAAAGCTACTTACCAAACCCTTTTTCACCCTTACTAGCACAAAAATGAGCTACAATAACTAGCCTACTCAATCATGCATCTACACATCCATAAAAACATCATCATTTTCATACATCAATAATAAGTATTAGCCATCAACTATGGCTTTATACAAAAAAGATTCATCTTTAAAACAAGCCAACACTTTTGGCCAAAACAGTATGATACTTAACAAAATATCAAGTCCCTATACATGCCATACTCAAAATGATAAATCTAACTATACCAAATGTTCAGAGTGATAGTGTGATTGAGCTTCCAATGTCCTTTGATCCCCGAGCTAGCTTAATGGCACAATAAGAAAATGGAAAGGAGAGGGAGTAAGCGTAAAGCTTAGTAAGTCGCATGTAAATAATTAACAATGACTACCATTCATTATCACACTCATAACATATTACAAACTTGCATATGAATCTCGAATGATTTAAGGCATAACTTACTCATTTTCTCCCTTACTAATCATACAACATAATTCGAGCTCATTTCTCATGAATCTCATGTAGGTACATGTATCACTTACAACATGGTTGTAACATTTCTCACTTTTGACACAAACTTTAATTTACCCGTTGAACCCATTGGAATACCAAAGGATATCCGATAAGCCTCATGCAAGAGGGTAAAATGCCAATGCCATGTCCCAGACATGGTCTTACACTGGCTCACATATCGAGGCCGATGCCATGTCCCAGGCATGGTCTTACACTAGGTCTCATCTCAATGCTGACGCCATGTCCTAGTCATGGTCTTACACTAGCGCACATATCAATGCCGATGCGATGTCCCAGACATGGTCTTACACCAGCGCACATATCAACACCAATGCCATGTCCTGACATGGTATTACACTAGCGCACATATCAACGCCGATGCCATGTCCCAGACATGGTCTTACACTAGCGCATATATCCCTCAAATGTCATGGCTTGGATAACCAATCTATTCCTAAGGTTCAACCGGGAGTATTCCATATCAACTTTCTTCTTGCTTATTCATAGTAATAATTAAACATTTTATGCAATATCAATTATTCAATGCATAATAACAATAAAGTTGTATTATTTACATACAACTTACCTCGGTATACAAAAAGTGAGCAATTAGATTGAATTAGTCTACTAGCTTGGTTTTCCCCCGGTCTAGGTCCAAACTCCGTTTTTATTAATCTAAAATGATAAAATTCACTCATTTAATCACTACATAATTCAAGACATTTCAAAATTCCTATTTTTGTAAAATTATCGTTTTGCCCCGAGACTTTCACAAAATTTACAATTTTTTTCCCTAAGCTCGTAAAATGGTTTTTCATCAAATTTCCTCCTTTAACAAGTCTAACTGAACCTTTATTACTCTTATAGCAACTCACAGTTCCAATTATTTCACACATTTACTACTCATTTTATAAACTTCACAAAATGGTCCTTTTAGGTGTTTTCATGAAAAATCTTTTCACAAAAGTTGTTTATTAAACAACTAAGATTCATTTTCTTTCATACAATTTCAGAAACTAACATGAATACTCACATTTTAAAGCCCTAGACTCTCAACTATTTTGCAAAATAGTCCCTCATTAGCTAGATTAAGCTTTGGGGGCTCTAAAATACAAAAATTATCAAAAATGACTATCAAGATGACTTACTTGCAAGGATTAAAAGTTGCTGAAATTTTCAAGCTTCCATGGCCCTTTCTTGAGATAAAAATCGGTGGAGAAGAGAAAATGAAAAAGATGATATCCTTTTTCTCTTTATTTTATGTTTATTTATTAATTAAGTCACCAAATACTTCACCTAACCTTGGACAATGTCATTTCTTTGTCTCTATGGCTGGCCAACACCCTCCTAAAGGCCTAATTTCACATTAAGGACCTCCCATTTAAGGTTCTATAGCTATTTGACACCTTTAACTTGTAGAATAAAACTTTCGCACTTAATGCGATTTAGTCCTTTTCTAAAATTAAGCATGTAATCACTAAAATTAAATCACCAAAATTTTCATGCACTTATATAATCATGCTATAACATATAAAATAATATTAAAATAATTTCTCTAACCTCGAATTAGTGGTTCCGAAATCACTATTCTGACTAGCCCCAAAATCGGGCTGTTACACAATCAACTTTTCTTATAAAAAATATAATAGTTAAATTTGTAGTAGAATATTTCTTTTATGTTTTATTTTGATAATCTATAACCACTTTCCACTTATAACAGTAACATAATTAAGCTATGAGGTACATTCTTTACTAAATTAGTTTTCTATAATAACATCTCTCAAATATCAATGAAATAAGTTTAGGTATGGAGAGTTTGGCTCAACATGTAACACATGACTTCTTTTTTTTTTTTTTTTTTTTGTCTTTTATTTAAATGTCATTTACCCTTGAAGCAAAATGTGAGCAACTATAATCTAGAAGATGGTATATTGTAGAAGGAAATCAAAGAAGGAATGGTGGAAAAAACATTCAGGATTTAGAAAGAGTTGGAGATTGAGATATTTTGTAAAGAAATAATAAATCTCCATTTTATTCCATCAATGATTTTAAATTTGTAGGAGAGAAGAAAACTGGAGAGTGGCTTAAACCATGGCAAACATTGCATTTCCTTCATTACTATCTCTGTAACATTCCAATCCCGACCCTTAAAGAGGATCCGAGAGTGTCGTGTCACCAACATAAAATCAATATCTTTAAAACCATATTTGGTGTAAACGAACTTTAACTACAGTTTAATTTAATATAGAATGGAGATAGTTTGTCATTTAAGACTAGAATAAATGTACACTTTAAGAACCATAAAGACTTAATTGAAATTTCATGGAAATCTTAGTTTTATGAACACAAATTTAAATACAAAATTCATTCTTTAAACTATAAATGTCTTGACACCACCCTCATGCCATGCAAAATACAAAATATTAGAAGTCTCACAGCAGCAATTGTCCTCTAGCATAGTCTTCAAAATTCCTTGACTTTGTCAACAGGCCTGAGAAGGAAAGGTAACTAAGTAAGTTCAAACAATATAGTGAGTTTCGAAGGAAAACATTACAATAGTCATATATGATTCGAGCAAAATGTTTCCAACTCAACACAGTTACACAGCTCGCCAGTTGGTGAGTATTAAACACAGATAGATTGTATGCCGAACACTATTCCTTCGGCGTGTACACTACGCCCATACAATCATAGAAACAACCTTCTTCGTGTTAGGCACACCTAAGTTTATAGTCAAGTTGTATCATTCACATCATTCATTTTCTTTTATCATGATATGCCAATCTGGTTTGTAACAAATCTTACCCTACATACACGACCGTTTTCATGTATCGCGATCTGCCAATTCTATACTCATTTCATTGAAGGCAACACCATGAATTCATTTTGTAACACCCTTCATCCATATTCAACACCAAAATAGGGTTACAAAGTATTACTGAACTTATAAAATAATTAAACATTCACTTAGCATACATTTTCAAAATTCATGCATTCATCATTCAATCTCAATCAAATTGTCCCTAATACGAGTCTACGAGGCCCTAAACATGCTTTGGGAGTGGTTTGGGACTACATCGATAACTTTGGGATCTTTTTAAACACTTAGAAAATTTTCTTAAAAATAGGGGACACACGCCTGTGTGGCCCGCCTATATATCTCACACGGCCAACAGACACGTCAGTGTCACAATTCGTGTGGACATTCAAAATGGGAGTACATGGTCGTGTCCCAGCCCGTGTCCAACCCTGTGTAACTCTTTGACTTGGGTCACACGGCCAGCACACATGCCCGTGTGCCCTAAATATGGCCATACATGCCCGTGTACCAAGTCGTGTGCAAGCCGTTCCAAACTTATAGGGTATACTGACTTATACCACACGGCCAGGTCACACGCCCGTGTGTGAGGCCGTGTGGAGCATATTGGCTTGATTTTAATTTCAGCACCAAGAGACACACGATCGTGTACATGACCATGTATCTACATGGTGAGACACATGCCCATTTCTCTGTCTGTGTGGACAAAAATAGGCTATTTACCCAGCCAATTTGCCACCCAACCTTGAGTACACCTACATCAAACTTCAAGGCACCAATATATAGCATAAATAAGCATTCAATCAACCTCAACTAAGCATCATTTATTCAATTTCAATACCAACAAATACAAGGCTCCCAATACCACAATATGCAATTCAAATACATACCAAATTTTACCCTTTTCAATCATCAATATAGTCATTTCCAAACATGCATCAAATTTTCCTAAACTCATAAGCATACAAATTACTAATTCACTATTTGACATTCACCATACCTATTTTCATCAAGCATCAAATACCATCATAACTAGCATTTATAGGGCAATTACCAAACTCAAACAAAGGCTATTTACATATTTATATACATAATCAAATTCACCATTATAAGCCAACTTACATGGCCACATATATACAAACCAAACCTTAGATATTTACAAGCCAATTCAAATGGATAAATTCACTAGCATCACATATATCAAAACCAAAATCCCTATACATGCCATATACCAAAATGCCAAAGTTCAAAAGTACCAAATGATAGTTGGATAGTGTGACGATATCTTTGACGATCACCGAATCCGAGCTAGCTCTGAAAACACTATAAAACAGTGAGAAATATACAAAGTAAGCTTTATAGCTTAGTAAATTCGTATAGCATTTAAATCCACTCACCAAATGTGCACAATTTAAACAAATCAAACATAATATACAATTCACATATGGAATCATCATCCTATCACAATTTCATTCACAAGATTGGTTATCACTTTCATAATATCTTTATTTCAATGCTTGTACGGTTCACGTGCATACCTGTACCATTCCGTATCAAACTCATAACCCATCTACAACTTTGACGTACCCATTTGATCCATTCAAAATATTTTTGGATACTTAGAAAACTCGCACATTTAGTGCCAAATAAATAGCCGAAGCTGTATCAATCTCGCACAGTAAGTGCCATATATATATATATATATAGTCCAAGCTATTTCAATCACGCACACTAAGTGCAAATATATATAGCCGAAGCTATCACAACTTCTCACACTAAGTGCCCATAATTAACTGAATCGTTGTCGAACACAACTGTAGTCTCGTATGCACAATTTATACAATATCAAAGCATTTCAAGTATAATTATAACAATGCTTATCACATACGAACTTACCTCGGATGCAAAAACTGTAACACCCGTCATCCGTATTCAACACTACAATAGGGTTACAGAGCATTACTG
The DNA here is from genome assembly GCA_025506655.1 of Gossypium rotundifolium. Lineage (NCBI taxonomy): Eukaryota > Viridiplantae > Streptophyta > Magnoliopsida > Malvales > Malvaceae > Gossypium > Gossypium rotundifolium. Next base: position 54,029,960 of record CP106729.1, on the reverse strand, counting down.
GACTTACAACACATTTATACATACTTATAGCATACATTTTTCAATTCAAACATTCATCATTCAATCTCAATCAATATGTCCCTAGTACAAGCCTACGAGTCCCTAAACATGCTTTGGGAGTGGTTCGAAACTAAATTGATAACTTAAGAAACTTTCACGAAATTTGAAATTTTTTCTCAAAATAGGGGACACACGCCCGTGTGACCAGGCCGTGTGTCTCACACGGTCACCAGACTCGCCCATGTCATAGGCCGTGTGGACATTTGAAATGGAAGCATGGGTTGTGTCTGACCCTGTGTAACTCTTTGACTTGGATCACACGGCCAACACACACACCCGTGTGGCTAGCCCGTGTGCCCTAAAAATGGCCGTACACACTCGTGTGCCAGGCCCTGTGCTAGGCTAAGCCAAACCTATAGGGTATACTGACTTATGCCACACGGCCAAGTTACACGCCTATGTGTGAGGTCGTGTGGAGCATACTGACTTGATTTCAATTTCAACACCAAGGGACACATGTCAATGCAACATGACTGTGTGTCACACACGCTCGTGTCTCTGCCTGTGTGGAAAAAATAGGCTATTTACCAAGCCAATTTGCCACCAAAATTTGAATGTACCTACAACACATCAATTTGAACCATTCCATGGCATAAATAGGCATTTAAACTAGCCAATTCAAACCTAATTCATGCATATTCAATACCACATTTCTCAATACACACAAGTTGTAAAATAAACCAATCCATTTATACCTAAACTATCATAAACTTAGATTATCAATATGATTACTCCAAACATACATTCTTTACCTTGATTCACAAACAAACAACATCCCAAAATCAATATTCACTTCCATAATAGCAACTACAAATAAGCATCATCAAAACCAACCCCAATTTACATATTATGAACTATATGCACATACACATATACATAAGCAAATTTACTCAAAATAAGCCAACTCTCATGGCTATTATATACAAACTAAGACATATACATTTACAAGCCATTTCAAATGGCCAAAATCATTACCAAAACATAACCAACATGACCAAAATCCCTATACATGCCATATACTTAAAATACCAAAGTTCATAGGTACCAAGTGATAGGTGGATAGTATGAAGCGATCTCCTACAATCCTCGAATCCGAGCTAGCTTGATAACACTATAAGACACGGAAAAATAAAAAGTAAGCTATAAAGCTTAGTAAGCTCGTATGAAATAAACTCAACTAATCATAAATACACAAATCATCAAATTGAACATATTAACATGTAATTTAAGATAACTAACAAACCTTTCACATGCTTAATCATATGCTTATAAACAAAATTCATAACTTCTTCAATTTAAAGATCATATGATTCATGAACATACATGTACTAATCCGTAACGAACTCATACCTATTCAGGATACTATCGAATACTCGAAATCTTGCACACTAAGTGCCAATACATAGCCAAAGCTATTTTAGTCTCACACACTAAGTGCCACACATAGCCGAAGCTATCTCAATCTCCCACACTAACTGCCATACATAACTGAATCGTCATCAAACACGACCGTAATCTTGTATACACAATTTATGCAATATCAAATCATTTAAAGCATAATTATAACAATTCTTATTACATACGAACTTACCTCAATTAAAAAAAAGATGAAATTGTCGATTAATCGAGTACTTTATCTTTTCCCTGATCCAATTCCAATTTTCGCTTTTCTTGATCTATATAATATGAATTTCAACTCATTTAATTGTCCCTCTATTCAATTTAGTCCACAACACACTTTAAAACACATTTACACTTTTCCTCTAATATTTACTTTTTTCATAATTTAGTCCTTATTTCATAAAATCACAAATCAATGAAATTCACAATAAACCCATGCTAGCCGAATTACTATTATGCCCATAGTAGTCCATATTTTTCATTTATTTCATATTTTAACCACAAAGTTTCAACATTTTTCAATTTAATCCTTATTTTGCATTTTCACTAAAAATCACTTAACAAAACATGTATAATTCATAACAAATATTCATAATCTATCATCAAACATCAAAACACACATGTAATCATCAATGGCTTCATTCAAAATCTTTAACAGTTTTGCAAAATAGTCCCTGGGATAGCTAGACTAAGCTGCAGTGATCTCAAAAACATAGAAATCATCAAAAATGGGATAAAAATCGAACCTTAATTGGAAAATATAGCATAGCTGAATGAAGAACACAAAAATGGTGTTTCTAGCCTAATATCCGGTTGAAGCATAAACAAAACAAAGATGATATCTTTGTTTCTTTAATTTATTTTACCTTTACTATTAAATTACATAAATAACCTTCTTATATAATCACATTAAACATCCAATTAATGTCCAAAAAATGTCCACTTAAACAACCAATGGTATATTTACTACATAAGGACCTCCATAATTTAATTCCATAGCTATTAGATACCTTTAACTAATAGCACACAAGTTTTACACTTTACGTTATTTAGTCCTTTTTAGCAGATTAAGCATTCAAATGGTAAAATTTCTTGACGAAATTTTCACACAAACTTATTATCATGCTGTAAACATTAAAATAATAACAAAATAAAAATTTTGACCTCAAATTTGTGGTCTCAAAACCAGTATTCCAATTTAACTAAAAACGGGTTGTTGCAACTCTCTCCCTTTAGGGATTTTTGTCCCCGAAAATCTTACCAGCGAATATGTTAGGGTACTATTTTCTAATAGCTTCCTCAGGCTCCAACATAGCCTCCTTGACACCTTGACGTTGCCACAAGAATTTCACTAAAGTTATGCATTTATTTCTCAGCACTTTAATCTTTTGAGCCAAAATTCTGATCGGTTATTTGTTGTATGTCATATAAGGTTGAATTTCAATCTCTGACGGAGAAATTACATGTGATGGTTTTGATCTATATCGGCGCAACATTGATACATGAAATACGTTGTGAATCTTTTCTAATTTAGACGGTAATACTAGTCAATATGCCACTGGACCTATTCTTTCAATAATCTCATACGGTCCGATAAAATGTAACACCTTTACTTGTATTCAACGTTGGAACAGGGCTCGAAGCATTATCGGACTCACATCACAAGCAATCATAAAATTCTGAGTCATAAAATTTGCGTCCAAATTAAAACCATTCATATGCGATCATGAAGTCCCTATTACGAGCCTACGAGGCCCAAAACATACTTTAGAAGTGGTTTGGGACTAAAATGAGAACTTTAGAAATTTTTACAAAACATAGAAAATTTTTGCTAGATGCAGGGCTCACACGCCTGTGTGGTCCAAGGGACATGCCTGTGCTTTAGACCGTGTTTAATTTAATGTGCTCTCTGACTTGTACCACACGGGCGTGCGACACGACCATGTGCAAGGCCGTGTAGCACACACGGTTGAGACACACGCCCGTGTCTCTGCCCATGTGCTCAATTCTGGACATTCTATTTTGCAACAATTTAGGTGCAATGGACACACGGTCAGAACACATGCCCGTGGGGAAGACAGTGTGTCACACACGGCCTAGACACACGCCCATGTGTCTAACCGTGTGAGCAAAATAAAGGCTATTTACCAAGCCATTTGCCACTCTTGTTCACACATGCATCTACACGAATTCAAAGGCACAAAACAATACATACTTAGGCAACCAAAACATCCACATTCATGGTTAAAACATGTCAAATATATATCTTTGTTTAACATATTCACTACATTTATTAAGCCCTAAATCAAACATACAAACTTCACATTCATTAGGCTTCATTCAACTACTTTCTAGTTATCAAATTATACTCAGATTCCTCATCTCCTCAATAGGTCACATTTCCAAAAGTTTACACAATCATCAAGCATACCATGATCATATAACCATAGACATTGACACATATATGAATATACTTAGGCTTACAACCATGCTAGCCAATATAAGCCAACTTACATGGCCAAATAGCAAAACAAGCCTTTGACGATCATAAGCCATTACATATGGCCAAATTAATCATGACACATATAACAAATTGACTTAGTCCCTATACATGCCATAGACTTAACATACATGAATTCATTTATACCCCAAATGATAGCTTGATAGTGTGATAGGATCTCCGACGATCTCTAACCCGAGCTAGCTTATAACTCTAAAAGACATGGAAAAGGAAGGGAGTAAGCTATATTATATAGCTTAGTAATTCCGTATGAAAATAATAAGTAACTTTTACCAATCTTTTATCAAGTCCAACAATTTAAACACAATATAATACATATTACTATAAATCTCATAGTTATAATTCTTATTCAATTATAATATTTACTCTATCAACTTATAAGCATAATTTAACATATCTTGGCATTAGCCTAACAACCATATTCTCTCATTTGTAACATATTACAGAAAATAACAAATCATTTCAAACCTCACAGTAAACATGCTCATTAATTATGGGTATTTACATTTCAAGCATATACTTTAACATTTTTCAATCACCTAAGTTCTTATCTTCCCATTTTCTCATATTCGATAAATCACAAGTTGCATGAATAAAACATGCTATATCATAAATTGATTTGGCCCGAAAGCCAATCATATAATCGTAAACCGAATTTATCATGAATTTCATACATCTCAAGTATAGACTAATAATCACAAGGCTTTCACAATATCATTCTCATGGAAATCATGAATCACAATTTCATGAAGTCCATGCTTTTAAACTTTACGTACATACCTGCACCGATTCGTAATTACTTACATACTCTTTCTCTTCTTTGATATACCCGTTGAATTTCTAGTTGAACCATTTGAAATACTAAAGGATACTCGGGAATCTCGTACATATAGTACCGTACCAATGCCTTATCCCAAATATGGACTTACATGAAATCTTGTATCGATGGCAATAGCCCAACTATTATCTTACACGAAGTCTCATATCGATGCCATATCCCATATATGGTCTTACACGAAGTCTCATTTTGATGCCATATCACAGATATGGTCTTACATGTAATCTCAGTAACCCTAATGTAATGACATTTCTATCCTAACTATTCCTAATGTTCAACCGGGCTTTCACTATCACGAATCTCTGTCGGTCATTTCTGTAGTATCATGCTCAATAGCATTCACATTTCATTTCAATATTATAACATTTACCACAATTATATCAATAAAGCATTTATACACATATAGTTTAATACTTATTAAACATACAAACTTACCTCGGCATAAAAAGGGCAAAAAGGACTAAATCATCAAATACTCGTTTTCCCCCGTTCTAACACGAACTTCATTTTTCTCGATCTATAATATCACATTTAACTTATTTAATCATTATACTATTCAAATCAACCCAAAATCACATTATGGGAAAAAAATACATTTTTGCCCCTAAACTTTTAACAATTTATATTTTAGTCCCTAGTCTCGTAAAATGAGTTTTATTCAATTTCTTAAAAACCCAAGCCTAGCCGAGCCTATTTCATGCTCAGAAAAGCCCACAATTTTCATTTATTCACATTTTTACACACATTTTACAACTTTTACAAACAAGTCATTTTAAGCATTTTTACAAAAAATCACTTAGCAAAAGTCGTTTAACAAACAACAAACATGTATTTTCCACCATCCAACATCAAAATATATACATGTTCAACATGGGTAAGATTTTAGACTTTGACATCTCTTCAAATTGGTGGTAGAAATATATAGATCATGTTACAAGGATTTCAAAAACATAAAAATCATTAAAAATGGGGCAAGAACGGACTTACAATCGAGCTTGGAAGCTTGAAAAACCCTATCCATGGTTTCCCCTTGTAAAATTCGATCATGGGAGGAAGATGGACAAAAATTGGTTTTTAATTCATTTAATTACTAAATTACCAAAATGCCCTTAATGAAAAACTTTAGAAACATACCTAACCATGTCCATTTTTGTCCACCAACTTAACCAATGGTCTAATTACCATTTAAGGACCTCTAATTTAAAATCTCATAGCAATTGGACACCTCTAACATATAGAATTCAAGTTTTGCAATTTTTACAATTTAGTCATTTTAACGAAATTGAGTGCCCTAATGCCAAAATTTTCGAACAAAATTTCCATGAAATCTTTCCATAAAATTGTAGACCAAAAAATATAATAAGAATGAAATTTTTGTCGTCGCATTTGTGGTCCCAAAACCACTATTCTGACTAGACCCAAAATTGAGCTGTTACATAAAACGTGGAGTCAATTTGCCTTTGTCTTCCGCGGAGATACTTTCAGAAACATTTTGTCACTAATCTGGAATTCAATGTCTTTTCATTTTAAATCTGCGTACGATTTCTGTCGATCTGAAGCTACTTTCAAAAAGTCACGAATTACTTTCACTTTGTCTTCGGTTTCTCTAACCAAATCAACCCTGTAAATCTGTTTATCGCTAAGCTCAGTCCAGTACAATGGTGTTCAGAATTTACTACCATATAATGCTTCATACGGTGCCATCTTTATGCTTGATTGAAAGTTGTTACTATACACGAATTCAACTAATGAATAATATTTGTCGCAGTTCCCTTTGAACTCTAGAACACAACAACGAAGCATATCTTCGAGAATTTGAATTATTCTCTCAAAGTGTCCGTCAGTTTGAGGATGAAAAGTTGTACTAAAATTCAACTTTGTACCCAGAGCTTCTTGCAATTTCTTCCAAAATCGCGACGTAAACCTTGGATCTCTATTTGAAATAATTGAAACTGGCACCCCATGCAATCTAATGATCTCAGCAATGTACAATTCATCTAGTCTATCAAGTGAATAGCCAGTACGTACAAGGATGAAATGTGCTAATTTCATTAATCGATCAACGACAATCAAAATAACATCTTCCTTTTTCGAAGACAAAGGTAATCGTGATAAAAAATCCATCCAAACTCTGTCCTATTTCCACTCTAGTATCATCAGAGGATGAACTAAACCCGATGGCACTTGATGTTCAACTTTGACTTGCTGACACAGTAAACATCTCGCTGCAAATTCAGAAATGTTTCGTTTCATACATGATCACCAATACAGTTGTTTCAAATCATTGTACATTTTAGTACTTCCAGGATGATCGGATAAATAACCACTATGTGCCTTGTATAAAATTTTTTGAATCAATTCTGGAATTTTTTGGTACACAAATTCTATCTCGGAACATCAAACAATCATCGGATTCGATTTGGTACTCTGAATCACTAGTAGACTCACATTGCACTCTTTTAACTTGCAATTTACTATGACACTTTTGAGCTTCACGAATTTGCTGAAGAAACATCGAATTAGCCTTTAATTCAGCTAATATCGAACCATCACCAGACAAATCAGTCTCGTATTCATCGCTCTCAAAGCAGATAGAGATTTTCTACTCAAAGCATCTGCGACCACATTTGCTTTTCCCAAATGATAATCGATTACTAATTCATAGTGTTTTAGTAGCTCGAGCCATCTTCCTGTCACAAATTTAAATCTTTCTGAGTCATAATATACTTTATACTTTTATGATCAGTAAAGATGTGGCATTTTCCACTGTACAAATGATGACGCCAAATTTTCAATGCAAAAACTATAGCGGCCAACTCTAAATCGTGCGTAGGATTGTTCTTTTCATGCAGCTTCATAATGTCCTAAATCAAACAACAACAACAAAAGGCATAACAAGAAATTCACAATTGTGTTCAATACACACAAAAACAAAAGGCATAACAAGAAATTCATAATGTCCGTACCTCACTCTGAATGCAGTTTTTGGCACACTCGCAACTGATAATAGCCAGATCTCAAATCAATCTTTAAAAACACTGTTGTACCTTCCAACTGATCAAACAAATCATCTATTCTCGACAACGGATACTTATTCTTTATCGTAACCTTGTTGATCTAACGATAGCCAATACACATTCTCATGGACCTGTCTTTCTTCTTAACAAACAATATTGGCACACCCTAGGGCGAAAAACTTAGTCGTGCAAAACCTCCATCTGTTAACTCTTGCAATTGAGCTTTCAACTCTATAGGAGCCATTCTATACGAAGCTATAGATATCGGTGAAGTTCTCGGTATTAACACAATAGCAAACTCAACCTCTCTAACTGGTGGCAACCCATGCAATTCTTCTGGAAATACATCCGGATATTCACTAACTACAGGCACTGATTCAATCTTCTTTTCAGATACTTTGGTATCTAAAACATATGCTAGGTATGCATCACAACCTTTTCTCCCCTATTTCTGAGCCGACATCGACGAAATCACTATAGTAAATCCACCCGACTCATCTGATTCAATCTGAAGAATTTTATTATTCTGGCACTTCAATTCTATAATCTTTCGTCTACAGTTCACAACGGCATCATGTAGAGTCAACAGATCAATACCCAGAATCACATCGAACTCATCAAATGGTAAAAGCATCAAGTTAGCCGAAAAATAGTAACTCTAAGTCATTAAAGGACAGTTCTTACATACTTTGTCAACTAGAACATACTTGCCTAAGGGGTTCGATACTTTAATTACAAATTCTATAAACTCAATAGGTAATTTCTTACTAGACACTAAATTCTCACAAACATATGAATGTGTCGATCCAGGATCAATTAAAGCAATCACATTAGTGTCGTAAAGAGAGAATGTACTAGTAATAACATCTGGGGACGATGCCTCTTCGCGAGTACGAATAGCTTAGCCTCTAGCAGGTGCTCTGGCCTCAAATCTCACAGCTGAGTCCCTAGTCATACCTCTGCCACTAGACACATTCCCCATATTTTGTGGTGGTCTCCTCTCGTAGTCGTATTGCTCGATCTTACAGTCTAAAATTTATCTTTCTTATATAACTCTAGGCAATCTCGAAGAAAGTGATTTGGCGAACCACATTTAAAACAAGCTTTACTTCTCTTATTCCAGCAATCTCCAAAATGTCGTCTCCCACACTGTTGGCACTTGGGTTTGTCATTTCTCACACTACCAACACTCGAGATAGAAGTAGCTTGAGCTTTAGGATTCACATGTTGATCTCCACGATCTCTATTCTAGTATCCCACTGATGCAGTCGATCGACTATACGAATCTTAGGATTTCTTTGATGAAGAATGATAAGGTTTATTCATCGGTCTTTTTTTTGAACCTCTAGCCTCTGAATCAGCTTTCCTCTTTCCTTGGTTAAAGTCTTCGGCTTTACAAGCCCGACCAACTAACACAACAAGTTCTTTCAAATCTAAAATTCCAACCAAAAGTTTAATGTCTTCATTCAACCCTTCAACAAATCGCTTGCATCTCTTCGATAGAAACATACTCTCGAGCATATTTACTCAATCGCACAAATTCTCTCTCGTACTCCATTACGGTCATACGACCCTATTTCAATTCTAAAAAATCTTTGTACTTTTGATCTCGAAACCGTTGGCTTATTTATTTCTTCTGAAACTCGGTCTGAAAGAACTCCCAGGTAACTCTCTCTCTTGGCACCAATGATACTAAGGTATTCCACCACTGGTATTCGGTGTCCCTCATAAGTGATATAACATATTTTAAACATTTAGTCGGTGTGCAAGAAAGCTCATCAAACACTCGAATCGTATTTTCAAGCCAAAACTCAGCTCTCTCAAGATCATCATGAACATTAGCTCTGAACTCGTCAATCCTATGTTTACTGATCTTATTAAATGGAGGCTTATTCAATCTTAAAAGCTCGACACCTTGAGGATCTATGAGAACCGGTTGGAGATTAGGAGGGGTGGAGGTTGTTGAGCAGCCAGGTTTGTTCGGATATATTGTGTGAACCACTCATTCATCATTTGGAAGAAGGCTTATTTAGCCTCTCCTCCCTGGCTACCCGATACGGGTCTAAAATCAGAAGGCGCTGTCCCTTGAGTGGGAGCTAGTGCATTACTTTCAACCTTATCAGCTATAGCTCAATTGGGATCCATTTACTATATGGAAACACATTTCTAAATGTCAGGAGTCATCACACTATCACAGTTTATATATGGCGTGTACACCTAGAATCTCACATACACTAAACTAGTCCTAGAATAAACTCAACCGTAGCTCTGATACTAATAAATATAACACCCCTCACTCGTATTCAATGTCAAAATAGGGTTACAAAGCATTACAAGACTTACAACACATTTATACATACTTTTAGCATACATTTTCTCAATTCAAACATTCATCATTCAATCTCAATCAATATGTCCCTAGTACGAGCCTACGAGGCCCTAAACATACTTTAGGAGTGGTTCAAGACTGTAACACCCCAAACCCGGCCTATGCATTAAGCCTGAATTATGGAATGCCACATAAATTGAACGTGCATTCAAATCATCAACAATGTAGGAAATCAAATCTTCAAAACGATTAAGAGAATGACTTTATCGAAAATCGAGGTTTATTTGAAATCCATGATTAAAAACACAAGAGTTTATCATTTTATTTACAGAGTAGTAGTTGATTAAAATTTTAAATTTATTTAGTCGAAATACTTCATTGAAGAGTTTTAAAAGAATTTCCTAAGTTTCAGTGATATTTAAGAAAAACCTTTATTTTACGCGAGAGTTTTAGAAAAACATTTATGAAAACTAAATCAGTCCAACTTAGGAAAACTAAAATATAATAAAATCCATCCGCATAATAAAATCCATGAAAATAATTAAAGAGTCCTTATTACATCGCCATTAAAATAGTACTTAATAAAAATTATTAAATAATATTTAAAGTTATATAAACCACCATTCGTAGTATTGCTTCCACACGAAGTCATCTCCGACCCAAGTCTCCATCAATTATTATTCCTTGAGAGGGGTAAGAAAAAAATGGGGTGAGTTACTTAGAACTCAATGTGTAACCTGCTTACTTTATTCACTAGGCCAAAACCATATAAACATATAATTGGGCTTGAGCCCATTTTGCAAATGTAAATATTTATAAATCAAGTATATAAATAAAATAATAATGCATGTGATATGCAATTCCCAACCAAGCCTAATTTCCATCCGCTACACACCACCCGTACCAACCATCACACTTGTGGGGATCAAGTTAACCCACCCGCCAACACACCAATAGCGTGCTTTAAGCCAATTATAATATTTGTAGCAACAGGCCATTTATAAGATTTGTGGCAACATGCCATTTATAAGATTTGTGTAACACAGCCATTTATAATATTCATGGTAGAACCACCGATCTAGAATTTTAGGCGTGAGCCATCGTGATGAGTCACCGATCTAGATTTTTGGCATCGGGCCCTTCTTCCTTCATCAATTATCCCAACCCATGCAGTCATGTATATAATAATGCATAACAAAATATTTGTAAGGTAATTTTAATAAAACTCATATTACAATTTATCAATTTGGCCCATTAGTCAAAATAGCAATTTGGCCCATTTAACGATCTAGCAACTTGGCCCATTTCATCTCATATCACATTTAGCTCATGTATTAATATCACTTTTGGCTCATAAAGCAACGTATTTCAATTTGGCCCATAAACAACATATTTCAATTTGGCCCATAAAGCAACATATTTCGATTTGGCCCATAAAACAACATATTTCAATTTGTCCCATAAAACAACATATTTTGATTTGGCATATAAAACAACATATTTCGATTTGGCCCATAAACAACATATTTCGATTTGGGCCATAAAACAACATATTTCGATTTGGCCCATAAAACAACATATTTCAATTTGGCCCAAGATATCACTTTCTTTCACAAAATAACCCATTAAGGGCAAATCCGTAATTTTCCATAACTTCAATTTCGATTTCATGCATTCACATAAAAGTATTAATATAACATATTTTTTTATTTCATCGAATTTATGATTTTTATTTTAACGCTTACGATATAGTATAACCCATGAGATAAGTGTGAAGTTACACACCTTATTACAGTGAGAACTACACTTTCCCGCTCGTCGATACTTATATACGTGTCACACTTGATTAGAACACTAATACTTATAAAACTATACTAATGTTAAGCGATCTAGATCTTACCCTCGGAATCTCGAAAAACCACTATTTACAATTTCTCTCCGATCAAAGGCTTAGAACCACGAGTAAACAATGGCTCAGGGGTACGTATGACTTCGAATAATTGATTTTCACCGGATAAGGGTCTACAACCCGGTGGAAAGTCTCGGATTCCCAAAATAGTCCTTCGCTTGAATTTAGGGGGAATAATAGAACCACCCCTCTTCCAAACACTATTAATAACCCTTTTCATCCTTACCTTGATTGTCTTCAAAGACAAAGGATCATTTGTCCTAATAATATATCGAAAATCTTAAGACTAATGACTTAAAAGAGTGAATTCGGCTTACCTTAATATTTCGAATGATCTCAAAAGAATCCTTTGAACGTTATGATCAAATCTTAAATGAACTTCAAGATTTCTCCGAAAAGATGATGATTCGACCCTTCCACTATTTCACTAAAAAATAACAAAAGAAAACATTTGAATAAGTGATTGGTTAATCGGTTTAAAAGTCTCTTCCAAGACATTCTAACAGTCGGCCAAGGTGACCAAATAGCAAAAGAAAAGACAAAGAAATGATTCTTACTGATGATCCAAAGTTTGAATAGAAGAAAAAGATTGAAAATAGATGTTATGAAGAATGAAAGATGCAGCTATGATGATGATCACAAACATTCGGCCATAGAAGATAGATGAAAGAAAAATATGTGCTTTATGATAAGTAAAATGGAGAGGAAAAGAGAATAGGGAGAAGAGAAAAGAGAGAAGTTTAGGGACGATTGTGCATTCGGCAATGAAGAGAAAAAAGGGAAGAAAAGAAATGGTCTTTGATGGCTATATGGTTTCGGTCACAAAGAAAAGAGAAAAGTTTTAGAGAGAGTGATCAAATTAAGATCGAAATGGTCAAAAAGAAGAAATGGGAAAAGCAACAATTGCTTCCTCAATGCTTATGGTACATTCGACTAGGGAGAGGGAAAAATTGGGGAGAAAAGTTTGCTAAGACACCAAATGGTAAATGGAAAATGTGCTCATCAAGCACCTAATCCTACAAAACCAACACCAAAATCCGGCCATCCCCCTTAGCCCCCTATGCCGTCCATGTTCATGGACAATTTGACCATTCAAAATTTCCAAAACAAAGCCCTTGATTCATGCCTTATGTCCCTCTATCACCTAAAATCATGAGATTCTTTTCCTTAAACTTTTACTTACCTTTTTCCTTTGGTCTTCTTGCCAAAAATGATATCCAACTCATCCTAATCCTTATCCATGACCGACACATTGAAAGAGAAACAAAATAAAACAAAACTCAATGCGCATTCAAGGATTGAACCTTTTCCTCAAGCAAACATACATGCGCCAACACCACCTTGCTACTAGCTCATCTTATGCTAGTTTTTGACACTTAAATTTACTTAAACCTCAAAGTCACTTGATCCACTTCAATTAAGTACTCCTTACTAAAATTTATTCTAATTCTGAATAATTCCTAAGTCTTCTCATGACTATATTAAACATGCAAAATTTTAATTATACACAAGTTAAGCACCAAATCATGTATCATATCGATACTTAGATTTTAGGATGTTACAACTCTACCCTCCTCAAAGAAAATTTCGTCCTCAAAATTTACCTGGTTAAAAGAGATGAGGATATTGTTGTCGAATTGCATCCCTAGGCTCCCACGTAGCTTCCTCCGCTCCGTGATTATGCCAAAGAACCTTAACCAATGACACAGTCTTCTTTTTTAACACCTCAACATCGTGATCTAAGATTTTCACTGATTCTTCCTCGAAAGACAAATCTGACCTTAATTCCACTTCTTCTACCGATATTACATGCGACGGATCTGATCTATAGCGTCTCGGCATAGAAATATGGAAGACACTATGAATCTGACTCAACTCCGAAGGTAAATCAAGTTGATAGGCCACTGGTCCTATACGCTTCAACACACGGTACGGTCCAATGAGCCTAGGGCTCAACTTGCCCTTCCTTCCAAATCTAAAAATCTTCTTCCACGGTGAGACTTTCAAAAAGACCTAATCTCCCACCTCAAACTCAATATCTTTACGCTTCAGGTCTGCATACGACTTTTGTCTATCCGAGCCTTCCTTTAATCGCGCTCGAATCACCTTTACTTTTTCTTCTATCTCAGATATCAGTTCAGGACCCAACAACTATCGTTCCCCCAATTCAGTCCAACAAGTAGGAGTACGACACCTACGACCATATAACGCTTCATAGGGTGCCATTTGGATACTGGATTGATAACTGTTATTATACGTGAACTCTGCCAATGGTAGAAAATCCTCCCAACTACCTCTGAAGTCGATCACACAACCTCGTAACATGTCTTCCAAAATCTCTTTCTGACTATCCATCTGACTGAGGATGAAAAGCCGTACTGAAGTTTAACATTGTTCCCAAAGCCTCATGTAAAGCTTTCCAAAACCGTGATGTAAATCTAGGATCCTTGTCCGATATGATAGACACTAGTACCCCGTGTAACCTCACGATTTCAGATACATACAGTTTAGCCAACTTCTGTATCGAGTAATCCGTACGAACTGATAGAAAATGAGCAGTTTTCGGGAAAGACATCTGGAAATTCTTTCACCGTTCTCACACCTTCTACCAATAAATCCTTGGCATCCAAAGCACTGATGAAGGCTAGGAATGCTCCATACCCTTTCCACACCAACTTTTCTGCTTTCAAAGCAGATACCACATTTGCCAAAAAGTTTCTTTGCTCACCTATCATTATTACCTCCTCATCATCCACAGTCCTTATTGACATTCGCTTTTCGGTACAATCCAATTGTGCCCGATGCTTCACTAACCAATCCATGCCCAAAATAAGATCAAACTCGCTGAAAGGTAATTCCGTCAAGTCCGCTAGAAATACCTCTCTTTAAGTCTCCAAGGGCACATCTCTAAACAATTTATTCACTTTTGCCGATTGTCTTAAAGGACTAATTACGTCATCTCTCTATCGATAATCTCAGATCTAATATCCAAGTTTCCAGATATGGCACTAGCAACATACGAGTGGGTAAACCCGATATCTATCAAAGCAATAACAGGTACATTAGAGATGAAAAACGTACCAGTTATCACATCAGGTGCATCGTCGTCTTCACGATGCCTGACCGCATAGACCAATCCCGACTGTCTTGCCTCCGTGTTACCTCTAACGCCATTACCTTGACCCGGTGCACCTTGTCCACGTCCGTTACCATTACCACCACGACCTGGTCCACGGCCTCTGGGTGGCTGCTGAGTACTTCTAGCTGGCTGAGCATCAGGGTTACGAGCTTCCTAAGTCGTATCAGTCCATCGAGGGCAATTCTTATACTGATGATCCTTGGAACCACATTTAAAGCAAGCACTAGTTTTCCTTCAATATTCTTCGGGGTGTCATCTTCTACAGTCGGCACATTCTTGACTCTGATTGGTAGTCACAGATGCTCTAGCTTGAATTGGCTCATCATTTCGTGGCCTCTTTTGAAACCTTTTTGAAGGACCTGAGTACTTAAAATCCCTCTTGCCTTAGACTTTTTCCCTGTTCTGACGTTCTGAATTCTTAGCCCCTTCAACTATCTTAGCTTTTTCTACAAGTGAGGTAAAAGTTCGTACTTGTTGTGGGGCTATCAGTACCCACAACTCATCATTCAGTCCATCTTCAAAGCGTACACAGTGCTCATGATCAGTCGGCACTATTGTGCGAGCATAATGGCTCAAGTGAAGAAATTCTACCTCGTAAACTGCCACCATCTTACTTCCTTGAACCAAATTTAGGAATTCCTTCCTCCGGGCATCTACATAACTTGTCCCGATGTACTTCCCTTGGAACTTCCCTTGGAAAGCAACTTTAAAAAAATCCCAAGTAACCAATGCAGTCTCGGTGCCTTCTCAAACAGTAAGCCACCATTGATACGCCTCGCCTCGTAGAAAGGACACAGCTCTTCTTAGTTTTTGCTCGACGGTGCACTCCAGATCATCCATAATTTACTCTACAGCCTCAAGCCAATATTCTGCCACATTCGGAGCTACACCGGAGACACCTCTAAAAACTTCTGTACCACTAGACTTGAGTCATTCGATATTGATCCACGATCTACTGGCCCAGTTCTAGCCACGGCTACTCTTTCTAAGACTCGTAACATTGCTTGAGTTAAAGCATTATCCTCATTCGCATGATCATGAGATCCAGTCTCGCTCCCGAATGATGCAGGTGCATCCATTTTTGGCATATGACCCGGCGCTTCAGACGCAGCACCTCGCCCTCTACCACGGCCATGTCTACCGCGCCCATGACCATGTCCTCTAGTGCTCATAATGACTAATTCGATTTTTATCTGATTACAAGTTTTATGAATCAGAATATTATTTCAATATTTATTAATAATATTTTATGAGATATAAGAGATAGGGTTGTTTTCGCAATCACATCATATAGTCTCGATCTCTATCGTTTTCAACACCTAAACTAGAAGTTTTAGAGTGTTCCTATGATCTTATCACAATAATAAACATTTAATAAAAAAATACTTACTTGACTTGGTGCCGGATGTTCGTGGTGCCATACTACTTTTAAAACATAAGGTCTAGAAATTTAAGTAGTTTTTAAACAAAAATTATTGTTGAACCCAAACCATAGCCGAGTTTTAAAACTGGGCTCTGATACCATAAAATATAACACCCCAAACCCGGCCTATGCATTAAGCCTGAATTTTGGCATGCCACACAAATTGAACGTGCATTCAAATCATCAACAATGTAGGAAATCAAATCTTCAAAAACGATTAAGAGAATGGCTTTATCGAAAATCGAGGTTTATTTGAAATCCATGATTAAAAACATAAGAGTTTATCATTTGATTTATAGAGTAGTAGTTGATTAAAATTTTAAATTTATTTAGTCGAAATACTTCATCGAAGAGTTTTAAAAGAATTTCCTAAGTTTCAGTGATATTTAAGAAAAACCTTTGTTTTACGCGAGAGTTTTAGAAAAATATTTATGAAAACTAACTCAGTCCAATTTAGGAAAACTAAAACATAATAAAATCCATCCGCATAATAAAATCCACGAAAATAATTAAAGAGGCCTTATTACATCGCCATTAAAATAGTACTTAATAAAATTATTAAAGAATTTTTAAAGTTATATAAACCACCATTCATAGTATAGCTTCCATACGAAGTAATCTCCGACCCAAGTCTCCATCAATTATTATTACCTGAGAGGGGTAAGAAAAAAATGGGGTGAGTTACTTAGAACTCAATGTGTAACTCACTTACCGTATTCTGTAACATCCAAAAATTTGTGTATTGTTATGATGCATGTTTGGGTGCTTAACTTGTGTATAATTAAAATTTTGCATGATTAGTATAGTCTTGAGAAGACTTGAGAATTATTCGGAATTAGAATAAATTTTAGTAAGGAGTATTTAATTGAAGTAGATCAAGTGACTTTGAGGTTTAAGTAAATTTAAGTGTCAAAAACTAGCATAAGAAGAGCTAGTATCAAGGTGGTGTTGGCGCACGTATGTTTGCTTGAGGGAAAAGGTTCGAATCCCTAGATGTTTATTGAGTTTTGTTTTTATTTTGTTTCCTCTTTCAATGTGTCGGTCATGGATAGGGATAAAGATGAGTTGGATAACATTTTTGGCAAGAAGACCAAAGGAAAAAAGGTAAGTAAAAGTTTAAGGAAAAGAATCTCATGATTTAAGGTGATAGGGGGACATAAGGCATGAATCAAGGGCTTTGTTTTGGAAGCTTTGGATGGAAAATTGTCCATGAACATGGACGGCATAGGGGACTAAGGGGGATGGCCAGATTTTGGTGATTGGTTTGGTAGGATTAGGTGCTTGATGAGCACACTTTTCCATTTCCCAATTGGTGTTTTAGCAAATTTTCTCTCCAATTTTTTCCTCTCCCTAGCCGAATGTACCATGATCATTGAGAAAACAATTGTTGTTTTTGTCATTTCTTCTTTTTGACCATTTCGATTTTAATTTGGTCACTCTCTCTAAAACTTTTCTCTTTTCTTTGTGACCGAAACCATCTAGCCATCAAAGACCATTTCTTTTCTCTCTTTTTTCTCTTCATTTCCAAATGCATAATTGTCTCTAAACTCTCTCTTTTCTCTTCTCCCTATTCTCTTTTCCTCTCTATTTTACTTATCATTTAAACACATATTTTTTCTTTCATCTATCTTCTATGGCTGAATGTTTGTGATCATCATAGCCGAATCTTCCATTCTTCATAACATCTATTTTCAATCATTTTCTTCTATTCAAACATTGGATCATCGTAAGTATCATTTCTTTGCCTTTTCTTTTTCTATTTGGCCACTATGGACGAATGTTAGAATGGCTTTGGAAGAGACTTTTTAACCGATTAACCAATCAATTATTCAAACATTTTCTTTCGTTATTCTTAGTGAAATAATGGAAGGGTCGAATCATCATCTTTTTAGAGAGATCTTGAAGTTCATTTAAGATTTGATAATAATGTACAAAGGATTCTCTTGGGATCATTCAGAATATTAAGGTAAGCCGAATTCACTCTTTTAAGTCATTAGTCTTAAGATTTTTGATATATTGTTAGGACTAATGATCATTTGTCTTTGAAGACAATCAAGATAGGGACGAAAAGGGTTGTTAATAGTGTTTGGAAGAGGGGTGGTTCCATTACTCCCCCTAAATTCAAGAGAAGGACTATTTCAGGAATTCGAGACTTTCCACCGGGTTGTGGACCCTCATCCGGTGAAAATCAATTGTTCGAAGTCTTACGTACCCCCGAGCCATTGTTTACTCGTGGTTCTGAACTTTTGATCGGAGAGAAATCGCAAATAATTATTGTTCTAGATTTCGAGGGTAAGGATCTAGATCGTTAATCATTAGAATAGTTTCATATTAAATATTAGTGTTCTAATCGATCGTGATGCGTGTTTAGATATCGACGAGCGGGAAAGTGTAGTTCTCACCATAATCAGGTGTGTAACTTCACACTTATCTCTTGGGTTATACTATATCATAAACGTTATAATAAAATTACAAATCTGGTGAAATTGAAAAATACATTATACTAATTCTTTTATGTGAATGCATGAAACCGAAATCGAGGTTGTGGAAAATTATGAATTTGCCCTTAATGGGTTTTTTGTGAAAGAAAGTGATATTTTTGGGCCATGTGAATAATTTGATTAATTGGCCAAGTGTGGAAATTGTGAAAAGGCCTCATATGTTGAATGGGCCGAATTACAAAATTTCTCGATGGATCGAATTACGAAAATACCCTTTATTGGGCCAAATTGAAATATGTGGTTTTATTGGGCCAAATTGAAATATATTGCTTTATAGGCCAAAAGAGATATTAATATATGAGCTAAAATGTGATATGAGATGAAATGGGCCAAATTGTTATTTTGACTAATGGGCCAAATTGATAAATTGTAATATGGGTTTTTATAAAAATTTACCTTACAAATATTTTGTTATGCATATACATGATTGCATGGGTTGGGATAATTGATGAAGAGAAGAAAGGCCTGATGCCAAAAATCTAGATCGGTGACTCTGTCACGATGGCCTGTTGCCCAAAAATCTAGATCGGTGGTTCTACCACAATTATTTAAATGGCCTGTTGCCACAATGATTATAATTAGCTTAAAGCCTACTACTGGTGTGTTGGCGGGGTGGGTTGACTTGATCCCACAGGTGTGATGGTTGGTACGGGTGGTGTGTAGCGGATGGAAATTAGGTTTGGTTGGGAATTGCATATCACATGCATTATTATTTTCAAGAGGTCGTGGACCAGGTCGTGGTGGTAATGGTAACGGACGTGGATAAGATGCACCGGTCAAGGTAATGGTGTCAGAAGTAACACGGAGGCAAGACAGCCAGGATTGGTCTATGCGGTTAGACGTCGTGAAGACGGCGATGCATCTAATGTGATAACTGGTGCGTTTTTTATCTCTGATGTACCTATTACTACTTTGATAGATATCGGGTCTACCCACTCGTATGTTGCTAGTTCCATATCTGGAAACCTGAATATTAGATCTGAGATTATCGATAGAGAGATGACGGTAATTAGTCCTTTAGGACAGTCGGTAATAGTAAATAAATTATTTAGAGATGTACCCTTGGAGATTCAAAGAGAGGTATTTCTAGTGGACTTGATGGAATTACCTTTTGACGAGTTTGATCTTATTTTGGGCATGGATTGGTTGGTGAAGCATCGGGCGCAATTGGATTGTGCCAAAAAGTGAATGACAATTAGGACTGTGGATGATGAGGAGTTAATAATGATAGGCGAGCGAAGAAACTTTTTGGCAAATGTGGTATCTACTTTGAAGGCAGAAAAGTTGGTGTAAAAAAGGTATGGAGCATTCCTAGCCTTCATCAGTGCTTTGGATGCCAAGGATTTATCGGTAGAGGGTGTGAGAATGGTGAAAGAATTTCTAGATGTCTTTCCCGAAGAACTTCTGGGTCTACCTCCAGATTGGGAAGTAGAATTTGGCATTGAGCTTTTGCTCAGAACAGCTCCGATGTCCATTGCTCCTTATAGAATGGCGCCGAAAGAGTTAGCGGAGCTTAAAGCTCAAATTCAATAACTGCTAGATTGGGGATTTATTCGACCAAGTGTGTCTCCGTGGGGAGCACCGGTTTTGTTCGTCAAGAAGAAGGATGGGTCGATGCGTATGTGCATTGATTATAGGCAGTTGAATAAGTTGACGATCAAGAATAGGTATCCATTACCGAGAATCGACGACCTGTTTGATCAATTAAGTGGAGCTTCAGTCTTCTCCAAGATTGATTTGAGATTAGGTTATCATCAACTCAAGGTGAAAGAGGCGATATTCATAAGACGGCATTTCGAACTCGCTATGGACATTATGAGTTTTTAGTGATACCATTTGGTTTGACTAATGCACCAGCTGTATTTATGGACATGATGAACTGAGTCTTTCAGCCCTAGTTAGACCGGTTCATAGTAGTGTTCATAGATGACATCTTGGTATATTCGAGGAATAAAGAAGAGCATGACTTTCAGTTGCGCACTGTGTTGCAAATTTTGTGAGATAAGCAACTTTATGCCAAATTCAGTAAGTGTGAATTTTGGTTGAAGGAAGTGACTTTATTGGGCATTTAGTGTCAGCTGAAGGGATAAGAGTTGATCCTCGAAAGGTAGAAGCTGTGTTGGATTGGAAACCGTGAAGTCGATGAGGTGAGATTCAGAGTTTCTTGGGTTTGGCTGCTTATTATAGACGCTTTGTTGAGGGGTTTTCGTTGATTGCTACACCCCTAACTAAGCTATTGCGAAAGGAAATACCATATGTGTGGACCAGTAAACAACAAGAAAGTTTCGGCGAAGAAGATTTTAACGAAGTGCGATCTTGATTCAACTTTGAGGCTGGAAAAGAGTTTACCATTTACTGTGATGCATTACACATGGATTTAGGATGTGTACTGATGCAAAGTGGAAAAGTGGTAGCTTATGCTTCTCAACAATTGAGGTCACATGAAGTCAACTATCCTACTCATGATTTGGAATTGGCTGCGGTGGTGTTTGCATTAAATATTGGAGGCATTATCTCTATAGTGAGAAGTCAATCATTTATACGGACCATAAAAGTCTTAAGTATCTCTTTACCCAAAAGGAGTTGAATTTAAGACAACGAAGATGGGTAGAGCTGTTAAAGGATTATGATTTCTTAATCGAGTACCATCCTGGAAAGGCTAACGTTGTGGCAGACGCATTGAGTCGAAAGGTTGTATCGAAGTTAAGAGCAATGTTTGCTCATCTCAGTTTGTTTGAGGATGGCAGTCTGCTAGCAGAACTTCAGGTGAAGCCTCTATGGTTGGAGTAAATCAAGGAAAAGCAATTATCCGATGAAAAGTTGGGTCCTTTAATACAACAAGCTGAAAGTGGTATAATAGGGGATTTTGCAAGGATGGTGTACTGTGTTTTCGTGGAAGGGTTTGTATGCCTAAGGATTCGGATTTGAGACAAATGATTCTTCTAGAGGCGCATAGTAGCCCTTATGCTATACACCCCGGAGTAAATAAGATGTATCGGGATCTCCGTGAACAGTATTGGTGGCCAAAGTTAAAGCAGGAAGTTACTAATTTTGTGGGAAAGTGTTTGACTTGTCAACAAGTGAAGGCGAAACATCAATTACCATCGGGTTTATTGCAACCGGTAAAGATTCCTCTATGGAAATGGGAGCGGATAATGATGGATTTTGTTAGTGGGTTACCCTTAACACCTACTAAGAAAGATTCTGTCTGGGTGGTAGTAGATCGATTAACAAAGACTGCTCATTTTCTACCAGTTCGTACGGATTACTCGTTGCAGAAGTTGGCTAAACTTTATCTATCCGAAATCGTGAGGTTGCATGGGGTACCAATGTCTATCATATCGGATAGGGATCCTAGATTTACATCACGATTTTGGAAAGCTTTACATGAGGCTTTGGGAACAAAGTTAAACTGCAGTACGACTTTTCATCCTTAGTCAGATAGTCAGTCTGAAAGAGTAATTCATATTTTGGAAGACATGTTACGAGGTTGTGTGATCGACTTCAGAGGTTGTTGGGAGGATTTTCTACCATTGGCAGAGTTCGCGTATAATAACAATTATCAATCCAGTATCCAAATGGCACCCTATGAAGCATTATATGGTCGTAGGTGTCATACTCCTACTTGTTGGACTGAATTAGGGGAACGACAGTTGTTGGGTCCTGAATTGATATCTGAAACGGAAAAAAAAGTAAAGGTGATTCGAGCGCGATTAAAGGAAGCTTCAGATAGACAAAAGTCATACGCGAATCTGAAGCGTAAAGATATTGAGTTTACAGTGGGAGATCAAGTCTTTTTGAAAGTTTCACCGTGGAAAAAGATTTTCAGATTCGGAAGGAAAGGCAAGTTGAGCCCTAGGTTCATTGGACCGTATCGTGTGTTGAAGCGTGTAGGACCAGTGGCCTATCAATTTGATTTACCTCCGGAGTTGAGTCAAATTCATATTGTCTTCCATGTTTCTATGCTGAAACGCTATAGATCGGATCCGTCACACATAGTACCAGTAGAAGAAGTGGAATTAAGTCCAGATTTGTCTTTCGAGGAAGAACTAGTGAAAATCTTAGATCGCAATGTTAAGGTGTTAAGAAAGAAGACTGTGCCGTTGGTTAAGGTTCTTTGGCGTAATCACGGAGCGGAGGAAGCTACGTGGGAGCCTGAGGATACATTTTGACAATAATATCCTCATCTCTTTTAGCCAGGTAAATTTCGAGGACGAAATTTTCTTTAAGGAGGGTAGAGTTGTAACATCCAAAAATTTGAGTATTATTATGATGCATGTTTTGGTGCTTAACTTATGTATAATTAAAATTTTGCATGATTAGTATAGTCTTGAGAAGACTTGAGAATTATTCGGAATTAGAATAAATTTTAGTAAGGAGTATTTAATTGAAGTCGATCAAGTGACTTTGAGGTTTAAGTAAATTTAAGTGTCAAAAACTAGCATAAGATGAGCTAGTAGCAAGGTGGTGTTGGCGCATGTATGTTTGCTCAAGGGAAAAGGTTCAAATCCTTAGATGTGCATTGAGTTTTGTTTTTATTTTGTTTCCTCTTTCAATGTGTCAGTCATGGATAGGGATAAAGATGAGTTGGTTAACATTTTTGGCTAGAAGACCAAAGGAAAAAGGTAAGTAAAAGTTTAAGGAAAAGAATCTCATGATTTAAGGTGATAGGGGGACATAAGGCATGAATCAAGGGCTTTGTTTTGGAAGCTTTGGATGGCAAATTATCCATGAACATGGACGGCATAGGGAACTAAGGGGGATGGCCGAATTTTGGTGATTGGTTTGGTAGGATTAGGTGCTTGATGATCACACTTTTCCATTTACCAATGTGTGTTTTAGCAAATTTTCTCTCCAATTTTTCCCTCTCCCTAGCCGAATGTTCCATGAGCATTGAGAAAACAATTATTGTTTTTGCATTTCTTCTTTTTAACCATTTCGATCTTAATTTGGTCACTCTCTCTAAAACTTTTCTCTTTTCTTTGTCACCAAAACCATCTAGCCATCAAAGACCATTTCTTTTCTCTTTTTTCCTCTTCATTGTCGAATGCACAATTGTCTCTAAACTCTCTCTTTTCTCTTCTCCCTATTCTCTTTTCCTCTCTATTTTACTTATCATTCAAACACATATTTTTTCTTTCATCTATCTTCTATGGCCGAATGTTTGTGATCATCATAGCCGAATCTTCCATTCTTCATAACATCAATTTTCAATCATTTTCTTCTATTCAAACTTTGGATCATCGGTAAGTATCATTTCTTTGCCTTTTCTTTTGCTATTTGGTCACTATGGCCGAATGTTAGAATGTCTTTGGAAGAGACTTTTTAACCGATTAACCAATCATTTATTCAAACATTTTCTTTCGTTATTCTTAGTTAAATAATGGAAGGATCGAATCATCATCTTTTCGGAGAGATCTTGAAGTTCATTTAAGATTCGATAATAACGTACAAAGGATTCTCTTGAGATCATTCAGAATATTAAGGTAAGCCGAATCCACTCTTTTAAGTCATTAGTCTTAAGATTTTTGATATATTGTTAGGACTAATGATCCTTTGTCTTTGAAGACAATCAAGATAGGGACGAAAAGGGTTGTTAATAGTGTTCGGAAGAGGGGTGGTTCCATTACTCCCCCTAAATTCAAGAGAAGGACTATTTCAGGAATTTGAGACTTTCCACCGGGTTGTGGACCCTCATCCAGTGAAAATCAATTGTTCGAAGTCGTAAGTACCCCCGAGCCATTGTTTACTCGTGGTTCTGAACTTTTGATCGGAGAGAAATCACAAATAATTGTTGTTCGAGATTTCGAGGGTAAGGATCTAGATCGTTAATCATTAAAATAGTTTCATATTAAATATTAGTGTTCTAATCCATCATGATGTGTGTTTAGATATCGACGAGCGGGAAAGTGTAGTTCCCACCATAATCAGGTGTGTAACTTCACACTTATCTCTTGGGTTATACTATATCGTAAGCATTATAATAAAAATCATAAATTCGGTGAAATTGAAAAATACGTTATACTAATTATTTTATGTGAATGCATGAAACCGAAATCGAGGTTGTGGAAAATTACGGATTTGCCCTTAATGGGTTATTTTGTGAAAGAAAGTGATATTTTTGGGCCATGTGAATAATTTGATTAATTGGCCAAGTGTGGAAATTGTGAAAAGGCCTCATATGTTGAATGGGCCGAATTACGAAATGTTCTGATAGACCGAATTACAAAACTACCCTTTATTGGGCCAAATTGAAATATGTGGTTTTATTGGGCCAAATTGAAATATATTGCTTTATGGGCCAAAAGAGATATTAATATATGAGCTAAAATGTGATATGAGATGAAATGGGCCAAATTGTTATTTTGACTAATGGGCCAAATTGATAAATTGTAATATGGGTTTTTATAAAAATTTACCTTACAAATATTTTGTTATGCATATACATGATTGCATGGGTTGGGATAATTGATGAAGAGAAGAAAGGCCTGATGCCAAAAATCTAGATCGGTGACTCTGTCACGATGACTTGTTGCCCAAAAATCTAGATCGGTGGTTCTATCACAATTATTTAAATGGCCTATTGCCACAAATATTATAAATGGCCTGTTGCCACAATTATTATAATTGGCTTAAAGCCTACTACTGGTGTGTTGGCGGGTGGGTTGACTGGATCCCCACAGGTGTGATGGTTGGTATGGGTGGTGTGTAGCGGATGAAAATTAGGTTTGGTTGGGAATTGCATATCACATGCATTATTATTTTCATATACTTGATCTATAAATATTTACATTTCCAAAATGGGCTCAGGTCCAATTATATGTTTATATGGTTTTAGACCAGTGAATCCGGTAAGTGGGTTACACATTGAGTTCTAAGTAACTCACCCCATTTTTTTTTACCCCTCTCAGTTAATAATAATTGATGGAGACTTGGGTCGGAGATGACTTTGTGTGGAGGCTATACTACAAATGGTGGTTTATAAAACTTTAAAACTTCTTTAATAATTTTTATTAAGTATTATTTTAATGGCGATGTAATAAGGCCTCTTTAATTATGGATTTTATTATGTGGATGAATTTTATTATGTTTTAGTTTTCCTAAGTTGGATTGATTTAGTTTTCAATAAAGGTTTTTCTTAAATATCACTGAAACTTAGGAAATCATTTTAAAACTCTTCGATGAAATATTTCGACTAAATAAATCCAAAGTTTTAATCAATTAATACTATATAGATCAAAAGAATAAACTCTTGTGTTTTTAATTATGTATTTTAAATAAACTTCGATTTTTCTATAAAGTCATTCTCTTAATCATTTTGAATATTCAATTTCCTACATCGTTAATGATTTGAATGTACGTTTAATTTGTGTGGCATGCCAAAATCCGGGCTTAATGCATAGGCCGGGTTTGGGGTGCTACATATTCACTGGGCCAAAACCATATAAACATATAATTGTGCTTGAGCCCATTTTGCAAATGTAAATATTTATAAATCAAGTATATAAAAAAATAATAATGCATGTGATATGCAATTCCCATCCAATCCTAATTTCCATCCGCTACACACCACCCGTACCAACCATCACACATGTGGGGATCAAGTCAACCTACCCCGCCAACACACCAATAGCAGGCTTTAAGCCAATTATAATATTTGTGGCAACAGGCCATTTATAAGATTTGTGGCAACAAGCCATTTATAAGATTTGTGGCAACAGACCATTTATAATATTCGTGGTAGAACCACCGATCTAGATTTTTGGGCAACAAGCCATAGTGACAGAGTCACCGATCTAGATTTTTGGCATTAGGCCTTTCTTCTCTTCATCAATTATCCCAACCCATGCAGTCATGTATATAATAATGCATAACTAAATATTTGTAAGGTAATTTTAATAAAACTCATATTACAATTTATCAATTTGGCCCATTAGTCAAAACAACAATTTGGCCCATTTCACGATCTAGCAACTTGGCCCATTTCATCTCATATCACATTTAGCTCATGTATTAATATCACTTTTGGCCCATAAAGCAACGTATTTCAATTTGGCCCATAAACAACATATTTCAATTTGGCCCATAAAGCAACATATTTTGATTTGGCCCATAAAACAACATATTTCAATTTGGCCCATAAAACAACATATTTCGATTTGGTCCATAAATAACATATTTCGATTTGGCCCATAAAACAACATATTTTGATTTGGCCCATAAAACAACATATTTCGATTTGGCCCAAAATATCACTTTCTTTCACAAAATAACCCATTAAGGGCAAATCCGTAATTTTCCACAACTTCAATTTCGGTTTCATGCATTCACATAAAAGTATTAATATAACATTTTTTTATTTCACCGAATTTACGATTTTTATTTTAACGCTTATGATATAGTATAACCCATGAGATAAGTGTGAAGTTACACACCTGATTACGGTGAGAACTACACTTTCCCGCTCGTCGATACCTATATACGTGTCACACATGATTAGAACACTAATACTTATCAAACTATATTAATGTTAAGCGACCTAGATCTTACCCTCGGAATCTCGAGCAACCACTATTTGTAATTTCTCTCCGATCAAAGGTTCAGAACCACGAGTAAATAATGGCTCGGGGGTACGTACGACTTCGAATAATTGATTTTCACCGGATGAGCGTCCACAACTCGGTTGGAAAGTCTTGGATTCCCGAAATAGTCCTTCGCTTGAATTTAGGGGGAATAATAGAACCACCCCTCTTCCAAACACTATTAACGACCCTTTTCGTCCCTATCTTGATTGTCTTCAAAGACAAAGGATCATTAGTCCTAACAATATACCAAAAATCTTAAGACTAATGACTTAAAAGAGTGAATTCAACTTACCTTAATATTTTGAATGATCTCAAAAGAATCCTTTGAATGTTATGATCAAATCTTAAATGAACTTCAAGATTTCTCCGAAAAGATGATGATTCAATCCTTCCACTATTTCATTAAAAAAATAACGAAAGAGAACATTTGAATAAGTGATTGGTTAATCGGTTTAAAAGTCTCTTCCAAGACATTCTAACATTCGGCCAAGGTGACCAAATAGCAAAAGAAAAGACAAAGAAATGATTCTTACTGATGATCCAAAGTTTGAATAAAAGAAAATGATTGAAAATAGATGTTATGAAGAATGAAAGATTCAGCTATGATGATGATCACAAACATTCGGCCATAGAAGATAGATGAAAGAAAAATATGTGTTTGTATGTTAAGTAAAATGGAGAGGAAAAGAGAATAGGGAGAAGAGAAAAGAGAGAAGTTTAGGGAAAATTGTGCATTCGGCAATGAAGAGAAAAAAGAGAAGAAAAGAAATGGTCTTTGATGGCAATATGGTTTAGGTCATAAAGAAAAGAGAAAAGTTTTAGAGAGAGTGATCAAATTAAGATCGAAATGGTCAAAAAGAAGAAATGGCAAAAGCAACAATTGCTTCCTCAATGCTCATGGTACATTCGGCTAGGGAGAGGGAAAATTGGAGAGAAATTTTTGCTAAGACACCAAATGGTAAATGGAAAATGTGCTCATCAAGCACCTAATCCTACCAAACCAACACCAAAATCCGGCCATCCCCCGTAGCCCCCTATGTCGTCCATGTTCATGACAATTTGGCCATTCAAAATTTCCAAAACAAAGCCCTTGATTCATGCCTTATGTCCCCTTATCACCTTAAATCATTAGATTCTTTTCCTTAAACTTTTACTTACCTTTTTCCTTTGGTCTTCTTGCCAAAAATGATATCCAACTCATCCTAATCCTTATCCATGACCGACACATTGAAAGAGGAAACAAAATAAAAACAAAACTCAATGCACATTCAAGGATTCAAACCTTTTCCCTCAAGCAAACATACATGCGCCAACACCACCTTGCTACTAGCTCATCTTATGCTAGTTTTTGACACTTAAATTTACTTAAACCTCAAAGTCACTTGATCCACTTCAATTAAGTACTCCTTACTAAAATTTATTCTAATTCCGAATAATTCCTAAGTCTTCTCAAGGCTATATTAAACATGCAAAATTTTAATTATACACATGTTAAGCACCAAGACATGTATCATATTGATACTCAGATTTTAGGATGTTACAGAGACAAAATTGATAACTTAAGAAACTTTCACGAACTATGAAAATTTTTCTCAAAATAGGGGACACACACTCGTGTGACCAGGTCATGTGTCTCACACGGTCACCAGAGATATCCGTGTCATAGGCCTTGTAGACATTAGAAATGGAAGCACATGGCCAAGTCCCAGCCCGTGTTTGACCCTGTGTAACCCTCTGACTTTGGTCACATGGCCAACATACGTGCTTGTGTGGCTAGCCTGTGTGCCCTAAAAAAGGCCATACATGCCCGTGTTCTAGGTCGTGTGATAAGCCGTGAAAAACTTATAGGGTATACTAACTTATGCCACACGGCCAAGTCACACGCCCGTGTGAGGCAGTATGGAGCATACTGACTTGATTTTAATTTCAAAACTAGGGGACACACGGCTGTGCAACATGGCAGTGTGTCAGACACGGCTGAGACACACACCCATGTCTCTGCCCGTGTGTGCAAAAATAGGTTATTTACCAAGCCAATTTGCCACCCAAATTTGAATGTACCTACAACACATCAATTTACACCATTCCATGGCATACATAGGCATTTAAACCAGCCAATTCAAACCTAATTCATGCATATTCAATACCACATTTATCAACACACACAAGTTGCAAAATAAACCAATCCATTTATACCTAAAATCTTATAAACTTAGATCATCAATATGACTACTCAAAACATACATTCGTTACCTTGATTCACAAACAAACAACATCCCAAAAATCAACATTCACTTCCATAAAACCAACTACTAATAAGCATCACCAAAACCAACCCCAATTTACATATTATGAACTATATGCACATACATATATACACAAGCAAATTTACTCAAAATAATCCAACTCTCATAGCTATTATATACAAACTAAGACATACATTTACAAGATATTTCAAATGGCCAAAATCATTACCAAAAATAACCAACACGACCAAAGTCCCTATACATGCCATATACTTAAAATACAAAGTTCATAGGTACCAAGTGATAGGTGGATAGTGTGAAGCGATCTCCAACGATCCTCGAATCTGAGCTAGCCTTATAACACTATAAGGCACGGGAAAAATTAACATAGTAAGCTCGTATGAAATAAACTCAACTAATCATAAATACAAAAATCATCAAATTGAACATATTAACATGTAATTCATGATAACTAATAAATCTTTCACATGCTTAATCATATACTTAAAAACAAAATGCATAACTTCTTCGGTTTAAAGCTCGTATGATTCATGTACATACCTATACTAATCCTTAATGAACTCATACCTATTCAGAATACTACCGAATGCTCAAAATCTTGCATACTAAGTGCCAATACATAGCCAAAGCTATTTTAGTCTCACACACTAGGTGCCATACATAGCCAAAGCTATCTCAATCTCGCACACTAAGTGCCACACATAGCCGAAGCTATCTCAATCTTGCGCACTAAGTGCCATGCATAACGAATCATCATCAAACACGACTGTAATATTGTATACACAATTTATAAAATATCAAAGCATTTAAAGAATAATTATAACAATGCTTACTACATACGAGCTTACCTCATTCAAAAATGATAAAATTGTCGATTAATTGAGTACTTTATCTTTTCCCCGATTCAATTCCAATTTCTGCTTTTCTTT
Organism: Gossypium rotundifolium; assembly: GCA_025506655.1. Classification (NCBI taxonomy): domain Eukaryota; kingdom Viridiplantae; phylum Streptophyta; class Magnoliopsida; order Malvales; family Malvaceae; genus Gossypium; species Gossypium rotundifolium. The sequence goes on along the minus strand of CP106729.1, from coordinate 53,999,041 downwards.
ATCTATATAATATCAAATTCAGCTCATTTAATTATCCCTCTATTCAATTTAGTCCAAAACACACTTTAAAACACATTTACACTTTTGCCCTTGATATTTTACATTTTTTACAATTTAGTCCTTATTTCATAAAAGCACAAATTAATGAAATTCACAATAAACCCATGCTAACTGAATTACTATTATGCCCTTAGCAGGCCATATTTTTCATTTATTTCATATTTTAACCCCAAAGTTTCAACATTTCTAAATTTAACCCTATTTTGCATTTTCACTAAAAATCTCTTAACAAAACTTGTATAATTCATAACAAATATTCAAACCCTATCATCAAACATCAAAACACACATGTAATCATCAATGGCATCATTCAAAATCTTTAACAATTTTGCAAAATAGCCCCTGGGCTAACTAGACTAAACTGCAACGATATCAAAAACATAGAAATCATAAAAAATGGGCCAAAAACTGAACCTTAATTGGAAAATATAGCATAGTCGAATGGAGAACATAGAAATGGTGTTTCTAGCCCTAATATTCAGTTGAATCATGAATAAAAGAAAGATGATATCTTTTTTTAATTTTATTTTACCTTTATTATTAAATTACATAAATAACCTTATTATATAATCATATTAAACATCAAATTAATGTCCAAAATGTCCACTTAAACAACCAATGGTATATTTACTAAATAAGGACCTCCTTATTTTATTTCATAGCTATTAGATGCCTTTAACTAATAGCACAGAAGTTTTACACTTTACGCAATTTAGTCCTTTTTAGCAAATTGAGTATTCAAATGATAAAATTTCTTAATGAAATTTTCAAAAAGAACTTATTATCATGATGTAGACATTAAAATAATAATAAAATAAATATTTTGACCTCAAATTTGTGGTTTCAAAACCATTGTTCTGATTTGGCTAAAAACGGGCTGTTATAAAAACGACTAAACTAATCGATTATTCAAGAACTTTATTTTTCCCTCGATCTAGATCCGAGTTTCTCTTTTCTTAATCTATATAATATCAAATTCAGCTTATTTAATCATCACTCTATTCAATTTAATCCAAAACATTCATTAAGGAAAATTTACACTTTTACCCCTAATATTTCAACATTTTTACAATTTAGTCCCTAGGCTCGTAAAACAAATTTCATTTAATTTCATCACAACCAAGCCTAGGAAAATATTTATCATGCTTATAGCAGCCCAAAATTTTCATTTATTTTTAACCTCAAATTTACACATTTCACAATTTAGCCCCTAATTTATATTTTCATTAAAAATCACTTAACAAAACTTGTATCTCTATCAACAACAATTCATAATCCATCAAGAAAATTCAAAATACATGCTTTTTCATCAATGGCAACATTCAAAATCTTTAACAGTTTTCCAAATTAGTCCTTGGACTAGCTAGACCTAGTTGCAACTATAGCATCCCAAAGTTGGGCCTAGTAGGATTGGGCCCATTGGGCCTTGAGCACGGAAACATTTAAAATTTTTGGAGAGCAAGAGAATGGATTTATTTCAAGTTGAACTTATTGGGAGGGTGATTTTGGAAAGTTACGGGGTTTCTAGGAAGTTTCGGGTTTAAGTTAGGCCTTAGTAATATTTTGTGTTTAAGCCTATTAAGGAGAGATAGTAAGTGGCATCAATGCTTATGGAAATAGGTGAGTAATGTGTTAGCATAAATGAGCATATGGCAAGAAGGTTATGGCATCAAGTGGAGGACATGGAGAGAAGAGGTTCAAATCCCATCAAGTGCAAATTTTTGACTAATTTTTTTGTATTCTTTCCTAAGTGTCGGCCATGGGTGTATTTTTGGTAAGGTGGACTTTTCAATTTTGGCAAGGTGGCAAAGGAAATATGGTAAGGAAAAATGGATGGAAATGAGTAAAAGGAAAGGGAAGGAATAGGGAACATGTTGGCATTTTTCATGGGGGATGTTTTGGAAAGGTTTTATTTGGTCTATGTTCATCTTTTGGTAAAGATGATAATGGTTTGGAAAAGGGAGAGGGTAGCCGAATTTTGATGGGAGCATTTTGATAGTTTTGGTGTTTGTTAGGTCTAATTCCTTTTGGCATCCTTTGTGTTCATTCTTCCAACTTCTCCTTCCATTGCCGCAACTTCAAGACAATAGTGGACATTTTCTCTTTTCTTTCTTGTCTTGTCGAAAACACCTAGCCTCTGTGATAAATTATTTTTCACTCATCTTCTCTTCAAAAATCGAAACTACCGATCCTTATTTGTTGTCTTGCTACTAGTGCCAAATCGTGTTCTTCATTTCGGTTCATCCCTATTATTAAGGTAAAGGTTCTTTCTTCTTATTCATGTTGTTTGTTCTTTCTTCTCTTAACTTGGCTAAGCTGAAACTCTCATCCCTTAGCTAAGTCAAACCTAGCCACTTTTTGTTATTTTAAACTCCTCTTATTCTCTTTTGGTGAAGGCCGAATCAAGCCATCCTTTGCTGCTACTTACCTTTCTCTTAGCCTTGGTTTCGAAAGTTGATTGGGACTCATTGCAATAGCCAAGGTGCAAGGCTAGATTTTAGAATCTAGTAGGGAAGGATTGCGATTGTGGTAATTGACTATTGTGAGTGAGTACTTTTGGGCTTTTGGAAACTTTAAGAAATTAAGGCTAACTTTTGATCGATTTTTTTTAGGGGGCAATGAAGAGTGGTTCTTTAAGGAATCCTAATCAAGGTGTGTAATCTCGTACTTTCCAAATACATGTTTGAAATGGTCTGTAATCTCACACTTCTCTAAAAATTTTCATGAAATGTTTTGTGATTTGGTCGAAATACCAAAGAAAACTAGAAACCGGCATCTGTGATCACTCGGGCATGTGTAGGTTCATAGTGGTAACCATATTTTTGCAATGAAATAGTTTTTGTCAGTAGCAGTGACGTGACTTTGACAAATCATGAAAAATAGGAGAAAGGGAATTTGAAAGTGAATAAGATATTGAATAAAAGCTTACTGTCTCTATTTTGATATGAAAGAAACAGAGAAGGAAAAGGAATTTTATTTTCTATGATATTCTAATTTTAGTGAGACTGGTTCTGATTGACTTCGTGGTTCCCTGATTTGCTTTGAAAAAATCATTCAAAATTTTACAAAGTGAATTATGAGTTATAATTTATATGTAAAGATTCCTTAGTGAGTATATTTTCAATAGAAACAAGTGGGAGCAACATATGAAGACTGTAAAGTGAGATATTTGAATTTTGGTTAAGAGAGGTCAGAATCATTGGACAGTGAAACAAGGGAAAATTTAAGAAATAAACTGCACTAAATGGTTAAGCCAAAAATTCTGGAAAAATTGTACTAAGAATATATATGGGTCTAGTTTAAAGGAAAATTTATGAATTTAGATTTCAATATTTCTAACTCAAGTTATAGTCAATTTAGTTAGTACGACGCAGTTGGACAATTTAAATTTTTATGCCCAAATTAGTTGTTAAGTCTGGATTGCGAAAATTACCGAATTGATATATTGCTTAATGGGCCAAATTGATAATTGTTTAATGGGTTGAATTGACATATTGCCTTATGGGCCAAATGGACATATTGATTAATGGGCCGATCTGATATTATGGCTAGATGGGCCAACTTGATATTTTTGCTAAATGGGCCAATATGATATTTTGCTTAATGGGCCTTTTTGATAAATTGATATAATGGGCCGTACTATTGTAATGAATATACAAATAAATTATTGTTGTTATATTGTAAAAATCATGATTTGTTATGCATTATATACATGATTTTGCATGGGATGGGATAATATTGAAGAGAAGTTCTGGTGGCTCTGCCACATATTTTGGTGGCTCTACCATGGATCTGTATATTGTCAATGCCACATATATTCTATTATTCTGGTGGCTTGTCCACAATTAAATTTGTTATAAATGGCTTAATGCCTGCGATTTGTGTATTGGCAGGGTGGGTTGACTTGATCCCCACAGGGGTGTTGGTTGGTACGGGTGGTGTGTAGCGGATGGATTATTAGGTTGGTTTGGGATTGCATTACATTCATTTGATATATTTTGTTTTGTAAATGGGCTTTGGCCCAAGATTATGCTTTATGGGCTTCGGTCCAAGTTATTTTTATATGGGCTTAGGCCCAAATTTTTATAAACGGGTTCAAGCCCAGTGAAAAATAGTAAGGGGATTATACACTGAGTTCTTGTAACTCACCCCCTTTCTTTTCTCAATCCCTGTAGGTAACGCTTAGCGATGAGGACATGGGGCCATGGATGACTCGGTGGAGGCCATACTTCATAAATGATGTTTGCAAACATTAGTAAACTACTTTTTCGTATTATTTCGTTACCTTTACTATTTCGGGTTTTAAAGTTGTAATAAGGCCTCTGGGGTAAACTTTAATTTGCTTTATGTTTGGATGTATTTATTATGTTGCTTGAATTAATTTTAAAATGGGGATTTTTCTAAAAGTATAACCAATGGTTTTTCCAAATTTGATTAATAAATGGATTTTATAATAAACTTTTACAAATGATTTTAACTCGGAATTTCTTTCAAACTATCGATGACATTTTTAAAAGTCACGGTTTTAAAGTTCACTACCTTGATTTTTGATTCATCAATCAACCTCTAAAAAATAGTTGTATTTTATCAAATATTTACATCCAAACTAGTTTACTCTGTATTTTATCAAATATTTCAAATCAAATTTGTTTTCTTGTTTATAACAAATCAATATCTATTTTAGTACAAATCACAAAGGATTTTATACATTTTCCACATGTGACACATCAGTTTCGGTCATAACGCATGGGCCGAGTTTTGGGTGTTACAACAACGATCTCAAAAACATAGAAATCATAAAAAAATGAAACAAAAATCGTACCTTAATTATCTTTCCAAGCTTGGCTGAATTTGAAAGCTTAGAAAATGGTGTTTCTTTGCCCTAGAATTTTGGCTAGAAGATGATGAATGAAATAATTTTGTTTTGTTTTACCTATTTTAATTATTTACTAATTAAATTACTTATATAACCTTACTTAGTCACATTAATGATGTCCATATTTGTCTATTACATTTATTAATGGAGTAATTATAACATAAAGACCTTAAATTTAAGGTTCTATAGCTATTGGACACCTTTAGCTAATAGAACACAAGTTTTACACTTTACGCGATTTAGTCCTTTTTATCAAATTGACCAATCAAACGATAAATTTCTTAACGAAATTTTCACACAATCATATTTTCATGCAATAGACATTAAAAATAAAATAATTATTTCGACTTCAGATTTGTGGTCCCAAAACCACTGTTCTAATTTGACTAAAAACGGGTTGTTACAACTCTCCCCCTTAGGGATTTTCGTCCCCAAAAATCTTCCCAGTGAAAAGGTTAGGGTACTGTTTTCTCATAGCTTCCTCAGGCTCGACGTAGCTTCTTCAACACCATGTCGTTGCCAAAAAATTTCACTAAAGCTATGCATTTATTTCTTCACTCTTTAACCTTTTGAGCTAAAATTCTGATCGGTTCCTCATTTTACGTCATATCAGGTTGAATTTCAATCTTTGTCGGAGAAATTACATGTTAAGGATCTGAACTATAACGACGCAACATTGACACATGAAATACCTTGTGGATTTTCTCTAACTCAGTCAGCAAAGGTAATCGATAAGCCACTATCCCTATTCTTTCAATGATCTCATACGACCTGATGAATCGTAGACTAAGATTGCCTTTACGACCAAATCGAAGTATTTTCTTCCACGGAGATACTTTCAGAAACACTTTGTCATCGATCTAAAATTCAATATCTTTTTGTTTTAAATCCACATATGATTTCTGTCGATCTGAAGCTGCTTTTAGGCTGTTTTGAATTACTTTCACTTTTTCTTCTATCTCTCAGATCAAATCAACCAAGTGAATCTTATTCTCACTAAGTTCAGTCCAGTACAATAGAGTTTAGTATTTGCGACCATACAAAGCTTCGTATGGTACCATATTTATACTCGATTAAAAGTTGTTGTTACACGTAAATTCAACCAATGGAAAATATTTCTCCCAGTTGCCTTTGAACTCTAAAACACAACATCAAAGCATATCTTCGAGAATCTGAATCACTCTCTCAGACTGACCGTAGGTTTGCGAATGAAATGTTGCACTAAAATTCAACTTCGTACCAAGAGCTTCTTAAAACTTCTTCCAAAATTGTAATGTAAACCTCGAATCTCTATCCGAAATAATCAAAACTGGCACCTTATGCAATCTAACAATTTCAGATATGTACAATTCAGCTAATTTGTCAAGTGAATAATCTGTATGTACTGGAATAAAGTGTATAAATTTCATCGGTCGATCAATGAGAACCCAAATAACATCTTTCCTTTTTGGAGACAAAGGCAAGCCCGACACGAAATCCATCGTACTCTATCCCATTTCCACTCAGGTATCATTATTGGTTGTAGTAATCTCGAAGGCACTTGATGTTCGACTTTGACTTGTTGACAAACTAAACATTTCGATACTAACTCCAAAATGTCTCGTTTCATACCCGACCACCAATACAATTGTTTCAAATCAATGTACATTTTGGTACTCCCGAGTGAACAGATAAACAACCACTATCTGCTTCGTGCAAAATTTTTTGAATGAGCTCGAAATTATTTGGTACACAGATTCTACCTTGGAACATTAAACAATCATCAAATCTGATCTGAAAGTTAGAATCACTAGTTGACTCACATTGTACTCTTTTGGCTTGCATTTCATTATCATATTTCTGAGCTTCACAAATTTGTTGAAGAAATACTGGTTTAGCTTTTAACTCTGCTAGAATCAAACCATCATCAAATAAGGTTAACTGAGTATTCATTGCTCTCAAAGCAAATAGAGATTTTCTACTCAAAGCACCTGCGACTACATTTGCTTTACCCAGATGATAATCAATCACTAACTCATAGTCTTTAAGCAACTCAAGCCATCTTCGTTGTCACAAATTCATATCTTTCTAGGTCATTAAATACTTCAAGCTTTTGTGATTGGTAAAAATATGGCATTTCTCACTGTACAAATGATGTCGCCAAATCTTCAATGCAAATACAATAGCATCCAACTCTAAATCATGAGTCGTATAATCCTTTTCATGTGGCTTTAGTTGTCTAGAGGCATAAGCTATAACTTTTATTTCTTGCATCAAAATGCAACCCAAACCATTCAATGATGCGTCACTGTATATCACAAACTCTTTACCCGATTCTGGTTGAACTAAAAGTGGTGCCTCAGTTAACAATGCTTTCAACTGATCAAAACTCTGTATACATTTCTCTGACCACTCGAACTTCACATCTTTCTATAGCAATCTGGTCATCAGTGTAGCAATTATAGAGAACCATTTAACAAAATGTCGATAATAACCAGCTAACCCTAGAAAACTTCTAACTTCAGATTCATTTTTCGGTGGTTTCTAGTCAACAACTACGGAAATCTTACTCAGATCAACTCGTATACCTTCGCTGAAACAATGTGTCCCAAAATATGACTTCTCGGAGCCAGATTTCATATAAACTAAATTTAGCAAACAATTGATTATCTCTCAAAGTTCGTTTCACAATTCTCAAATGTTCGGCATGCTCAGATTTATCTCGTGAATAGATCAGAATGTCGTCAATGAACACAACAACAAATCTGTCTAAATATGGTCTAAAAGTCTGATTCATTAAATCCATAAAGATTGCAGGAGCATTAGTTAATCTGAAAGGCATAACAAGGAATTCATAATGTCTATACCTCGTTCTGGAAGCAGTTTTCAGCACATCAGATTCTTTAACTCGCAATTGATAATAACAAGATTGCAAATCAATCTTCGAAAACACTGTTGCCCTTTCAACTGATCAAATAAATCATCTATTCTTGGCAACGGATACTTATTCTTTATTGTAACCTTGTTGAGTTTTCTATAGTCAATACACATTCTCATTGACCCGTATTTCTTTGTTACGAACAATACTGGTGCACCTCAGGTTGAAAACTAGGTCGTGCGAAACCTCTATCTGTTAATTCTTGCAATTGAGCTTTCAACCCTTTCAATTCTGTTGGAGCCTTTCTGTCTGGAGCTATAGATATTGGTGAAGTTCCCGGTACTAACTCAATAGTAAATTCAACTCCTCTGATCGGTGGAAACCCAGGCAACTCTTTTGTTAACACATCCGAAAACTCACAAACTATAGGCACTGATTCAATCTTCACATCAAAAAATTTTGTATCTAAAACATAAGCAAGATAAGCTTCACAACCTTTTCTCACACATTTTTTAGCTGACATAGATGAAATCACTACAGTCAATTCACTCGATTCATCTGATTAAATTCGAAGAATTTCACTATTCTGACATTTCAATTCAATAGTCTTTCGTCTACAATTCACTACAACATCATGCAACGTCAACCAATCCATACCCAGATTTACTTTGAACTCATCAAATGGCAAAAGCATCAAATTAGTTGGAAAACAGTAACCTCGAGTCATTAAAGGACAGTTCTTGCAAACTTTGTCAACTAGAACATATTTTCCTAAGGGGTTCGATACTTTAATCACAAACTCAGTAGATTCAATAGGCAAACTCTTATTAGACACCAAAATTTTTACATATATACGAATGAGTCGATCCACGACCAATCAATGCAATAACATTAGTGTCGTAAAGAGAAAATGTACCGGTGATAACATCTGGCGATGATGCATCTTTGCGAGCGCGAATAGCATAAGCTCTAGCAGGTGCTCTGGCCTCAGATTCCTTAGCCAAATCTTTTTTCACACCTCTACTAATGGTCACATTTCCTGCATTTCTTGATGGCCTCCCTCTAGTGGCTATGTTACTCGTTCTTGCATTTTGAACATTATCTTTCTCAGATAGTTGAGAACAATCCCGAATAAAATGATCTCGTAAACCACATTTGTAACAAACTCTATTATTATATTTCACCCAACATTCCCCAAAATGTCATCTTCCACATTGTTGGCATTCAGGTTTATTATTTCTCACACTGCCAACACTCGATTCTAATGTAACTTGAGCTTTAGGACTTGAGAATTGCTTTCTACGATCTCTGTTTGATTGCCCGATTGAAACATTTGGATGAGTAAACGAATCTCTGAATTTCTTTGATGAGGATTGATATGGTTTATTCATCATTCTTTTCCTCAAATCTCTAGCCTCTAAATCTTCTTTCCTCTTTTCTTTACTAAGCTCCTCGGCTTTGCAAGATCTATCCACCAGAACGACAAATTCTTTCAATTCCAGAATTCGACTAGAAGTTTAATATCCTTGTTCAACCCATCAATGAACACTTTGCACATGATTTCTTCAGTAGAAACATACTCCCGAGCATACTTACTCAACCGAACAAATTCTCTTTCATACTCGGTCATAGTCATTAGGCCTTATTTCAATTCTAGAAACTCTTTATGCTTTTGATCGAGAAATCTCTGACTTATATATTTCTTCCGAACTCATTCTGAAAGAATTCCCAAGTCACTCTTTGTTTTGGTACCACTGACACGAAAGTATTCCACCATTGATATGATGTGTCTCTCAACAAAGAAATGGCACACTTTAAACACTCAATGGCGTGCATGAAAGTTCATCGATTACTCGAATAGTGTTTTCAAGCTAAAATTTAGCTCTCTCGAGATCATCATCAACGGTAGCTGTGAACTCTTCACCCGCGCTTTCAAATTTTATCAAATGGTGGTTTATTTACTCATTGAAATTCCATAACTTGAGGAGCTATGGGAACCAGTTGGGGATTAAGTGGGGGTGGAGGTTGTTGAGCAGCTGGATTTGTTCGAACAAACTTCATAAACCACTCGTTCATCATTTGGAAGAAGCCTTCCTTAGCCTCTCCTCCCTGGCTACCCGATATAGATATAGATTCAGATGGCACTGGCCTTTGAGCGAGAGTTGGCGCATTACTCTCAACATCACCAACCATAGCTCAATTGGGATCCATTTACTAAATGAAAACACAATTTAAATTTTTAGGAGTCATCACACTATTACAGGTTATATATGGCATGTATTGCTAGACTCTCACATATGTTACATTAGTCCTAAAATCGACTAAACCGTAGCACTGATACCAATAAGTGTAACACCCCTCATCCGTATTCAACACCAAAATAGGGTTATAGAGTATTATCGGTCTTATAAAATAATTAAACATTCACTTAGCATACATTTTCACAATTCATGCATTCATCATTTAATCTCAATCAATTTGTCCCTAATCCAAGCCCACGAAGCCCTAAACATGCTTTGGAAGTGGTTCGGGACTAAACCGATAACTTTGGAATCTTTTTAAACATTTAAAAATTTTCTGAAAAATAGGGGACACAAGCCTGTGTCGCCTGCTTGTGTATCACACACGGCCAACAGACATGCCTGTGTCATAGGCCATGTGGACATTTGAAATTAGAGCACATGGCCATGTCTCAGCCCGTGTCTGACCTCGTGTAACTCTCTGACTTAGGTCACACGGCCAACACACATGCTCGTGTGCCAGGCCGTGTGCTAGGCCGTGCAAAACCTATAGGGTATACTGAGTTATGCCACACGGCTAGGTCACACGCCTCGTGTGTGAGGCCGTGTGGAGCATATTGACTTGATTTTAATTTCAACACTAGATGACACACGGCCCTGTACATGACCATATATCACACACGGGTGAGACACACGCCCGTGTGGGCAAAAATAGGCTATTTATCAAGCCAATTTGCCACCCAACCTTGAGCACACATACATCAAACTTCAAGGCACTAATATATAGCATAAATAAGCATACAATCAACCTCAACCAAGTATTGTTTATTCCATTTCAATACCAACAAATACAAGGCTCACAATACCGCAATTGCAATCCAAATACATACCAAATTTTACCACCAAATTTTACCCTTTTCAATCATCAATATAGTTATTTCCAAACATGCCTCAAATTTGCCTAAACTCATAAGCATACTAATTACTAATTCATTAACCATTTGACATTCACCATACCTATATTCATTAAGCATCAAATACCATCATAACTAGCATTTATAGGGCAATTACCAAACTAAAAAAAAAAAAGCCATTTACACATTTATATACATCATTAAATTCACCATTATAAGCCAACTTACATGGCTACATATATACAAACCAAACCTTAGCTATTTACAAGCCAATTCAAATGGCTAAATTCACAAGCATCACATATATCAAAATGACCAAAATCCCTATACATGCCATATTCAAAATGCCAAAGTTCAAAAGTACCAAATGATAGCTGGATAGTGTAACGATATCTTCGACGATCTCCGAATCCGAGCTAGCTTTGAAAACACTATAAACATAGATAAATACACAAAGTAAGCTTTATAGCTTAATAAATTTGTATAGCATTTATATCAACTCACCAAATGTGCACAATTTAAACAAATCAAACATAATATACAATTCACATATTGAATCATCATCTTATCACAATTTCATTCACAAGATTGGTTATCACTTTCATAATCTCCTTACTTCAATGCTTGTACGGTTCACGTACATACTTGTACCATTCCGTATAAAACTCATAACCCATCCACATCTTTGACGTACTCGTTGATCCATTCAGAATATTTTTGGGTACTCAGAAAACTCGCACTGTAACAACCCAATTTTGGTGAAATCAAAACAGTGGTTTCGGGACCACAAATTTGAGCAAAAATAAAATTTATTTTTATTTTATTTTATGGTCCGTAATATGATAGAAATGTCATGATAAGAAAATTTTACCGATTATGTGATTAATTACGAAAAGGACTAAATCGCGTAAAGTGCAAAAGTTGTGTTCTAATAGCTAAATGGATTAAATATCTATAGAACTTTAAATTGAAGGTCTTTATATGGTAATAAGACCATTTATAAAAGTTAGTGGATATTTTTTGATGATTCATCCATGAAAATTTAGAAAAAGGGCAAGGACTAAATTAGAAAGTGAAAATATTTAATTAATTAAAAGATGATAAAAAGTTATCATCTTATTTTCTCATCTTCTTCCCAAAAATATTACATGGAAACCCTAGGAGAGAGAGAAAAACTTTCATGGCCAAATTGGGAAAGTTTCCTCGGCCTATTTTTTGTAATTTTGATATTTTTGAAACTGGGATAGCTTAATCTATCTGTAACACCCCAAACCCGGCCCATGAGTCCTGATCGGATCTGGTATGTCACGGAGTAAAATAATTTAAAATATTTTGAGTGTCTGGTGAAAACTTGTTAAAATATGACTAAGGTATTAAAACGGGGTTTGATAAAACTCGGTTGGGATTATTTTCACAAACATGGTTGGGTTGATAAACCCTTTTATAACGTTTGATCATGTACAATTTTAAAATTTGTCAAGGTTATAGTTGACTTGGTGTATTTTGTTACCAGATGGTAACATCTTTGAAAACCCGTAGAAGTTATTAAGTTTGAAAAAAGTTACTTTTAACCAGTTCACTTAACATTTATAAACTTCATTTGTAACATAACATAAGTAAAATAAAATAAACATCCAAATAATAATTAGCGGCCTTATTACAACCCAAAATAAAAAGACTTAGAAAATAAATGAACTAAAACTAATTTAAATAAGGTTCCAAATCTGAGAAACAAGCATGGCCGCCTCGAGTCCTCCCCGGCTCCATCTCCGTGATCTACTCATCTACAAAATAGTATGGGAAGGGTGAGTCACCAAGACTCAAAGTGTAAATCCCCACCAAAATGTAACTCATACAGATTATTAATAAACATGCAAATATGCAACCCCACTAACCATCCATACTCCTTTAACTACCCGTGTGGTCAAAACCATCGGTGGTCAAAACCAACGTGACTAGAGTCACAAATCAAATGATGGGGCCAACCCATCGTGTGGTCAAAACCATCGATGACCATAGGTCACAAATATCATAATGTGGTCAAAACCATGGTGGTACCAAACCACCGGGACTTAGTCACAATTTAAAAGATGTGGTCAAAACCATGTGACCAAAGTCAATTAATCGATGGGGCCAACCCATCTCGTGGTCAAAACCACTGGTGACATCCATAAAATCATCCCCTCCTCTCATCAATCCCACCATCATCATGCTTACATATCAATTATCATATATCATGCATTTATGTATAGCATTGCATTTAATAAAGATATGATGGCATACTCAATCATATTTCATAGATAAAGTAATAGGGGACTTACCAGGAAACCATGCTTAAGCCCACAAGCAAATCACTACCATAATTATTAGCAAGGAAACAATATAGCAAAGTTTACTAATAAAGTGTGTAAAGAGTTTACACACCTGTTACTACCAAAATTCCTAGATCCCAAAAATCCGATCTACGATGCTAGATCCTTTGACCCTAAATTCGGCCAACAACAAGGTTAGTGACATAGGCCTATTTGTCAAAACCAATTAATCCCGAAGGATGCGATGTACTCGAAATAACACTCACCTTGGTTGCCGATTTGGTCTCCGACCAAATCCTGAAACGACACTTATTCCTGAAATCATTGAGATCCTTATATGGCACATATTAGTTTGACATTTAAACATAAACTTTTTAAAAATGGCCCTTGGCGAATGATGTATAAGCCTTACCTTGAAAATCAAATCTCGAAAGCTTCCTTCAATCGGCTATGGCCTCCTACAATCGGTTTAATCACATTAATAAGAGTCATAGGCCATTCGCCATAATCTTGAACCTAAAAGAGGGTATCGCCCCTTACCTTGATAATTATATCGGCCCTTAAACACCACAAGTCAGCACCACTTGGTGTTGTGAGGGGTTCGGCTACCTTTAAGGAGGAGAAAAGAACCGAATGCTAGAGAGAAACAGCACCTTTCTTTAAGGGGGATTCGGCCAAGTGGATCTTAATAGGAGTAGAAAAGATTTTGGTAAAAGAGTGGAAGAGGTTCGGCTAATAGAGAAAAAGAAGAAGAGAATTTTTGAAGAATTTTGGCAAGAGAGTCTAGGGAGAATTCGGCTGGCAACCAAATGTAAAAAGAAGAGAAACTTGCTAAATGAATTTCGGCCCCTCTTTCTAAGTGATAAAACCGAAAGTGAATGGCCCCTAAGGTGTCCCAAATCCGGCCATCACCTTTCCTTTTGGTGATAATTTCCACCCTTTAATTATCACCCAAGAAAATAACATTTATCTTTAATCTTTATCTCCTAGCCACTCTTCATACAATTAAAAAGCAAATAAACTACTAACAACTACCCCTTCCAGCCGAAAATGTGCAAAAATTTAAGCCTATCCTCATCACTTTAAGAGTCCATAATCGAGCCATCACCTCACCCTCTTCACGCCAAAAAAACAAAAATAAAATAAAACCAACTCGTCTTTGGTTCAACTTGGGACCTAAAGGAGCAACTGCCGCAGCCCCTTACAACACCCCATGCCACTCCACCATTTTAACTTTCATGTCATAAAACCTCGATATTTATTTATAAGACCTTCCTAGGAAGATTCCCTCCCTAAAGAAAAAGAAAATAAAACTCCCAAGGTGCAACCCCGGCAGTTCGAACCCAAGACCTGCCCAATCGTCACCTCCAAGCCCTTAAGTGGCACCCCAAGCCACTCCACCAAACGTCTTTCATGCCCTTAAACTTCACCATTTAATTTTTAAGGCCTTGTTACTCTAGCCCCTTTCTTAATCACTCCAAAAAGCCCATAAACAAAACGCATCCCCCAAGACTCGAACCTCCTCCCTTGAAGTCCCCTTTGTCACGCCAAGCCAATCACGCCAATTAAACCCTTGTGTCCATCTTCTCACAAAATTTCTCTTAACCCCTATCTCCTAGCTTCCTCCTTTGAAGCACTTAAAAAGAAATTTCAGCCCCAAGTCTGACCTAGTTCGGGGCTATGTCTAGACCCTAAAACATGTCTAGCAAACATAGCATTCACTTCTTTTCAAGCAAGCACATGAAAATAATTAAATTTTTAACAACCCCTAATTTAGGATGTTATAGTTCTACCCCCTTAAAAAGAATTTTGGCCTCAAAATTACCTGGATCAGAAGAGTTGGGGGTATTGCTACCGCATCACATCCTCGGGTTCCCATGTGGCCTCCTCTGTACCATGGTTACGCCATAACACCTTCACTAAAGGCACAAACTTCCTTCATAAAACTTTGACATCTCGATCTAAGATTTGTACCGGCTCCTCCTCGAAAGACAAGTCTGAGTTCACTTCGATTTTCGCAACCGACACTACGTGTGAGGAATCTGATCGATAGCGCCTCAACATCGAAACATGGAAGACATCATGGATCTGGCTCAATTCTACCGGCAACTCAAGATGGTAAGCTACCGGTCTCACACGTTTCAACACCGTGTACGGTCCGATGAATCTAGGGCTTAGCTTGCCCTTCTGGCCAAACCTCAGCGCCTTATTCCAAGGTGATACCTTCAAGAAGACCTTATCACCCATCGATATTCAACCTCTCTTCGCTTAAGATCGGCAGGGATTTCGCATGTCCGATGCCTCCTTAAGACGAGCCCAATTACTCTCACTTTATCCTCCGTCTCTGCCACTAACTCTGGACCCAACATCTGTCGCTCTCTTAGCTCCATCCAACATGTAGGAGTACGACATTTCCGACCATACAGCGCCTCATACGGTGCCATCTGAATACTCGCTTGATAACTGTTGTTATAAGCGAACTTTTCCAAAGGTAGGTACTCTTTCCAACTACCCCAAAAATCCAAAACACAGCCCCTTAACATATCTTCCAATACTTGAATAACCCTCTCAGATTGTCCATCAGACTGTGGGTGAAAACCCATGCTAAAATTCAACTTCATGCCTAACTCCTGATGCAGAGCCTTCCAGAATCTCGACGTAAACTAGGGATCTCGATCTGAGATAATGGACACCGGTACTCCATGGAACCATACTATCTCAACTATGTACAGCTTGGCTAACCTTTGAAGCGAGTAGTCAACCCTTACCGGTATAAAATGGGCCGACTTAGTCAACCAGTCTACTATCACCCAAACAGCATCTTTTTTTATTGGGTAAGGGAAGCCCACTTACGAAATCCATAGTAATCTCCTCCCACTTCCTTTGTGGGATATTTACCACTATAACACCGATGGCAATTGATGCTCACTTAACTTGCGGCATGTCGACACTTGCCTACCAACTCGGTTACTTTCGCCTGCATCGCCACCAAAATCGCTCCCTTAAATCCCGATACATCTTATCGCTTCCGGTGCATAGCGACGACTTGCTATGAGCTTCTTTAAGGATTCACGCCTCAAATCATCATCCTTAGGCATGCATACTCTCCCCGAAGTACAACACTCCATCATCGCCAAGTTGAAACCTTGACCTCACCATTTCAGACTTGCAACCTTCGAGTATTCAAAGCTTCATCACCATCCGCCTTTCTTTTATCTCATTAATCCAAGATGGCTTTACTTGCAATTCCACCAAAAGGCTCCCATCCTCATAGAGACTTAGATGAGCAAACATCGCTCACAAACCGCTACCACCTTTTCGCTTCAATGCATCACCTACCACATTAGCCTTCCCGGATGGTATTCGATTGAGCAATCGAGTCCTTCAACAACTCAATCCACCTCCATTGCATCAGATTTAAATCTTTCTGAGTCAGGAGGTACTTCAGACTTTTGAGATCTGTGTACACTACCGACTTCTCCCCATACAGATAGTGCCCTCAGATTTTCAAGGCAAAAACTACTATCGCCAATTCTAAATCATGTGTCGAGTAGTTACTTTTGTGAGGCCTCAACTGTCGTGATGCATAAGCGACCACCTTCCCTTCTTGCATCAATACACAGCCTAAACCAGTATGCGATGCATTGCAATACACAGTGAACTCCTTTCCTACCTCAGGCTGAATTAAGACCGGTGCTTCTGTTAAAATCCTCTTCAGCTTATCGAAACTCTCTTGCTGCTTCTCAGACCACACAAATGGAACCCCTTTTCTCAATAGCTTAGTCAACGGTCTGCGATTAAGGAGAAATTTTCCACAAATCTCCTATAATATCCTGCCAACCCCAGAAAACTCTAAATTTCCGTAACAGACTTGGATGGTTTCCACTCTAATACCGCCTCAATCTTACGGGGATCCACCTTAATTCCTTCGACTGAAACAACATGTCCTAAGAAAGTTACCTCCCTGAGCCAGAACTCCCATTTGCTGAATTTGGCGTACAACTGTTTCTCCTTTAGAATTTGTAAAACCATATGAAGATGTGCGTCATGCTCCTCCTCTGACTTCAAGTACACCAAAATGTCGTCTATGAAAACCACGACGAACCGATCCATATAGGGTTGGAAAACCCGATTCATCATGTCCATAAATGCGGCCGGTGTATTCGTCAAACCAAAAAGCATTCCCAGAAACTCGTAGTGCCCATACTGAGTACGAAATGCCGTCTTGTGGACATCAGCCTCCTTTACCTTAAGCTATTGGTACCCTGACCTAAGGTCAATCTTAGAGAACACTGATGCTCCTTTGAGTTGATCGAACAGATCGTCAATCCTGGGCAAAGGATATCGGTTCTTTATTGTTAACTTGTTCAGCTGCCGAAGGCGATACACTTGGTCAGATGAACCCTCTATCCAACAATTCCTGAATCTGTGCCTTCAACTCTACCAATTCTTTCGGCGCCATCCGATATGGAGCTATAGATACGGGCGCGGTTTCGGGTAACAGATCTATACCAAATTCAACCTCACGGTCCGGAGGTAGACCCGAAAGTTCCTCTGAAAACTCATCAACATAGTCCCTTACAGTCCGGACATCTCTCACAGCAACATCCTTAGCTTCCAAAGCACAAACATGCACCACATAAGCTTCACAATCCTTCCTAACCATCTTTTTCGCCTTCAACGCAGAAACTAGATTAGACAGGTAATCTCTCCTTTTACCTATCATCACCACCTCATCACCTTCCACGGTCTTTATCGCCATAGGCTTAGTCGCAATCCAAGCTAGCTCGATACTTTACTAGCCAATCCATCTCGAGGATTAGGTCGAACTCCTAACAGTAGTTCCATCAAGTCGACCAAGAACACGACCCTTGGAGTTCTAGGGTACATTTCTATAAAGTTTACTTACTTCTACAGAGTGACCTAGGGGCTTAATATACCATCTTCCTAGAAGTAAGCTCAAAGTCTAGATGCGAGTTTCCACTACGCTACTAGCAATGTATGAGTGGGTTGAGCCAATGTCAATCAAGGTACTATAGGGTACACCAAAGATCAAGAACATACCGTTATGACGCCGATGTGTCGCCTCCTCTTGACGCCTCGTGGCATAGACCAAACCAGTTGCCTAGCCCCACCACCGGTACCTCCCCTCGGTGCCCCACGACCTCTGCCAGCACTATTACCACCTCTTCCTGCACCACGACCCCTCTGAGGCTGTTAGTTATCCCTTCTATTCGGTGCATGATCCCGACCCTCTGATCTCAGTCTAGCTGCCTTTTTTGGACAGTCCCTAACTCGGTGCTCCATGGACCCACATTTGAAGCATCCCCGATTACCATTCCAACACTCCCTCGTGTGAGACTTGCCACACCGAGCACACCATGGTGGCCATTGAGGATTAGCAGTAGCAATAGGCCTAGCAGCCTGATCGGACCCACCAAACCTCATCCTCTTCTGCTGATTACCAGAGAACCTTGAAGATCCAGAGCTCCTCTTATTCCAACTCCTATCCTGATTCTGTCTAACCGACTGTCTTACCCCTTCAGCAACCTTCAATTTCTCCACTAAGACGGTGAACTCCCGTTCCTGTTGTGGAGCTATCATCGTCCTCAACTCATCTCTTAGCCCATCTTCGAATCTAACACAGTGTTCATGCTTAGTACCCACAATACCACGAGCATACCTACTCAAGCGGAGAAATTCGGCCTCATACTCCGCCACTGTCCTATTGCCTTGAACCAGGTTCAAGAAAGCCTTCCGCTGTGCATCCACGTAACTAACTCCTATGTACTTCTTTTGGTAGGCGGCCCTAAAAAATTCCCACGTGAGATCCTCCGCCATCGCTCCATCTCTTACAGTGAGCCACCACTAATATGACTCATCCCGAAGTAGAGAGATAATACCATTCAACTTCTCCTCAGCTGTGAAATCTAGGCCACCCATGATCCTCTCAGTAGATTCCAACCAATACTCCGCCGCACTGGGTGCCACTCTAGAAACTCCTCTAAATACTTTCGCTCATAGGCAGGAGTCGTTCAACCACGATTTACGTGCTCTCAGACTGCTACCGCCTCAAGAACTCGCTCCAACACTCGTAGCACCGCTTGGGATACTACATCGTTACCACCAGTCTGATCTTAAAACTCAATTTCCGCCACCAGCAAATCCAACATCCCATTTCCAGACCCATGACCAGACCCTGGTGGCTCCGACAAGGTCATCCTACCTCTACCACGGCCACTGGGCGGACGTCCACGACCTCTTGTACTCATTACTCTCGCTTATGCTTATCTGCTTAAGAATTTTATGCATTAGTACCTTTGTTCCACTTGATTTTCCAAAGAAATTTTATGATAGGAGTTTTAGGAGTCGTTCTTTCGTATTCATACACACACACACAGTCTTTCTATTCATTCATTCAAAGAGACGTTGTAGTTTTCATTGTGATTGTTTTCCACTACCGGGGGTATTTTCGTAATTTGTCCTATAGGGGTATTTTTTTAATTCAAAGAGAAGTTCTCGGATGATTTTGTCAAAAAGTATTTTGGAGCTTTAAAATTCTCGAGGTATTTTGAAAAATTTCAAAATCCGGGGGTATTTCGGTAATTTTGGACCTTAGGGGTATTTCGATAATTTTTCACAAATCAGGGTGAATTTGTAAAATTTAATAAATTAGGGATATTTCAAAAGTTGTAAAACTTTGATGGTTCTTTTTGAGAATTGCATTTTCCAAAATAGTGATGTTGCAAAATTTTGAAAATCAGGGTTATTCTGGTAATTTTGTTGGTTAGGGGCAATTTTGTAATTTTCATAATCAGGGCATTTTCATAAAAGGATTTCCAAAATTTGGTTCTAATTGATTTCACAAAAGAAGGATATTTTGAAAATTTTCTATTTGGAAATTCTTCATACGGAGGTAATTTTGGTAATTTACAAGCCAGGGGTATTTTGGTCATTTTTTTTCTTAAAACAAGATTTTAATTTCTTCAAAAGCAAAACGGCTAGTCCCTTTCGGGTTTTAGTTATCAAGTTTAGCCTATGAGCGTGTCGTCTCAGCTGGGATGAACCGTTACTATGCACTAGGTAGGATTCAAGTGAGTAGGAGGTGAGTCACTAAGACTACTTAAATACCAGGCTCCCACCGAATCCAATCCTAGACATGCGTATAACGATTGCCACATCCCTTGCTCAGTGACAACTCACAGGGTTGTTTAGGGAACTATTAAATCTTATCCATTGTTTGTTGGGGTATGCTAACCCTAGGGTTCAACAATTTCTTTTATAATAGTCTACGTTCCCAATTTACCCTTCTACTCCTATCATATATTCACAAAAATAGATAGAAGTACTTACCTGGGCGGATAGGTGGCGAAGACTCGGTGCCATACTATTCAAACCATAAAACAGTTTCCCAAAGCATTTCAATAAGGCCTACTAATAAAAATAAACATTTTGGGCCTCGGGCCCCACAATGAAGTTTTGAACCTGGCTCGATACCAAAATGTAACACACCAAACCGGCCCATGAGTCCCTAACGGATCCGGTATGTCACGGAGTAAAATAATTTAAAATATTTCAGGTGTCTGGTGAAAACTTGTTAAAATATGGCTAAGGTATTAAAACGGGGTTTGATAAAACTCGGTTGGGATTATTTTCATAAACATGGTTGGGTTGATAAACCCTTTTAAAACATTTGATCATGTACAATTTTCAAATTTGTCAAGGTTATAGTTGACTTGGTGTATTTTGTTACCCGATGGTAACATCTTTGAAAACCCGTAGAAGTTATGAAGTTTGAAAAAAGTTACTTTTAACCGGTTCACTTAACATTTATAAACTTCATTTGTAACATAAGTAAAATAAAATAAACATCCAAATAATAATTAGCGGCCTTATTACAACCCAAAATAAAAAAGACTTAGAAAATAAATGAACTAAAACTGATTTAAATATGGTTCCAAATCTGAAACAAGCATGGCTGCCTCGAGTCCTCCCGGCTCCATCTCCGCGATCTACTCATCTGCAAAATAGTATGGGAAGGGGTGAGTCACCAAGACTCAGTGTGTAAATCCCCCACCCGGAAATGTAACTCATACATAGATTATTAATAAACATGCAAATATGCAACCCCACTAACCATCTATACTCCTTTAACTACCCCGTGTGGTCAAAACCACTGGTGGTCAAAACCACTGGTGACTAGAGTCACAAATCAAATGATGGGGCCAACCCATCGTGTGGTCAAAACCACTGATGACCATAGGTCACAAATATCATAATGTGGTCAAAACCACTGGTGGTACCAAACCACTAGGACTTAGTCACAATTTATCAAGATGTGGTCAAAACCACTGGTGACCGAAGTCACAATTAATCTGATGGGGCCAACCCATCTTGTGGTCAAAACCACTGGTGATAGTCCATAAAAATCATCCCCCTCCTCTCATCAATCCCACCATCATCATGCTTACATATCAATTATCATATATCATGCATTTATGTATAGCATTGCATTTAACAGCATATGATGGCATACTCAATCATATTTCATAGACAAAGTAATAGGGGACTTACCCGGAAACCATGCTTAAGCCCACAAGCAAATCACTACCATAATTATTAGCAAGGCAACAATATAGCAAAGTTTACTAATAAAGTGTGTAAAGAGTTTACACACCTGTTACTACCGAAATTCCTAGATCCCGAAAATCTGATCTACGATGCTAGATCCTTTGACCCTAAATTCAGCCAACAACAAGGTTAGTGACATAGGCCTATTCGACAAAACCAAGTAATCCCGAAGGATGCGATGTACTCGAAATATCACTCACCTTGGTTGCCGATTTGGTCTCCTACCAAATCTCGAAACGGCACTTATTCCTGAAATCGTTGAGATCCTTATATGGCACATATTAGTTTCGGCATTTAAACATAAACTTTTTAACAAATGGCCCTTGGCCGAATGATGTATAAGCCTTACCTTGAAAAATCAAATCTCAAAAGCTTCCTTCAATCGGCTATGGCCTCCCTACAATCGGTTTAATCACGTGAATAAGAGTCATAGGCCATTCGACCATAATCTTGAACCTAAAAGATGGTATCGCCCCTTACCTTGATAATTATATCGGCCCTTAAACACCACAAGTCAGCACCACTTGGTGTTGTGAGGGGGTTCGGCTACCTTTAAGGAGGAGAAAAGAACCGAATGCTAGAGAGAAATAGCACCTTTCTTTAAAGGGGATTCGACCAAGTGGATCTTAATAGGAGAAGAAAAGATTTCGGTAAAAGAGTGGAAGAGGTTCGGCTAATAGAGAAAAAGAAAAAGTGAATTTTTGAAGAATTTTGGCAAGAGAGGCTAGGGAGAATTCGACCAGCAACCAAATGTAAAAAGAAGAAAAACTTGCTAAATGAATTTTGGCCCCTCTCTCTAGGTGATAAAACTGAAAGTGAATGGCCCCTAAGGTGTCCCAAATCCATCCATCACCTTTCCAGGAAAACAACATTTATCTTTAATCTTTATCTCCTAGCCATTCTTCATACAATTTAAAAGCAAATAAACTACTAACAACTACCCCTTCCAGCCGAAAATGTGCAAAAATTTAAGCCTATCCTCATCACTTTAAGAGTCCATAATCGGGCCATCACCTCACCCTCTTCACGCCAAAAAAATAAAAATAAAAATAAAAACCAACCTGCAGCTGGTTCGAACTTGGGACCTAAAGGAGAAACTGCCGTAGCCCCTTACAACGCCCCATGCCACTCCACCATTTCGACTTTCATGTCATAAAACCTCGATATTTATTTATAAGACCTTCCTAGGCTGATTCCCTTCCTAAAGCAAAAGAAAATAAAACTCCCAAGGTGCAACCCCGGTAGTTCGAACCCAAGACTTGCCCAATCGTCACCTCTAAGCCTTTAAGTGGCACCCCAAGCCACTCCACCAAACGTCTTTCATGCCCTTAAACTTCACCATTTAACTTTTAAGGCCTTCTTACTCTAGCCCCTTTCTTAACCGCTCCAAAAAGCCCAAAAACAAAATGCATCCCCCAAGACTCGAACCTCCTCCCTTGAAGTCCCCTCTGTCACGCCAAGCCAATCACGCCAATTAAACCCTTATGTCCATCTTCTCACAAAATTTCTCTTAACCCCTATCTCCTAGCTTCCTCCTTTTAAACACTTAAAAAGAAATTTTAGCCCCAAGTCCGACCTACTTCGGGGCTATGTCTAGACCCTAAAACATGTCTAGCAAACATAGCATTCACTTCTTTTCAAGCAAGCACATGAAAATAATTAAATTTTTAACAACCCCTAATTTAGGATGTTACACTATCTATTTGGGGGATTAATTTGAAAAGTTATCAAAGTATGGAAATTAGGTCATGGATGTATATGCTAAAATTTTTAAATTTATGGTAGAAAATGAAAGGTTGTTAATATATAAACAACTTTTACAATGTGATTTTTGATGAAAACATGATTTAAGGACTAAAATGAAAAGTTGTGAAAATTGATAAAAAAATTCTAAAATCCATAGAAAACATGTGATGTAAATTTTAGAAATGGAATTTTGGTTAGGCTTCGAATAGGGAGCAAAT